>CM055116.1:590115633-590715633 GCA_029206835.1 Rana muscosa
AGGTAGGGAGAGTGTCAGTTTCTTTCACTGTGCAAGTCCTTGTTTCCAGGGACCTGGAAGGACAGTGAGTGAATTCTCCTTGTGCTATATTGTGCTTAAAAAAAACATTTTTTCTAGGGACAGAAAACTGTAGGTAGGGAGAGTGTCAGTTTCTTTCACTGTGCAAGTCCTTGTTTCTAGGGACCTGGAAGGACAGTGAGTGAATTCTCCTTGTGCTATATTGTGCTTAAAAAAAACATTTTTTCTAGGGACAGAAAACTGTAGGTAGGGAGAGTGTCAGTTTCTTTCACTGTGCAAGTCCTTGTTTCTAGGGACCTGGAAGGACAGTGAGTGAATTCTCCTTGTGCTATATTGTGCTTAAAAAAAACATTTTTTCTAGGGACAGAAAACTGTAGGTAGGGAGAGTGTCAGTTTCTTTCACTGTGCAAGTCCTTGTTTCCAGGGACCTGGAAGGACAGTGAGTGAATTCTCCTTGTGCTATATTGGCTATATTGTGCTTAAAAAAAACATTTTTTCTAGGGACAGAAAACTGTAGGTAGGGAGAGTGTCAGTTTCTTTCACTGTGCAAGTCCTTGTTTCCAGGGACCTGGAAGGACAGTGAGTGAATTCTCCTTGTGCTATAGTGTGCTTAAAAAAAACATTTTTTCTAGGGACAGAAAACTTGTAGGTAGGGAGAGTGTCAGTTTCTTTCACTGTGCAAGTCCTTGTTTCCAGGGACCTGGAAGGACAGTGAGTGAATTCTCCTTGTGCTATATTGTGCTTAAAAAAAACATTTTTTCTAGGGACAGAAAACTGTAGGTAGGGAGAGTGTCAGTTTCTTTCACTGTGCAAGTCCTTGTTTCTAGGGACTGGGAAGGACAGTGAGTGAATTCTCCTTGTGCTATAGTGTGCTTAAAAAAAAACATTTTTTCTAGGGACAGAAAACTGTAGGTAGGGAGAGTGTCAGTTTCTTTCACTGTGCAAGTCCTTGTTTCTAGGGACTGGGAAGGACAGTGAGTGAATTCTCCTTGTGCTATAGTGTGCTTAAAAAAAACATTTTTTCTAGGGACAGAAAATTGTAGGTAGGGAGAGTGTCAGTTTCTTTCACTGTGCAAGTCCTTGTTTCCAGGGACCTGGAAGGACAGTGAGTGAATTCTCCTTGTGCTATATTGTGCTTAAAAAAACATTTTTTCTAGGGACAGAAAACTGTAGGTAGGGAGAGTGTCAGTTTCTTTCACTGTGCAAGTCCTTGTTTCCAGGGACCTGGAAGGACAGTGAGTGAATTCTCCTTGTGCTATATTGTGCTTAAAAAAAACATTTTTTCTAGGGACAGAAAACTGTAGGTAGGGAGAGTGTCAGTTTCTTTCACTGTGCAAGTCCTTGTTTCCAGGGACCTGGAAGGACAGTGAGTGAATTCTCCTTGTGCTATATTGTGCTTAAAAAAACATTTTTTCTAGGGACAGAAAACTGTAGGTAGGGAGAGTGTCAGTTTCTTTCACTGTGCAAGTCCTTGTTTCCAGGGACCTGGAAGGACAGTGAGTGAATGCTCCTTGTGCTATAGTGTGCTTAAAAAAAACATTTTTTCTAGGGACAGAAAACTGTAGGTAGGGAGAGTGTCAGTTTCTTTCACTGTGCAAGTCCTTGTTTCCAGGGACCTGGAAGGACAGTGAGTGAATTCTCCTTGTGCTATAGTGTGCTTAAAAAAAACATTTTTTCTAGGGACAGAAAACTGTAGGTAGGGAGAGTGTCAGTTTCTTTCACTGTGCAAGTCCTTGTTTCCAGGGACCTGGAAGGACAGTGAGTGAATTCTCCTTGTGCTATATTGTGCTTAAAAAAAACATTTTTTCTAGGGACAGAAAACTGTAGGTAGGGAGAGTGTCAGTTTCTTTCACTGTGCAAGTCCTTGTTTCTAGGGACTGGGAAGGACAGTGAGTGAATTCTCCTTGTGCTATAGTGTGCTTAAAAAAAACATTTTTTCTAGGGACAGAAAACTGTAGGTAGGGAGAGTGTCAGTTTCTTTCACTGTGCAAGTCCTTGTTTCTAGGGACCTGGAAGGACAGTGAGTGAATTCTCCTTGTGCTATATTGTGCTTAAAAAAAACATTTTTTCTAGGGACAGAAAACTGTAGGTAGGGAGAGTGTCAGTTTCTTTCACTGTGCAAGTCCTTGTTTCCAGGGACCTGGAAGGACAGTGAGTGAATTCTCCTTGTGCTATATTGTGCTTAAAAAAAACATTTTTTCTAGGGACAGAAAACTGTAGGTAGGGAGAGTGTCAGTTTCTTTCACTGTGCAAGTCCTTGTTTCTAGGGACCTGGAAGGACAGTGAGTGAATTCTCCTTGTGCTATATTGTGCTTAAAAAAAACATTTTTTCTAGGGACAGAAAACTGTAGGTAGGGAGAGTGTCAGTTTCTTTCACTGTGCAAGTCCTTGTTTCTAGGGACCTGGAAGGACAGTGAGTGAATTCTCCTTGTGCTATATTGTGCTTAAAAAAAACATTTTTTCTAGGGACAGAAAACTGTAGGTAGGGAGAGTGTCAGTTTCTTTCACTGTGCAAGTCCTTGTTTCCAGGGACCTGGAAGGACAGTGAGTGAATTCTCCTTGTGCTATATTGTGCTTAAAAAAAACATTTTTTCTAGGGACAGAAAACTGTAGGTAGGGAGAGTGTCAGTTTCTTTCACTGTGCAAGTCCTTGTTTCTAGGGACCTGGAAGGACAGTGAGTGAATTCTCCTTGTGCTATATTGTGCTTAAAAAAAACATTTTTTTCTAGGGACAGAAAACTGTAGGTAGGGAGAGTGTCAGTTTCTTTCACTGTGCAAGTCCTTGTTTCCAGGGACCTGGAAGGACAGTGAGTGAATGCTCCTTGTGCTATAGTGTGCTTAAAAAAAACATTTTTTCTAGGGACAGAAAACTCTAGGTAGGGAGAGTGTCAGTTTCTTTCACTGTGCAAGTCCTTGTTTCCAGGGACCTGGAAGGACAGTGAGTGAATTCTCCTTGTGCTATAGTGTGCTTAAAAAAAAACATTTTTTCTAGGGACAGAAAACTGTAGGTAGGGAGAGTGTCAGTTTCTTTCACTGTGCAAGTCCTTGTTTCCAGGGACCTGGAAGGACAGTGAGTGAATTCTCCTTGTGCTATATTGTGCTTAAAAAAAACATTTTTTCTAGGGACAGAAAACTGTAGGTAGGGAGAGTGTCAGTTTCTTTCACTGTGCAAGTCCTTGTTTCTAGGGACTGGGAAGGACAGTGAGTGAATTCTCCTTGTGCTATAGTGTGCTTAAAAAAAAACATTTTTTCTAGGGACAGAAAACTGTAGGTAGGGAGAGTGTCAGTTTCTTTCACTGTGCAAGTCCTTGTTTCTAGGGACTGGGAAGGACAGTGAGTGAATTCTCCTTGTGCTATAGTGTGCTTAAAAAAAACATTTTTTCTAGGGACAGAAAATTGTAGGTAGGGAGAGTGTCAGTTTCTTTCACTGTGCAAGTCCTTGTTTCTAGGGACCTGGAAGGACAGTGAGTGAATTCTCCTTGTGCTATATTGTGCTTAAAAAAAACATTTTTTCTAGGGACAGAAAACTGTAGGTAGGGAGAGTGTCAGTTTCTTTCACTGTGCAAGTCCTTGTTTCCAGGGACCTGGAAGGACAGTGAGTGAATTCTCCTTGTGCTATATTGTGCTTAAAAAAAACATTTTTTCTAGGGACAGAAAACTGTAGGTAGGGAGAGTGTCAGTTTCTTTCACTGTGCAAGTCCTTGTTTCCAGGGACCTGGAAGGACAGTGAGTGAATTCTCCTTGTGCTATATTGTGCTTAAAAAAAACATTTTTTCTAGGGACAGAAAACTGTAGGTAGGGAGAGTGTCAGTTTCTTTCACTGTGCAAGTCCTTGTTTCCAGGGACCTGGAAGGACAGTGAGTGAATGCTCCTTGTGCTATAGTGTGCTTAAAAAAAACATTTTTTCTAGGGACAGAAAACTCTAGGTAGGGAGAGTGTCAGTTTCTTTCACTGTGCAAGTCCTTGTTTCCAGGGACCTGGAAGGACAGTGAGTGAATTCTCCTTGTGCTATAGTGTGCTTAAAAAAAACATTTTTTCTAGGGACAGAAAACTGTAGGTAGGGAGAGTGTCAGTTTCTTTCACTGTGCAAGTCCTTGTTTCCAGGGACCTGGAAGGACAGTGAGTGAATTCTCCTTGTGCTATATTGTGCTTAAAAAAAACATTTTTTCTAGGGACAGAAAACTGTAGGTAGGGAGAGTGTCAGTTTCTTTCACTGTGCAAGTCCTTGTTTCTAGGGACTGGGAAGGACAGTGAGTGAATTCTCCTTGTGCTATAGTGTGCTTAAAAAAAACATTTTTTCTAGGGACAGAAAACTGTAGGTAGGGAGAGTGTCAGTTTCTTTCACTGTGCAAGTCCTTGTTTCTAGGGACTGGGAAGGACAGTGAGTGAATTCTCCTTGTGCTATAGTGTGCTTAAAAAAAACATTTTTTCTAGGGACAGAAAACTGTAGGTAGGGAGAGTGTCAGTTTCTTTCACTGTGCAAGTCCTTGTTTCTAGGGACCTGGAAGGACAGTGAGTGAATTCTCCTTGTGCTATATTGTGCTTAAAAAAAACATTTTTTCTAGGGACAGAAAACTGTAGGTAGGGAGAGTGTCAGTTTCTTTCACTGTGCAAGTCCTTGTTTCCAGGGACCTGGAAGGACAGTGAGTGAATTCTCCTTGTGCTATATTGTGCTTAAAAAAAACATTTTTTCTAGGGACAGAAAACTGTAGGTAGGGAGAGTGTCAGTTTCTTTCACTGTGCAAGTCCTTGTTTCTAGGGACCTGGAAGGACAGTGAGTGAATTCTCCTTGTGCTATATTGTGCTTAAAAAAAAAATTTTTTCTAGGGACAGAAAACTGTAGGTAGGGAGAGTGTCAGTTTCTTTCACTGTGCAAGTCCTTGTTTCTAGGGACCTGGAAGGACAGTGAGTGAATTCTCCTTGTGCTATATTGTGCTTAAAAAAAACATTTTTTCTAGGGACAGAAAACTGTAGGTAGGGAGAGTGTCAGTTTCTTTCACTGTGCAAGTCCTTGTTTCCAGGGACCTGGAAGGACAGTGAGTGAATTCTCCTTGTGCTATATTGTGCTTAAAAAAAACATTTTTTCTAGGGACAGAAAACTGTAGGTAGGGAGAGTGTCAGTTTCTTTCACTGTGCAAGTCCTTGTTTCTAGGGACCTGGAAGGACAGTGAGTGAATTCTCCTTGTGCTATATTGTGCTTAAAAAAAACATTTTTTTCTAGGGACAGAAAACTGTAGGTAGGGAGAGTGTCAGTTTCTTTCACTGTGCAAGTCCTTGTTTCCAGGGACCTGGAAGGACAGTGAGTGAATGCTCCTTGTGCTATAGTGTGCTTAAAAAAAACATTTTTTCTAGGGACAGAAAACTCTAGGTAGGGAGAGTGTCAGTTTCTTTCACTGTGCAAGTCCTTGTTTCCAGGGACCTGGAAGGACAGTGAGTGAATTCTCCTTGTGCTATAGTGTGCTTAAAAAAAACATTTTTTCTAGGGACAGAAAACTGTAGGTAGGGAGAGTGTCAGTTTCTTTCACTGTGCAAGTCCTTGTTTCCAGGGACCTGGAAGGACAGTGAGTGAATTCTCCTTGTGCTATATTGTGCTTAAAAAAAACATTTTTTCTAGGGACAGAAAACTGTAGGTAGGGAGAGTGTCAGTTTCTTTCACTGTGCAAGTCCTTGTTTCTAGGGACTGGGAAGGACAGTGAGTGAATTCTCCTTGTGCTATAGTGTGCTTAAAAAAAAACATTTTTTCTAGGGACAGAAAACTGTAGGTAGGGAGAGTGTCAGTTTCTTTCACTGTGCAAGTCCTTGTTTCTAGGGACTGGGAAGGACAGTGAGTGAATTCTCCTTGTGCTATAGTGTGCTTAAAAAAAACATTTTTTCTAGGGACAGAAAATTGTAGGTAGGGAGAGTGTCAGTTTCTTTCACTGTGCAAGTCCTTGTTTCTAGGGACCTGGAAGGACAGTGAGTGAATTCTCCTTGTGCTATATTGTGCTTAAAAAAAACATTTTTTCTAGGGACAGAAAACTGTAGGTAGGGAGAGTGTCAGTTTCTTTCACTGTGCAAGTCCTTGTTTCCAGGGACCTGGAAGGACAGTGAGTGAATTCTCCTTGTGCTATATTGTGCTTAAAAAAAACATTTTTTCTAGGGACAGAAAACTGTAGGTAGGGAGAGTGTCAGTTTCTTTCACTGTGCAAGTCCTTGTTTCCAGGGACCTGGAAGGACAGTGAGTGAATTCTCCTTGTGCTATATTGTGCTTAAAAAAAACATTTTTTCTAGGGACAGAAAACTGTAGGTAGGGAGAGTGTCAGTTTCTTTCACTGTGCAAGTCCTTGTTTCCAGGGACCTGGAAGGACAGTGAGTGAATGCTCCTTGTGCTATAGTGTGCTTAAAAAAAACATTTTTTCTAGGGACAGAAAACTCTAGGTAGGGAGAGTGTCAGTTTCTTTCACTGTGCAAGTCCTTGTTTCCAGGGACCTGGAAGGACAGTGAGTGAATTCTCCTTGTGCTATAGTGTGCTTAAAAAAAACATTTTTTCTAGGGACAGAAAACTGTAGGTAGGGAGAGTGTCAGTTTCTTTCACTGTGCAAGTCCTTGTTTCCAGGGACCTGGAAGGACAGTGAGTGAATTCTCCTTGTGCTATATTGTGCTTAAAAAAAACATTTTTTCTAGGGACAGAAAACTGTAGGTAGGGAGAGTGTCAGTTTCTTTCACTGTGCAAGTCCTTGTTTCTAGGGACTGGGAAGGACAGTGAGTGAATTCTCCTTGTGCTATAGTGTGCTTAAAAAAAACATTTTTTCTAGGGACAGAAAACTGTAGGTAGGGAGAGTGTCAGTTTCTTTCACTGTGCAAGTCCTTGTTTCTAGGGACTGGGAAGGACAGTGAGTGAATTCTCCTTGTGCTATAGTGTGCTTAAAAAAAACATTTTTTCTAGGGACAGAAAACTGTAGGTAGGGAGAGTGTCAGTTTCTTTCACTGTGCAAGTCCTTGTTTCTAGGGACCTGGAAGGACAGTGAGTGAATTCTCCTTGTGCTATATTGTGCTTAAAAAAAACATTTTTTCTAGGGACAGAAAACTGTAGGTAGGGAGAGTGTCAGTTTCTTTCACTGTGCAAGTCCTTGTTTCCAGGGACCTGGAAGGACAGTGAGTGAATTCTCCTTGTGCTATATTGTGCTTAAAAAAAACATTTTTTCTAGGGACAGAAAACTGTAGGTAGGGAGAGTGTCAGTTTCTTTCACTGTGCAAGTCCTTGTTTCTAGGGACCTGGAAGGACAGTGAGTGAATTCTCCTTGTGCTATATTGTGCTTAAAAAAAACATTTTTTCTAGGGACAGAAAACTGTAGGTAGGGAGAGTGTCAGTTTCTTTCACTGTGCAAGTCCTTGTTTCTAGGGACCTGGAAGGACAGTGAGTGAATTCTCCTTGTGCTATATTGTGCTTAAAAAAAACATTTTTTCTAGGGACAGAAAACTGTAGGTAGGGAGAGTGTCAGTTTCTTTCACTGTGCAAGTCCTTGTTTCCAGGGACCTGGAAGGACAGTGAGTGAATTCTCCTTGTGCTATATTGTGCTTAAAAAAAACATTTTTTCTAGGGACAGAAAACTGTAGGTAGGGAGAGTGTCAGTTTCTTTCACTGTGCAAGTCCTTGTTTCTAGGGACCTGGAAGGACAGTGAGTGAATTCTCCTTGTGCTATATTGTGCTTAAAAAAAACATTTTTTCTAGGGACAGAAAACTGTAGGTAGGGAGAGTGTCAGTTTCTTTCACTGTGCAAGTCCTTGTTTCCAGGGACCTGGAAGGACAGTGAGTGAATGCTCCTTGTGCTATAGTGTGCTTAAAAAAAACATTTTTTCTAGGGACAGAAAACTCTAGGTAGGGAGAGTGTCAGTTTCTTTCACTGTGCAAGTCCTTGTTTCCAGGGACCTGGAAGGACAGTGAGTGAATTCTCCTTGTGCTATAGTGTGCTTAAAAAAAACATTTTTTCTAGGGACAGAAAACTGTAGGTAGGGAGAGTGTCAGTTTCTTTCACTGTGCAAGTCCTTGTTTCCAGGGACCTGGAAGGACAGTGAGTGAATTCTCCTTGTGCTATATTGTGCTTAAAAAAAACATTTTTTCTAGGGACAGAAAACTGTAGGTAGGGAGAGTGTCAGTTTCTTTCACTGTGCAAGTCCTTGTTTCTAGGGACTGGGAAGGACAATGAGTGAATTCTCCTTGTGCTATAGTGTGCTTAAAAAAAACATTTTTTCTAGGGACAGAAAACTGTAGGTAGGGAGAGTGTCAGTTTCTTTCACTGTGCAAGTCCTTGTTTCTAGGGACTGGGAAGGACAGTGAGTGAATTCTCCTTGTGCTATAGTGTGCTTAAAAAAAACATTTTTTCTAGGGACAGAAAATTGTAGGTAGGGAGAGTGTCAGTTTCTTTCACTGTGCAAGTCCTTGTTTCTAGGGACCTGGAAGGACAGTGAGTGAATTCTCCTTGTGCTATATTGTGCTTAAAAAAAACATTTTTTCTAGGGACAGAAAACTGTAGGTAGGGAGAGTGTCAGTTTCTTTCACTGTGCAAGTCCTTGTTTCCAGGGACCTGGAAGGACAGTGAGTGAATTCTCCTTGTGCTATATTGTGCTTAAAAAAAACATTTTTTCTAGGGACAGAAAACTGTAGGTAGGGAGAGTGTCAGTTTCTTTCACTGTGCAAGTCCTTGTTTCCAGGGACCTGGAAGGACAGTGAGTGAATTCTCCTTGTGCTATATTGTGCTTAAAAAAAACATTTTTTCTAGGGACAGAAAACTGTAGGTAGGGAGAGTGTCAGTTTCTTTCACTGTGCAAGTCCTTGTTTCCAGGGACCTGGAAGGACAGTGAGTGAATGCTCCTTGTGCTATAGTGTGCTTAAAAAAAACATTTTTTCTAGGGACAGAAAACTCTAGGTAGGGAGAGTGTCAGTTTCTTTCACTGTGCAAGTCCTTGTTTCCAGGGACCTGGAAGGACAGTGAGTGAATTCTCCTTGTGCTATAGTGTGCTTAAAAAAAACATTTTTTCTAGGGACAGAAAACTGTAGGTAGGGAGAGTGTCAGTTTCTTTCACTGTGCAAGTCCTTGTTTCCAGGGACCTGGAAGGACAGTGAGTGAATTCTCCTTGTGCTATATTGTGCTTAAAAAAAACATTTTTTCTAGGGACAGAAAACTGTAGGTAGGGAGAGTGTCAGTTTCTTTCACTGTGCAAGTCCTTGTTTCTAGGGACTGGGAAGGACAGTGAGTGAATTCTCCTTGTGCTATAGTGTGCTTAAAAAAAACATTTTTTCTAGGGACAGAAAACTGTAGGTAGGGAGAGTGTCAGTTTCTTTCACTGTGCAAGTCCTTGTTTCTAGGGACTGGGAAGGACAGTGAGTGAATTCTCCTTGTGCTATAGTGTGCTTAAAAAAAACATTTTTTCTAGGGACAGAAAACTGTAGGTAGGGAGAGTGTCAGTTTCTTTCACTGTGCAAGTCCTTGTTTCTAGGGACCTGGAAGGACAGTGAGTGAATTCTCCTTGTGCTATATTGTGCTTAAAAAAAACATTTTTTCTAGGGACAGAAAACTGTAGGTAGGGAGAGTGTCAGTTTCTTTCACTGTGCAAGTCCTTGTTTCCAGGGACCTGGAAGGACAGTGAGTGAATTCTCCTTGTGCTATATTGTGCTTAAAAAAAACATTTTTTCTAGGGACAGAAAACTGTAGGTAGGGAGAGTGTCAGTTTCTTTCACTGTGCAAGTCCTTGTTTCTAGGGACCTGGAAGGACAGTGAGTGAATTCTCCTTGTGCTATATTGTGCTTAAAAAAAATTTTTTTTCTAGGGACAGAAAACTGTAGGTAGGGAGAGTGTCAGTTTCTTTCACTGTGCAAGTCCTTGTTTCTAGGGACCTGGAAGGACAGTGAGTGAATTCTCCTTGTGCTATATTGTGCTTAAAAAAAACATTTTTTCTAGGGACAGAAAACTGTAGGTAGGGAGAGTGTCAGTTTCTTTCACTGTGCAAGTCCTTGTTTCCAGGGACCTGGAAGGACAGTGAGTGAATTCTCCTTGTGCTATATTGTGCTTAAAAAAAAACATTTTTTCTAGGGACAGAAAACTGTAGGTAGGGAGAGTGTCAGTTTCTTTCACTGTGCAAGTCCTTGTTTCTAGGGACCTGGAAGGACAGTGAGTGAATTCTCCTTGTGCTATATTGTGCTTAAAAAAAACATTTTTTTCTAGGGACAGAAAACTGTAGGTAGGGAGAGTGTCAGTTTCTTTCACTGTGCAAGTCCTTGTTTCCAGGGACCTGGAAGGACAGTGAGTGAATGCTCCTTGTGCTATAGTGTGCTTAAAAAAAACATTTTTTCTAGGGACAGAAAACTCTAGGTAGGGAGAGTGTCAGTTTCTTTCACTGTGCAAGTCCTTGTTTCCAGGGACCTGGAAGGACAGTGAGTGAATTCTCCTTGTGCTATAGTGTGCTTAAAAAAAACATTTTTTCTAGGGACAGAAAACTGTAGGTAGGGAGAGTGTCAGTTTCTTTCACTGTGCAAGTCCTTGTTTCCAGGGACCTGGAAGGACAGTGAGTGAATTCTCCTTGTGCTATATTGTGCTTAAAAAAAACATTTTTTCTAGGGACAGAAAACTGTAGGTAGGGAGAGTGTCAGTTTCTTTCACTGTGCAAGTCCTTGTTTCTAGGGACTGGGAAGGACAGTGAGTGAATTCTCCTTGTGCTATAGTGTGCTTAAAAAAAACATTTTTTCTAGGGACAGAAAACTGTAGGTAGGGAGAGTGTCAGTTTCTTTCACTGTGCAAGTCCTTGTTTCTAGGGACTGGGAAGGACAGTGAGTGAATTCTCCTTGTGCTATAGTGTGCTTAAAAAAAACATTTTTTCTAGGGACAGAAAACTGTAGGTAGGGAGAGTGTCAGTTTCTTTCACTGTGCAAGTCCTTGTTTCTAGGGACCTGGAAGGACAGTGAGTGAATTCTCCTTGTGCTATATTGTGCTTAAAAAAAACATTTTTTCTAGGGACAGAAAACTGTAGGTAGGGAGAGTGTCAGTTTCTTTCACTGTGCAAGTCCTTGTTTCCAGGGACCTGGAAGGACAGTGAGTGAATTCTCCTTGTGCTATATTGTGCTTAAAAAAAACATTTTTTCTAGGGACAGAAAACTGTAGGTAGGGAGAGTGTCAGTTTCTTTCACTGTGCAAGTCCTTGTTTCTAGGGACCTGGAAGGACAGTGAGTGAATTCTCCTTGTGCTATATTGTGCTTAAAAAAAACATTTTTTCTAGGGACAGAAAACTGTAGGTAGGGAGAGTGTCAGTTTCTTTCACTGTGCAAGTCCTTGTTTCTAGGGACCTGGAAGGACAGTGAGTGAATTCTCCTTGTGCTATATTGTGCTTAAAAAAAACATTTTTTCTAGGGACAGAAAACTGTAGGTAGGGAGAGTGTCAGTTTCTTTCACTGTGCAAGTCCTTGTTTCCAGGGACCTGGAAGGACAGTGAGTGAATTCTCCTTGTGCTATATTGTGCTTAAAAAAAACATTTTTTCTAGGGACAGAAAACTGTAGGTAGGGAGAGTGTCAGTTTCTTTCACTGTGCAAGTCCTTGTTTCTAGGGACCTGGAAGGACAGTGAGTGAATTCTCCTTGTGCTATATTGTGCTTAAAAAAAACATTTTTTCTAGGGACAGAAAACTGTAGGTAGGGAGAGTGTCAGTTTCTTTCACTGTGCAAGTCCTTGTTTCCAGGGACCTGGAAGGACAGTGAGTGAATGCTCCTTGTGCTATAGTGTGCTTAAAAAAAACATTTTTTCTAGGGACAGAAAACTCTAGGTAGGGAGAGTGTCAGTTTCTTTCACTGTGCAAGTCCTTGTTTCCAGGGACCTGGAAGGACAGTGAGTGAATTCTCCTTGTGCTATAGTGTGCTTAAAAAAAACATTTTTTCTAGGGACAGAAAACTGTAGGTAGGGAGAGTGTCAGTTTCTTTCACTGTGCAAGTCCTTGTTTCCAGGGACCTGGAAGGACAGTGAGTGAATTCTCCTTGTGCTATATTGTGCTTAAAAAAAACATTTTTTCTAGGGACAGAAAACTGTAGGTAGGGAGAGTGTCAGTTTCTTTCACTGTGCAAGTCCTTGTTTCTAGGGACTGGGAAGGACAATGAGTGAATTCTCCTTGTGCTATAGTGTGCTTAAAAAAAACATTTTTTCTAGGGACAGAAAACTGTAGGTAGGGAGAGTGTCAGTTTCTTTCACTGTGCAAGTCCTTGTTTCTAGGGACTGGGAAGGACAGTGAGTGAATTCTCCTTGTGCTATAGTGTGCTTAAAAAAAACATTTTTTCTAGGGACAGAAAATTGTAGGTAGGGAGAGTGTCAGTTTCTTTCACTGTGCAAGTCCTTGTTTCTAGGGACCTGGAAGGACAGTGAGTGAATTCTCCTTGTGCTATATTGTGCTTAAAAAAAACATTTTTTCTAGGGACAGAAAACTGTAGGTAGGGAGAGTGTCAGTTTCTTTCACTGTGCAAGTCCTTGTTTCCAGGGACCTGGAAGGACAGTGAGTGAATTCTCCTTGTGCTATATTGTGCTTAAAAAAAACATTTTTTCTAGGGACAGAAAACTGTAGGTAGGGAGAGTGTCAGTTTCTTTCACTGTGCAAGTCCTTGTTTCCAGGGACCTGGAAGGACAGTGAGTGAATTCTCCTTGTGCTATATTGTGCTTAAAAAAAACATTTTTTCTAGGGACAGAAAACTGTAGGTAGGGAGAGTGTCAGTTTCTTTCACTGTGCAAGTCCTTGTTTCCAGGGACCTGGAAGGACAGTGAGTGAATGCTCCTTGTGCTATAGTGTGCTTAAAAAAAACATTTTTTCTAGGGACAGAAAACTCTAGGTAGGGAGAGTGTCAGTTTCTTTCACTGTGCAAGTCCTTGTTTCCAGGGACCTGGAAGGACAGTGAGTGAATTCTCCTTGTGCTATAGTGTGCTTAAAAAAAACATTTTTTCTAGGGACAGAAAACTGTAGGTAGGGAGAGTGTCAGTTTCTTTCACTGTGCAAGTCCTTGTTTCCAGGGACCTGGAAGGACAGTGAGTGAATTCTCCTTGTGCTATATTGTGCTTAAAAAAAACATTTTTTCTAGGGACAGAAAACTGTAGGTAGGGAGAGTGTCAGTTTCTTTCACTGTGCAAGTCCTTGTTTCTAGGGACTGGGAAGGACAGTGAGTGAATTCTCCTTGTGCTATAGTGTGCTTAAAAAAAACATTTTTTCTAGGGACAGAAAACTGTAGGTAGGGAGAGTGTCAGTTTCTTTCACTGTGCAAGTCCTTGTTTCTAGGGACTGGGAAGGACAGTGAGTGAATTCTCCTTGTGCTATAGTGTGCTTAAAAAAAACATTTTTTCTAGGGACAGAAAACTGTAGGTAGGGAGAGTGTCAGTTTCTTTCACTGTGCAAGTCCTTGTTTCTAGGGACCTGGAAGGACAGTGAGTGAATTCTCCTTGTGCTATATTGTGCTTAAAAAAAACATTTTTTCTAGGGACAGAAAACTGTAGGTAGGGAGAGTGTCAGTTTCTTTCACTGTGCAAGTCCTTGTTTCCAGGGACCTGGAAGGACAGTGAGTGAATTCTCCTTGTGCTATATTGTGCTTAAAAAAAACATTTTTTCTAGGGACAGAAAACTGTAGGTAGGGAGAGTGTCAGTTTCTTTCACTGTGCAAGTCCTTGTTTCTAGGGACCTGGAAGGACAGTGAGTGAATTCTCCTTGTGCTATATTGTGCTTAAAAAAAATTTTTTTTCTAGGGACAGAAAACTGTAGGTAGGGAGAGTGTCAGTTTCTTTCACTGTGCAAGTCCTTGTTTCTAGGGACCTGGAAGGACAGTGAGTGAATTCTCCTTGTGCTATATTGTGCTTAAAAAAAACATTTTTTCTAGGGACAGAAAACTGTAGGTAGGGAGAGTGTCAGTTTCTTTCACTGTGCAAGTCCTTGTTTCCAGGGACCTGGAAGGACAGTGAGTGAATTCTCCTTGTGCTATATTGTGCTTAAAAAAAACATTTTTTCTAGGGACAGAAAACTGTAGGTAGGGAGAGTGTCAGTTTCTTTCACTGTGCAAGTCCTTGTTTCTAGGGACCTGGAAGGACAGTGAGTGAATTCTCCTTGTGCTATATTGTGCTTAAAAAAAACATTTTTTTCTAGGGACAGAAAACTGTAGGTAGGGAGAGTGTCAGTTTCTTTCACTGTGCAAGTCCTTGTTTCCAGGGACCTGGAAGGACAGTGAGTGAATGCTCCTTGTGCTATAGTGTGCTTAAAAAAAACATTTTTTCTAGGGACAGAAAACTCTAGGTAGGGAGAGTGTCAGTTTCTTTCACTGTGCAAGTCCTTGTTTCCAGGGACCTGGAAGGACAGTGAGTGAATTCTCCTTGTGCTATAGTGTGCTTAAAAAAAACATTTTTTCTAGGGACAGAAAACTGTAGGTAGGGAGAGTGTCAGTTTCTTTCACTGTGCAAGTCCTTGTTTCCAGGGACCTGGAAGGACAGTGAGTGAATTCTCCTTGTGCTATATTGTGCTTAAAAAAAACATTTTTTCTAGGGACAGAAAACTGTAGGTAGGGAGAGTGTCAGTTTCTTTCACTGTGCAAGTCCTTGTTTCTAGGGACTGGGAAGGACAGTGAGTGAATTCTCCTTGTGCTATAGTGTGCTTAAAAAAAAACATTTTTTCTAGGGACAGAAAACTGTAGGTAGGGAGAGTGTCAGTTTCTTTCACTGTGCAAGTCCTTGTTTCTAGGGACTGGGAAGGACAGTGAGTGAATTCTCCTTGTGCTATAGTGTGCTTAAAAAAAACATTTTTTCTAGGGACAGAAAATTGTAGGTAGGGAGAGTGTCAGTTTCTTTCACTGTGCAAGTCCTTGTTTCTAGGGACCTGGAAGGACAGTGAGTGAATTCTCCTTGTGCTATATTGTGCTTAAAAAAAACATTTTTTCTAGGGACAGAAAACTGTAGGTAGGGAGAGTGTCAGTTTCTTTCACTGTGCAAGTCCTTGTTTCCAGGGACCTGGAAGGACAGTGAGTGAATTCTCCTTGTGCTATATTGTGCTTAAAAAAAACATTTTTTCTAGGGACAGAAAACTGTAGGTAGGGAGAGTGTCAGTTTCTTTCACTGTGCAAGTCCTTGTTTCCAGGGACCTGGAAGGACAGTGAGTGAATTCTCCTTGTGCTATATTGTGCTTAAAAAAAACATTTTTTCTAGGGACAGAAAACTGTAGGTAGGGAGAGTGTCAGTTTCTTTCACTGTGCAAGTCCTTGTTTCCAGGGACCTGGAAGGACAGTGAGTGAATGCTCCTTGTGCTATAGTGTGCTTAAAAAAAACATTTTTTCTAGGGACAGAAAACTCTAGGTAGGGAGAGTGTCAGTTTCTTTCACTGTGCAAGTCCTTGTTTCCAGGGACCTGGAAGGACAGTGAGTGAATTCTCCTTGTGCTATAGTGTGCTTAAAAAAAACATTTTTTCTAGGGACAGAAAACTGTAGGTAGGGAGAGTGTCAGTTTCTTTCACTGTGCAAGTCCTTGTTTCCAGGGACCTGGAAGGACAGTGAGTGAATTCTCCTTGTGCTATATTGTGCTTAAAAAAAACATTTTTTCTAGGGACAGAAAACTGTAGGTAGGGAGAGTGTCAGTTTCTTTCACTGTGCAAGTCCTTGTTTCTAGGGACTGGGAAGGACAGTGAGTGAATTCTCCTTGTGCTATAGTGTGCTTAAAAAAAACATTTTTTCTAGGGACAGAAAACTGTAGGTAGGGAGAGTGTCAGTTTCTTTCACTGTGCAAGTCCTTGTTTCTAGGGACCTGGAAGGACAGTGAGTGAATTCTCCTTGTGCTATATTGTGCTTAAAAAAAACATTTTTTCTAGGGACAGAAAACTGTAGGTAGGGAGAGTGTCAGTTTCTTTCACTGTGCAAGTCCTTGTTTCCAGGGACCTGGAAGGACAGTGAGTGAATTCTCCTTGTGCTATATTGTGCTTAAAAAAAACATTTTTTCTAGGGACAGAAAACTGTAGGTAGGGAGAGTGTCAGTTTCTTTCACTGTGCAAGTCCTTGTTTCCAGGGACCTGGAAGGACAGTGAGTGAATTCTCCTTGTGCTATATTGTGCTTAAAAAAAACATTTTTTCTAGGGACAGAAAACTGTAGGTAGGGAGAGTGTCAGTTTCTTTCACTGTGCAAGTCCTTGTTTCCAGGGACCTGGAAGGACAGTGAGTGAATGCTCCTTGTGCTATAGTGTGCTTAAAAAAAACATTTTTTCTAGGGACAGAAAACTCTAGGTAGGGAGAGTGTCAGTTTCTTTCACTGTGCAAGTCCTTGTTTCCAGGGACCTGGAAGGACAGTGAGTGAATTCTCCTTGTGCTATAGTGTGCTTAAAAAAAACATTTTTTCTAGGGACAGAAAACTGTAGGTAGGGAGAGTGTCAGTTTCTTTCACTGTGCAAGTCCTTGTTTCCAGGGACCTGGAAGGACAGTGAGTGAATTCTCCTTGTGCTATATTGTGCTTAAAAAAAACATTTTTTCTAGGGACAGAAAACTGTAGGTAGGGAGAGTGTCAGTTTCTTTCACTGTGCAAGTCCTTGTTTCTAGGGACTGGGAAGGACAGTGAGTGAATTCTCCTTGTGCTATAGTGTGCTTAAAAAAAACATTTTTTCTAGGGACAGAAAACTGTAGGTAGGGAGAGTGTCAGTTTCTTTCACTGTGCAAGTCCTTGTTTCTAGGGACTGGGAAGGACAGTGAGTGAATTCTCCTTGTGCTATAGTGTGCTTAAAAAAAACATTTTTTCTAGGGACAGAAAACTGTAGGTAGGGAGAGTGTCAGTTTCTTTCACTGTGCAAGTCCTTGTTTCTAGGGACCTGGAAGGACAGTGAGTGAATTCTCCTTGTGCTATATTGTGCTTAAAAAAAACATTTTTTCTAGGGACAGAAAACTGTAGGTAGGGAGAGTGTCAGTTTCTTTCACTGTGCAAGTCCTTGTTTCCAGGGACCTGGAAGGACAGTGAGTGAATTCTCCTTGTGCTATATTGTGCTTAAAAAAAACATTTTTTCTAGGGACAGAAAACTGTAGGTAGGGAGAGTGTCAGTTTCTTTCACTGTGCAAGTCCTTGTTTCTAGGGACCTGGAAGGACAGTGAGTGAATTCTCCTTGTGCTATATTGTGCTTAAAAAAAACATTTTTTCTAGGGACAGAAAACTGTAGGTAGGGAGAGTGTCAGTTTCTTTCACTGTGCAAGTCCTTGTTTCTAGGGACCTGGAAGGACAGTGAGTGAATTCTCCTTGTGCTATATTGTGCTTAAAAAAAACATTTTTTCTAGGGACAGAAAACTGTAGGTAGGGAGAGTGTCAGTTTCTTTCACTGTGCAAGTCCTTGTTTCCAGGGACCTGGAAGGACAGTGAGTGAATTCTCCTTGTGCTATATTGTGCTTAAAAAAAACATTTTTTCTAGGGACAGAAAACTGTAGGTAGGGAGAGTGTCAGTTTCTTTCACTGTGCAAGTCCTTGTTTCTAGGGACCTGGAAGGACAGTGAGTGAATTCTCCTTGTGCTATATTGTGCTTAAAAAAAACATTTTTTCTAGGGACAGAAAACTGTAGGTAGGGAGAGTGTCAGTTTCTTTCACTGTGCAAGTCCTTGTTTCCAGGGACCTGGAAGGACAGTGAGTGAATGCTCCTTGTGCTATAGTGTGCTTAAAAAAAACATTTTTTCTAGGGACAGAAAACTCTAGGTAGGGAGAGTGTCAGTTTCTTTCACTGTGCAAGTCCTTGTTTCCAGGGACCTGGAAGGACAGTGAGTGAATTCTCCTTGTGCTATAGTGTGCTTAAAAAAAACATTTTTTCTAGGGACAGAAAACTGTAGGTAGGGAGAGTGTCAGTTTCTTTCACTGTGCAAGTCCTTGTTTCCAGGGACCTGGAAGGACAGTGAGTGAATTCTCCTTGTGCTATATTGTGCTTAAAAAAAACATTTTTTCTAGGGACAGAAAACTGTAGGTAGGGAGAGTGTCAGTTTCTTTCACTGTGCAAGTCCTTGTTTCTAGGGACTGGGAAGGACAATGAGTGAATTCTCCTTGTGCTATAGTGTGCTTAAAAAAAACATTTTTTCTAGGGACAGAAAACTGTAGGTAGGGAGAGTGTCAGTTTCTTTCACTGTGCAAGTCCTTGTTTCTAGGGACTGGGAAGGACAGTGAGTGAATTCTCCTTGTGCTATAGTGTGCTTAAAAAAAAACATTTTTTCTAGGGACAGAAATTTGTAGGTAGGGAGAGTGTCAGTTTCTTTCACTGTGCAAGTCCTTGTTTCTAGGGACCTGGAAGGACAGTGAGTGAATTCTCCTTGTGCTATATTGTGCTTAAAAAGTAGGATTTTTAAAACAGCTTACCTGTAAAATCCTTTTCTTGGAGTACATCACGGGACACAGAGCAGCATAGTCATTACTATGTGGGTTATATAGAATTACCTTCAGGTGCTGGCACTGGCAACTTCCAAAACAGGAAGTACCCTCCCCTATATAAGCCCCTCCCATCCGGGAGTACCTCAGTTTTGTAGCAAAGCAATACGTGTCCCCAAAAGAGGGGTGGGAGCTCTGTGTCCCGTGATGTACTCCAAGAAAAGGATTTTACAGGTAAGCTGTTTTAAAAATCCTACTTTCTTGTTCATACATCACGGGACACAGAGCAGCATAGTCATTACTATGTGGGACGTCCCAAAGCAATGCCACATGAGGGGGGGATACACCATACATAAGCTGGGCGCCATCAGGCATGAGGATCTTTTACGGCCTGCAACACACTGCGCCCAAAGGCGACATCCTCCTGACTTCTAACGTCCACCTGGTAGAACCTAGTAAACGTGTGTACTGAAGACCATGTTGCGGCCTTACAAATTTGAGCCAGGGAGGCCTGGTGATGCACTGCCCATGAAGTTCCAACTGCTCTCGTGGAGTGCGCCCTAACTTTGAACGGAGGCGGTCTACTTCTCAAGCCATAGGCTTGTATTATGACCTGTCGAATCCACTTGGCTAAAGTAGATTTTGATGCTGCCTGACCCTTTCTGGGGCCTTCCGGCAGAACAAACAAAGAATCCGTTCTACGAATCTGAGCAGTGGCTTTTAGATAAGCTTTAACTGCTCTTACTACATCCAAAGAATGCAATAACTTTTCCTCTACCGAGCTTGGTTTGGGGAAAAAAGAAGGAAGAACCACATCCTGGTTCAAGTGAAACCTCGATACCACCTTAGGAAGAAAGGCTGGGTGAGGACGTAATACTACTCTGTCCTTATGGATAACCAGATATGGCTCTTTACAGGACATGGCGGCTAATTCCGACACTCTTCTAGCCGAGCATATGGCTACTAAAAATATCAATTTCCTGGTGAGTAGAACCAAGGAAATGTGCCGCAAAGGTTCAAATGGCTGCTTCTGCAGAACCGACAGAACCAAATTTAGATCCCATGGGCATATGGGAGCCTTAATCGGTGGAATAATACGAGTCACACCTTGCATAAAGGATTTGACAAGTGAATGCATAGCCAGGGGCCTTTGAAATAGTATTGACAAGGCCGAAACCTGGCCCTTGATAGTACTTAAGGCAAACTTCCTGTCTACAGCCCACTGCAGGAAGTCCAGAATTCTGCCTATAACGTACTTACGTGGATGCCATTTTCTGGCCTCGCACCAAGTGATGTACGCCTTCCAAACTCTATAGTAGATCTGCCTGGATACAGGCTTCCTGGCATTGATTATAGTTGATACCACAGAGTTAGAGAGACCTCTCTTCTTTAGGATGTGGGATTCAATAGCCAGGCCGTTAAACTTAGAGTTAGTAAGGAAGGGTGGTATATCGGTCCTTGCGAAAGCAGGTCCGGACGACGTGGAAGGGTCCAAGGACTCCCCACAGACATTTTGATGATCTCCGCGTACCAGGCCCTTCGGGGCCACGCTGGAGCCACCAGGATCACCGGCTTCTTCTCCAACCTGACTCTGCGAAGGAGTCGAGGCAACAATTGTAGCGGAGGGAATGCATATATCAGACTGAACTGATCCCAAGGGAACACCAGAGCATCCGAGCCGCAAGCGAGGGGATCCCTTGTCCGGGAGACAAATCTGTCCACCTTTGCGTTGAATCTGGATGCTAGCAGATCTACATCCGGTGTTCCCCACCGCTGACATATTGCTCGGAAGACCTCGGGATGAAGGGACCATTCCCCTGGGCATAACTGTTGGCGACTCAGAAAGTCCGCCTTCCAATTCTCCACCCCTGGAATGAAGACAGCTGATATACATGGGACATGCTTTTCTGCCCATTCCAGGATGTGACTTACTTCCCTCTGGGCTGCACGACTCCTGGTGCCTCCCTGATGATTGATATATGCCACTGCTGTGGCATTGTCTGATTGAATTCTGACAGGGGACCCTTGGAGTCTGGATGTCCAGGCTACTAGAGCGTACCGGGCTGCTCGTATCTCTAAGAGATTGATGGGCAGGGTTTTTACTACATTTGACCATCTGCCCTGGAGAGACCATTGCTCCAGTACTGCCCCCCAGCCTATAAGGCTGGCATCCGTAGTGACCACCTTCCAATATATCGGGCTGAAGGGTTTTCCCTTCTGGAGATTCTGGGGGATCAACCACCAGCAGAGACTCTTCCGAACGGAAGGGGACAAAGCCATCGGGAAGTCTAGAGCCTGAACTTTTCCGTTCCAGGCTGACAATATGGCCCTTTGTAAATTCCTTGAGTGGAATTGGGCGTATGGCACAGCTTCGAATGATGCTACCATCTTTCCTAGCAGCCTCATGCACAGGCGTATGGACGGCTGTCTTTTTGCACAAAGCAGACGGACCAAGGCCCTCAAAGAGGATACCTTGTCTAGAGGTAAGAAAATCTTCCTCTGGTCTGAATCCAGCCGTAGCCCTAGATATACCAGGTTTTTCACTGGCTGTAGGGCTGACTTGTCCAGGTTGATGACCCAACCGTGAGATTCTAGATACTTGATTGTATCGACAATTACCACTTCTAGCTTGGCAACTGAGTGGTCCATCAACAACAGGTCGTCTAGGTATGCCATTATCGTTACACCCCGTGTTCTTAGATCGGCCAACAGTGGGGCCAGAATTTTTGTGAACACTCGTGGTGCTGTGGCCAGACCGAATGGTAAGGCTCTGAACTGAAAATGGCGCCCTTCTACTGCAAAGCGTAGGAATTTTTGATGACCTGGAAAGATGGGAACATGCAAGTAAGCATCTTTGATGTCGATCGAGGCTAACCATTCCTCCCCTTGTAGGGCAGCGGTGACCGATCGGATCGACTCCATCCGGAAAGACCGGACGTTTAGAAATTTGTTTAGACTCTTTAGGTCCAATATGGGTCTTATGTCCCCGTTTGGCTTCGGGACTGTGAAAAGGTTTGAGTAGAAACCCAACCCCCACTCTTCCATAGGAACCTCCATAATTACTCCTTGGAGCAATAGTTGTTCTAACGCCAATAGGAGAGACCCTCTTTTCAGAGGGTCTCTTGGCATGCCTGACCACATAAAATGGGACGGAGGAGACTCTTTTAACTCCAACTTGTATCCCAGAGTTACTGCGGAGAGCACCCATCTGTCTTTGATCGTCTCCCGCCAGGTCTCTGCGAACAACTGAAGTCTTCCCCCCACCCGTTTGAGTGGGGGCAGCCCTTCATAGGCTTGACTTGGAGGCTGGTTTAGTACCTCTTCGGATCCAGGGCTTTTTATTACCCTGTGGCTGTCCCTGATTTTTACCTCCTGAGTTTGACCGAGGAGGCCGTCGGAACTGCTTAGTAGCAGACGTCGCAGGGATAGGAGAGGTAGTCCTCTTAAAAGATGGACCCCTAGACCTCTTTTTACTCGGTAAGAGAGTACTTTTACCACTGGAAATCTTCTGGATATACTTATCCAGGTCTTCGCCAAAAAGGCGTTCCCCATGAAATGGGAAGCTAACTAAGAGCTTCTTACAGGGAGCTTCAGCAGACCAGTTTTTGAGCCACAGAAGCCTACGCATATGTACCAAAGACAGCGTGAGGCGGGAGGCCTGATGGATAGAATCCTTGATGGCGTCAACCGCAAAGCATAATGCTCTAGGCAGATCAGCCAGAGCCTTGGCCTGCTGGTCTGGCAAATCCCTCAGGACCATTTTCATTTGATCCTTTAAAGCTTGGCAGACCCCAATAGCTGCCACTGCTGGCTGTGTAACAGCCCCTGCTGTGGAAAAAGCAGATTTTAATAAAGATTCCAATTTTTTATCCACTGGATCTTTGAACATTTGAACATTATCTACTGGACATGTCAGTGATTTGTTCACAGAAGAGATGGCTGCATCCACCGTAGGAACATTCCATCTCTGGGTGAACTTTCCCTCCATGGGATAGATCACCGGAAACCTTTTAGGCGGAACAAATAGTTTATCAGGATGTTCCCAGTCCTGGTATATAAGTCCTTCCAATAATGGATGTATTGGAAAGGAGCAATTAACCTGGGGAGCTTTTAGCGACCCCAATGAGGAGACAGCAGTAGTTGATGGTTCAACAAGAGGCATTTTAAATGCAGATCGAACCATGTCAGTTAGGGTCTGGACCCACAATCTTTCAGTCTGTGATGCTGAAAATGGTTCATCTACTGTCGATTCCTCAAAAACAGAGCTAACCTCCTCCTGATCCCCTTCAGGTAGGTCGGTCCCTTCCTGGGACTGTTGCTCTGCCAACAGGCACTCTAATGGAGGTGATGGAGATCTGGCGCGCTTTCTTTCCTGTAGAGAAGAAGCGATCAATGCAGCCAATCTCTGCTCCAATCCCTCCAGAGTTGAGGAAAAAACCTCCTCTGTTATATATGCAGGAGCAGGTGGACTGAGGACAGCCGCAGTACCTGGCACTCCCGGGGGTTCCTTATGGGTATTAACCTCTGATTTCTCAGGGGAGGAGGGTGCAGATGACTGCTCCAGATCCTCAGAGCCCGATGGAGACCCCCTACACTTCCTGAGAGGTATAACTCGGAGTTTTTTAGGCGGCATATTCCTTAGTTCAAAGCTGAGGTATTCCAGCCGCAATACACCCCTTACTGAAATAGTCTAATGCAATTTGCTGCTATGTACATCAGTGGGTGTCTACTAATGCGTCTTTCTGGGGATGCCTGTATCAACCGCCCGCTGTAAGCCCCTATACCATGCTACCAGCTCCTTTTCATGCTCTGTGTCCATAGCAAGCAGCGTGGACTGAGTCCTTTTATCTTGCTGGGACGCCTGCACATGCGCAGAAGCGCTAGGCGCACAGAGCGCGTCATCCGCCAGGCTCCGCCCCCTTTTTTGAAGCTAAACCTCATAAAAGGAAAGCATGTGTGCGCGCGCGCGCGTGCACGTGTGCGCTCTTGGCGCCATGTAGGGAGAGGAGCCAGGGTCCCTGTTTCACCAGGACTCAGGGATGGAAGGAAACTACTTGGCAGCATGACAGAGGAATGCAGCTTCCCTGATAGAGAGCTCACTCATCTGCCTGGACTTTCACCATGGAAGGAATAGTCCCAAGAAAAAAGACGTTCCACAGCGGCCTCTAGTGGACAAACACAGGTACCGCACCTTTGTCTTTTTTTTTTTTTTAAAACCTCCTTTATGAAAAAACATTTCCAGGTTTACAGTTTTTTTAAAATTTCCCTTATGAAAAAACATTTCTAGGATTTCTTAGGCATATACAGCTATTAGCGGGAATACCCTTTAGGTAACAGGCAGAAAGACATATTAGGCTTGGGGGTCCCCTCAATAGAACCAAGTTCCTGAGGGGCCCCCACTTACCTTTTCCCCGCCGCAGGACTTTGTTTGGTCCACAGAAGCCCAAACTTCACCTCTCACGGCAGGCATTGTACTAGACCTTCAGGGACCGGGTTCCCAAGGATTCCACTCCCCTGGACCTGTATAGCACCCTGCACAGATAGCCTCTTGGTTTTGGGTATGACCAGAGCTCTGGATCCCAGGGTCCAGCCCTCCTAAGAGAGGCATTACAGGCAAAACCCTGCTCTTCTCTGCAAGGCCCGGGTACCGACCGTTTAGCTATGAAGCTTTTTTTGGTCGGATCCGGAATAGCTTGCTAAGGCCCAGAGAACCTGTACACAAGCCCAGATGAATACATGTTAGCCTTGGCCAACACCTTAGACACTGGCAAAAAACTGAGGTACTCCCGGATGGGAGGGGCTTATATAGGGGAGGGTACTTCCTGTTTTGGAAGTTGCCAGTGCCAGCACCTGAAGGTAATTCTATATAACCCACATAGTAATGACTATGCTGCTCTGTGTCCCGTGATGTATGAACAAGAAAAAACATTTTTTCTAGGGACAGAAAACTGTAGGTAGGGAGAGTGTCAGTTTCTTTCACTGTGCAAGTCCTTGTTTCCAGGGACCTGGAAGGACAGTGAGTGAATTCTCCTTGTGCTATATTGTGCTTAAAAAAAACATTTTTTCTAGGGACAGAAAACTGTAGGTAGGGAGAGTGTCAGTTTCTTTCACTGTGCAAGTCCTTGTTTCCAGGGACCTGGAAGGACAGTGAGTGAATTCTCCTTGTGCTATATTGTGCTTAAAAAAAACATTTTTTCTAGGGACAGAAAACTGTAGGTAGGGAGAGTGTCAGTTTCTTTCACTGTGCAAGTCCTTGTTTCCAGGGACCTGGAAGGACAGTGAGTGAATGCTCCTTGTGCTATAGTGTGCTTAAAAAAAACATTTTTTCTAGGGACAGAAAACTGTAGGTAGGGAGAGTGTCAGTTTCTTTCACTGTGCAAGTCCTTGTTTCCAGGGACCTGGAAGGACAGTGAGTGAATTCTCCTTGTGCTATATTGTGCTTAAAAAAAACATTTTTTCTAGGGACAGAAAACTGTAGGTAGGGAGAGTGTCAGTTTCTTTCACTGTGCAAGTCCTTGTTTCTAGGGACCTGGAAGGACAGTGAGTGAATTCTCCTTGTGCTATATTGTGCTTAAAAAAAACATTTTTTCTAGGGACAGAAAACTGTAGGTAGGGAGAGTGTCAGTTTCTTTCACTGTGCAAGTCCTTGTTTCTAGGGACCTGGAAGGACAGTGAGTGAATTCTCCTTGTGCTATATTGTGCTTAAAAAAAACATTTTTTCTAGGGACAGAAAACTGTAGGTAGGGAGAGTGTCAGTTTCTTTCACTGTGCAAGTCCTTGTTTCTAGGGACCTGGAAGGACAGTGAGTGAATTCTCCTTGTGCTATATTGTGCTTAAAAAAAACATTTTTTCTAGGGACAGAAAACTGTAGGTAGGGAGAGTGTCAGTTTCTTTCACTGTGCAAGTCCTTGTTTCTAGGGACCTGGAAGGACAGTGAGTGAATTCTCCTTGTGCTATATTGTGCTTAAAAAAAACATTTTTTCTAGGGACAGAAAACTGTAGGTAGGGAGAGTGTCAGTTTCTTTCACTGTGCAAGTCCTTGTTTCAAGGGACAGAGAAGGACACCTGAAGGTAGCCCTTATTGCTTTTTTCCCATCTCCCTGCAGGCCATCTATTAGAATGTCTGGAAGGCAAACAAGGAGAGGCAGACAGTCAGGAGGCAATAAAAGAGGGCAAGCAGGCTCTGTGTCTGGGGGCAACAGTGCTGGTCGTGGACGCGGTGCATTGTCATCAGCACATGGCCATGGGACACGCTTGTCCTTCTTTTCCGCAGCTGGACATGTTGAGCCACATCATGCCGAAGACTTGGTAGAGTGGATGACCAAGCCCTCCTCCTCCTCCTCATCCTCTCTCACCCAGGCTCAGGGTACTGGCAAAGCAGCTGCCAAAGCGTCCTCTTCCCTGGTATCAATGTCAGACTCATCATCAGTCACTCCTTCCCTAGACCCACCATGTCCTCCTCCTGAGGAGTCCCCCGAACTGTTTGAGCACAGTGTTGGGTACATGCTCCAGGAGGATGCCCAGCGTTTCGAAGGGTCTGATGATGAAACCCAGCTACAGGAAGGCAGTAGGGAGAGAGCAGACAGAGGGGATGCTCAAGAAGGACACCAATCTGGCAGTCATGTTCCAGCAGCTGCAGCATACTGCCAGATTGGCTCCAGTGATGAGGAGGGAGGGGATGATGAGGTCACTGACTCCACGTGGGTGCCTAATAGGAGAGAGGAGGAGGAGGATGAGGAGGAGGCACATCTCCAACGAGACAGGATGCCCTTTGGTGGCCAGCGTAAGGGCAGTACACCGACGGAATCACACCGCAGAGCTCCGCCTGTGCAGGGCGCTGCCTCTGCCCGTCATTCAAAAAGTTCCTTGGTGTGGGCCTTTTTTGAGGCTAGTGCATCAGATCGCACAGCTGCTGTTTGCAACATATGTCTCAAGCGTATATCGCGTGGCCAAAACATCAGCCGCTTGGGTACCACATGCCTGACCAGACATATGTTGACCTGCCATGCAGCTCGTTGGCAAGCCTACCTCAAAGACCCACACCAAAGAACAAAGCGGACCTCTCCTTGCACCGCATCAGCTGGGATCTCCAACCCCACTATAACTTCAGTCCTCTCTGAAACATGCACTGAGAGGAATGAAGGTGTAGAATTAGGTGTGTCACAGCCAAGTACTTGCGGCCACTCTGCTAGCAGTACACCGACGTCCGATTCTAGCAGGCAAATTTGCCTGCCCCAGCTGCTGGACCGTCGAAAGAAGTTCACTCCCAGCCATCCACATGCCCAGCGGTTGAATGCTAGCTTGGCTAAATTGCTAGCGCTTCAACTGCTGCCTTTTCAGTTGGTAGACTCGGCCCCCTTCCGTGAGTTTGTGCAATGTGCGGTTCCTCAGTGGCAGGTTCCCAAACGCCACTTTTTCTCACGGAAGGCTATTCCGGCTCTCTACCGGCATGTGGAAGGCAATGTCTTGGCCTCGCTGGACAGGGCGGTCAGCGGTAAGGTGCATATTACCGCTGACTCATGGTCCAGCAGGCATGGACAGGGACGTTACCTTTCTTTCACGGCCCATTGGGTCACTCTTTTGGCAGCTGGGAAGGATGCAGGACAAGGTGCAGTAGTGTTGGAGGTTGTCCCACCGCCACGCCTCCAAAATGCTACTACTGGTTGTGACACACCTCTCTCCTCCACCCCCTCCTCTTCTTCTTCCTCCATGGCCTCTTCCTGTGGTTTGTCCTATGAACCAGCGGTGCTCCGTAGCCGTTCACGGGGCTACGCAAGTACGCAGGCAAAAAGATGCCATGCCGTGCTTGCGCTGGTGTGTTTGGGGGACAGAAGCCACACTGGGGCAGAGGTCCTGTCTGCTCTGCAGGGCCAGGCCGAGAGGTGGTTGACGCCACGCCAGCTTAAGCCAGGAATGGTGGTTTGCGACAATGGCACCAACCTCCTCTCCGCCCTCCGACAGGGACAACTGACCCATGTGCCCTGTGTGGCTCACGTCCTTAACCTGGTGGTGCAGCGGTTCTTGGGCAGGTACCCGGGCTTACAGGATGTCCTGAGGCAGGCCAGGAAAGTCTGTGTGCATTTCCGCAGATCTTATAATGCCAGTGCTCGCCTGGCTGAGCTGCAAAAGGAGTTGAACCTGCCCAAGAACCGCCTTATATGTGACATGCCCACCAGGTGGAACTCAACGTTGGCCATGCTGCAGCGGCTGCACACGCAGCAGAGGGCCATCAATGAGTACCTGTGCGACTACGGCACCAGGACAGGGTCAGGGGAGCTTGGTTTTTTTTCTCCACGCCAGTGGGGCATGATCAGGGATGCATGCACTGTCCTGGCACCATTTGAGGAGGCCACGAGGATGGTGAGCAGTGACAGTGCATGCATCAGTGACACTGTACCTCTTGTCCACCTGTTGGAGCACACGCTGCGTGGAATAATGGACAGGGCACTTGAGGCAGAACAGAGGCAGGAAGAGGAGGACTTCCTTGCCTCTCAAGGCCCCCTTTACCCAGACAGTGTTCCTTCTTTCCCACCCATCGCACAGGAAGAGGAAGAGGAGGAGGAGGAGGAGGAGGAGGAGGATTGTGTCAGCATGGAGGTGGAGGCTGGCACTCAGCATCATCAGCAGCAGTCTTTTAGGGATGATTTACAGTCCCAAGAAACCAGTGGACTTGCACGTGGCTGGGAGGAGGTGACTGCGGATCATGTCGTCCTTAGTGACCCAGAGGACTCCGGAGCGAATGCCTCAGCAAACCTACGCTGCATGGCCTCCCTGATCCTGCAAAGTCTGCGGAAGGATCCTCGTATTCTTCGGATCAAGGAGAGGGACCATTACTGGCTGGCCACTCTCCTTGATCCACGGTACAAGGGTAAGGTTGCGGACCTTATGTTACCGTCGCAGAGGGAGCAGAGGATGAGACAACTCCGGGAGGCCTTGCAGAAAGGTCTGTGCAACGCGTTCCCAGAGACTGGGAGGTTACAAACTCCTGGTCCAGGACAACGAGTTGCTGAGGCTTCGGCCAGTCAAAGAAGGAGCGGTGGGGAAGGTGGCCGTCTGACCGATGCGTTCAGACAATTCTTTAGTCCGCAGCCCCAAAGTATGATCGGTTCCAGCAACCATCGCCAGCGTCTGATAAACATGGTGCAGGAATATCTAGGGGCAAGGTCAGACTTGGACACCTTCCCCACCGAAAATCCTCTGGCTTACTGGGTCTTGAGGATGGATCACTGGCCAGAGCTTGCACAGTATGCAATTGAGCTACTGGCCTGTCCTGCATCCAGCGTTCTTTCGGAACGCACATTCAGTGCTGCTGGAGGATTTGTCACGGATCACAGGGTGCGCCTGTCCACCGACTCGGTTGATCGACTGACTTTCATCAAGATGAACCAGTCTTGGATCACCACCAGCTACCACACACCTGATGCTGATATAACAGACTAATTGATTTTAACATGTCACGTCCCTTCAAGACTGATGCTGATGCTGAGTGCCTGTGCTGTTATGTTGACTGGCTATCCTCCTCCTCCGAGTCCTCAATGATACGATTGATGATGATAGCTTGGAAGATCATTTTTGTTTATGGGTGCCGCCACCAGTGGCTAAGGCCCAATTTTTCAGCCCGTTTTACAGGGGCGTGTACTTACAATTTTTTTAGCAATAATTTGCCATAGGGCTCATTGCTGTGCTCCAAGTACAGTATCTGTGAGGGGTTGTAGTGTTGTGCCACCAGTGCCTAAGGCCCAATTTTTCAGCCCCTGTTTAACAGGGGCGTGTCATTACAATTTTTGAAGCAATACTTTGCAACAGGGCTCATTGCTGTGCTCCAAGTACAGTATCTGTGAGGGGTTGTAGTGTTGTGCCACCAGTGCCTAAGGCCCAATTTTTCAGCCCCTGTTCAACAGGGGCATGCAATTACAATTCTTGATGTAATAATTCACAGCAGGGCCCATTCCTGCACCCACCAAGAGTAAGTCTGAGGGCTTACAGTGTTGTGGCAACGCCACCACCACCACCACCACGAAAGGCCCAATTTTTCAGCCACTGTTCAAAAGGGGCATGTAATTACAATTCTTGATCTAATAATTCACAGCAGGGCCCATTCCTGCACCCACCAAGAGTAACTCTGAGGGCTTACAGTGTTGTGGCAACACCACCACCACCACCACCACCACGAAAAGCCCAATTTTTCAGCCCCTGTTCAACAGGGGCATGCAATTACAATTCTTGATCTAATAATTCACAGCAGGGCCCATTGCTGCACCCACCAAGAGTAACTGTCAGGGCTTACAGTGTTGTGGCACCAGCACCACCATCAAAGCCCCAATTTTTACTACCACTGTTCAACAATTATATGTAATTAAAATTCCTGATATAATAGTTGACAGCAGGGCGTTCCAGCACCAACCAAGAGTAACTGTGAGTGCTTACAGTGTTGTGCCAACACCAACAACTAAGGGGCCTATTTCTGCAGAGTATATACGGCAGGTCCCTACTTTCAAACATCCAACTTACAAACGACTCCTACTTGCAAACGAAAGAAGACAACAGGAAGTGAGAGGAAATCTACCCCTAGGAAGGAAAATTCTCTCCTGTAAGAATAAATATGGGAGAAAGGTGTCTCCTCTGTACTGATGCTTTATCAGCAATCCTTGTTTCAAGAAAAACACCACATTTCAAAAACAGTTGTCATTGGGACGGAAAGTGAGGTGAAATGTTCTGAACAGGGGCACAGACAGCAAAACAAATGTTACAGGGGTGATAACCCTTACCTATGTTTCCCAAAAAGTTTAAAAATAGATTTTTGGGCTGGAGCTACAGTTCAACAATGTACCTGTTCAAAATTACAAACACATTCTACATAAGAACAAACCTACAGTCCCTGTCTTGTATGCACCGCCTGTATACGGCTGTTCAGAGTATATAGGGCCTTTTTTATTTTATGTGCGGGGTTCCCCTTAATATCCATACAAGACCCAAAGGGGCTGGTAATGGGCTGGGGTGGGGGGGGGGTCATGGGGTAGCTATGCCATTTTTCTTAAAGATTTTCATCCATATTACCGGGACCAGACATTACATTAAAGCCGCAAGAAGTTTTAAATGGCTTTTTTTTCCTTTAGAAGTGTCATTTTGTGCAGGGACAGTTCTAAACACGGGAAACACGTGGCACTTCACAGGCATACTTTAGACACCCCCCAGGTACGATATTTAAAGGAATATTTGACTTTTTTTTTTCACTTTATGCATCATTAAAATGACTGCTCCCGAAAAACGACCGTTTTTAAAACTTATTTTTGCATTGATACATGTCCCCTGGTGCAGAACCCGGGTTCCCAAACCCTTTTTAGGACAATAACATGCATAATAGTTGTTATAATTAGCACTTTAGAATTCGAACGTTCGCATCCATTGTATTTAATAGGGTTCTAATGTTCGTACGAACTTTCGGTCCGTTCGCGGGTTCTGGTGCGAACCGAACCCGGGGGTGTTCGGCTCATCACTACTGTTCTGCAGTGGTTACTGGGCTGCTTTCAAAATGATCCACAGGTGCAGAGAATCTGTGGGTTACCTGCACTGAGCCATAGACTTCTATTACCTGTGAGTTTGGTGTGCTGAGAGTAGAGTGGGCTCTATAGAGCCGAGTGGGCTGCTATCCACCCGCTCCGCTCATTGTTGCCCGTGACCGCTTACTTAAGTCGCTTAAGTGGCCCTTGCTCTTCAAAAGGTTGGGCACCCCTGATCTAGTTCAACCAAACAGAAAAACCAAACAAAAAAAAATAGGATTTTTTGTACTCACCGTAAAATCCTTTTCTCTGTCGTCCATGGACGGACACAGCTCCTTCAAATCTTGACAGTTGGGTATGTTCCGTCTATTGGGAGAGGACTAGGCAGAACATGTTAGATATGCATACATGGTATTTAAACAGAGTTGAAACAGCCCCGCTCAGGGGGCTGTCCCTCTGAACATAAACCTCCACCCTGCAGCCAGCAGCCTCAGTTCGTAGAAAAGCAGTACAAACCAAAAAAGGAGGGGTGGGTGCTGTGTTCGTCCATGGACGACAGAGAAAAGGATTTTATGGTGAGTACAAAAAATCCTATTTTCTCTTGTCGTCCATGGACGGACACAGCTCCTTCAAATCTTGACAGTTGGGACATCCAAAAGCAGTGTCAAAAAACAAGGGGTGGGCACAGCAATCAAAAAATAAACCAATTTCACCCCAAACAGGCAGAGCTCCTCAACGGAGGAGTTGCAACCTCAAACAGCCGCCTGCAAAAACTTTGCGGCCGAAGCTAGCATCCGAAGATGCACTCACATCAACCTTGTAAAAATTTGAAAAGGTGTGAACGCCACCATACACACTTGAGATACAGACGCTTGATGTCGGAAAGCCCAAGAGGCACCAATAGCCCTGGTCGAATGCGCCGTAATGGGAAAAGGAGGCGCCCGCCCTTTAAGGGCATAGGCCTGAATGACAGTCTGCCTGATCCACAGAGAAATGGTGGCCGACGAGACCGCCAGGCCCTTCTGCGGACCAGACACCGACACAAACAGTGAGTCAGACCTCCGGAACGGAGCCATAGCAGACAGGTACACCTGCAGAGCACGCACCATGTCCAAGGAATGTAGCGCAACCTCCTTGGAATGCGATGGCCGAGAACACAAGGATGGAAGCACAATGTCCTCATTCAGGTGAAAGGCCGAAAACCACTTTCAGAAGAAAAGAAGGCTGCGGGCGTAGCACCGCTTTGTCCTTATGGAGGACTAAATACGGGGACTTGCAAGACAAGGCTGCCAATTCAGAAACCCTCCTGACGGATGTGATGGCTACCAGGAAGGCCACCTTAGGAGAGAGTGTCAAAAGAGGAATTTCCCTAATGTCCTCAAAAGGAGATTTCTGAAGCGCCGAGAGCACCAGATTCAAATCCCAAGGAGGTAGTGGTGGGCGCACTGGAGGAGCCACATGTCGAACCCCTTGCACAAACGTACTTACTAGTGAATGTGTCGCCAGGGGTCGCTGAAAGAAAACAGCTAAGGCTGAAATTTGCCCCTTAATGGTGCTTAAGGCAAGTTTCTGATCTACTCCGCGCTGTAAAAACAGCAGGATCCTGGAAACCGAATAAGTCCGTGGACGCCATTCCATCTCCTCACGCAGAGATGTAGGCTCTCCATGTGCGATGGTAAATCTTCCTAGAAGAAGATTTCCGTGCTTTCAACATGGTTGAAATGACCGAATCCGACAGGCCTCGGTCCCTCAGTACCTGGCTTTCAATAGCCACGCCGTTAAAGCCAGCGACTGTAAAGCAGGATGAAGAATGGGACCTTGCGAGAGAAGGTCCTCCCTCATTGGTAATCGCCAGGGCACGTCCGCCACCAGCCGCACGAGGTCGGCGTACCAGGGACGCCTGGGCCAATCTGGGGCGATTAGAATCACCGGAATTCCCTCGGTCTCTACCCTGCAGAGTAGACGAGGAAGCAACTTCAGTGGGGGAAAGGCATAAATTAGCCGATACTGACCCCGCGGGGCCACCAACGTGTCTGCCCAGGGATCTCTGGACCTGGCCACGAACCTCGGCACCTTGCGATTGAATCGAGAGGCCAGGAGATCCACGTCCGGCGTGCCCCATCTCCGGCAAAGGAGTTGAAAAACCTCCGGATGTAACGACCATTCCCCATGGTCCAGCATCTAGCGACTCAGATAATCCGCCTGCCAGTTTTCCACACCTGGGATGTAAACTGCCGATAGGGCCAGCACGCTCCTTTCTTCCCACCGTAGGATGTGAGTGGCTTCCGACGCTGCAGCTGAACTTCTTGTTCCTCCTTGATGGTTGACGTACGCCACAGCTGTGGCGTTGTCTGACTGGATCCTGATTGGATGCCCTTGCAGCCTCTGAGACCACTTGGAGAGGCACGGCTTGATCGTCCGGAGTTCCAGAACATTGATCGACAGTTGGGATTCGGTCAGGGACCAGCGGCCCTGGGCAGCCCAAGCCCCCCAGACTCCCCCCCCAACCGGTCAGGCTGGCGTCCGTCGTGATCACAGTCCAATGAAAAGGGAGGAAGGACTTCCCGGACCGAAGAGCTGGGGATCTCAGCCACCAACTCAGAGAGGACCTGACAAGATGACTTAACTGAATCTGACGATCCAGAGACAACGGTGATTTGTTACATTTGGAGAGAATCTCCTTCTGCAAGACCTGAGTGTGGAATTGGGAACACGGTACTGCCTCGAAAGAGGCTACCATGAGGCCCAGGACTCGCATGCAGAAACGGAGAGACGACCATTTGCGGGATGTCAACAACCTGACAGCCAACTGGAGTGTCTGCAATTTCTCTAAGGGAAGAAAGACTCTGGCCTCTGAGGAGTCCAGAATAGGGATGAGCTCGGTGTTCGAGTCGAACATAAGTTCGACTCGAACATCGGCTGTTCGACGAACATCGAATGATTTGGGCCGTTCGCGCCAAATTCGAGTGACGCGAACGGCCCACAATACACTGCGCCATCGCAGTGCAATCCCGGCGCTGTGATTGGCCAAGCATGCACTGTGACCCCGCATGCTTGGCCAATCACAGCGCCGGAAGCTAGGAGAGCCATAATTGGCCACAGGCAGGTTGCCTGTGGCCAATTATAGCTCAGGGGGTTTAGCACACGCCCCACACTATAAAACGCAGCCAGCGCGGCGGCCTTGTGTAGTGTGTTCCGGCGCAGGGAAAGAGTTACATAGGCAGGGACAGTGTCAGTGCTATTTGTACCTCAAACTTGTGTGTAGGGAGAGAGAAGGATAGGCAGGGAGAGTGTCAGTGTCATATTCTTTGCTAAACCTTGTGTGAGGGAGAGAGAAGGATAGGCAGGGGACAGTGTCAGTGTCATATTCTTTGCTAAACCTTGTGTGCAGGGAGAGAGAAGGATAGGCAGGGAGAGTGTCAGTGTCATATACTTTGATAAACCTTGTGTGCAGGGAGAGAGAAGGATAGGCAGGGGACAGTGTCAGTGTCATATTCTTTGTTAAACCTTGTGTGCAGGGAGAGAGAAGGATAGGCAGGGGACAGTGTCAGTGTCACATTCTTTGCTAAACCTTGTGTGCAGGGAGAGAGAAGGATAGGCAGGGGACAGTGTCAGTGTCACATTCTTTGCTAAACCTTAAGTGCAGGGAGAGAGAAGGATAGGCAGGGAGAGTGTCAGTGTCATATACTTTGATAAACCTTGTGTGCAGGGAGAGAGAAGGATAGGCAGCGGACAGTGTCAGTGTCATATTCTTTGCTAAACCTTGTGTGCAGGGAGAGAGAAGGATAGGCAGGGGACAGTGTCAGTGTCATATTCTTTGCTAAACCTTGTGTGCAGGGAGAGAGAAGGATAGGCAGGGAGAGTGTCAGTGTCATACTTTGATAAACCTTGTGTGCAGGGAGAGAGAAGGATAGGCAGGGGACAGTGTCAGTGTCATATTCTTTGCTAAACCTTGTTTGAAGGGAGAGAGAAGGATAGACAGGGAGAGTGTCAGTGTCATATACTTTGATAAACCTTGTGTGCAGGGAGAGAGAAGGATAGGCAGGGGACAGTGTCAGTGTCATATTCTTTGCTAAACCTTGTTTGAAGGGAGAGAGAAGGATAGACAGGGAGAGTGTCAGTGTCATATACTTTGATAAACCTTGTGTGCAGGGAGAGAGAAGGATAGGCAGGGGACAGTGTCAGTGTCATTGTTGCTAAGCCTCCTGCACATTATACACCTGAAGTTAGCCCATATTGCTGCTTTTTCCTGGTGTGTTACACCAACAGGCATTTGCAGCACTTACAGCGGGCGGAGTGTGCCTCCTGATCATATTACACCTGAAGTTAGCCTGTATTGCTGCTTTTTCCTGGTGTGTTACACCAACAGGCATTTGCAGCACTTACAGCGGGCGGAGTGTGCCTCCTGATCATATTACACCTGAAGTTAGCCTGTATTGCTGCTTTTTCCTGGTGTGTTACACCAACAGGCATTTGCGGCACTTACAGCGGGCGGAGTGTGCCTCCTAATCATATTACACCTGAAGTTAGCCTGTATTGCTGCTTTTTCCTGGTGTGTTACACCAACAGGCATTTGCGGCACTTACAGCGGGCGGAGTGTGCCTCCTGATCATATTACACCTGAAGTTAGCCTGTATTGCTGCTTTTTCCTGGTGTGTTACACCAACAGGCATTTGCGGCACTTACAGCGGGCGGAGTGTGCCTCCTGATCATATTACACCTGAAGTTAGCCTGTATTGCTGCTTTTTCCTGGTGTGTTACACCAACAGGCATTTGCGGCACTTACAGCGGGCGAAGTGTGCCTCCTGATCATATTACACCTGAAGTTAGCCTGTATTGCTGCTTTTTCCTGGTGTGTTACACCAACAGGCATTTGCGGCACTTACAGCGGGCGGAGTGTGCCTCCTGATCATATTACACCTGAAGTTAGCCTGTATTACTGCTTTTTCCTGGTGTGTTACACCAACAGGCATTTGCAGCACCTACAGCAGGCGTAGTGTGATTCCTGCAAAATATACTCCTGAAGCTAGGCCTTATTGCTGGTTTTCCCATTTTCCTGCAGGCCATTAGAATGTCTGGAAGGCAAACAAGGAGAGGCAGACAGTCAGGAGCCAATAAAAGAGGGAAAGCAGGCTCTGTGTCTAGAGACAACAGTGCTGGTCGTGGACGCGGTGCATCGCCATCAGCACGTGGCCATGGGACACGCTTGTCCTTCTTTTCGGCAGCTGGACGTGTTGAGCCTCATCATGCCGAAGACTTGGTAGAGTGGATGACCAAGCCCTCCTCATCCTCCTCATCCTCTCTCACCCAGGCTCAGGGTAGTGGCAAAGCAGCTGCCAAAGCGTCCTCTTCCCTGGTATCAATGTCATCATCAGTCACTCCTTCCCTAGACCAACCATGTCCTCCTGAGGAGTCCCCCGAACTGTTTGAGCACAGTGTTGGGTACATGCTCCAGGAGGATGCCCAGCGTTTCGAAGGGTCTGATGATGATACCCAGCTAGAGGAAAGCAGTAGCGTGAGAGCAGAGAGAGGGGATGCTCAAGAAGGACACCAATCTGGCAGTCATGTTCCAGCAGCTGCAGCATACTGCCAGATTGGCTCCAGTGATGAGGAGGGAGGGGATGATGAGGTTACAGACTCCACGTGGGTGCCTAATAGGAGAGAGGAGGAGGATGAGGGGGAGGCACATCTCCAACGAGGCAGGATGCCCTCGGGGGGCCAGCGTAAGGGCAGCACACCGACGGAATCACACCGCAGAGCTCCGCCTGTGCAGGGCGCTGCCTCTGCCCGTTATTCAAAAAGTTCTTTGGTGTGGGCCTTTTTTGAGTCGAGTGCATCAGATCGCACAGCTGCTGTTTGCAACATATGTCTCAAGCGCATATCGCGTGGCCAAAACATCACCCGCTTGGGCACCACATGCTTGACCAGACATATGTTGACCTGCCATGCAGCTCGTTGGCAAGCCTACCTTAAAGACCCACACCAAAGAACAAAGCGGACCTCTCCTTGCACCGCATCAGCTGGGATCTCCAACCCCACTATACCTTCAGTCCTCTCTGAAACCTGCACTGCGAGGAATAAAGGTGTAGAATTAAGTGTGTCACAGCCAAGTACTTGCGGGCACTCTGCTAGCAGTACACCGACGTCCGATTCTAGCAGGCAAATTTCCCTGCCCCAGCTGCTGGACCGTCGAAAGAAGTTCACTCCCAGCCATCCACATGCCCAGCGGTTGAATGCTAGCTTGGCTAAATTGCTAGCGCTTCAACTGCTGCCTTTTCAGTTGGTAGACTCGGCCCCCTTCCGTGAGTTTGTGCAATGTGTGGTTTCTCAGTGGCAGGTTCCCAAACGCCACTTTTTCTCACGGAAGGCGATTCCGGCTCTCTACCGGCATGTGGAAGGCAATGTCTTGGCCTCGCTGGACAGGGCGGTCAGCGGTAAGGTGCATATTACCACTGACTCATGGTCCAGCAGGCATGGACAGGGACGTTACCTTTCTTTCACGGCCCATTGGGTCACTCTTTTGGCAGCTGGGAAGGATGCAGGACAAGGTGCAGTAGTGTTGGAGGTTGTTCCACCGCCACGCCTCCAAAATGCTACTACTGGTTGTGACACACCTCTGTCCTCCACCCCCTCCTCTTCTTCTTCCTCCATGGCCTCTTCCTGTGCTTTGTCCTCGGAACCAGCGGTGCACCGTAGGCGTTCAAGGGGCTACGCAATTACGCAGGCAAAAAGATGCCATGCCGTGCTTGCGCTGGTGTGTTTGGGGGACAGGAGCCACACTGGGGCAGAGGTTATGTCTGCTCTGCAGGGGCAGGCCGAGAGGTGGTTGACGCCACGCCAGCTTAAGCCAGGAATGGTAGTTTGCGACAATGGCACCAACCTCCTCTCCGCTCTCCGACAGGGACAACTGACCCATGTGCCCTGTGTGGCTCACGTCCTTAACCTGGTGGTGCAGCGGTTCTTGGGCAGGTACCCGGGCTTACAGGATGTCCTGAGGCAGGCCAGGAAAGTCTGTGTGCATTTCCGCAGATCTTATAATTCCAGTGCTCGCCTGGCTGAGCTGCAAAAGGAGTTGAACCTGCCCAAGAACCGCCTTATATGTGACATGCCCACCAGGTAGAACTCAATGTTGGCCATGCTGCAGCGGCTGCACACGCAGCAGAGGGCCATCAATGAGTACCTGTGCGACTACGGCACCAGGACAGGGTCAGGGGAGCTCAGGTTTTTTTCACCACGCCAGTGGGGCATGATCAGGGATGCATGCACTGTCCTGGCACCATTTGAGGAGGCCACGAGGATGGTGAGCAGTGACAGTGCATGCATCAGTGACACTGTACCTCTTGTCCACCTGTTGGAGCACACGCTGCGTGGAATAATGGACAGGGCACTTGAGGCAGAACAGAGGCAGGAAGAGGAGGACTTCCTTGCCTCTCAAGACCCCCTTTACTCAGACAGTGTTCCTTCTGTCCCACCCATCGCACAGGATGAAGAGGAGGAGGAGGAGGATTGTGTCAGCATGGAGGTGGAGCCTGGCACTCAGCATCATCAGCAGCAGTCTTTTAGGGATGATTTACAGTCCCAAGAAACCAGTGGACTTGTACGTGGCTGGGAGGAGGTGGCTGCGGATCATGTCGTCCTTAGTGACCCAGAGGACTCCCTGATCCTGCAAAGTCTGCGGAAGGATCCTCGTATTCTTCGGATCAAGGAGAGGGACCATTACTGGCTGGCCACTCTCCTTGATCCATGGTACAAGGGTAAGGTTGCGGACCTTATCTTACCGTCGCAGAGGGAGCAGAGGATGAGACAACTCCGGGAGGCCTTGCAGAAAGGTCTGTGCAACGCGTTCCTAGAGACTGGGAGGTTACAAACTCCTGGTCCTGGACAACGAGTTGCTGAGGCTTCGGTCAGTCAAAGAAGGAGCGGTGGGGAAGGTGGCCGTCTGACCGATGCGTTCAGACAATTCATTAGTCCGCAGCCCCAAGGTATGATCGGTTCCAGCAACCACTGCCAGCGTCTGATATACATGGTGCAGGAATACCTAGGGGCAAGGTCAGACTTGGACACCTTCCCCACCGAAAATCCTCTGGCTTACTGGGTCTTGAGGATGGATCACTGGCCAGAGCTTGCACAGTATGCAATTGAGCTACTGGCCTGTCCTGCATCCAGCGTTCTTTCAGAACGCACATTCAGTGCTGCTGGAGGATTTGTCATGGATCACAGGGTGCGCCTGTCCACCGACTCTGTTGATCGACTGACCTTCATAAAGATGAACCAGTCTTGGATTACCACCAGCTACCAAACACCTGAAGCTGATATAACAGACTAATTTATTTTCAAATGTCACATCCCTTCAAGACTGATGCTGATGCTGAGAGACTGTCCTGTTATGTTGACTGACTATCCTCCTCCTCCTCAATGATCCGATTGATGATAGCTTGGAAGAACATTTTTGTTTCTGGGTGCCGCCACCAGTGGCTAAGGCCCAATTTTTCAGCCCCTGTTTAACAGGGGCATGTAATTACAATTTTTTATGCAATGCTTTGCAGCATGGCTCATTCCTGAACTCCAACTAGAGTATCTGGGAGAGGTTGCAGTGTCGTGGCACCAGCACCAGTGGCTAAGGCCCAATTTTTCAGCCCCTGTTTAACAGGGGCGTGTAATTACAATTTTTGATGCAATACTTTGCAACAGGGCTCATTGCTGTGCTCCAAGTACAGTATCTGTGAGGGGTTGCAGTGTTGTGGCACCAGTGCCTAAGGCCCAATTTTTCTGCCCCTGTTTAACAGGGGCATGTAATTACAATTCTTGATCTAATAATTCACAGCAGGGCCCATTCCTGCGCCCACCAAGAGTAACTGTGAGGCCTTACAGTGTTGTGTCAACACCACCACCACCAAAGGCCCAATTTTTCAGCCCCTGTTCAACAGGGGCATGCAATTACAATTCTTGATCTAATAATTCACAGCAGGGCCCATTCCTGCGCCCACCAAGAGTAACTGTGAGGCCTTACAGTGTTGTGTCAACACCACCACCACCAAAGGCCCAATTTTTCAGCCCCTGTTCAACAGGGGCATGCAATTACAATTCTTGATCTAATAATTCACAGCAGGGCCCATTCATGCGCCCACCAAGAGTAACTGTGAGGGCTCACAGTGTTGTGGCAACACCAACATGTAAGGGGCAAATTTCAGCAGAGTATATACGGCAGGCCCCTACTTTCAAACATCCAACTTACAAACGACTCCTCCTTGCAAATGGAAGGATACAACAGGAAGTGAGAGGAAATCTACCCCTAGGAAGGCAAATTCTCTCCTGTAAGAGTTAATATGGGAAAAAAGTGTCTCCTCTCCACTGATGCTTTATCACCAATTCTTGTTTCAATAAAAACCCCAAGTTTTCAAAAAACATTTGTCATTAGGACGGAAAGTGAGGTTAACTGTTCTGAACAGGTGCACACTGCACAGACAGCAAAACAAATGTTACAGGGGTGATAACCCTTCCCTATGTTTTCCAAAAAGCTTAAAAATAGATTTCTTGGCTAGAGCTACACTTAAACAATGTACCTGTTCAAAATTACAAACAGATTCTACATAAGAACAAACCTACAGTCCCTGTCTTGTATGCACCGCCTGTATACGGCTGTTCAGAGTATATAGGGCCTTTTTTATTTTGTGTGCGGGGTTCCCCTTAATATCCATACAAGACCCAAAGGGGCTGGTAATGGGCTGGGGTAGGGGGGGGTGATGGGGTAGCTATGCCATTTTTCTTAAAGATTTTCATCCATATTACCGGGACCAGACATTACATTAAAGCCGCAAACAGTTTTAAATGGCTTTTTTTCCTTTAGAAATGTAATTTTGTGCAGGGACAGTTCTAAACACGGGAAAAACGTGGCACTTCACAGGCATACTTTAGACACCCCCCAGGTACGATATTTAAAGGAATATTTGACTTTTTTTTTTCACTTTATGCATCATTAAAATGACTGCTCCCGAAAAACGGCCGTTTTAAAACTTTTTTTTGGATTGATACATGTCCCCTGGTGCAGAACCCGGGTTCCCAAACCCTTTTTAGGACAATAACATGCATAATAGTCGTTATAATTAGCACTTTAGATTTCAAACGTTCGCATCCATTGTATTTAATAGGGTTCGAAAGTTCGTGCGAACTTTCAGTCCGTTCGCGGGTTCTGGTGCGAACCGAACCCGGGGGTGTTCGGCTCATCACTAGTCCAGAATAAACCCCAGGTACTCTAGTCGCTGGGTCGGAACTAACACCGACTTCTGGAGGTTCAGTATCCACCCAAACTCCCGGAGGGTCTGACTGACTATAGACACGTCCTCCTCTAATTCTGAGCTTGAAGCAGCTCTCAGAAGAAGGTCGTCCAAGTAGCCTACAATAGCAATGCCGCGCTGTCTCTGCAAAGCTAGAATCCGGGCGAGCACCTTGATGAAAACTCTTGGTGCCGATACTAGGCCAAAGGGAAGAGCCACAAATTGATAGTGGTCTTCGCCGATCGCAAAGCGCAGGAACCTTTGATGCCTGACGTAGATGGGGACATGCAAGTATGCGTCCTTGATATCCAAGGACGCCAGGAAGTCCCCCGGATGAAGTGCAGCCACCACCAAACGAATCGATTCCATCTGGAATTTTTGAATCCTTATGAAGGCATTGAGGGCCTTGAGGTCCAAGTTTGGACGATCTCCGTCCTTCTTTGGGACCACAAACAGATTTGAGTAAAAACCCTAAAACCTGTCCTGTGGTGGTACGGGTATGATCACCCCGCATCTCAACAAGTCTTGCACTGCCCCCTGGAGGGCAGCCCGACGTTCTGTGTGGGAAAGGAGGACCCTGGCTTACGGCGCGGCTCCTTCCCTTTTGTGGACTGAGGGAGAAGTGTGCTCTTACCTCCAGTGACATCCTTAATGATGTCGTCCAGTGAGGCACCAAAAAGCCTCCCACCCGTGAAAGGCAAATCCTGCCAGAGTTTTCTAATGCCGCATACACACGACCGTTTTTCATGACGAGAAAAATGCCATTTTTTTATTTGGTCATTAAAAACGATCGTGTGTAGGCCCCAGAACATTTTTTGCAACGTGAAAAATGGGCATTAAAAATTTGGAACATGCTCTATTTTTCTCGTCGTTTTTCACGTCGTCGTTTTTCTCGCCGTGAAAACCGGCCGTGTGTAGGCTTTAACGTCGTGAAAAAAACGCGCATGCTCAGAAGCAAGTTATGAGACGAGAGCGCTCGTTCTGGTAAAACTAGCATTCATAATGGAGATAGCACATTCGTCACGCTGTAACGGACTGAAGAGCACAAGGCTGAAAAGCGCGAATCGTCTCTCACCAAACTTTACTAACACGAGGATCAGCAAAAGCAGCCCAAAGGGTGGCGCCATCCGAATGGAACTTTCGTTTCGTACGTCACTGCGCTTTGCTCGAGCATTTTTTTTCACGATAGTGTGTAGGAAAGGCAGGCTTGAGAAGAATCACGTCGAGAAAAACTTTGTTTTTGGAGGTCCTTCCCTTCGATTTGCAGCCAAGTTCACTAAATTGGTTCTTAACCACTTCAGCCCTGGAAGAATTTACCCCCTTCCTGACCAGAGCACTTTTTGCGATTCGGCACTTTAACTGACAATTGCGTGGTCATGCGACGTTGCATCCAAACAAAATTGACGTAATTTTTTTCCCACAAATGGGGCTTTCTTTTGGTGGTATTTGATCACCTCCTCGGTTTTTATTTACTTGTTTATAAACAAAAAAAGAGCGACAATTTTGAAGAAAAAAGCAATATTTTTTACTTTTTGCTATAATAAATATCCCCCAAAAATATATAAAAAAACGAAATTTCTTTCTTAGTTTAGGCTGATATGTATTCTTCTACATTTTTTTTTTTTTACCAAAAATATCGCAATTAGCATATATTCATTGGTTTGCGCAAAAGTTATAGCGTCTACAAAATAGGGGATAGTTTTATGGCATTTTTATTATTATTATTTTTTATCAGTAATGGCGGCGATCAGCGATTTTTATTGTGACTGACATTATGGCGGACACTTTTGACACCATTTTGGGACAATTGTCATTTATACAGCGATCAGTGCTATAAAAACACACTGTTTACTGTGTAAAATGACACTGGCATGGAAGGGGTTAACCACTAGGGGGCAATCAAGGAGTTAAGTGTGTCCTAGGGAGTGATTCTAACTGTAGGGGGGATGGGCTACAAGTGACACGACAGTGATCACTGCTCCCGATCACAGGGAGCAGTAGATCACTTTCCTGTCACTAGACAGAACAGGGAAATGCCTTGTTTACATAGGCATCTCCCTGTTCTGCAGCTCCGTGACACGATCGCGGGACAGCGGCGGACATCGAGTCCGCGGGTCCCGCGGGCACGGTCACGGAGCATGCGGCGGGCGCACGCAACGGCAGAAAATTCAAAGGAACGTACAGGTACGTTGCTTTGTGCAGCTGTGCCATTCTGCCGACGTATATCGGCATTAGCCGGTCGGCAAGTGGTTAAGGAGCCTCCACCTTCCATATATTTCGGTCATTGGTTCCAACGTGGACCAAAACAACTGCATCATGCCCAGCCTCTCCCAGAAATTTATCAACCCCCTTCACCACATGCCGAACCCTGGCACCAGGGAGACAGCAACCAGTCGGTTGAGGCGATCCTGGCGACAAATTATTCTATCAGTCCATCCGATTATAGAATCTCCTATTACCACTAACTGTCTAGGCCTACCTGTACTGCCCTTATCACTTCTACTAGATGGGCTACTTTCCCATAGTAGTGGTAGACTTAAATCCGTTTGCCAGTAGATTGCCAGTTTGCAAATTTGTATTGCCGTCTGTATCACCACTAGGGAGACTCAACCAACTATGTGTCCAGGTGACCATTGTCACTGAGAGAGAAAGTGATGGGAACTCTAGGATATTACAATTGTCAATTGAACAAGTAGTGAGGGCAAATCTTCCAATGAGATGACAGCTCTCTAAAAAGGTAAATCCCCCTCACTCTGTAGATGTAGCCCTGGTGCTGATGCCCCCTTAGAAGAGACATTTGGGTTTTATTTTTTTGTTTAAATCATACTTACCTAGGAGGATGCAGCATCGGTCCGATGCTGCATCTGTCCCCTGCTGGCTTTAAGACTGAGAATTGAGCATTCAAATCCCACTGATCGCTTAGTTCTCTGTGAGCAGAGAGCTGGTGATCGCTGTCAGTCAGCGGCTCTCTGCTCTGTCCCCCCCCCCCCGGATCCTGAACATATGGTTGCAATCTTTCCCTAGTCTGGACCGACTCTGTGACGTCAACTGAACGCCCCCCTAGCATTTCTGCCCGTGGCCACCTTGAGTAAGGACAAAAATTATTAATGTAGCATTTACTTTCTGGCCTTAGCTTAAGTATGCATGCAGGAGGGTGTGCTTAGCTGAGAAAATGGCTCCTGTGATGTATGACATGACATTAAGAAATGTAAAAAAAAAAAAAAGTTTAAAACAAGTAAATATGATATACGTTCCTATGCTTTACTATACTTTTCCCTTTTCTTTACTAATGCTAGCAGCATGAGGATTAAAAATAATCAATATTGATTGGTAGAGTGAAGATCCAATTTAATAGGACCCCTAGACTGAGCCTATATGTGTCAGTGTGACTCTGGGCTTGAAATCAGGATGGGCAGCCTCTGAGCAGGTAAGGGGGACACAGTTTATTTCCAGGGAATTATCGCTACAGTTGTTATGCTTTCATAAATTCCTTTTAATGTTCTGTAGTTATTTCCTTTTAGGTAATTCTCATGATAAGTCGATGAGGGAGATTTACTAAAACTGGTGCACATGGAATCTAGTGCAACCGTGCATAGTAACCAATCAGCTTATAGGTTTTATTTTAAAAGCCTAACTGAACAAACTGAAGTTAAAAGCTGATTGGTTACTAAGCACAGTTTCACCAAATTCTGTGTGCACCAGTTTTAGTAAATGTCCCCCATTGTTTCCCCTTGGTTTCTGTGTTCCAAGTTGTATTTTTTCCCCCCTTCTTGTCCTTCAAGGTATTATACTTTATTTATGTAAGCAAAAATTCAATAAAACAAACTTTTTACTCACTTGACTTTCTCCATGGCTGACTGGGTATCAATAAGGCCAAGGATGCACAACGTGATGGAGACAGGTATATTTTTCATGGCTAGTTCATGTCGCAGAGACCAAAAGAAACCATCCAATGCAAACTTTGTTGCACCATATGAAGTGGTAAATGGGGTTGCAACTTTACCTGGATGATCAAAGTAACATATCAGAATAGACTTTCATGTAATGTAACTTATGTAACACCCTCAATATTAATTTATGTACAGTACTAATACTTTTCAACAAAAGTAGAGTTATCTTTTAAAGCGGATAACCAGGATAACAAATTTTGTCTAAAGAGAAGAGCCATGTGTATTCTTACTTGAGTCATCATGTAAAGCAGTGGTTCTTAACCTTCTAGTGTCGTGACCCTTTAATAAAATTTCCCAAGTTGTGGGGACCCCCTAACAGTAAAATTATTTTCGTAGCGTGGGTTCTCAGCACCCAAGGCAAGACATGTAATTTGCTCCCCTAACCCACGGACATTTAGTGCTCCTTGAGTCCCTTCCACTTGTACAGTATTAAAACCCCTTATGGTATCTTAGGATGTACCACTCTCTCTCTTTGTTCTCCTTTCTTTCCCTTTTATCTCTCTCTATCCAAATTTCTTGTTTTTTTTCCCCCATCCCTCTCTCTAGCCGTCTTTATAGCTCTTTCTCTTATTCTCTCTCCCTTTCTCTTTGCCCCCTCTTTTCCTCTCCCTTCCATTTATTCTCTATTTTTATTCCTTCTCTTACTTATTGGTTGGGGGGGGGGTAATGGGAGGGGTGGCAGTGCTGTTACTCACTGTGTCTCCGGCTTCACTGTATCTCCAGCTCTGTGGTGTCTCACAGCAGTGACACCTATGCTGAAATCAGGAGATGGGGTCTCCTCCAGACCCTCCCACTTCACATTCCTCACCAGTCAGCTGACCTCTAGTCTCTGTCCCCCACCCATGCCGTTAACTGAATGGGTGGCTGTGAAGAGGCTGAGTGGGTGGCTGCGGGCTCCAGAAACAGCCCAGCTGGGCTTCCACAGGCTACAGGGACAGCCCAGGTGGACTTCCACAGGCTCCAGCGACAGCCCTGCTGGGCAGCCACGAAAAGGCTGGGAGAGTGGTACGGGAATCATGAACAGCTCAGGATTTGGTGACCCCTGGCAAATCGTCATTTGACCCCCGTGGGGGTCCCGACCCCCAGGTTGAGAACCACTGATGTAAAGCCTCATTCACATGGGTGTACTATAGCGTTTGCCCATGCGAAGGTAGGTGTGTGGCCCCGAATGTGCACCATTTACATTTCTATACCTTGGCTTATTTCCAGGACGCCGCAGCACACCTTCTTTCTCCCTTTGCAGCAGTTGTACATCCCCACCAGGATTCTCATTTCTGTAGCCCCGTTCCATTCCATACTTTGAGCTACAACAAAATAAACACAACCCTCCTTTTTTGAGGTCATTAAATAGATTATAATTTTAGTTGTCCTCAAAAGAAGGTTCAGTTGCCATTTAGTTGCATCCCATGTCCTGGAAAAAAGCCAAGATGTTAATATGTAATTATTGGGAGTATTTTGTTCAGGCATGGGTGAGGAAAACGGCCTACAGGTATAGCATTTGCATTAAACAATATTTTTTACAAATGATGCAGAGTATTTTAAACTATTGGTCTTTATCTAAGCTGGTCCTTGCCTACATGGACCAGTTTATGTAAAAGATGAACTTAGCCTTTAAACTAACATTTTTATTTTCAGCTTGAACCTCCCCTAAATTAGGTCTTTATTCCTCTTAAAATACTTACACCCAGAAAATCTGTGTAGCACCCTCTTAGGTAGGTGCTAAAGAGAGAGTATAGTTTTGGGTTTCCCTGCCTACCGGGGAGGTTATTAGGGAAATTTAGGTGTTCTCTGCCTACCAGGGAGCAGTGATCCATTAATAGGGTCTGCTCATTGTGCTCAGATGCTCAAGGCATGCTGGTTAACTATATAAATACCTAGGGCACATGTGCTCAGTGTCTTTGGCTGGAGAGCAGGATCCCGGAGGGAAGGGGCTGCTGCCCCTCCTCTGTACAGGCTTGCTATGCGGCCTCATGTGGAAGCTGCAACCCAGATGTCCTGTAGAGCTGACTAGGAGGAAGACACGTCTAGAAGGATCTGTTCCTGGCTACTGTGAGCACAGACCTGCATCCAGGGGCCTGTTCTGTGGGGGCCATCCCTTCAGGCTAGTGAAGTCAGTGGACCGGTGCCAGCCAAAAGGGATACTAGTGAGTGCCAGAGCAAAGCACTTCTCCTCCCAAACAACTATAGTGTGGTCCAGCAGGGAATCTGCTATCCGACTCAATTTAATGGGATCAAGTGAGAGTTGTCCTCATCTGTGCATTGTTCAAGTTGGAGTATCCCACTAATCCCTTCTCCTATTTAAGTTCTACCAAAAAGCCAAATACCCTAGACCAGCCTTTCTCAACCTTTTCAACACAAAGGAACCCTTGAAATAGTTCTCCGGTCTCAGGGAACCCCTGCAGAAATCTACAACTCATGATACATTAGTGTGATGGTCAGTGGGAAGAATGGTCCTTACACTTGTGGTCATTGGGAAGAATTGCCTCCTTACAGATAGCTAAAAAGATCAATGGTGTCAGTGGGAACTTATCTGAGAGGCCAAAATTGCCCAATGCTGAAGGAACCCCTAGCAACCTCTGGAGGAACCCTAGGGTTCCACGGAACCCTGGTTGAGAATCACTGCCCTAGACTGATCATTGGATAAACGAGCGGAAGAGTGTGTGGGTGATAGTGTGAAAATACCCAAGTGTCTGGCTGCAGGATAATCAGAGGGAGGCCCAGAGAAGGACTATACTCAGCAGCCCCTACGGGGGCAGTGCTACATCTGCTACAGTCCATTTTAGCCACAGTGAAACCATGTCTTTTTGCACATTATAGAATTCAAGCCAGTGACAGTAGAAATTCAAACTTGTATAGTGCTGTCATGGGCCCAGACCTTAGACATTTTATATATTTTTTTACAAATATGTAGGGCTTGTTTTCAGCTGAAACTTGGTGGAACTTAGTTACACAACCTCAGGCCTTCTGTTCAGGAGATCAAGCTATCATTTGTAAACATTCTGGCTTCTGTGTTTACAAGTGACAGCTTGATCTCCTGAGCAGCTCTCACTGAATGCAGGATGGGGACAAGGGAGATGAGGGTGCCTGGAGTGCAGTGTGGATGCTGACACCCCCAGTGGATGATCTCCTTGCAACCGAGAGAGGCAGAGCCACCTACAGTGTGCATGAAGGTCTTACAGCCGGCTGGGTTTTTCAGCTTAAAGTGTTTGTTAAGCCTAATTTGCAAGTAACTGCCAGACCCTCTATTAGAGCCTACCACACTATAGAAGTTATTTAAAAAAACAAGCATTCTAAATACCTATTTACAGCTTTCTTCAGGCCGGTCACGTGACTCAAGGCCGCTTTACAGCGGGGAGATCACGGGGCCGATCGGCTCCTCCAGCAGAAGCCCTGTCTCGTAGCTGTAAAGCTGGCCCCAAGTCACGTGACCGCCCTGAAGACAGCTGTAAATAGATATTTAGAACGCTAGTTTTTTTAAATAACTTCCATAGTGTGGTATGCCAGGCTCTAATAGAGGGTCTGGCAGTGACAATTTTAGGTTTTTAATTTTTAATAATGGTGGTGGGGGGCAGAGACGGAGACAGAGAGAGGGAGCTGACAGGCAGGAAGGAGGGGGTGAGGGGAGGAGAGCAGAGGGGACAGCAGCCTATGAAGGAGGGACGCACTCTGACCATGGTGGTCAGGGCTTAGTACCTGTCAGGAAGACGTCTGCAAGGTACAGCTGCTGTTCCCCGACGCACGCCTGTGCGCAGGCGCCAACCAAGGATGCTAAGAACGGCTGCGGGCGCTTCTGCAAATGCGCATGCACGCGCGCACGCCTGTTACCAGAACTGGCGCCAGTCGGCCTATTTAAACAGAGCTGTGACACTGACTTATTGCTGCTTGGTCTACAGTGTTTACCTGAATCCTGATACCTGTGTGTGTGACTTCTGGTACCAACCGGGCTTGCTCCCGACTACCTCTGCCTGCTTCCTGCCCTGACCTCTGGCTTCCTATGGATCGATCCCTGTCTCCAGTCTCTGCTATTCAGTACCTGTTGCCGAACCTGCCTGTGACCCGACTACGCTTCTGCCTAATCTGACCGTCCATTGCTGAAAACCTGCCTGTGACCCAACTACGCTTCTGCCTGCTGTCTGTGCCCGATCTTCCTGTCTGTTTTCAACCCGGCTCGTCTGACCTCGCTCCCAGCTGTCCAGTCTGCTACAGCTCCTGCTTCTGGTGGTGCTCCTCTGCTCGCACATTGCCAGGGCTGCCAGCCCGTCTGCCACCTCGCTTACCTGCCACCTGTTATGTTCAGCTTCCGGTTCGTGAGTTCCTGGCTTCTACTGGCACAGACTTCTGGACTGTTCATAGGCACTCTTACTCCGCCGCACTCCTGGGCCTACTGTCTCACTATCAGTGGTCCACTAGCCGGAGCTGTATGAGACGCATCCCTCCACACGTCTGGCTCATCCATCAGGAAAGTGACAGTACCCCTGGTTATTGTGGTCAGTATAGAGAGGGCATACATGAAGTGGCAGGTTCAGGAAGTGGCAGGTTCAGGAAGGGGCAGATTACACAGCACAAGCACTGTGCTGTTTAATCTGCTTTAAGGGACCAGGATGTGTATTTTTTTGGGGGGTTAACACTTTAATACAGCAACAAAAGTAAGACATGTGGAATATGGTGGAGCTTTTAAGGAGGAGAAGATGGGGCAGTGGAGGGGGGTTGCATGCAGAGGTCAGTGCTGAAGAGGGGTAAAAGTGAGATGTGGAAGGGGGATGCAGAGGTACACAGCTGTGGAAGAAGGCTGAACTCTGCACTCTGTATGCAGCGTGCCCCTGAACTCTGCAGTCTGTGTGCAACCACCTTCTCTCCCCAAACCCTGTACATAATGCACTCCTGGTATTTAATGTCCCTTTAGGACCCACATTCTATTTTGTGAGGTTTTGAGGGTGTGTGTGTGTGTGAGGGGGCGGGGGGAATTTGGGGGGGGGGGTCATGGTTAGGTTCCTGCAAATATGAAATTGCACCTTCATATCTTAACTTCTTCTATCTGGACCTCATTTATATAATAAATTAACAAAGACAAAAACAATCAAATACATAGTGTGCATCTACTGTAACAGATTTTTCAATAAACAAAAATCACCTGTAAGAGAAGATAGAACAACAATGGAGCCATTTGATTCTGTCAAGTGAGGGAGAGCCATGGTGGCAAGATGGACATAACTGAGGAAGTTCACCTGTAAGCATAGTGAAAGTAATAAGCTGCAAATGAGGTGACTGCCAAAAAGTGCTTTCACTGTGTAAGTGGTATATGAGATTAAGAAAAAGTAGAAAAATCAAAACAAACCTCCATTAGCCACCTGGTGTGCTCGATATCTCCATCCCACATTTGAAATGGGCTTAAACCAATGTGGTTTAACACCAAATAGTCCAAACCACCTGCAAAAATACAGACAGTGAACTGTTAATAGAAAATATAAGAAGTGATTTTTATAAAACATTAAGGTTGGGTTCAAACTTTCAAATGGTTTACCACACTGCACATTATAGTTTTTCTAAAGTCAAAATGTGTTTTACCCTAAAGTGTTTGTAGACCGCAGGCAAGAAATATGAACAAAGCACATCCTTCTATACAGAGAGTCCTGGAGCAAAGACAGAAGAGAAATAAGCGGAGGGACGGCTTGACAGGTGGGGCAGGCAGTAGCCTAATAGGGCTATGGTCCCTTTAAGGAAAGGGGGGTGGCCGAGGGGTAAAAGGGGAGGGGGAGTACAGTTCAGTCAGGGAGGAAGTGACGTTTTTCTCACTTCCTCCATCACTCACGAGGTAGAAAGCTTTACTGCTGGTGCTATGGCTGCTGTGGCTGAACTGTTGGCGCAATTGCGGGCCGCGGTGGCCGCGCAGGGGGCTGAGTGGCTGCAGGAGCAAGTGACTGCAGTTCTAGACGAGCGGGCGGCGGCGCCCGCCGGGGGGGGGGTCACTCCAGCGCGCGCTAGGCAGTCCAGGCCGCCTGAGCGGTACAGTCCGGACGCATCCCCGAGTTTGGCGACTTCCGTCCGGAGACCCAACAGGGGCCCTCCGGTTGCATCCCCTTGCCGCACGCAGCCGGTGTTGGCGGGGGCGGCCGGGAGGAATCCGCACCGTGGACGGAGTTCGGCGGTGGGGGAGACTAGTGGCCCTCTTGCTCCTCCCCCTCCAGCGTGGCAGAGATGCGGTGACATCGCGGCCGAGGCTGCGGGTGATGCCCGGAACAGCCGTGCGGCCCAGCGGGGAGGATCCAGTTCGCGGGCCAGTGGCCGGGAGTCGGTGGCGGTCAGGGGTCCGGCGGAGTCAACGGGACGATCGGTGAGGAGTTTGGCGTCAAGTGTGACGGATGGGAGTCGAGCGGATGACACCCGTGCCAGGGGGCGGACCCGCAGTCCGTCGGTGGAGGTCGCGAGTGGGTCGGGTGTGCCAGGATCAAGAGGGCGGGATTCACAGCCACGACAGCCCTTGCCAGGTGGGTCGCGTCCGCACGGTGTGCAGCCAGCGCTTGTGTCGGCAGAATCGGATGACAACAGGTCGGAGGGGGAGCTGTCCGGGTCAGACGTGGTGAGGACTCGGGACAACGGGCTTCGGTGGAGAGCAATTCGGCGGCTGGCGGACCCAGTCCTAGGCAGCCCGGTAAGTCCAACTCTTCTCTTGTTATTTGTTCCCTATTGCAAGATTTATTGGGTCAAGGTGGTGTTGGGGGGGTTTAAGCGCAGCACCTGGGGTGCGTTCTTCCCCGACGAGGCAGAGGGCAGCAGGGGAGACACAGGATTTGTGGTCTGGGTTAGAGGATTTGGTCAGGCGTTTTAAGGCGGGCGGGGGTGACACGGCGTCGCCCGCGGCGGCGTGGGGGCAAACAGGGGGTTCGTCTCAGGTAGCGGGGCTTTCGGCGGCACCGTTGGCCCCGGGCGTACAAGTGGTGGAGGTGTCAGGGGAGGTGCAGGCCTCATTAGAAGGGGGGGCTGCCACAGCAAGTGGGCAAGTTGTTGCGGGGGAGAAGAACAAGGAGGCGATCAGGCTGGCGGATGCCGCTAAGAACGAGATGTACATTTGTTTTGAGGCACCGTTAGGAGCGCACCTCAAGCCGGAAGTCAGAGAAAAGCTTTGGAAGGGTGAGTATGTTGAGATCTTCATGTTGCTCCCCTTGGACAAATTCAACCTGGATAGGGTGAGGCCGGAGGAGAACAAGAAGGAGGATGAGGAAAAGAGGCGTTATCGTCTTATACCCCGTACTTTCACAAATTGGTTGCAAGCATTTGCGATCATGGCCTGCGTGATAGGGGAGAAGGCCCCGGAACATTGTTCTGGGCTGTTCATTTATTTGGAGGCGATTAGCGAAGCGTACAGGACGTATGGTGGCGTAGCTTGGTTGAGGTATGACGAACAGTTCCGGCAGAGGATGGCCATGAGACCGGGAATGCGATGGGATCACAAGGACATCAACTTGTGGATGCGTCTGATGACGGCGTCGCGGGCCTCCAATCAGTTTTTTCAGGGGGGGGGTCGGAGGTGCTGCGGCCTCAGGACAACCGACCGAAAAAAGGTGGGGCTACTGCTGGCAGTTCAACGAGGGCACGTGCAAGTATGGAACGAGCTGTCGCTTCAAGCATGTGTGTTCAGGATGTGGGGGTAGTCATGCCTTTTCCAAATGCTTTAAGCGAGGAAAAGGTCGCCCCGGAGATTCTGCGGGAAAAGGGAATGACGCCTGTCCGGGTGGAAAGGATGCTTCCCTTTCTCAATAGGTATCCCGACAGGGGTGCAGCTAGGTTGTTAGAAGAGGGTTTCGCCAGTGGTTTTAGGATTCTTTGTGCGCCTTTTGCAGTTCCCCCGGCAGCCAAGAACCTCCGGTCCGCCATGCTCCACCCCTTGGTGGTTTCTGAAAAACTGGATAAGGAAGTACAGTTGGGGCGCATGGCTGGACCGTTCACGGAAGCGCCTATGCCTGATTTGGTTGTTTCTCCCTTGGGGGTTGTCCCTAAGAGGGAACCTCAAAAATTTTGATTAATTCATCACCTTTCCTTTCCCAAGGGTGGATCGGTTAATGATGCTCTTGCGCCGGAGAACTGCACGGTATCGTACACCTCCTTCGACGCGGCAGTGGCATGGGTACGCAGGTGTGGAAGGGGAGCTTTGTTGGCAAAAGCTGATGTTCAATCGGCTTTTCGGTTGCTACCGATACACCCGGACAGCTTTCGTTTCTTGGGCTGTATGTGGGGTGGGGCTTACTACGTGGACCGTTGTTTGCCCATGGGTTGTTTCATCTCTTGCGCGCTCTTTGAGACTTTTAGTTCGTTCCTAGAATGGGTGGTCCGGGACGTGTCGGGGATCAGTTCGATCACCCCTCCGGGGTCTAACGTTTGCAGGGTCCTGCTTGGGACGTTGCAATACGTGGCCGATCGTTTGCAGGGTCCCTTTGGCTCCCGAGAAGACGGAGGGCCCCACGTCGTCCTTGGTTTTTCTGGACATAGAGCTGGATTCTGTGAGGATGGAATGCCGACTGCCAGAGGATAAGCTGGAAGCGTTGAAGGCGGAAGTGCGCGGAGTTATCGGCCGGCGCAAGATTCAGCTGCGCCAGATGCAGTCACTATTGGGTAAGTTGTGTTTCGCCTGCAGGATAATGCCTATGGGCAGGGTATTTAGCCGCAGGCTGTCGGCTGTGACAGCCGGGGTGCGGGTTCCTACTCAATTTGTGAGCCTAACTAGAGAGCTTTGTGAGGATTTGGTAGTGTGGCATGGATTCTTGGAATCTTTTAACGGGCGGGCTTTGTGGATGGCTGGGCCCGTTAGCAATTTCGATCTGGACTTGTTTACGGATGCGGCAGGTTCCACGGGGTATGGGGCGTTCTGTCAGGGCAAATGGAGCGCGGCTCCGTGGCCAAAGGAGTGGGAGGAAGCGGGGTTCTTGAAGAACCTGGTACTATTGGAACTTTTCCCAATTGTGGTGGCGTTTGAACTTTGGGGGGATTCCTTCCGGAATCTCAAAGTGCGCCTAAACTGTGACAACATGGGAGTGGTTCAGGTAGTAAATCGAGTGTCGGCCGCATCACAGCCAGTGGTGCGTTTGCTGACACATTTGGTGTTGCGCTGCTTGCATTTGAATGTATTTGTGTACGCAGTGCATCTTCCTGGCGTGGATAACACCCTGGCTGACGCTTTGTCTCGTTTTCAGTGGGACAGGTTCCGGGAGTTGGCACCAGCAGCGGAGCAACGCGGGGTTACCTGTCCCGACTGGATGTGGGACATTGCTTTGACAGCGCAGCACAGTGGATTAAACGGTCGGTGAGTGGGGTCACGTGGAAAGCCTATGCTAAGGTTTGGCAGGAGTGGAGGTCATTTGTTCGGGGGCTGGGAGTTTCCCCGGTGGGGGGTGAAGCGGGAGTGGCCCTGCTTTATTTTCTTACATTGAAAATGGAGCACGGCGTTTCTGTGTCCGCGGTGGACCGTACACTAGCGGGTTTGGCTTTTCTTTTCAAATGGTATGGTTGCAGGGACTATACAAAATAATTTTGGGTGAAGCAGGCAGTGAAGGGGTACAGGAAAGGCCGGAAGGCGGCTGATAGCCGCAGGCCGGTCTCGTTCAGAATGCTACAAAAACTGTTCCTGCATTTACATTCCGTGTGCAGTTCGGAATATGAGTGTCAGTTGTTCCGGGCAGCATTTGCGCTTGCCTTTTTTGGAGCCCTGAGGGTTGGAGAGCTGGTTAGTTCTTCCAGACGGGCGCCGGGGGGCTTGTTGGCCCAGGATGTGGAATGTTCGGGAGACTCGGTGGGGATATGGGTGAGCAGGTCCAAAACGGATCAAGTTGGAAAAGGTATGCGGCTTCAGTTGTTTCGCATCCCGGATGCGTCAATCTGTCCTGTACGGGCGGTGGAATCCTTTTGTTCCATGCGTCCGGGACTCGAGGGTTCTTTTCTTATACATCGGGATGGGTCAGCGCTGTCTAGGTTTCAATTTATAGCAGTGTTCAAAAAGTGTTTGGTGGCAGCGGGGTATGACCCGAAGGGTTATGCCTCTCACTCCTTCCGCATTGGGGCAGATACGGAGGTGGCTAGGGCAGGACTGCAGGCGGACGCGGTGAGGAGGATTGGGAGGTGGGAGTCTGATAGGTTTCGACTTTATATTCGCCCACAGCTGTTACAGGATTAAGGTGCATTGGGTAGGGGTTGTGTGGGGACTGTGTGGTGGATGGATTGAACGTGCCAATAATTTGTTGTTTTGTTTTTTCAGGTGGTGAACCCAGACTAGTTTGGATTCTGGGTCACTCGTACGTGTTCTGGGGGTTATGCCGGAAATACAGAGGTTCGCAGGTCGGGAGAGGGCACCGGATATCCTGGTGGTGCATGCGGGAGGTAACGACATGGGGGCCAGATCAATGCACCAACTGATCCGGGATATAAAACATGATTTTATTTTTTTTTTAAGATTGTGCACAGCATTCCCGGGTATGGTTGTGATTTGGTCGGATATGGTGGGTAGGACATCTTGGCGTTGGGCATGGTCGGTGGAAAAAGTTAATAAGGCCCGGATGAAAGTTAACAAGGAAGTGGGGAGATTTTTTATGAGGAATGGTGGCCTCGTGGTGCGCCACCGAGAGTTGGAAGTCGATACTTGGAGGTACCTAAGGGGAGACGGGGTTCCACCTGAATGCCGTGGGCATTGATCTGTGGAACATGGGTTTGCAGGAGGGCATTCAGCGGGCCCTGAGGGTGTTGGGATGCACGCATGGGTAAGGCTTTACCCCTTGCGAGCTGTGGCGGTGTTTGGTTGCTGGAAGAGGAGGTAAAAGTGGAAGTTCTGGAGAAAAAGGTGGTACCCATAGGTGGTATGGGGTTATTGAGTACCTTCCGGTCAACAAGGGTTAACCAGGAAGGGGGAAAAATGGTAGGGCACTGCGGCCAGGTGTACCGCCTCCGAGTCGGTGTCTTGCGACTGGAGGCCTAAGGGATATGTTAGTCCCAGTGCCCAAGTTGGGAGTTGGTGGTCTATAAGACCACCAGGGGTATTGTAAGTGTTAAAATGTTATTTAAACGGTTATTTAAATGGTTATTTATTTCATATAGAAGTTGTTAAAATAAATAGGCCGGAAGGCCAATTTTACTCCACAACCTTGTCAGTCGTTATTTATTAGGATTGGTACAAGGGGTGGGTAAGGTATATAGAGTTTAAGTAAGAGTGGAGGATCGGTCCTTAACATGTCATGTGTATTTGTATCTATCCAAAGCTCTGAGAATTGCCACGTACACACGGCCGAGAATCTCGTCAGGAAAAAACTCGTCCCCGCCGAGTGTACACGCGCTCAATTCAAAGAACCCGCGGTTCTTTGAATGGAGCGAACACGGTGATGTCATCGACTACGACGAGCGTACGCTCGTCACATTCGATGCCGTCGCCGCCATCTTGCTACACCCTACCTATGCCTAGGAAGCTACCGCGCATGCGTCAAAGTCATTTCGAGCATATGCGGGTTTCCACGGCGACAGGTAAGTGTACACACACTCGGGTTTCTCGTCGAGAAACAGGCCGACGAGAAACCCGATGAGAAAATAGAGAGCAGGTTCTCTATTTTTCTCGTCGAGATTCTTGTCGGTTTTCTTGACAAGAAAACTGAAAGCCGCGTACACACGACCGATTTACTCGGGAAGAAAGCTCTGCCAGCAAGTTTCTTGCTGGTTCTTGACGAGAAACTCGGTCGTGTGTACGAGGCTTTTGATTTCTCTCTGCTGCCCTTTTCTTCTGCTAATCAGGGGCGGATCCAGAGTCTTTTCTCGGGAGGGGCACTGCCAAAAAATATGTTTTTTTGTGGGAAATTTATCAGGGAAATGGCTGGTGTCGGCGCTTCAATCATCCCGGCACCATGGTTGTTATGGTGTCAGGATAATAGAAGCGCATTATTTCTATTATTACATTGTAATATAAAATTAAATAGTTCAATGCAGAATCAGTGGGAGTCCCCAGTGTGTCACTTGCCACCGTCGCCTGCAATTAGTGGGAGCCCTGAGCGTGTCACTTGCCACACGTTGCGGATTGTCACGTGCCACATCACCTGCCACACCTTGCGGATTGTCACTTGCCACTCACCTGCCACACCTTGCTGATTGTCACTTGCCTGCCACCAGATGCAGATTGTCATTTGCCACGTCACCTGACACAATTTGCGGATTGTCACTAACTTGCCTGCTAAGGTGTAGTTTTGGTTGTCTCTTGCTGTGTCCCAGACTCCCAGAGTCAGGCAGCAGAGAGATAATGTAATCTCTCTGCTGCCTGCACAGTGAGGGCGGAAGTCACTGCAGGAATGCAGGGCAGGCACGGGCGGTGAGAGATGAGCCTGCTCTCTCACTCTCACCTGCGCTGCCAGCACACTGAGCAGCACGGTCTGCCCACGAACCGCGCCGCCCGCCCACAAACCGTGCCGCAAGCGGAGCCGTCTGCTTTCTTACCCGTCTGTGGAGCTGCACGCTATCGCACCTGCCCGCAGAGCGGCCCGACGTCACTCGTTGCTAGACGCCAAGCGGCCCAGGCGTTAGCGACGAGTGCAGGGAAGAGGCTCCACCCACCTCCTCCTCCGCTCCTGGTATCGTGTCAGTGCGCCGCGTAACTACATTAGACGAGTTTCTCTCTCGGCGCCTCTGATAGGCGGATGTGAGAAACTGAGAGAGAGACTTAGAGAGGCAGCGGCAGCCGCAGAACAAGTACTGTATATACTCGAGTATAAGCCGACCCGAATATAAGCCGAGGCACCTTATTTTACCCCAAAAAACTGGGAAAACGTATTGACTTGAGTATAAGCCTAGGGTGTCCATCTGCATGCCTCACTGTGCCTCACTTTGCCCATGCCTCACTGTGCCCATGCTTCACTGTGCCCATGACTAGACTGATGTTTAACATGGGAGTCTATGGAAGGAGTGCCCAAGTTTGAAAAATCAGGTTCTCCCCGGCCTGAGGTCTCCCAGACACTACACTTTGCACACTTGTAGAGGAGACATTGGGCTACATGTGTGCCAATGGGAGAATATTATTTAAACTAAAAATGGACTTTAAACGGCACATAGATAGATATTGTAAATGACTGATTTAAACCATATTTAACCATTTGAAACATGATTTCTGTTACTGACATATATACCACTCTGACCGACGTCTAGAATATTTCATGGGCTATGGATGGTGGTGGATATTGATTGCCACACTAATGCTATACACATTATATACTTTTCCACATATGTTATGTGTTCATTCACGTTAACACCCCCCTTTTTCTTCCCCCTTCCCCCCCCCCCCTTGTATTACTATATGTCTACTCTATTCAATGCTTGATTGCATCTTGATTTGATGTATTATCTAGTTGTATAATAGTACAAAAATAATCCTTCTTCAGGATAAGCTGCACAATGAATGCCATATGTTAGTTTCATCATTGTCACTAAATCCACCATGTGTGGTAACTTTACCCCCCACCACAGCCGACAGACCAAATATGCCACTAAAAAAGACACATAGAATACACACTTTAAATCATGCCCCTAAATGGTTAAGCTGCTGTATTGGAATCTCTGTACTTAAATTAGATATTGTTTACTAGTTTAAAGGTACTATTCCTGGATGTATATATAAATGTAGAATATGGATTTTTGGTTACTTATATGCCTTCAGCATTTTTATTTAGTTCTGTATATTATGTTTGGATCCTTTTTTTTTTCGATGACCACAGGTGGATGTATTCACCCTCTTTCACCCCCTGTTCCCGCTGTGCCCCGAAGCCTATGTGCCCACACTGATGGCTGCAATGGTGGGCTGACTTGCCGACCAATGCTGGTATGTAGAACACGACTCTTCTACCTGCTCCAAGGGAGCAATTGGCTCCCCCTGTGGTGTGCTCTGTCACTGCCGCATTGGTCATGGGCTGATGTGATGGCAGTGATTGCGGCGCACAAACATGGGTTGCCTGATCCCCCGCGATGACGCGTTTGCTGGCTAGAGCGATGTGACGTATTAAAGGCTCCCAGAACACTCCCTGGGTTCCGCCCTGTCACTCTCTCATTGGCCATAGGTTGCTGCGTCAGCAGCGCCTACGGCGCATGCGCATGACCGTCCGAACCCGCGCACCAGCGTCACTTCCGGGTGTGATGACGCCTCCCTGTAGGGACACATAAAAACGGTGCACAGTGCACTGTGAGGTTGTCCACAGGAGAGGTTCCATCCAGGTCCACCAGCACATAATCCGTGTCAAGCTATAAGGTAAATACCATCCATCTGGGATACGAGCAGACAGATCTAGGGAAGCGGGTCCTCTCTAAACCCCCTTTTTGTATTTATGTTTTTCAGCTGGGTCAGTCCATCACTAGGGGTCACCCAAACAGACTACCACTGTGTGGCTCGAGCAAGTGTTTCTGACTGACACACTCCTCTACAGTATTGTCTGGTTTGTTACACCTGGATTTACGTTCCCTACCTATCAGTAGCCTGTGCATAGTTACTCTTTTACTTAAATCACGCATGATTGTTTACCATGGTGAGCCTTTGGATAATATATATATGAAAAATTCCTTTCCCTTTTCCCCCCCCTTCCCCCCTTTTTATCCCCCCCCCCTTTTTTTTTTTTTTTTTTTTTTTTACTTTGTTCAAAACACCCACTTTTGTCACTTATGGGTCACGTTATGTGTTTTATTTTTAGAATGTGTTTATATAATACTGGCACCCTGTGATACACGGACTGCCAGGTCAAAATACCTAGGCCGGTTTCACTACTTAACACGGCCCTGTTCGTAAGTATAGAAACTACTACATATATATTTTTTCTTTCCTGTTCCCCCCCCCCCCCTCTTCTCGGTCTGCCTCGATGGTGATTATTGACACATTATCCCATTTACGGTTTTATAATTTCTGCACCTGCTATCTAACTTGCTCAATTTTTTAATTTTCTTAATAGCACCTATGGATATGGACTAACTTACATTCCAGCTATTTTCATACCCCATTTGTTGTGTGACTGGGTTCGGTGCTGGCAGTGTATAGGTGGTGGGTGTTTCATCCTTCTGTGGTCAATCGAAAACTTTTAATCAATGTATATTAGCTTTTCTTTAAAATGTTGTTCTTTATCAGTTTTATTTTAGATACAAGTATTAAAATTATATTAACTGAAGTATCTCTTTTGAACTGTTTATGTATAATCTTGACAGAATACTATGCTCCCGACGAAGCGTTTTGGAACGCGAAACTAGTCGAGCGAAAGCAAGATCTTTATCTTTGAATTTACCGGACCTATCAATAAGACCAGTCATCTGTCGTGCATACCGTCCAACTCCTCATTTGTGTTTGTTGGCTATACATTATCCTATTCTACTTTGTGTATTTTACATGTTAATGTAATTTCTGGGAGATGTGTTGAGTCTTGTAAATGGGACCCTATACTAATTATTGATGACTGTTACATAATGTCATTGTTTTGTATTAACGTACTTTTTACCTAAATTCAATTATATTTTTCTACCAACAATAAAACCCTTAGAATTTTTACAATATCTATCTGTGTGCCGTTTAAAGTCCATTTTTAGTTTAAATAATATTCTCCCATTGATTATCGGGACGTTGGCGCATTTATACTAGGTGCATCCACAGTGTCACCCTGTGGTGATGCACAATTTAGCAATTTCCTTCTAAATACATGTGTGCCAAGTCTGGGGTCCAGGGGACCTACGACCGGTTGGTACCGAGGTCCGCAAAATCACCAGAGAAATTACCGTTTAACATTGGAGTCTATGGAAGGAGTGCCCGGCTTTGAAAAATCGGTTCTCCCCGGCCGTAGGTCTTCCAGACACCAAACTTTGCACACTTGTAGAGGAGACATGGGGCTACATGTGTTCCATGTTTGGAGTGCAGGAGACCTATGGCCGGCCGGTACCGGGTCCCCAAATTCCGGAAGATCAGGCGAAAAAAAAAGAAAACAGAGCAAGCGAGTGTGACAGATGGTCTCGGGGGGGGGGGCAATTGCCCTGTTGCCCCCCCTGGATCCGCCCCTGCTGCTAATCTGCATGAATCACTTCTGACAGCTTTTCCAGACTCCAAGAGTTATTGGGTGACAGGAGAGGGGAGCTTTAGCACACAGCCTGTTTTTAACAGCCACAGCTTGCATGTTCTCTGTGTAATGTGAGGAAAGGGTTGTATCTGAGCTCTGCACTGAGTTCAGACTAGGGATGAGCTCGGTGTTCGAGTCGAACATATGTTCAACTTGAACATCAGCTGTTCAATCGTTCGACGAAGATTGAACATTTTGGGCCGTTCGCGCCAAATTCGAGTGACGCGAACGGCCCACAATACACTGCGCCATCGCAGTGCAATCCCGGCGCTGTGATTGGCCAAGTATGCACTGTGACCCCGCATGCTTGGCCAATCACAGCGCCGGCAGCGAGGAGAGCCATAATTGGTCACAGGCAGGATGCCTGTGGCCAATTATAGCTCAGGGGGGTTTAGTACACGCCCCACACTATAAAAGGCCGCCAGCGCGGCGGCCTTGTGTAGTGTGTTCCGGTTCAGGGAGAGAGAAGGATAGGCAGGGACAGTGTTAGTGATATTTGTTCATTTACCTTGTGTGTAGGGAGAGAGAAGGATAGGCAAGGACAGTGTCAGTGATATTCTGCTAAACCTTGTGTGCAGGGAGAGAGAAGGATAGGCAGGGACAGAGTCAGTGATATTCTGCTAAACCTTGTGTGCAGGGAGAGAGAAGGATAGGCAGGGGACAGTGTCAGTGATATTTTTGCTAAGCCTCCTGCACAGTATACACCTGAAGCTAGCCCTTATTGCTGTGTTTTCCTGTTGTGTAAAACAGGCAGGCATCTGCAGCAGTTATAGCAGGCGTAGTGTGCTTCCTGCAAAATATACAACCTGAAGCTAGCCCTTATTGCTGTGTTTTCCTGTTGTGTAACACAGGCAGGCATCTGCAGCAGTTATAGCAGGCGTAGTGTGCTTCCTGCAAAATATACAACCTGAAGCTAGCCCTTATTGCTGTGTTTTCCTGTTGTGTAACACAGACAGGCATCTGCAGCACTTACAGCAGGCGTAGTGTACTTCCTGCAAAATATACACCTGAAGCTAGGCCTTATTGCTGTGCTTTCCTGTTGTGTAACACAGGCAGGCATCTGCAGCAGTTATAGCAGGCGTAGTGTGCTTCCTGCAAAATGTACACCTGAAGCTAGGCCTTATTGCTGTCTTTTCCTGTTGTGTAACACAGGCAGGCATCTGCAGCACTTACAGCGGGCGTAGTGTGCCTCCTGCACATTATACACCTGAAGCTACCCCTTATTGCTCGTAGTTTTTTTTCTTTTGTGTTACACTAACAGGCATCTGCAGCACTTACAGCGGGCGTAGTGTGCTTCTTGCAAAATATACACCAGAAGCTAGCCCTTATTGCTGTGTTCTCCTGTTGTGTAACACAGGCAGGTATCTGCAGCAGTTATAGCAGGCGTAGTGTGCTTCCTGCAATATATACACCTGAAGCTAGCCCTTATTGCTGTTTTTTCCTGTTGTGTAACACAGGCAGGCATCTGCAGCACTTACAGCAGGCGTAGTGTGCCTCCTGGAAAATATACACCTGAAGCTAGGCCTTATTGCTGTGTTTTCCTGTTGTGTAACACAGGCATGCATCTGCAGCACTTACAGCGGGCGTAGTGTGCCTCCTGCACATTATACACCTGAAGCTACCCCTTATTGCTCGTAGTTTTTTTTCTTTTGTGTTACACTAACATGCATCTGCAGCACTTACAGCGGGCATAGTGTGCTTCTTGCAAAATATACACCAGAAGCTAGCCCTTATTGCTGTGTTTTCCTGTTGTGTAACACAGGCAGGCATCTGCAGCACTTACAGCGGGCGTAGTGTGCTTCTTGCAAAATATACACCTGAAGCTACCCCTTATTGCTGGTTTTCCCATCTCCCTGCAGGCCTTTAGAATGTCTGGAAGGCAAACAAGGAGAGGCAGACAGTCAGGAGCCAATAAAAGAGGGCAAGCAGGCTCTGTGTCTAGAGACAACAGTGCTGGTCGTGGACGCGGTGCATCGCCATCAGCACGTGGCCATGGGACACGCCTGTCCTTATTTTTGGCAGCTGGACGTGTTGAGCCGCATCATGCCGAAGACTTGGTAGAGTGGATGACCAAGCCCTCCTCATCCTCCTCATCCTCTCTCACCCAGGCTCAGGGTACTGGCAAAGCAGCTGCCAAAGCGTCCTCAATGTCATCATCAGTCACTCCTTCCCTAGACCCACCGTGTCCTCCTGAGGAGTCCCCCGAACTGTTTGAGCACAGTGTTGGGTACATGCTCCAGGAGGATGCCCAGAGTTTCGAAGGATCTGAAGATGATACCCAGCTAGAGGAAGGCAGTAGCGTGAGAGCAGAGAGAGGGGATGCTCAAGAAGGACACCAATCTGGCAGTCATGTTCCAGCAGCTGCAACATACTGCCAGATTGGTTCCAGTGATGAGGAGGGAGGGGATGATGAGGTCACTGACTCCACGTGGGTGCCTGATAGGAGAGAGGAGGAGGAGGAGGAGGAGGATGAGGAGGAGGCACATCTCCAACGAGGCAGGATGCCCTCCAGGGGCCAGCGTAAGGGCAGCACACTGACTGAATCACACCGCAGAGCTCCGCCTGTGCAGGGCGCTGCCTCTGCCCGTTATTCCAAAAATTCTTTGGTGTGGACCTTTTTTGAGTCGAGTGCATCAGATCGCACCGCTGCTGTTTGCAACATATGTCTCAAGCGTATCTCGCGTGGCCAAAACATCGGCCGCTTGGGCACCACATGCTTGACCAGACATATGTTGACCTGCCATGCAGCTCGTTGGCAAGCCTACCTTAAAGACCCACACCAAAGAACAGAGCGGACCTCTCCTTGCTCCGCATCAGCTGGGATCTCCAACCCCACTATACCTTCAGTCCTCTCTGAAACCTGCACTGAGAGGAATGAAGGTGTAGAATTAGGTGTGTCACAGCCAAGTACTTGCGGGCACTCTGCTAGCAGTACACCGATGTCCGATTCTAGCAGGCAAATTTCCCTGCCCCAGCTGCTGGACCGTCGAAAGAAGTTCACTCCCAGCCATCCACATGCCCAGCGGTTGAATGCTAGTTTGGCTAAATTGCTAGCATTTCAACTGCTGCCTTTTCAGTTGGTAGACTCGGCCCCCTTCCGTGAGTTTGTGCAATGTGCAGTTCCTCAGTGGCAGGTTCCCAAACGCCACTTTTTCTCACGGAAGGCGATTCCGGCTCTCTACCACCATGTGGAAGGCAATGTCCATGTCTCGCTGGACAGGGCGGTCAGCGGTAAGGTGCATATTACCGCTGACTCATGGTCCAGCAGGCATGGACAGGGACGTTACCTTTCTTTCATGGCCCATTGGGTCACTCTTTTGGCAGCTGGGAAGGATGCGAAACAAGGTGCAGTAGTGTTGGAGGTTGTTCCGCCGCCACGCCTCCAAAATGCTACTACTGGTTGTGACACACCTCTCTCCTCCACCCCCTCCTCTTCTTCTTCCTCCATGGCCTCTTCCTGTGCTTTGTCCTCGGAACCAGCAGTGCTCCGTAGGCGTTCAAGGGGCTACGCAAGTACGCAGGCAAAAAGATGCCATGCCGTGCTTGCGCTGGTGTGTTTGGGGGACAGGAGCCACACTGGGGCAGAGGTTCTGTCAGCTCTGCAGGGGCAGGCCGAGAGGTGGTTGACGCCACGCCAGCTTAAGGCAAAAATGGTGGTTTGCGACAATGGCACCAACCTCCTCTCCGCCCTCCGACAGGGACAACTGACCCATGTGCCCCGTGTGGCTCACGTCCTTAACCTGGTGGTGCAGCGGTTCTTGGGCAGGTACCCGGGCTTACAGGATGTCCTGAAGCAGGCCAGGAAATTCTGTGTGCATTTTCGCAGATCATATAATGCCAGTGCTCGGCTGGCTGAGCTGCAAAAGGAGTTGAACCTGCCCAAGAACCGCCTTATATGTGACATGCCCACCAGGTGGAACTCAACGTTGGCCATGCTGCAGCGGCTGCACACGCAGCAGAGGGCCATCAATGAGTACCTGTGCGACTACGGCACCAGGACAGGGTCAGGGGAGCTCGGTTTTTTTTCACCATGCCAGTGGGGCATGATCAGGGATGCATGCACTGTCCTGGCACCATTTGAGGAGGCCACTAGGATGGTGAGCAGTGACAGTGCATGCATCAGTGACACTGTACCTCTTGTCCACCTGTTGGAGCATACGCTGCGTGGAATAATGGACAGGGCACTTGAGGCAGAACAGAGGCAGGAAGAGGAGGACTTCCTTGCCTCTCAAGGCCCCCTTTACCCAGACAGTGTTCCTTCTGTCCCACCCATCCCACAGGAAGAGGAGGAGGAGGAGGATTGTGTCAGCATGGAGGTGGAGCCTGGCACTCAGCATCAACAGCAGCAGTCTTTTAGGGATGATTTACAGTCCCAAGAAACACGTGGACTTGTACGTGGCTGGGAGGAGGTGGCTGCGGATCATGTCCTCCTTAGTGACCCAGAGGACTCCAGACCAAATGCCTCAGCTAACCTACGCTGCATGGCCTCCCTGATCCTGCAAAGTCTGCGGAAGGATCCTCGTATTCTTCAGATCAAGGAGAGGGACCATTACTGGCTGGCCACTCTCCTTGATCCACGGTACAAGGGTAAGGTTGCGGACCTTATCTTACCGTCGCAGAGGGAGCAGAGGATGAGACAACTCCGGGAGGCCTTGCAGAAAGGTCTGTGCAATGCGTTCCCAGAGACTGGGAGGTTATAAACTCCTGGTCCTGGACAACGAGTTGCTGAGGCTTCGGTCAGTCAAAGAAGGAGCGGTGGGGAAGGTGGCCGTCTGACCGATGCGTTCAGATAATTCTTTAGTCCGCAGCCCCAAAGTATGATTGGTTCCAGCAACCATCGCCAGCATCTGATATACATCGTGCAGAAATACCTAGGGGCAAGGTCAGACTTGGACACCTTTCCCACCGAAAATCCTCTGGCTTACTGGGTCTTGAGGATGGATCACTGGCCAGAGCTTGCACAGTATGCAATTGAGCTACTGGCCTGTCCTGCATCCAGCGTTCTTTCGGAACGCACATTCAGTGCTGCTGGAGGATTTGTCACGGATCACAGGGTGCGCCTGTCTACCGACTCGGTTGATCGACTGACCTTCATAAAGATGAACCAGTCTTGGATCACCACCAGCTACCAAGCACCTGAAGCTGATATAACAGAATAATTTATTTTCAAATGTCACATCCCTTCAAGACTGATGCTGAGTGACTGCCCTGTTATGTTGACTGACTATCCTCCTCCTCCTCAATGATCCGATTCATGATGATAGCTTGGAAGAACATTTTTGTTTCTGGGTGCCGCCACCAGTGGCTAAGGCCCAATTTTTCAGCCCCTGTTTAACAGGGGCATGGAATTACAATTTTTGATGCAATGCTTTGCAGCAGGGCTCATTCCTGCACTCCAACTAGAGTATCTGGGAGAGGTTGCAGTGTAGTGGCACCAGCACCAGTGCCTAAGGCCAAATTTTTCAGCCCCTGTTTAACAGGGGCGTGTAATTACAATTTTTGATGCAATACTTTGCAAGAGGGCTCATTACTGTGCTCCAAGTACAGTATCTGTGAGGGGTTGCAATGTTGTGGCACCAGTGCCTAAGGCCCAATTTTTCTGCCCCTGTTTAACAGGGGTGTGTAATTACAATTTTTGATGCAATACTTTGCAACAGGGCTCATTACTGTGCTCCAAGTACAGTATCTGTGAGGGGTTGCAGTGTTGTGGCACCAGTGCCTAAGGCCCAATTTTTCTGCCCCTGTTTAACAGGGGCGTGTAATTAAAATTTTTGATGCAATACTTTGCAACAGGGCTCATTGCTGTGCTCCAAGTACAATATCTGTGAGGGGTTGCAGTGTTGTGGCACCAGTGGCTAAGGCCCAATTTTTCAGCCCCTGTTCTACAGGGGCATGTAATTACAATTATTGATCTAATAATTCACAGCAGGGCCCATTCCTGCGCCCACCAAGAGTAACTGTGAAGGCTTACAGTGTTGTGGCAACACCACCACCACCACCACCAAAGGCCCGATTTTTCAGCCCCTGTTCAACAGGGGCATGCAATTACAATTCTTGATCTAATAATTCACAGCAGGGCCCATTCATGCGCCCACCAAGAGTAACTGTGAGGGCTTACAGTGTTGTGGCACCAGCACCACCACCAAAGGCCCAATTTTTCCTACCACTGTTCAACAATGGCATGTAAATAGTACAATTCCTGATATAATAGTTCACAGCAGGGCGTTCCAGCGCCCACCAAGATTAACTGTGAGGGCTCACAGTGTTGTGGCAACACCAACATGTAAGGGGAAAATTTCTGCAGAGTATATACGGCAGGCACCTACTTTCAAACATCCAACTTACAAACGACTCCTACTTGCAAACGGAAGGAGACAACAGGAAGTGAGAGGAAATCTACCCTTAGGAAGGGAAATTCTCTCCTGTAAGAGTTAATATTGGAAAAAGGTGTCTCCTCTCTACTGATGCTTTATCACCAATCCTTGTTTCAATAAAAACCCCACTTTTCAAAAACAGTTGTCATTGGGATGGAAAGTGAGGTGAAATGTTCTGAACAAGGGGCACAGACAGTAAAACAAATGTTACAGGGGTGATAACCCTTCCCTATGTTTTCCAAAAAGCTTAAAAATAGATTTTTTGGCTGGAGCTACACTTAAACAATGTACCTGTTCAAAATTAAAAAACAGATTCTACTTAAGAACAAACCTTCAGTCCCTGTCTTGTTTGCACCGCCTGTATACTGCTGTTCAGAGTATATAGGGCCTTTTTTATTTTGTGTGCGGGGTTCCCCTTAATATCCATACAAGACCCAAAGGGGCTGGTAATGGGCTGGGGTGGAGGGGGGGGGGGTGATGGGGTAGCTATGCCATTTTTCTCAAAGATTTTCATCCATATTACCGGGACCAGACATTACATTAAAGCCGCAAGCAGTTTTAACCACTTAAGCCCCGGACCATTTGGTAGCTAAAGGACCAGAGGTGAATTCAGAATTTTGCACTGCGCTGCTTTAACTGTAAATTTGCGGACATGCAATGTTGTACCCAAACGAAATTTGCGTCCTTTTCTTCCCACAAATAGAGCTTTCTTTTAATGGTATTTGATTGCCTCTGCGATTTTTATTTTTTGCGATATAAACGGAAAAAGACCGAAAATTTTGAAAAAAAATGATATTTTCTACTTTTTGTTATAAGAAAAATCGAATAAACTCAATTTTAGTCATACATTTAGGCCAAAATGTATTCAGCCACATGTCTTTAGTAAAAAAAATGTCAATAAGCGTATATTTATTGGTTTGCGCAAAAGTTATAGCGTTTACAAACTAGGGTACATTTTCTGGAATTTACACAGCTTTAAATTTATGACTGCCTATCTCATTTCTTGAGGTGCTAAAATGGCAGGGCAGTACAAAACCCCCCCAAATGACCCCATTTTAGAACGTAGACACCCCAAGGAAATTGCTGAGAGGCATGTTGAGCCCATTGAATATTTTTTTTTTGTCCCAAGTGATTGAATAATGACAAAAAAAAATAAAAAAATACAAAAAGTTGTCACTAAATGATATATTGCTCACACATGCCATGGTTATATGTGGAATTGCACCCCAAAATACATTCTGCTGCTTCTCCTGAGTACGGGGATACCACATGTGTGGGACTTTTTAGGAGCCTAGCCACGTACGGGACCCCGGAAACCAAGCACCGCCTTCAGGATTTCTAAGGGCGCAAATTTTTGATTTCACTCCTCACTACCTATCACAGTTTTGAAGGCCATAAAATGCCAAAATAGCACAAACCCCCCCCCCCCAAATGACCCCATTTTAGAAAGTAGACACCCCAAGGAAATTGCTGAGAGGCCTGTTGAGCCCATTGAATATTTTTTTTTTGTCCCAAGTGATTGAATAATGACAAAAAAAAAAAAAAAAAATTACAAAAAGTTGTCACTAAATGATATATTGCTCACACATGCCATGGTTATATGTGAAATTGCACCCCAAAATACATTCTGCTTCTTCTCCTGAGTACGGGGATACCACATGTGTGGGACTTTTTAGGAGCCTAGCCACGTACGGGACCCCGGAAACCAAGCACCGCCTTCAGGATTTCTAAGGGCGCAAATTTTTGATTTCACTCCTCACTACCTATCACAGTTTTGAAGGCCATAAAATGCCAAAATAGCACAAAACCCCCCCAAATGACCCCATTTTGGAAAGTAGACACCCCAAGCTGTTTGCTGTTTGCATGGTGAGTATTTTACAGCTCTCATTTGTTTTTGAAAATGAAGAAAGAACATTTTTTTTTTCTTTTTTTTTTTCAATTTTCAAAACTTTGTGACAAAAAGCGAGATCTGCAAAATACTCACAATACCTCTCAGCAAATAGCTTGGGGTGTCTACTTTCCAAAATGGGGTCATTTGGGGGGGTTGTGTGCCATCTGGGCATTCCATGGCCTCCGAAACTGTGATAGGCAGTGAGAAGTGAAATCAAAAATTGACACCCTTAGAAAGCCTGAAGGCGGTGATTGGTTTTTGGGGTCCCGTACGCGGCTAGGCTCCCAAAAAGTCTCACACATGTGGTATCCCCGTACTCAGGAGAAGCAACAGAATGTATTTTGGGGTGTAATTCCACATATGCCCATGGCATATGGCATATGAGTGTCATTTAGTGACAACTTTGTGCAAAAAAAAAAAAAAAATTGTATTTTTTCCGCAACTTGTGTCAACATATAAAATATTCCATGGACTCGACATGCCTCTCAGTATATAGCTTGGGGTGTCTACTTTCCAAAATGGGGTCATTTGGGGGGGTTTTGAACTGTTCTGGCATTTTATACACAACATTAGGAAGCTTACATCCACTCTTCTAACCACTTGAAGACAAAGCCCTTTTTGACACTTTTTGTTTATCAGAAAACATATTTTTTTTTGCAAGAAAATTATGTTGAACCCCCAAAAATTATATATATTTTTAAAGCAAAGGCCCTACAGAATAAAATGGTGGGTGTTGCATTTTTTTTTCTACACTGTATTTGCGCAGCGATTTTTCAAACGCATTTTTTGGGGAAAAAATACACTTTTTTTAATTTTAATGCACTAAAACACACTATATTGCCCAAATGTTTGATGAAATAAAAAAGATGATCTTAGGCCGAGTACATAGATACCAAACACGACATGCTTTAAAATTTCACACAAACGCGCATTGGCGACAAACTACATACATTTTTAAAAGCCTTTAAAAGCATTTACAGGTTACCCCGTTAGATTTACAGAGGAGGTCTACTGCTAAAATTACTGCCCTCGATCTGACCTTCGCGGTGATACCTCACATGCATGGTGCAATTGCTGTTTACATATGACGCCAGACCGACGCTTGCGTTCGCCATTGGGCAAGAGCAGGGCAGGACAGGGGTGCTTTTTTTTTTTTTTTTTATTATTAATTTTGCTTTTTTATTTTATTTTTAAACTGTTGCTTCCATATTTTTTTTTTTATCACTTTTATTGTTATCTCAGGGAATGTAAATATCCCCTATGATAGCAATAGGTAATGACAGGTACTCTTTTTTGAAAAAACTGGGGTCTATTGGACCCTAGATCTTTCCTCTGCCCTCAAAGCATCTGACCACACCAAGATCGGTGTGATAAAATGCTTTCCCAATTTCCCAATGGCGCTTTTTATATCCGGGGGGGGGGACATTCCCTCCCACTGCTTGTAAAAGCAGTCCAGAGGCTAATTAGCCACTAGGATTGCTTTTACATGAAAGCCGGCCGCTGGCTGAAAAGAATGATACCAAGATGATACCTAAACCCGCAGGCATCATTCTGGTATAAACATTCAAAGTCCAGCAACATACCAGTACGTTGCTGGTCCTTGTTGGACATGTATTGTAATCTTTTTTTTCATGCAGCCTGTTGGCTGAACGAAAAAAAAAGATTGATCGGTGGGTATGCCCACCATTAGAATACCGCCCTTCATCCACCCACTTCTAATGATGGGCATACATGCACCATTTATATATGCCGAAGCATGGGGGCATCTTCTCGCAAAAGTTATGCCGCGTACACATGGTCAGACTTTTCCACGGGCAAGCCTCCGTCGGAATTTCGACCGTATGTACGCGGCATTAGGAGCAAAAGCGCTCCTCCGCTCCTGCTGCCCCAATGCTTCGGCATATATGCTTTTTTTTTTTTAACTGTGGTGGTGAAATCACCTCCTACAGCACTGGAGTCGCAGGGATCAGGCCTGTCTCTGCGAACGCTGCAGTTATGTGTGTTGTGTTTTGCAAGTGACAATGATCGATCAATACTGCACTTGGGTGGCCTGGGCTGGACGGAGGGGCAAAACGCAGGTGCTAGCAGGTATCTGGGCTGATCCCGCTAACACTGCATTTTTGGGAACCCTAAACTGCTGGGGACGCTAGTTTAGATCTGATCAGATCAGATATTGAGCTGATCAGATACTATACCACTAAGGGGGGTGTATGCTTCACGCGTGGGTGTTAGCGCTACTGGCACTAACCTGACGCTGCCTGGGGTGTGACGCAGACCCTCCCTGACGCTAAAACCTAATTGATATCACCCGCCGGGCGATCAGGGGGTTAAACCTTTATTGGGTTATATACGGCGGGTGCCCTGACACTATAAAAAGCAAACTAACTAACCAGCGTCACCCGTAACACTTATATGATGATCACTGGTGAAAGGGTTAACTAGGGGCAATTAGGGGGTTAAAACCTTTATTAGGTAATATATGGGGGTAACTAACGCTATATAAAAACCTGACGGCGAACCTAAAAAAAAATTACTGGCTACCTATCGGCATCACCGACACTAAGACAACGATCATAAAAACGATCGCTTAGCGACAGTGGTGATAGGGGGTGAAAGGGTTACCTGGGGGGCGATCAGGGGGTTAAACCTTTATTAGATAATATATGGGGGTACCTGACGCTATAAAAACCTGCGGCGAACCTAAAAAAAATTACTGGCTACCGATCAGCATCACCGACGCTAAGACATCGATCAGAAAAATGATCGCATAGCGACGGCGGTGCTAGGGGGTGAAAGGGTTACCTGGGGGGTGATCAAGGGGGTTAAACCTTTATTAGGTAATATATGGGGGTACCCGACGCTATAAAAACCTGCGGCGAACCTAAAAAAAATTACTGGCTACCGTTTAGCATCGCCGACGCTAAGACATCGATCAGAAAAATTATCGCTTAGTGACAGTGGTGATAGGGGGTGAAAGGGTTACCTGGGGGGCGATCAAGGGGGTTAAACCTTTATTAGGTAATATATGGGGGTACCCGACGCTATAAAAACCTGCGGCGAACCTAAAAAAAATTACTGGCTACCGATCAGCATCACCGACGCTAAGACATCGATCAGAAAAATGACCGCATAGCGACGGCGGTGCTAGGGGGTGAAAGGGTTACCTGGGGGGTGATCAAGGGGGTTAAACCTTTATTAGGTAATATATGGGGGTACCCGACGCTATAAAAACCTGCGGCGAACCTAAAAAAAATTACTGGCTACCGATCAGCATCGCCGACGCTAAGATATCGATCAGAAAAATTATCGCTTAGTGACAGTGGTGATAGGGGGTGAAACGGTTACCTGGGGGGCGATCAAGGGGGTTAAACCTTTATTAGGTAATATATGGGGGTACCCGATGCTATAAAAACCTGCGGCGAACCTAAAAAAAATTACTGGCTACCGATCAGCATCACCGACGCTAAGACATCGATCAGAAAAATGATTGCTTAGCGACGGCGGTGCTAGGGGGTGAAAGGGTTATCTGGGGGGTGATCAGGGGGTTAAACCTTTATTAGGGGGGGTTAGGGGGCTACACTGGACCTAAAACTAAATGTAGTGACACTTTTACAGTCACAAATGTCACTGATTGCAGTGATCACTAAATAAATGGTCACTGCAATCAGTGACACTGTGACTGGGGGCTGGGGGGTGATCTGGGGGTGTCTGGGGGGGCCTGGGGGGGCGATTTATGTGCCTACGTGTCCTGGTGTCAGTGTAGTGTTGTGTGCACTAACCTGCATCTTCTCCTGTACGGCGCTCGGTATATGTGAGCGCCGCAGGAGAGATGACATCACTTCCTCCTGCCTGGCAGGCAGGGGAAGCTCTCTCATTCGCCGGGAGCGATCGAGAGGGGGGGGCTGGAATCGAACGGCCGTCCCCTCATGCCGGATCGCTCCCGAAGGTAAAACGACCACCCACTGTAAAGAAGGGGGGTCCGATCGGACCCCCCAACTATACAAAGGCAATCACGTATATGTACGTGATTCTGCCTGTCGGTGCCATTCTGCCGACGTATATTTACAGTGGGCGGTCGTTAAGTGGTTAAATGGCTTTTTTTCCTTTAGAAATGTAATTTTGTGCAGGGACAGTTCTAAACACGGGAAACACATGGCACTTCACAGGCATACTTTAGACACCCCCCAGGTACGATATTTAAAGGAATATTTGACTTTTTTTTTTCACTTTATGCATCACTTAAGCCCCGGACCATTTGGTAGCTAAAGGACCAGAGGTGAATTCAGAATTTTGCACTGCGCTGCTTTACCTGTAAATTGTGCGGACATGCAATGTTGTACCCAAACGAAATTTGCGTCCTTTTGTTCCCACAAATAGAGCTTTCTTTTAATGGTATTTGATTGCCTCTGCGATTTTTATTTTTTGCGATATAAACGGAAAAAGAACGAAAATTTTGAAAAAAAATGATATTTTCTACTTTTTGTTATAAGAAAAATCAAATTAACTAAATTTTAGTCATACATTTAGGCCAAAATGTATTCAGCCACATGTCTTTAGTAAAAAAAATGTCAATAAGTGTATATTTATTGGTTTGCGCAAAAGTTATAGCGTCTACAAACTAGGGTACATTTTCTGGAATTTACACAGCTTTTAATTTATGACTGCCTATCTCATTTCTTGAGGTGCTAAAATGGCAGGGCAGTACAAAACCCCCCAAATGACCCCATTTTGGAAAGTAGACATCCCAAGGAAATTGCTAAGAGGCATGTTGAGCCCATTGAATTTTTTTTTTGTCTCAAGTGATTGAATAATGACAAAAAATAAATAAAAAATTACAAAAAGTTGTCACTAAATGATATATTGCTCACACATGCCATGGTTATATGTGGAATTGCACCCCAAAATACATTTTGCTGCTTCTCCTGAGTACGGGGATACCACATGTGTGGAACTTTTTGAGAGCCTAGCCGCGTACGGGACCCCGAAAACCAAGCACCGCCTTCAGGATTTCTAAGGGCGCAAATTTTTGATTTCACTCCTCACTACCTATCACAGTTTCGAAGGCCATAAAATGCCAAAATAGCACAAAACCCCCCCAAATGACCCCATTTTGGAAAGTAGACACCCCAAGGAAATTGCTGAGAGGCATGTTGAGCCCATTGAATATTTTTTTTTTCTTGTCCCAAGTGATTGAATAATGACAAAAAAAAAAAAAAAATTGCAAAAAGTTGTCACTAAATGATATATTGCTCACACATGCCATGGTTATATGTGGAATTGCACCCCAAAATACATTTTGCTGCTTCTCCTGAGTACGGGGATCCCACATGTGTGGGACTTTTTAGGAGCCTAGCCACGTACGGGGCCCCGAAAACCAAGCACCGCCTTCAGGATTTCTAAGGGCACAAATTTTTGATTTCACTCCTCACTACCTATCACAGTTTCGAAGGCCATAAAATGCCAAAATAGCACAAAACCCCCCCAAATGACCCCATTTTGGAAAGTAGACACCCCAAGCTATTTGCTGAGAGGCATGTTGAGTATTTTACAGCTCTCATTTGTTTTTGAAAATGAAGAAATAAAATAATTTTTTTTTTTTTTCAATTTTCAAAACTTTGTGACAAAAAGCGAGATCTGCAACATACTCACCATACCTCTCAGCAAATAGCTTGGGGTGTCTACTTTCCAAAATGGGGTCATTTGGGGGGGTTTTGTGCCATCTGGGCATTCCATGGCCTCCGAACCTGTGATAGGCAGTGAGAAGTGAAATCAAAAATTTACACCCTTAGAAAGCCTGAAGGCGGTGCTTGGTTTTTGGGGTCCCGTACGTGGCTAGGCTCCCAAAAAGTCCCACACATGTGGTATCCCCGTACTCAGGAGAAGCAACAGAATGTATTTTGGGGTGTAATTCCACATATGCCCATGGCATGTTTGAGCAATATATCATTTAGTAACAACTTTGTGCAAAAAAAATAAAAATAAATTGTCTTTTTTCCGCAACTTGTGTCAACATTTTAAATATTCCATGGACTCGACATGCCTCTCAGTATATAGCTTGGGGTGTCTGCTTTCCAAAATGGGGTCATTTGGGGGGTTTTGAACTGTTCTGGCATTTTATACACAACATTAGGAAGCTTACATCCACTCTTCTAACCACTTGAAGACCAAGCCCTTTCTGACACTTTTTGTTTACATGAAAACATTTTTTTTTTTTTGCAAGAAAATTATGTTGAACCCGCAAACATTATATATTTTTTTAAAGCAAAGGCCCTACAGATTAAAATGGTGGGTGTTGCATTTTTTTTTATCACACAGTATTTGCGCAGCGATTTTTCAAACGCATTTTTTGGGGAAAAAATACACTTTTTTTAATTTTAATGCACTAAAACACACTATATTGCCCAAATGTTTGATGAAATAAAAAAGATGATCTTAGGCTGAGTACATAGATACCAAACACGACATGCTTTAAAATTTCACACAAACGCGCATTGGCGACAAACTACATACATTTTTAAAAGCCTTTAAAAGCCTTTACAGGTTACCACGTTAGATTTACAGAGGTCTACTGCTAAAATGACTGCCCTCGATCTGACCTTCGCGGTGATACCTCACATGCATGGTGCAATTGCTGTTTACATATGATGCCAGACCGACGCTTGCGTACGCCATTGCGCAAGAGCAGGACAGGGGTGCTTCTTTTTTTTTTTTTTTTTTTATTATTATTAATTTTGCTTTTTTATTTTATTTTTAAACTGTTCCTTCCATATTTTTTTTTTTTTTATAATTTTTATTGTTATCTCAGGGAATGTAAATATCCCCTATGATAGCAATAGGTAGTGACAGGTACTCTTTTTTTGAAAAAACTGGGGTCTATTAGACCCTAGATCTTTCCTCTGCCCTCAAAGCATCTGACCACACCAAGATCGGTGTGATAAAATGCTTTCCCAATTTCCCAATGGCGCTTTTTATATCCGGGGGGGGGACATTCCCTCCCACTGCTTGTAAAAGCAGTCCAGAGGCTAATTAGCCACTAGGATTGCTTTTACATGAAAGCCGGCCGCTGGCTGAAAAGAATGATACCAAGATGATACCTAAACCCGCAGGCATCAATCTGGTATAACCATTCAAAGTCCAGCAACATACCAGTACGTTGCTGGTCCTTGTTGGACATGTATTGTAATCTTTTTTTTCATGCAGCCTGTTGGCTGAACGAAAAAAAGAGATTGATCGGTGGGTATGCCCACCATTAGAATACCGCCATTCATCCACCCACTTCTAATGATGGGCATACATGCACCATTTATATATGCCGAAGCATTGGGGCATCCTCCCGCAAAAATTATGCTGCACACACATGGTCGAACTTTTCCACGGGCAAGCCTCCGTCGGAATTTCGACCGTATGTACGCGGCATTAGGAGCAAAATCGCTCCTCCGCTCCTGCTGCCCCAATGCTTCGGCATATATGCTTTTTTTTTTTAACTGTGGTGGTGAAATCACCTCCTACAGCACTGGAGTCGCAGGGATCAGGCCTGTCTCTGCGAACGCTGCAGTTATGTGTGTTGTGTTTTGTAAGTGACAGTGATCGATCGATACTGCACTTGGGTGGGCTGCGCGGAGGGGCAAAACGCAGGTGCTAGCAGGTATCTGGGCTGATCCCGCTAACACTGCATTTTTGGGAACCCTAAACTGCTGGGGACACTAGTATAGATCTGATCAGATCAGATATTGATCTGTTCAGATACTATACCACTAAGGGAGGTGTATGCTTCACGCGTGGGTGTTAGCGTTACTGGCACTAACCTGACGCTGCCTGGGGTGTGACGCAGGGTTAACTAGGGGCAATTAGGGGTTTAAAACCTTTATTAGATAATATATGGGGGTACCTGATGCTATAAAAACCTGTGGCGAACCTAAAAAAAATAACTGGCTACCGATCAGCATCACCTACACCAAAACAGCGATCAGAAAAACGATCGCTTAGCGACAGTGGTGATAGGGGGTGAAAGGGTTACCTGGGGGGCGATGAAGGGGGTTAAACCTTTATTAGGTAATATATGGGGGTACCTGACGCTATAAAAACCTGCGGCGAACCTAAAAAAAATAACTGGCTACCGATCAGCATCACTGACACCAAAACAGCGATCAGAAAAACAATCGCTTAGCGACAGTGGTGATAGGGGGGAAAGGGTTACCTGGGGGGCGATCAAGGGGGTTAAACCTTTATTAGGTAATATATGGGGGTACCTGATGCTATAAAAACCAGCATCACCGACACCAAAACAACGATTGCTTAGTGACAGTGGTGATAGGGGGTGAAAGGGTTATCTGGGGGGTGATCAGGGGGTTAAACCTTTATTAGGGGGGCTACACTGGACCTAAAACTAACTTTAGTGACACTTTTACAGTCACAAATGTCACTGATTGCAGTGATCAGTAAATAAATGGTCACTGCAATCAGTGACACTGGGGCTGGGGGGTGATCTGGGGGTGTCTGGGGGGGCCTGGGGGGGGCGATTTATGTGCCTATGTGTCCTGGTGTCAGTGTAGTGTTTGTGCACTGACCTGATGTCTTCTCTTGTACGGCGCTCAGTATATGTGAGCGCCGCATGAGAGATGACATCACTTCCTCTGCCTGTGTTTACATTGCACAGGCAGAGGAAGCTTTCTCATTCGCCGGGAGCGATCGCGAGGGGGTGGCCGGAATCGAACGGCCGTCCCCTTATCTCGGATCGCTCCCCAACGATTAACGGCCGCTCACTGTATAGGAGGGGGGTCCGATCGGACCCCCCAACTGTACAAAGGCAATCACGTACACTGTACGTGATTGTGCCTGTCGGTGCCATTATGCCGACGTACATATACAGTGAGCGGTCGTTAAGTGGTTAAAATGACTGCTCCCGAAAAACGGCCGTTTTTAAAACTTCGTTTTGCATTGATACATGTTCCCTGGGACAGAACCCGGGTCCCCAAACCCTTTTTAGGACAATAACATGCATATTAGTCGTTATAATTAGCACTTTAGATTTCGAACGTTCGTGTCCATTGTATTTAATAGGGTTCTAACGTTCGCGCGAACTTTCGGTCCGTTTGAAGGTTCTGGTGCGAACCGAACGGGGGGGGGGGTGTTCGGCTCATCCCTAGTTCAGACGTCCACCCCGTGATTTTTTGATTTTTAGAGCTGAGATATGCTGTGTAAAATGTAAAATATCGTTGCACAGAGCAGGTAAGTATAATATCTTTTTTATTTTAGCACAAAAAAACAAAAAGTACCCTCTAAAATCACTTTAATGTGCGTATGTCCGTTGGAATGTATTACCATTAATTTTGAATGTTACCCAATGCATGTATTTAGTCAGAACCAAAGGCCTAACTAGAAGCTTTAGGGCCCCGGTGCAAGAAACCATTAAGGGCCCCCCTGACCTCCGGCCAGGGCCCTTCCCACTGATCCCGGGGGAAGCAGGACCTGCATAGGAGGGGCGGCATATGGAGGAACAAATCCCCTCCATTTTCCTCATGCAGCCACTGAATGCCTATGGGGAGGGAGAGGAGGAGAGGCAGACTTTTAGTGGCTGCAGGAGAAAAATGGAGGGGATTTTGTCCTCTATATGCCCCCCCCCCCAGCCAGGTGTACAGGACACGGTACCAGTTTACAGTCTGGAGGAGCTACACAGTATTTCCCTCAACAATTAGAAGATAGCCACACTTCATACAACTCACTCTACTGCTAGAGGAATGCATAATTTATGCAATCTCTCAGATATGAGAGAGATTCTTTCTTGAATTGATAGGAGTTGCTGTTTTTCTTCTTGTCTACTCGAAATGAAGGTTTACTGAAACCTAGACTCTTTATTTAGAGTCTTTTCTAGCTCCATCGTCTGTCACCATTTGGGGACCTTCGTATGAAAGTTTATTTTTGGACCCTGCTCCAGCCTTTTTCTGTGGTGCGTTTCTTTTTTCTCTCTCGCTCCATATACACGGCGACACACGTGCCCTATTCTCGCATGGAATGTCAAACTACTTTTGGAAATATTTATAACTCCCGATTTTAATGTCCACAAATCCCCCGAAGAAGGGTAACCGAAACAGCTGTCGGGTCGGACTACAAAACTTATGTTCTTTCTTTCTTTTTTGAATACAAACAGTTTTTTGTGAATCTGTATTTAATTCATGTATTTTAATAAGAAACTGTCTTTGTAATTATGTCTTTATACTCGTTGATTAAATTCATATATTTTTCAATATACCTCTGAGTGTTGTCAGTCACTTTTAAAGTCCCACCTCCCAAGGGGGTTTTTCCAGTTTTTCAAGAAACCATTAAGGGCCCCCCTGACCTCCGGCCAGGGCCCTTCCCACTGATCCCGGGGGAAGCAGGACCTGCATAGGAGGGGCGGCATATGGAGGAACAAATCCCCTCCATTTTCCTCATGCAGCCACTGAATGCCTATGGGGAGGGAGAGGAGGAGAGGCAGACTTTTAGTGGCTGCAGGAGAAAAATGGAGGGGATTTTGTCCTCTATATGCCCCCCCCAGCCAGGTGTACAAGGGCAACATGTGCGCCATTGCAATTGTGACCCCATGTAGGTATACCCCTGGGATGAGTGGCAGCGGTGGTGGTGGGGGATGGAATCAGTGGTGGTTGGGTGGGGATAGTATCAGTGGCAGCTGTGAGGGTGAGATTGAATGAGTGGCAGGGGTGGGATCAGTGGCAGCAGTGGTGGTTGGGTGGTGATGGGATCAGTGGCAGTGGTAAGGGGATGGGATCAGTGGTAGGGGGGATTGAATGGGATGAGTGGCAGAGGTGGTGGGGGGAATGGGATCAGTGGCAAGGGTGGTTTTTGGGGGGGATGGAATGGGATGAGTGGTAGTGGAAGGGGGGGGATTGGATGGGATAAGTGGCAATGGTGGTGGGAGGATGGGATCAGTGGCGAGGGTGGTGGTTGAGGGGGTGGGATGGGATAGTGGTAGTGGAAGGGGGATTGGGTGGGATGAGTGGCAGTGGTGGGAGGAATTGGATCAGTGGCAAGCATGGTGGTTGCAGGATGGAATCAGTGGCAGCAGTGGTCGTGTGGGGGGGGGGGGTGAATCAGTGGCAGTGGTGGTCATGGTGGTGTGGGGGGTATCAGTGGCACTAGTGGTGGTGGTGTGGGGGGGCAGTGGCAGCAGTGGTGTGGGGGGGCAGTGGCAGCAGTGGGAGATGTGTGGGGGGGGATCAGTGGCAGTAGTGGTGGTGGGGGGGCATCAGTGGCAGAAGTAGTGTATGGGGAGAATCAGTGGCAGCAGTGGTAGTGGTGTGGGGGGGGATCAGTGGCAGTAGTGGTGGTGGTGTGGGCAGGGGAATCAGTAGCAATGTTGATAGTGAGGGATGGGATCAGTGCCACTCATTCGCAGATCACTCCTTGCTAGGTCTTGCTTGGGCGGGCAGAGAAGATGGGCAGGGCCTGCGAGTGCGGGTGGAGAGAATGTGTGGATGGGAACTGTGCAGTCTGCCATGAGTGTGGGCGGGGAGGATGGGCAGAGAGGATGGGTGGAGCGGGCGGGGACTGTGCCCGGAATGTGGGCGGAGAGGATAGGCGGAGACCGTGCAGTGTGCCTGTGAGTGCGGGGGAGAGGATGGGTGGAGTGGGGCAGGGACTGTGTACACGTGAATGACCAGTGTACTATCTCCCGGGTGGCAGTGTGCCTCCCTACAGTGGCGGAACTCAAGGGCCCAGTCACAAGTGCAACCCTGGTAATTCCGCCACTGGTCAGAACGCACCTGTGTTATAGCACATCACAACCCATAAATGTGAATACTGTGTTGTGGTGAACTGTATTGGCTAAAGAAGTGGAGGTGTGTTTTTTTTTTTTTATTCATTGAGGTACTGAAAAATATAAAATTGATGGGTTGCCTAAGGACTCTTTTACATGAGCAGCGATTTCTACTGCCCCTCGCATATGCGATCTGCAGGAGATCACTTTTCAGGGAACAGCAGAGCTGCAGCAGCAAACCATGCAGAACGTGATACTGCTATCTCCTAAATGCCCTTTTTTTTGGGGGGGGGGGGGGGATTTTCAATCGAAACACCATGCAGCAAAAACTATTTAAGAGTTTGGCTTGCAGTCGCAACGCAAGCCTATTTTCTTGAATAGGTTGCGTTCATCAGTGCCACTACCTGCCAAACATGACCAGTTGCATAGACTTTGCCATGCCATGCTGCAACTTCTGCTGTACGTACTAAATATGGCTGCTAGCCATGTTAACCTGCAGCTTGGCAGTTGGGAGGTAGTAACATCTCAGCTCAAGTGCCTCCAGCCCCCCCCCCCAAATGTAAATAAGGCCTATATGCAATGCATAATAAACCCTCTTGCATATGGGGCCATCTGAGTTCTGGACAGTTGTACCTGAATGCATAGGGCCTTAAACCTTAGTACCTCTTGGTACAGCATTCAGCCCCGTCCAGCCACAGTCTGACATAGACTTCAACAGGCTGCAGGTAGCATGCGCCTGTCCCTCGTGGGTGCAGAAAAGCACTGGGAGGAACACTGCATCTAGACAGCCCCATGTGCTAGGAGCCTTAACTGTGAAAAAACATGCATTTACACATGCGCAAAAACACACAACAGGAAAATAGGCCCCTAATAACCAGGGAAAACATCTGCAAGCACTGACAATGTATGGATAATAAGAGTTCATCTAGATAAACTTTACAGTTTGCACTGTATCTAAGCTATTGTGCAGTGTACTATATTAGTTGTGATTTTGAGGAACAGTGCAATGACTTCACCCTTTTTGCGGCCAAAGCTGTTTTTATTATTTATTTATTTTTGCACATTTTAAAAATTATTTTAGACCTAAAGATCAGTTAAAAACCCCAAACATTATAAATTTTCTGAAAACAAAGACCCTGGAAAATGGCATGCGTAAGAATGGTGGTAGTTCCAATTTTTTATGTCACAAGATATTTGCGCAACGTTTTTCTTTACCCGTGTAGCGCACACACCCCTCTCTTTACCTGCATTAACTTCGGCTCCTCGCAGGCAGAGAGAGGCACACCGCACCACAAGCCCGTACCCTCCTGTGTAAAGAGGTTGAGCGGTGTTAGTTTTGGGCCTTGTCTGCGGCCAGAGTCAAAGTCCTCCCGAGAATGATCTCACCTCTACCTTGGATAGATGCAGGTCCTTGCTTGCCCCAGGAATGTGAATGTCCACACTAGCTGAAAGTCTAACTCAATATTTATTTCTCACAGGATAATAAACAGCACCCTGGGTGTCCTCGATCACTAGTGGCCCTCAGCCGAAGGTGCTGGGCCCCGGGCCTTCAAAATAGTACCTCACCCCAGACTGAAGGTGTCTGGGATGGAACAGGAACTCCACCTCCGGGTCTAGGGCACACGGAAACGACCCTCACTCGAAGGTGCCTGGGCGTGGACCTCGAACGGAAAATGTCCACCTCTTTTATACCCTCTCCCGACAGGCACAGCAGGTTCCCCGCCCCGCCGTACTACTGCCGAGAGGGGACACAAAAGGCACAGCCCTCTATCGGTGGTTCAACCCTGGCCCACGGCGACAGCGCCACCTGTAGGCCACAGGGAACTGTACACCAACACTATCCCCCGTGAACAGAAATGGTCCATAAACCCTAACAATCAGTGTGTCTGAGCCTAATTACCACTCAGACACTCCCCTTAAATTGAACACCCCGCTACACCCCCACCATACATCAAAGCAATTCAGGCGCGTTAGGGGCTTTTTTTAGCGCTAAAACTACTGAAAAGCTCCTTCAGTGTGAAAGTGATGTCTTAATGCTTTGTGACATCATGGGTGCAACTTGTAATAATGTGTATTTGTAAAACAGGTTCAAAACTGTATTTGTTGCTAAAACTACATACCAACTTGAAGGGGGCATATAGTTCTGTAGTAATTTTGTGTTTGTTCATTGTACTTAATTTAAATCCCTTTGCAGACCTGTTTTCATTTTCACGCTAAAGATTATATTTCTGTTGATCAGAACAAAATTATATACAAAGGGGGCGTGGTCTGACCTCGCTGGAAGATGGCCGCTTGAATCCAGAGCTCCCGCCGCCACAGTTTCTCTCAGCCTGTCAGAGAGCCCATTACCACATTACCACACATTCGGTCTCACGACTATGGGGACAGGTTTGCGGAAATCTTCTGCCTCTCGTTCCCGGTCTCCACGCGAACAAGAGAACAGTATAAGCCATTATACACCCCGCTCATCCCGGTCTCAGAGGCGCAACATGGCGGCCTCACAACATGGCCCCTCACTGGATTCGTCTCCACCGCTGACAGAAACTCAGCCTGTCATGTGTGCGCCTGAATTGGGGGACCATTCGGTTCAAAGGCAACAACATCCCAGCCTATATGACCTCCGCTCGGTGGCGGCTGACATTAAAGATACCCTGTCAGCCGATATAGCTGAATTGCGCATAGACATCCGCGCCATTACTGACAGGGTCCAAGATGTGGAAAAAACAACTGCGCAACATGGCACGGTACTCTGCAGAGTGACCCGCAAGGTAGATACCCAGACACTTCAACTTAGAGACCTCCAACGCCATGTGGAGGATCTCGATAACAGAGGAAGACGCCACAACCTACGTGTCCGGGGTTTACCTGAGGCGGTGGATACAGAGCAGCTTACAGACACTATTACAGGCCTGTTTAATGACTTATTGGATAGACCTTTGCAAACGGCTATTGAAATGGAGCGTATACATCGCACTCTTAGGCCTAAGGGAAGAGCCACAGACCCTCCCAGGGATGTAATTTGCTGCCTAGTGGATTACAGATTAAAAGAGGAAATCCTCAGAAAGGCCAGAAATAGGATCCGAATCTCTCATAGCGGTTCAGATATTCACAGTTATCAAGACCTCTCAGGCATTACCCTGCAACATAGAAGAGACCTAAAACCACTGCTGGATGCACTGCGGGATAAGGCCATAAATTACAGATGGAAGTTCCCCTTTGGCCTTTTAGCTACCAATCAAGGTCGTACGGCACTATTGAGGGTACCTGAAGACCTTAAGAATTTCTGTGACACCTTGGACATCCCGGTGATTGACGTGCCAAACTGGTATGCTGAATTTCGTAACACTATCACAAGAAGAGAACAACAAAACGAGGAACCTATGGATGCACAGGTGACCCGATATCGCAGAAGGCGTTCTCCATCTGGGGACAGATCTCATGCTGCAACCCATGGATCCCGTAATGGTTCAAGCCTGACTGATTCCCCGCGGTCAAGACGACTCAGACGTGATTACTAAGGATAAGATGAACGTTCTGTTGAGCAGTAGGCACATACTGTAGTTATACTATACTTGGAAACTTCCCTTGATTGCCCTATTTTATTTTCCCTCCTTGGTTCTGTTTTTTGCTTCATTCCCTTTTTCACGGGTCTGTATTTATCTACATAAATGACTCTTAGACATCTGGCCTGCTGGACTGTAAGGTAACAAAAATATGAACTTTACCGTCTCCTGGCTGAATATTGACACTCAGTTATGTGTCTTATTACTTACCTTTTTTTTGCTTTTTTTTTGTTTTTGCTTGCTAACAACCAGAATGTTGATCTTATTTTTTCAATAGAAAGCTACACAGACTTAGGATAGGTGTGCGAATAGTTAATGTTTTGATATTGTTAGATGGAGGCGATAGTTCTCTCCCTGCTAATGGTTTCCATCTCCCTTCTTCCATGATTGCATTTCCTCGATTGGGTCAGTGCTTAGGAGTTCTTCCTTATTGTTCTTGATACTTTTAATTAACATGTGCTCTCCACCTTCTTATTATATTGTGGATCATTTGGTATCTCCCTGGGGGTTTGCTTCTCTCTTGAGCGGCATTTCCAGGGGGATCTAAAGGGTTTACCGTGAGATATAGCTTTGGTCTTATTTTTATTCTTTATTTTTATTTTTTATATATTTATATTTTTGCTTGCAAATGTTTTTGAACCATACTCTTAATGGTGGGTTTTATAAATTTTTGAGGCACCAAGTTATTGCTTACATATATATGAGTAAAAGTGACATTGCTCAAGAAGGGAGAAGGGATGTATAGCTTCCTTTCTTCACCCTGATGGAATGTGCAATTTTTCTCTTTATAATTTCACCTTCCAGACTGCTGATTATATAATTCATAATTTTGAAGTTGTCACAGGAACTGTTTCAAATATCATACATGATTTTTGTTGTCTTGTTACTATAGGTTGCGTTTAGATGTTTAATTGCAGGTATACTATATTAGCCGAATTTAATCTCTAATCCACAGACTGTCGGTACAGCTGTTTCTTGAACCCTCCCATACTACGATGAACATGTATGTCTTTTCTTTTTCTGATATGCTTTTTCCTGGGTCTCTTTATTGCTTCTTTTTATTATCCCTTGTACACTTATTTTTTTGTACGCTCTCCTCTGATATCCATAAATGCAACAGAATGAACTGTGGTGGCGGGCTGTCATGACACCCTTTTACATCTTTTCGGCTGGGTTTTTTCCAACCTCCCCATAGTGGTGAAGTTGAGTGTTTGGCTTCCTTCGGGTGGCCGTCCACTTGCTTTTCCCTATACTTTTCAGTTTTTCATCAATACTGAAGTAAGGGCAGGCCCCATTCCTTCTCGGTTCTTTGGTGGGGAGTAATTGCTTCCCAGTTTCCCCCCTTCCCTTTACCTTTCTTAAACTATCCCCCCCTTTTTTTTTTTACTTTAACTACTAAGATATAATTTTTTGTACCTTACTGGTGTGAGTGTTACCCCCTATAATATGCCTCAACTGAACAACATATGTCCTCCCCCCCAGGTCAAGATATACTCTCTGAATATCAAGGGAATAAATGTCCCTAAAAAAAGATCTAAATTGCTTCTCCTATTACGTAAAGCCAAAGCTCACATTGTGTTCCTTCAAGAGACCCATTTTAAAGATAATAATGTACCAAACCTACACAGTAAATTGTGCCCCTCTTCATACCACGCTACCAATCCAGAATCCAAGTCTAAGGGGGTTTCTATCTTATTTTCTAAAAATTGCCCTATCCAAATCCAAGATACTTTAATTGACAATGATGGACGCTACATTTTCATAAAAGGTACGCTTTATAATAAACCAGTTACTTTAGCTAACATTTATGCTCCCAATACTCAACAAGTTCCTTTCTTTCGAAATATTATCCACCTTCTTACTACTTTTCAATCTGGCCTGCTTATTCTGGGAGGAGATTTTAATTTGCCCCTTACCCCTCTGATTGATACGTCCTCAGGTTCTTCCACTTTACCTTATAGTGCTCTTAGATAGGTTAAAAATTTATTGAAGGGACTAACGCTCCATGATACCTGGCAGACTTTAAACCCTAATACTAAAGATTTCACGTTTTTTTCACCTCCCCATAACAGGTACTCGAGGATTGACTACTTTTTTTTTTACTCAAGCAGACCTCGATTCCTTGGTCACGGCAACTATAGATCCTATGGTCCTATCGGATCACCATCCTATCTCGATTACCCTAACGTTCTCTACGATGCCCACTAGATCCCCAATTTGGAGACTTGACAATTACCTTCTTAATGATCCTGTAAATGTCAAATCTATAGACTCTCGCCTAATTCAATACTTTCAGGAGAATGAAGATCCCGACATTCAGCCACTTACCCTTTGGTCGGCACACAAATGTGTAATCAGAGGTGAATTTATTTCTATTGCTACAAAAAGGAAAAAAGCCAGACAAGCGCACATAGCTGCTCTTTCGGATTGAATCCATTCTCTTGAGAGTAAACATAAACAATCTTTGGCAACTGAAACTTACTCAAAGCTCTTGAAAGCTAGAGAGTCCCTCCTTGAGGAACTGGGTAAAACAAACAGACGTAAGTTTTCATTGACGCGTAAACTTTTTTACGAATGTGGTGATAAGTCTGGGAAACTGCTTGCTAGGGCTCTCCAAGCGGCAAAGGCTGATTCAACTATTCATTCCATTTCAGATCCCTCGGGTAATAAAATCTGTACTTCTTCTGATATAGCAAAACAGTTTAAACATTTTTATTCCAAATTATACAATTTGCCGACACAAACTCCCGCAGATCATACCGCAAGCAGAAAAGATTTGATCACCAATTTTTTGTCACAATATAGTCCTAATTCTATTACCCCAGAAGAAGCTGAGAATTTAGAAAAACCGATCGAGAGGGAGGAATTACTTAAGGCTCTTACACAAATGAAAACTGGTAAATGTCCTGGACCTGATGGCCTATCGGTTAGTTACTATAAATCTTTCACAAATACTATCCTCCCATATTTTCTGAAAACATTTAATTCTATCCCTACCTCTTCCCATGGTACCAGAGACCTTCTAGAAGCACATATTACTATGATCCCAAAACCGGGTAAAGATACCTCCTTAGTGTCCAATTATAGACCCATTTCGCTACTTAACGTAGATGTAAAACTTTATGCAAAAATCCTGGCGAACCGAATACTTCCTTTACTCCCTGATTTAATTTCCCTGGATCAGGTGGAATTTGTTCCCGGAAGAGAGGCTAGGGATAATACCCTAAAAAAGCCATTGATATCCATCATTGGTTGTCTAGATCTTCGAAGCCTGGTTTCTTTCTCTCTCTCGACGCGGAGAAGGCGTTCGGCAGGGTGGCTTGGGACTTTATGACAGAAGCACTAAAAGCAATAGGATTCAGGGAGCGTATGCTTCACTTTATCCTTGCACTCTATTCTGCACCTACTGCAAGAATCAAGATTATTGGTTGCTTGTCGGAAGCCTTCTCCGTGTTGAACGGAACACGTCAGGGGTGCCCCTTGTCTCCTATCATCTTTATACTTACTTTAGAACCTATTCTTCGCAGGATTCAAGATAATTCAGACATTAAGGGAATTGAAATTCATAACAGAACCTACAAACTAGCTGACGACATTTTACTTTTTCTCTCTGAACCTATCACTACGATACCCAATTTATTGAAAGATTTTTCAGTCTTTAACTTACTTTCGAATTTACAAATTAATTTTGCTAAATCCAGAGCACTAAATATATCACTGCCTGCCAATATAGTTTCATTATGCCAAAGTAATTTCCCCTTTGGTTGGGAAGATCAAACCCTTACTTATCTAGGTATCCAAATCCCATCAAGATTACAGGATCTATATTCCAGAAATTTCCTTCCCTTACTTAAAACCATTCAAAAAGATCTTCTAAATCGGGATAAGGGCTTTTTTTCTTGGTTCGGGGGGGCAGCTATTATAAAAATGAATATCCTCCCTAGACTCCTCTACCTCTTACAAACTATCCCGATCAAATTACCTGCTTCTTTCTTCACCACGTACAAAAAGTTATGCTCTAAAGTCATTTGGGCCTCTAAACAGCCCAGAATAAATTGGGACAAATTACTGATTCCTAAATTGATGGGTGGCATCGATTTACCTGATATCCGAAAATATTACTGGTCTTGCCATTTAACCCGTATAGTAGACTGGCACCTCCATGCAAACACCAAAGCTTGGATTGAACTTGAAGGACTGACATCTAAATTACCAATACACCATTTACCCTGGATTAACCCTCGCAAAATACCACAAGAAATTAGCATCCATCCTCTTACGGGTCCCACATTGCAAATTTTTAGATTACTTTGTAACAGGTTTGACATTTCCTCTTCTTCTGGACCCATAACCCCCATTAACCATAACCCAGACTTCCTCTTGGACACTCCTACAGCCCACACACATGACTCCTTTCCAACTCCCTCACTTAGGGCTGAAACCTTTTTTGACAAGGAGAAATGTCTTCCTTTTAATGATTTTCTTTCCAAATACCCCGACAGTGGTTTCTCTTACTTAGATTACGAAAGAATCAAGAATTCCATGCTCACTTCTAAATCATCGGCTTTATGGTACAGACACAAAACTCCCTTTGAGAACATTTGAGTTAAGTTTAATCCCCAAAGGCATTTAATTTCCACTATGTATGCTCTTTTGTTTGCAAAAACTGACCCTAAAGAAGATATTACTTGCCAAAAGTGGGAAAGGGAACTTAACATGAATCTTTCTCAAGAGGATTGGGAACACATCTTCACATACATTCATAAGGGTTCCATGAATGTGTTAGCTCAAGAGAACGGTTTTAAAATATATTCTAGATGGTACAGGACGCCATCTACAATTCATAAATGTAATCCCAGAGTTCCACCTGTATGTTGGCGATGTGAAGCCTCCCATGGGACGCTTCTTCACATTTGGTGGGATTGCCCCCGTATACAGCCATATTGGAAGTAAGTTACAACCTATACCCCAGATTTTACAGCAGCTCAATACCTGCTACACCACACTTCCTTATCGCATTCCATATACAAAAGATCTATTATCGTACACCTCATTAATGCTGCTAGGCTTTGTATTCCAGTACATTGGAAAGACAAGTCTCCCCCTTGTATTTCTGAATGGTTTCAGAGAATAGGGAGAATCGCTGAAATGGAAGATTTGATTCTACAAGCTAGAGATTCTCCAAAAAAAAATTCATGAAAAATGGGCATGCTGGATTCAATTTGTGGACTCTACAGAGTTTCGTCTTTCATCCAACACCTCACAATAGCTTGTTCTGGGAAAGTATCTATTTTGCCATGATATTATTGGAATTTGGGGACATGATCATATGTATCTCTGTTTTTCTTTTTCTTTTTGGTTTTTATTTCTATTTTTCTTCCCTCTCTCTCTCTCCTCAAAAATTTAAAATATTTTAGGATATTATAACCTTACTATTGCAACTTAATTATTAGACTCATCAGAATTTATTTATTTTTTGCTTTATTTGAATGCGTGCTTTCTCATTAGTGTATGCATTAATTTTATGTTTTCTCCTTTTGACTGAATTATACCTTGTTATGTATTTATGAAATATAAATGTAAGCCTGTACTTATTGTATACCACGAAATCCTAATAAAAACTTTGAGACAAAATTATATACAAAATTACAAAGAACAAAACGAAATACAGTAAAACCTTGGATTGTGAGCATAATTCGTTCCAGAAACATGTTTGTAATCCAAAGCACTTGTATATCAAAGCAAATTTTCCCATAAGAAATAATGGAAACTCAAATGATTCGTTTCACAGCCATTTATTCATAAATTCTTCTGTTTATAGTCCATATAAAAAGATTCTAGCAATGTGATAGGTTATGTAACCATAAAATGTCCATCCACAAATGGCAGCCTCCACAAGGGGATTAGAAGCAAAATCCATCAGGAGCTACAGAGTATAAAAGAGAAGAAGGTACAAAAATTTAGCAACTCACATGGTTGATGCTTAAAAGAGGCACATCTTAGTATGCAGGCATCTGGGGTAATTCTGTCCACATAGACCATCCTCCGCATCGCCGCCTCTCACTGCTGTCCGATGCCGGCATAATTAGATGTGCCTGTTTTAATCATCAACCATGTGAGTTGCTAAATGTTGTACCTTCATTAAATGTAACCATACTGCTACACTTAGAGGCTCCTTTCTTCTCTTTTATACTCAGTTGTGACATGACGCTACTTGTATATCAAGACATCGCTTGTATATCAAGTCGAAATTTATTAAAAAATTTAGCTTGTCTTGCAAAACGCTCTCAAACCAAGTTACTCTCAAACCAAGATTTTACTGTACAATGTAATTCAATTTTCCATAATAGTAAAGGCCCATATACACTTTTGCGTTTAACACTAAAACTATTATGTCCCATTTTCTCATAAAAATAGTGTCTGTTCTCATCGCAGCGCTGCAGTGCATTGCTTTTGAAACATATATGTTTACGTTTTTTTCTGTGTTTTAGTCCATTGGGAAGCCCATAGAAGTCAATAAAAGTGCATCAAAAAGCACATAACATGAGTTTTGATGCCTTAGCAACAGATTGTAACAAGTTGTTAAAGGATAAATTCACCTTTTCTAAAAAAATAAATAAAAAAAATAATATGCACATCGTTTCACAGATGTAAAAAAATTCTATTTAGCAGTATTGGTCCAAGCTATGGCTGATCTTGTGGCCACTTCTGTGGGTCCGCTGCCCCCGTGTTTCCTAGAGCTTGGGGCTGAGGGGGCAGGTACGGCTGCCAGCTTGACTGGGGTCTCGTTTCTGCACCCTGAACACTCCCAATGCAGCATTGTTCCCTGTTGTGGTTAGTGATTGGCCGAAGGTTGATGCTGTAAAAACAAGGGGGGGGGGTCACGCCTGATGCAAAGCGGAACTCTGATGGGGACGCCTGATGCAAAGGGAGGACTCTGATGGGGACGCCTGATGCAAAGAGGAATGCTGATTGGAACATCTGATGTAAAGGGAGGATTAAGATGGGGACACCTGATGTATAGGGGACACCTGATGGGGACACCTAATGTGCTTTCACACTGAAGCTGCAGAAGAGGCAGTTTTAGCACAAAAACACCTGTAAAACGCCTCAGTGTGAAAGGTGTCTTAAAGTGGCTAAAGCAGGGATATGCAATTAGCGGACCTCCAGCTGTTGCAAAACTACAAGTCCCATCATGCTTCTGCCTCGTGGCTGTCAGAGTCTTGCTATGCCTCATGGGATTTGTAGTTCTGCAACAGCTGGAGGTCCGCTAATTGCATATCCCCGGGCTAAAGGCTAAAGTTTTTTTTACCTTAATGCATTGTTTGCATTAACCACTTTACGCAAATCGCCATACCGGTACGTCGGCTTGAGGAAGTGGATGTATCGGGGTATAGCCTGCAGCCGCTATACCCCGTACAGTTTTTCAGAGCAGACGGATGGCTATCTGGAGATAATGGCCAATCCGGTTCAGCAGCCGCTTGGCCGTTATACCAGGCAGCAGGAGGGGAAGTCTTCCTCTCCCGCCACCGTCAGCGGCTATTCCCAGGCCCCCTGTCCCACCAGGAGACCCGATCCACGATTCGGCGCATCTGCCTACGTGTCCGGGGTTTACCTGAGGCGGTGGATACAGAGCAGCTTACAGACACTATTACAGGCCTGTTTAATGACTTATTGGATAGACCTTTGCAAACGGCTATTGAAATGGAGCGTATACATCGCACTCTTAGGCCTAAGGGAAGAGCCACAGACCCTCCCAGGGATGTAATTTGCTGCCTAGTGGATTACAGATTAAAAGAGGAAATCCTCAGAAAGGCCAGAAATAGGATCCGAATCTCTCATAGCGGTTCAGATATTCACAGTTATCAAGACCTCTCAGGCATTACCCTGCAACATAGAAGAGACCTAAAACCACTGCTGGATGCACTGCGGGATAAGGCCATAAATTACAGATGGAAGTTCCCCTTTGGCCTTTTAGCTACCAATCAAGGTCGTACGGCACTATTGAGGGTACCTGAAGACCTTAAGAATTTCTGTGACACCTTGGACATCCCGGTGATTGACGTGCCAAACTGGTATGCTGAATTTCGTAACACTATCACAAGAAGAGAACAACAAAACGAGGAACCTATGGATGCACAGGTGACCCGATATCGCAGAAGGCGTTCTCCATCTGGGGACAGATCTCATGCTGCAACCCGTGGATCCCGTAATGGTTCAAGCCTGACTGATTCCCCGCGGTCAAGACGACTCAGACGTGATTACTAAGGATAAGATGAACGTTCTGTTGAGCAGTAGGCACATACTGTAGTTATACTATACTTGGAAACTTCCCTTGATTGCCCTATTTTATTTTCCCTCCTTGGTTCTGTTTTTTGCTTCATTCCCTTTTTCACGGGTCTGTATTTATCTACATAAATGACTCTTAGACATCTGGCCTGCTGGACTGTAAGGTAACAAAAATATGAACTTTACCGTCTCCTGGCTGAATATTGACACTCAGTTATGTGTCTTATTACTTACCTTTTTTTTGCTTTTTTTTTGTTTTTGCTTGCTAACAACCAGAATGTTGATCTTATTTTTTCAATAGAAAGCTACACAGACTTAGGATAGGTGTGCGAATAGTTAATGTTTTGATATTGTTAGATGGAGGCGATAGTTCTCTCCCTGCTAATGGTTTCCATCTCCCTTCTCCCATGATTGCATTTCCTCGATTGGGTCAGTGCTTAGGAGTTCTTCCTTATTGTTCTTGATACTTTTAATTAACATGTGCTCTCCACCTTCTTATTATATTGTGGATCATTTGGTATCTCCCTGGGGGTTTGCTTCTCTCTTGAGCGGCATTTCCAGGGGGATCTAAAGGGTTTACCGTGAGATATAGCTTTGGTCTTATTTTTATTCTTTATTTTTATTTTTTATATATTTATATTTTTGCTTGCAAATGTTTTTGAACCATACTCTTAATGGTGGGTTTTATAAATTTTTGAGGCACCAAGTTATTGCTTACATATATATGAGTAAAAGTGACATTGCTCAAGAAGGGAGAAGGGATGTATAGCTTCCTTTCTTCACCCTGATGGAATGTGCAATTTTTCTCTTTATAATTTCACCTTCCAGACTGCTGATTATATAATTCATAATTTTGAAGTTGTCACAGGAACTGTTTCAAATATCATACATGATTTTTGTTGTCTTGTTACTATAGGTTGCGTTTAGATGTTTAATTGCAGGTATACTATATTAGCCGAATTTAATCTCTAATCCACAGACTGTCGGTACAGCTGTTTCTTGAACCCTCCCATACTACGATGAACATGTATGTCTTTTCTTTTTCTGATATGCTTTTTCCTGGGTCTCTTTATTGCTTCTTTTTATTATCCCTTGTACACTTATTTTTTTGTACGCTCTCCTCTGATATCCATAAATGCAACAGAATGAACTGTGGTGGCGGGCTGTCATGACACCCTTTTACATCTTTTCGGCTGGGTTTTTTCCAACCTCCCCATAGTGGTGAAGTTGAGTGTTTGGCTTCCTTCGGGTGGCCGTCCACTTGCTTTTCCCTATACTTTTCAGTTTTTCATCAATACTGAAGTAAGGGCAGGCCCCATTCCTTCTCGGTTCTTTGGTGGGGAGTAATTGCTTCCCAGTTTCCCCCCTTCCCTTTACCTTTCTTAAACTATCCCCCCCCCCTTTTTTTTTTTACTTTAACTACTAAGATATAATTTTTTTGTACCTTACTGGTGTGAGTGTTACCCCCTATAACATGCCTCAACTGAACAACATATGTCCTCCCCCCCAGGTCAAGATATACTCTCTGAATATCAAGGGAATAAATGTCCCTAAAAAAAGATCTAAATTGCTTCTCCTATTACGTAAAGCCAAAGCTCACATTGTGTTCCTTCAAGAGACCCATTTTAAAGATAATAATGTACCAAACCTACACAGTAAATTGTACCCCTCTTCATACCACGCTACCAATCCAGAATCCAAGTCTAAGGGGGTTTCTATCTTATTTTCTAAAAATTGCCCTATCCAAATCCAAGATACTTTAATTGACAATGATGGACGCTACATTTTCATAAAAGGTACGCTTTATAATAAACCAGTTACTTTAGCTAACATTTATGCTCCCAATACTCAACAAGTTCCTTTCTTTCGAAATATTATCCACCTTCTTACTACTTTTCAATCTGGCCTGCTTATTCTGGGAGGAGATTTTAATTTGCCCCTTACCCCTCTGATTGATACGTCCTCAGGTTCTTCCACTTTACCTTATAGTGCTCTTAGATAGGTTAAAAATTTATTGAAGGGACTAACGCTCCATGATACCTGGCAGACTTTAAACCCTAATACTAAAGATTTCACGTTTTTTTCACCTCCCCATAACAGGTACTCGAGGATTGACTACTTTTTTTTTTACTCAAGCAGACCTCGATTCCTTGGTCACGGCAACTATAGATCCTATGGTCCTATCGGATCACCATCCTATCTCGATTACCCTAACGTTCTCTACGATGCCCACTAGATCCCCAATTTGGAGTGTAGCGGGGTCCTCAAATTGATGGGATACACCTGGGCAATAGTGTAACCCAGGTGTATAATTGTGTTAGGATTCAGACCCCTTTTTGTTTCGTGGAGGATTGGAGGATGTAATATTCTCCTTTGCCTGTGGGTGGCGTAGTACCCACAGGCTTCAGGTAGAATCATCCCCTGCAGTGCTCCCTGTTTGGTCTCTTCCCGGAGATGGTATGGCTGGGGCGGGGAACCCGCCGGGCCGTTGAAGGGAGGAGATAAAAGGGGGAGACGCCCTGACCACGAGGTCGTCGTCTTGCGGAGAAGGAGGTCCTCGGAGGAGGAGGGTTGCGGTCTGCACCCAGGGCCCTTAGGCCTGGGTGCGGGAGATCCAGGAGTCTGGTCCAGGTGCCCATGGCCTGGTCCGGAGTCATGTTGGCATCCATCCCAGGCACCTTTAGCCTGGGGTGAGGTACTATCGAGGAGGCCTGGGGCCCAGTACCTTCGACTGGGTCCCGCTAGGGTGGACTGTCCGAGGGTCCCTGAGCGGAGGGACTCGTACCTGAGGTGAGGAGGCCGGGGAGGTTACCCACTGGAGACCCGGAGCAGCACCAACCCGGTGACAGTGGGCCTCTGGGAACTCTCTTGGGAGGACACATCCCCCTGATAGGGGCCACAGCGCATCGAAGAGGGCTCCATTGCTGTTCATAGGGGTTGCTGGAAGAGACCCCATCCTTCCTGTTCTGTAACAGCCGGATTGGCTTCGGCGCCGCTGGTCATAGTACAGTGGCATAGAACTCAAACTTTAGGAAGTGCCTCGATCTGCTCGCCCCACCGTTGGCAAGGTTATAGGTCCCAACCAGTTTGCTGCAAAAGAACTGTTTATTGTGCTTTGCGTATTGGAGTGTCAAATAAACAAGTGTTGGACCTTTCTCCGGTGTGTGAACTCCAGTTACTGGAAGCAAAGGGGAGGCTGGTGAGCTTGCAATTACAGACTCAGTGCATTCACAGAACACACCGGCCCGAGGAAACATCAGTAAGTGGCCTTCACCTCCCTACTACAATGGGGAGGACATGGGCCGTGGCGCATCTCACTCTCACAACCCAGGAACCCCTAGACATGAGTTGGTGTGTAACCGATAAAGATGGAGAGAGGGTGAGGCCGCTACACGTGGGGGCTCGTGAGTCCGGGATAGAGTGTGTTCTAAAGATGGACTTGAGAATGTCTACATTTGAACTTTGCTGCCCAGAGGAGTTCCGAGCAGATCGGCCAAATTACTGGCCAAAGTGCGTCCCTGCTCGGAGTTGTGGAAATGACCCTAACACGGGAAAGGCCCATGCGGAGGAGCGGAAAAAGGGAGAGGTCCAGCCGTGTGACGTACTGCACGTGGGGACTGTTAACGCACTGCGCTACGAGGCACCCCATGGCGACATCGTTCGTGGGCGGAGTCAAGAGGAAGCCCGCGAAAATGTACAGCTCATGGGAGGAGTCTGGCCAAGTGTGGGGATACACGTGGAGACTCCGGCGCGGGGTCAGTGCATGATGGAGCAGCAAACAGTCGGGATGACCTCAAGTGCCCCGTGGATTATGGTTCCTCACCCCACGAGAATGACTTCCTTTGCTGCCCCCATCACAGACACGGGGATAAGACTTAGGCCCCGAGGGCGGTTGGCTCTGTACACCTGCAGAGACACGGAGGCCCTCGGTGTGATCTGTCCCGGCTGCTCGGGACTGGTGGTCACCCTGAAGCCATTCGGGCGATGTGAGGAGTGCAGAGAATTCCTTTTTGAGGTCGAGTCGTCCACAGCAAGGCCCCGGGCCCTTCGCCTCAACCACCTCACGGGTACCGCTACTCCGGAAGGGGAGATCAAGGCCTTTGTCGAGGTTCCTGTGCGCGCTGACCAGGGCGATGGACTGCCCAACAGAGAAAAATCCGAGGATGCTGCCTCGGTCGCCACAAGTTCCCTGCTTCCACCGCCGAAGAGGAAAGTTGGCCTAGTACAGGCATCCTATGGACGTGGTCGAGCTTCACCCCGCTGCTTGCCTGGCCTGGATGGCGCCGGTCGAGATGGAAGTCCCGGACATCCCAGTCTTCTACAAGGGTCAGGTGAGCCAGGGGCTGGGACTGTGGTGGTGGTTGGAGGTGTCGGGGGCCCATTGGAGGTGGAACCCCCCAGAGAAGATGATTCTGTGTCCACCGGTAGATATCTGCCTGCGGAGATGTATGACACCTCCGACCTAGAGTCGCTGTCTGATTGCGGAGATGATGGCGAGATAGACGAACTGTTCAGCCGCAAGGGCTGGGATAGAGTGCCACTTCTTGCTTCCCGTGCGGTACGGGATTCACCTATGTACACAGGAGACAGCACGCCTCGGGTGGAAGACCCGCAGCTTACGAGGGAACCTACCCCTCCACCTGTGTCCTCATCTACTGTTACCTCACCTACTTTGGTTGTGGGGACACCCCGCGCTTCTCTGAGAGCGCCGAAAGTCATTTCCAGGGAGCTGGTAAAGGTACCTCGGCATCCGGAAGCTATTGTGCTGCCTGGAACTGGAGAGAAAGCCACTATGCCACCTTTGGCCCGCTTGCAGAGACTGTTTTGCCATAAAGTAGCTCGGGAATATGGGTGGGAGTACCCGTATCTACCCCGGGACTTGCTGTATGAGGTGGAAGTCTGGAGAACAAGATGGTATGACGAGTTTGTGTGGGACAAGTTGAAGGTGCCCCATGCCCGCAGGTACCTGGAATGTGTGCCGGCAGTGTCTAAGAGGTTTGAGGACTGCAAAGCTGAATGGAAATTGGGGCGCCATATCCATGCTGACAAGATAGTCATTTGCAGAAGAGAAGGAGAAGATGTCGAGTATTCGATAGAGGCATTTGACAAACACCTGAAACCCCTGTACCTGCCGGATCCAAAGTTTTACTTATAGGAGAAAAGAACTCCTGTTTATTTCTTTTGTGCACTTGAACTTTCTGGAAGAGCCATTCCCAGACACGCAGGACTGTGCCCTGTTTTTGTTTTTGTTTGGGCTTTTCTTTTTCTCGTTGGAGACTTGGGGACTGTTGTGTTTTCGTGTTTCCCCTTTTCTTCATGTGCCAAAGGCAAGGACATTTGGGAATAGTGGCAGAGTAGGGAAAAGCTGGAAGAACGAAGATTCGTTGAGTGTCATGACCGCGGCGTTGTCACCAGGTGGCAGTGTTGCGCAACAAATGTTTGAAAATATTTCACCCACACATCACCTTGCTTGTTGGAGTGAGTGGGTCTCTCGGCTGACGGGCCCACTCATCCCAAATGACACGAAATTATGTTAGGATGTTGTTTTTCTTTCCCCTGCAGGAGAATCGTCAGTCAAGATCATTGAGAGTGGGTGGCTCTTAGACAGTGTGGGAGAGGGGCTGTGACTAGGCAGATGTTTAAAGTGTTTTATGACATAAGTTGTTTTATATGTTCCCCATTCCCTGAGCAGGTCTTGGCACTTGGGAAATTTAGAGGAACTGCCTCAGGGGTTTCACTCCATGTCACCACTTTATGGGAGGCATGGGTGTGCACCTGACGCTGGGGACCAGCGTCAAATTACAGGGGGGGAGTGTGTAGCGGGGTCCTCAAATTGATGGGATACACCTGGGCAATAGTGTAACCCAGGTGTATAATTGTGTTAGGATTCAGACCCCTTTTTGTTTCGTGGAGGATTGGAGGATGTAATATTCTCCTTTGCCTGTGGGTGGCGTAGTACCCACAGGCTTCAGGTAGAATCATCCCCTGCAGTGCTCCCTGTTTGGTCTCTTCCCGGAGATGGTATGGCTGGGGCGGGGAACCCGCCGGGCCGTTGAAGGGAGGAGATAAAAGGGGGAGACGCCCTGACCACGAGGTCGTCGTCTTGCGGAGAAGGAGGTCCTCGGAGGAGGAGGGTTGCGGTCCGCACCCAGGGCCCTTAGGCCTGGGTGCGGGAGATCCAGGAGTCTGGTCCAGGTGCCCATGGCCTGGTCCGGAGTCATGTTGGCGTCCATCCCAGGCACCTTTAGCCTGGGGTGAGGTACTATCGAGGAGGCCTGGGGCCCAGTACCTTCGACTGGGTCCCGCTAGGGTGGACTGTCCGAGGGTCCCTGAGCGGAGGGACTCGTACCTGAGGTGAGGAGGCCGGGGAGGTTACCCACTGGAGACCCGGAGCAGCACCAACCCGGTGACAGTGGGCCTCTGGGAACTCTCTTGGGAGGACACATCCCCCTGATAGGGGCCACAGCGCATCGAAGAGGGCTCCATTGCTGTTCATAGGGGTTGCTGGAAGAGACCCCATCCTTCCTGTTCTGTAACAGCCGGATTGGCTTCGGCGCCGCTGGTCATAGTACAGTGGCATAGAACTCAAACTTTAGGAAGTGCCTCGATCTGCTCGCCCCACCGTTGGCAAGGTTATAGGTCCCAACCAGTTTGCTGCAAAAGAACTGTTTATTGTGCTTTGCGTATTGGAGTGTCAAATAAACAAGTGTTGGACCTTTCTCCGGTGTGTGAACTCCAGTTACTGGAAGCAAAGGGGAGGCTGGTGAGCTTGCAATTACAGACTCAGTGCATTCACAGAACACACCGGCCCGAGGAAACATCAGTAAGTGGCCTTCACCTCCCTACTACAATGGGGAGGACATGGGCCGTGGCGCATCTCACTCTCACAACCCAGGAACCCCTAGACATGAGTTGGTGTGTAACCGATAAAGATGGAGAGAGGGTGAGGCCGCTACAGGAGACTTGACAATTACCTTCTTAATGATCCTGTAAATGTCAAATCTATAGACTCTCGCCTAATTCAATACTTTCAGGAGAATGAAGATCCCGACATTCAGCCACTTACCCTTTGGTCGGCACACAAATGTGTAATCAGAGGTGAATTTATTTCTATTGCTACAAAAAGGAAAAAAGCCAGACAAGCGCACATAGCTGCTCTTTCGGATTGAATCCATTCTCTTGAGAGTAAACATAAACAATCTTTGGCAACTGAAACTTACTCAAAGCTCTTGAAAGCTAGAGAGTCCCTCCTTGAGGAACTGGGTAAAACAAACAGACGTAAGTTTTCGTTGACGCGTAAACTTTTTTACGAATGTGGTGATAAGTCTGGGAAACTGCTTGCTAGGGCTCTCCAAGCGGCAAAGGCTGATTCAACTATTCATTCCATTTCAGATCCCTCGGGTAATAAAATCTGTACTTCTTCTGATATAGCAAAACAGTTTAAACATTTTTATTCCAAATTATACAATTTGCCGACACAAACTCCCGCAGATCATACCGCAAGCAGAAAAGATTTGATCACCAATTTTTTGTCACAATATAGTCCTAATTCTATTACCCCAGAAGAAGCTGAGAATTTAGAAAAACCGATCGAGAGGGAGGAATTACTTAAGGCTCTTACACAAATGAAAACTGGTAAATGTCCTGGACCTGATGGCCTATCGGTTAGTTACTATAAATCTTTCACAAATACTATCCTCCCATATTTTCTGAAAACATTTAATTCTATCCCTACCTCTTCCCATGGTACCAGAGACCTTCTAGAAGCACATATTACTATGATCCCAAAACCGGGTAAAGATACCTCCTTAGTGTCCAATTATAGACCCATTTCGCTACTTAACGTAGATGTAAAACTTTATGCAAAAATCCTGGCGAACCGAATACTTCCTTTACTCCCTGATTTAATTTCCCTGGATCAGGTGGAATTTGTTCCCGGAAGAGAGGCTAGGGATAATACCCTAAAAGCCATTGATATCCATCATTGGTTGTCTAGATCTTCGAAGCCTGGTTTCTTTCTCTCTCTCGACGAGGAGAAGGCGTTCGGCAGGGTGGCTTGGGACTTTATGACAGAAGCACTAAAAGCAATAGGATTCAGGGAGCGTATGCTTCACTTTATCCTTGCACTCTATTCTGCACCTACTGCAAGAATCAAGATTATTGGTTGCTTGTCGGAAGCCTTCTCCGTGTTGAACGGAACACGTCAGGGGTGCCCCTTGTCTCCTATCATCTTTATACTTACTTTAGAACCTATTCTTCGCAGGATTCAAGATAATTCAGACATTAAGGGAATTGAAATTCATAACAGAACCTACAAACTAGCTGACGACATTTTACTTTTTCTCTCTGAACCTATCACTACGATACCCAATTTATTGAAAGATTTTTCAGTCTTTAACTTACTTTCGAATTTACAAATTAATTTTGCTAAATCCAGAGCACTAAATATATCACTGCCTGCCAATATAGTTTCATTATGCCAAAGTAATTTCCCCTTTGGTTGGGAAGATCAAACCCTTACTTATCTAGGTATCCAAATCCCATCAAGATTACAGGATCTATATTCCAGAAATTTCCTTCCCTTACTTAAAACCATTCAAAAAGATCTTCTAAATCGGGATAAGGGCTTTTTTTCTTGGTTCGGGGGGGCAGCTATTATAAAAATGAATATCCTCCCTAGACTCCTCTACCTCTTACAAACTATCCCGATCAAATTACCTGCTTCTTTCTTCACCACGTACAAAAAGTTATGCTCTAAAGTCATTTGGGCCTCTAAACAACCCAGAATAAATTGGGACAAATTACTGATTCCTAAATTGATGGGTGGCATCGATTTACCTGATATCCGAAAATATTACTGGTCTTGCCATTTAACCCGTATAGTAGACTGGCACCTCCATGCAAACACCAAAGCTTGGATTGAACTTGAAGGACTGACATCTAAATTACCAATACACCATTTACCCTGGATTAACCCTCGCAAAATACCACAAGAAATTAGCATCCATCCTCTTACGGGTCCCACATTGCAAATTTTTAGATTACTTTGTAACAGGTTTGACATTTCCTCTTCTTCTGGACCCATAACCCCCATTAACCATAACCCAGACTTCCTCTTGGACACTCCTACAGCCCACACACATGACTCCTTTCCAACTCCCTCACTTAGGGCTGAAACCTTTTTTGACAAGGAGAAATGTCTTCCTTTTAATGATTTTCTTTCCAAATACCCCGACAGTGGTTTCTCTTACTTAGATTACGAAAGAATCAAGAATTCCATGCTCACTTCTAACTCATCGGCTTTATGGTACAGACACAAAACTCCCTTTGAGAACATTTGAGTTAAGTTTAATCCCCAAAGGCATTTAATTTCCACTATGTATGCTCTTTTGTTTGCAAAAACTGACCCTAAAGAAGATATTACTTGCCAAAAGTGGGAAAGGGAACTTAACATGAATCTTTCTCAAGAGGATTGGGAACACATCTTCACATACATTCATAAGGGTTCCATGAATGTGTTAGCTCAAGAGAACGGTTTTAAAATATATTCTAGATGGTACAGGACGCCATCTACAATTCATAAATGTAATCCCAGAGTTCCACCTGTATGTTGGCGATGTGAAGCCTCCCATGGGACGCTTCTTCACATTTGGTGGGATTGCTCCCGTATACAGCCATATTGGAAGTAAGTTACAACCTATACCCCAGATTTTACAGCAGCTCAATACCTGCTACACCACACTTCCTTATTGCATTCCATATACAAAAGATCTATTATCGTACACCTCATTAATGCTGCTAGGCTTTGTATTCCAGTACATTGGAAAGACAAGTCTCCCCCTTGTATTTCTGAATGGTTTCAGAGAATAGGGAGAATCGCTGAAATGGAAGATTTGATTCTACAAGCTAGAGATTCTCCAAAAAAAAATTCATGAAAAATGGGCATGCTGGATTCAATTTGTGGACTCTACAGAGTTTCGTCTTTCATCCAACACCTCACAATAGCTTGTTCTGGGAAAGTATCTATTTTGCCATGATATTATTGGAATTTGGGGACATGATCATATGTATCTCTGTTTTTCTTTTTCTTTTTGGTTTTTATTTCTATTTTTCTTCCCTCTCTCTCTCTCCTCAAAAATTTAAAATATTTTAGGATATTATAACCTTACTATTGCAACTTAATTATTAGACTCATCAGAATTTATTTATTTTTTGCTTTATTTGAATGCGTGCTTTCTCATTAGTGTATGCATTAATTTTATGTTTTCTCCTTTTGACTGAATTATACCTTGTTATGTATTTATGAAATATAAATGTAAGCCTGTACTTATTGTATACCACGAAATCCTAATAAAAACTTTGAGACAAAATTATATACAAAATTACAAAGAACAAAACGAAATACAGTAAAACCTTGGATTGTGAGCATAATTCGTTCCAGAAACATGTTTGTAATCCAAAGCACTTGTATATCAAAGCAAATTTTCCCATAAGAAATAATGGAAACTCAAATGATTCGTTTCACAGCCATTTATTCATAAATTCTTCTGTTTATAGTCCATATAAAAAGATTCTAGCAATGTCCATCCACAAATGGCAGCCTCCACAAGGGGATTAGAAGCAAAATCCATCAGGAGCTACAGAGTATAAAAGAGAAGAAGGTACAAAAATTTAGCAACTCACATGGTTGATGCTTAAAAGAGGCACATCTTAGTATGCAGGCATCTGGGGTAATTCTGTCCACATAGACCATCCTCCGCATCGCCGCCTCTCACTGCTGTCCGATGCCGGCATAATTAGATGTGCCTGTTTTAATCATCAACCATGTGAGTTGCTAAATGTTGTACCTTCATTAAATGTAACCATACTGCTACACTTAGAGGCTCCTTTCTTCTCTTTTATACTCAGTTGTGACATGACGCTACTTGTATATCAAGACATCGCTTGTATATCAAGTCGAAATTTATTAAAAAATTTAGCTTGTCTTGCAAAACGCTCTCAAACCAAGTTACTCTCAAACCAAGATTTTACTGTACAATGTAATTCAATTTTCCATAATAGTAAAGGCCCATATACACTTTTGCGTTTAACACTAAAACTATTACGTCCCATTTTCTCATAAAAATAGTGTCTGTTCTCATCGCAGCGCTGCAGTGCATTGCTTTTGAAACATATATGTTTACGTTTTTTTCTGTGTTTTAGTCCATTGGGAAGCCCATAGAAGTCAATAAAAGTGCATCAAAAAGCACATAACATGAGTTTTGATGCCTTAGCAACAGATTGTAACAAGTTGTTAAAGGATAAATTCACCTTTTCTAAAAAAATAAATAAAAAAAATAATATGCACATCGTTTCACAGATGTAAAAAAATTCTATTTAGCAGTATTGGTCCAAGCTATGGCTGATCTTGTGGCCACTTCTGTGGGTCCGCTGCCCCCGTGTTTCCTAGAGCTTGGGGCTGAGGGGGCAGGTACGGCTGCCAGCTTGACTGGGGTCTCGTTTCTGCACCCTGAACACTCCCAATGCAGCATTGTTCCCTGTTGTGGTTAGTGATTGGCCGAAGGTTGATGCTGTAAAAACAAGGGGGGGGGTCACGCCTGATGCAAAGCGGAACTCTGATGGGGACGCCTGATGCAAAGGGAGGACTCTGATGGGGACGCCTGATGCAAAGAGGAATGCTGATTGGAACATCTGATGTAAAGGGAGGATTAAGATGGGGACACCTGATGTATAGGGGACACCTGATGGGGACACCTAATGTGCTTTCACACTGAAGCTGCAGAAGAGGCAGTTTTAGCACAAAAACACCTGTAAAACGCCTCAGTGTGAAAGGTGTCTTAAAGTGGCTAAAGCAGGGATATGCAATTAGCGGACCTCCAGCTGTTGCAAAACTACAAGTCCCATCATGCCTCTGCCTCGTGGTTGTCAGAGTCTTGCTATGCCTCATGGGATTTGTAGTTCTGCAACAGCTGGAGGTCCGCTAATTGCATATCCCCGGGCTAAAGGCTAAAGTTTTTTTTACCTTAATGCATTGTTTGCATTAACCACTTTACGCAAATCGCCATACCGGTACGTCGGCTTGAGGAAGTGGATGTATCGGGGTATAGCCTGCAGCCGCTATACCCCGTACAGTTTTTCAGAGCAGACGGATGGCTATCTGGAGATAATGGCCAATCCGGTTCAGCAGCCGCTTGGCCGTTATACCAGGCAGCAGGAGGGGAAGTCTTCCTCTCCCGCCACCGTCAGCGGCTATTCCCAGGCCCCCTGTCCCACCAGGAGACCCGATCCACGATTCGGCGCATCTGCCGGCTAGGCTGTGACCCGAACGAAGCTGGGTGCGGCTTCAATCAGATCTCCGTAGTAAAATTCCGGAAGTGACGTCACAACGGCACAGATTTAAAAAAAATAAAAATTACAGCGTTCAGAATCGCAGGTTTTTGGCGATCTGAATAATTTGAAGTGCAAAGAAGAAGGGATGTTTACATTCCTTGTGACAGCAATAAAAGTGATCAGATTTTTTATTTTTTTTAAAAAGGGACAGTGTTAAATAAAAAAAAATAAGAAAAAAAAATAAAAATTTTAAAGCGCCCCCGTCCCCGCGTGCTCGCGCAGCAAAGAAAACGCATACGCAAGTCGCGCCCGCAAATGTAAACTGTGTTCAAAAAACACATTTGAGGTATCGCCGCGATCATTGGAGTGTGAGCAATAATTCTAGCACAAGACCTCCTCTGTAACTCTAACCTGGCAACAGTAAAAAAAAAAATAACGCATCACCTATGGAGATTTTAAAGTACCGTCGTTTGTCGCCATTCCATGAGTGTGCACAACTTTCAACCATAACATGTTTGGTATCTATTTACTCAGCGCAACATCCTCTGTCACAATTAATAAAAAAATTGGGCTAACTTTACTGTTTTCTTATTTTTTTTTATTCAAAAAAGTGTATTTTTTCCAAATAAATTGCGTTTAAAAGACCACTGCGCAAATACCATGTGACATAAAATATTGCAAGGACCGCCATTTTATTCTCCAGAGTCTTTGCTAAAAAATATATAATGTTTGGGGGTTCCAAGTAATTTTCTAGCAACAAATACTGATTTTAACTTGTAAACAACAAGTGTCAAAAATGGTCTCGGTCCTTAAGTGATTAAGGTAAAAAACCTTTTAGGTGCAGCTCCCCCTGCGCCCTGAATTCTTACCTGAGCCCAATATTGGCCCAGCGCTGTGCCTGAGAGCAATAGCGCTGCTCTCCCTCCTCATTGGAGCTTTTGGCTCCTGTTGCCCTCAATCAAATCCAGTGACGAGGGAGAGGGGGTCCAGGCCGAGCCACAGTGTGTGTGGTAATAGACGCACACAGTGCAGCTCGGGATCAAGCCGCATGAATAACCCCCCAGCAACCTGCTTCCTGGGGGGTACTCAAAAGCGCCAGCAGGGGCCCCTAGAAATGGAGGATAAGTAGGGCTTGTAAATTAAGGTGACCAGTTTTTTAAAATGAAATCCGGGGACATATTTATTTTTTACTAGTAATGGCAGAAATCAGCGACTCTCTGCCCGTTGCCGCTGCCGCCCGCCTCACAGCCTGTCAAGTCTTACTCTCCGGGTCCCGGCTACTACTGGGTGGGGAGCGGAGGAAGATCGCTGCGCCAGGGAAGGCAAGGAGATAAGCAGGCAGGCGGCTGGCCGGGACTTGAGCCAAGGCAGAAGAACATGTGACGGGGCTGAAGAAATATTCCCTCCGCTCCGACCAGCACATGATCATCAGAAAGGGGCACAGATAATGGAAAAAAAGCAGGGGTGTGTAATTCAGAATAATTTTCTTTTAATTCTGCACTGACTGTCTTTGAAATTGCCCCAGCTCCTGTCCAATCTGGGGACAAAACCAGGGACAGACTTGGTCAGGGGACAGTGTCCTCAATCCGGGGACTGTCCCCAGAAACCAGGGATGTCTGGTCACCCTAAGGTAAATATAACACGTCGGTTATTTTTTTTTTTTAAATCCTTTACAATCACTTTAAAGTGGAACTAAATTCTCCTCTCCTTTTTGCCAAGGAAGCTTCCATCTTAGCCTAAGTTTAATCTGCAACTGGTGCTGCTCATGTGATCAGTTATGACACCAGCAATTTGATTGCTTGTTTGGTTGAGAACAGAAGCAACTGTGACAGTTATCATTAATGGCATGCCTTGAATGCAACTGTTTAAACAGTTAACTTGATCGGTTTAGTTCCGAATTAGGGGTACGTGCCATAACCACTTCCGTACCGCCCATAGTCAAATGACGTCCACAGATGGGATCTCCCATCCTGGGTGGACGTCATATGACGTCCTCGGCTTTGTAGGGGGATATCTGAAGGATGCCTGCAGCTAGAGGCATCATTCAGATATCCTTTTCTTGGGCCGGCGATTCTGTGCACCATAAGAACGTTCATAGCGGCGGTTCCGCCACTTGATCGTTCTTATAGGCAGCGGGAGGGGACACCCCCCTCCCGCCACCATCCGGTGCTTCTCCGGGCTCTCCCGTGCGATCGGGGACCCGGAGCGAATCTTCCGGCATCGTTGGTGGCTCACGTGATGAGCATAGAGATGACTGGTGACCAGATGGTCACCAGTCATCTCTATGATCATCGGAGGCCCGGGCGCGATGTGATGACGTCACGCCCGGGCCTCAAATGTAAACAAAGCCGCCATTGCGGCTGTAAGTATGAGATCAGTGAAAAAGTTCTCACTGATCTCATGCTTTCCAGCCTGGAGGAGAGATGTGGGGTCTTATTGACCCCGCATCTCTCAATAAAGAGGACCTGTCACACACATTCCTATTACAAGGGATGTTTACATTCCTTGTAATAGGAATAAAAGTGATCAAAAAAAAAAAAAAAAGTTAACTAATTGTAAAAAATAAAAAAAATAAAAATAAAAAGTAAAAAAAATAAATGAATAATAAAAAAAAAATATTTAAACGCCCCTGTCCCCGGTAGCTCGCGATCAGAAGCGAATGCACACGTAAGTCGCCCACATATGTAAACGCCGTTCAAACCACGCATGTGAGGTATCGCCGCATGCGTTAGAGCGCGTGCAACAATTCTAGCACTAGACCTCCTCTGTAATTCTAACCTGGTAACCTGTAAAAAAAATTAAAGCGTCGCCTATGGAGATTTTTAAGTACCGAAGTTTGGCGCCATTCCATGAGTGTGCGCAATTTTAAAGCGTGACATGTTAGGTATCTATTTACTCGGCGTAACATTATCTTTCATATTTTCCCAACAAATTGGGCTAACTTTACTCTTTTGTTATTTTTTAATTCATGAAACCATTTTTTTTTTTTAAAAAGGCGTTTGAAAAATAATTGCGCAAATATCGTGCAAGAAAAAATGTTGCAATGACCGTCATTTTATTCTCTAGGGTGTCTGCTAAAAAAACATATATAATGTATGGGGGTTCTGAGTAATTTTCTAGCAAAAGAATGATGATTTGTACATGTAGGAGAGAAGTGCTAGAATAGGCCCGGTATTGAAGTGGTACAAAAAGCCCTGTATGGAAGTGGTTAAAACACATTAGGTTAGAGCAATGAGAGACATATTTCAAGAGGAGGAGTTTAGAGGCAGAAAAAAAAAACCCCCACTAAACTCTCATGAACGCACATAAACAAACACAGCGGATAAAACACATTTGGTATTTTCAAGTTTACATGAAAAAATGAAGCAGGGGGAAGGTTTTGGGAGTAACGCTTATGTAGCGCCCCCCCCCCAATATTTGGGGGCGCTATGTTTAAATTTAAGGGTGGTCTGAGCCAGTAGTTGGGCTCAGACATGTTGATTGTTCTAAATTTGCTTCTGCTCTGGGTGTGATACTGCCTGGCAGTAGTGTTCCCTATTCGCCTGTAGGTGGCACTGTCACCACCGGCGTAGGTTGAACTACAGGGGGTATCACAACACCTTGGGTGTCCTTTCTCGGCGGCCGTACAGTGGGCGTGGTCTACCCGCTGTGCATGCTGGGAGAGGGTACATAAGAGGCAGACGCCATTAATTAGGGTCCGTTCTGGGAGCCCACCCGTCGGTGTGCGCCTGGTGGCCCTCATGGCACGGGGTGCGTGTGTGTGATCTGGCCCCGGGCACCTTTAGCCCGAGGCTGCATCGCTGCATGATAGGCCCAGCTCTGCTGGCTGAGACCTATACTTTTCAAAGGGATCCTCAGCTACTCACCTGAGGGAAGCCACGCTTAGGGAAGGAGACCAGGGAAGGATCTGCCCCGGAGGAGACTAGCGATGGTGCTGCTGTCTCAGGAGGAGGCCTGGAGCTCACCTAAGGAGGGTTCCACCATTACAAGCCCTGCAATACGCCAATCCGGCTTAAAGGTTCTTCACTATTGCTTGGCTGGGAGGTTCGGGACTTTCAATAATTCTGTGGCAGAGGATTCCCGATCGTATCCCTACTTTCTAAACGAAAGATTGATTTGTGTTTCATCCCGGCTGCAAGGACCACTAAATGGGACTATCCGGATGAGCAATACCCACTCAGGCTTGAGTGGCGATGATTGGGACTTTAGTGTTGCGTGCCTGAACCTTCCCCTGTGTTTCTCTCGTTTCCCACTTTCCTCTAAAATTTTCCACTTCAACAACGCCGTGAATAAGGACATTAAAAACGAGGGAATGGCTTGTTCCCCACACACGGTCGTTTTTCACGTAGTTTTTTCTCTTGTCGAGAAAAGCGACCGTCTGTGGGCTCCGCGGCAGTGTTTCCCTATGGGAAAACTGCCGCGGAAAACATGTCGAAAAAAACGACGAGAAAAAATTAGAACATGTTCTAATTTTTCTCGTTGTTTTTAATGCCGTTTTTCTCGTCGAAAAAAACGGCAAAAAGCCCACAGACGATCATTTTTCTCGTTGAATGGAAAAAATGTTGTTTTTCTCGACGAGAAAAACGGCCGTGTGTACGCGGCATGACTGTTTGGGTTTTACATTGTGTGGACATTGGCCTTTCTAAAGACTTTCTATACCCTGACAACGGAAGCCTTGGAGGTAGTTCGCAGACCCAACAAAACCAGCCGATCCCTTAACCACTTAACGACCGCCCACTGTAAATATACATCGGCAGAATGGCACCGACAGGCAGAATCACGTATATCTACGTGACTGCCTTTGTATAGTTGGGGGGTCCGATCGGACCCCCCTTCTTTACAGTGAGCGGTGGTTAACTGATCGGGAGCGATCAGGCATGAGGGGACGGCCGTTCGATTCCGGCCACCCCCTCTCGATCGCTCCCGGCGAATGAGAGAGCTTCCCCTGCCTGTGTAATGTTTACACAGGCAGGAGGAAGTGATGTCATCTCTCCTGCGGCGCTCACATATACCGAGCACCGTACAGGAGAAGATGCAGGTTAGTGCACAAACACTACACTTACACCAGGACACATAGGCACATAAATCGCCCCCCCAGGCCCCCCCAGATCACCCCCCAGCCCCCAGCCACAGTGTCACTGATTGCAGTGACCATTTATTTACTGATCACTGCAATCAGTGACATTTGTGACTGTAAAAGTGTCACCAAAGTTTAGTTTTAGGTCCAGTGTAGCCCCCTAACCCCTCCTAATAAAGGTTTAACCCCCTGATTGCCCCCCAGATAACCCTTTTACCCCCTATCACCACTGTCGCTAAGCAATCATTTTTCTGATCGCCGTCTTAGCGTCGGTGATGCTGATCGGTAGCCGATAATTTTTTTTAGGTTCGCCGCAGGTTTTTATAGCGTCGGGTACCCCCATAAATTATCTAATAAACGTTTAACCCCCTTGATCGCCCCCCCAGGTAACCCTTTCACCCCCTAGCACCGCTGTCACTAAGCGATCGTTTTTCTGATCGCTGTTTTATTGTCGGTGATGCCGATCGGTAGGCAGTTTTTTTTAGGTTCGCCGCAGGTTTTTATAGCGTCAGGTACCCCCATATATTACCTAATAAAGGTTTAACCCCCTTGATCGCCCCCCAGGTAACCCTTTCACCCCCTATCACCACTGTCGCTAAGCTATCATTTTTCTGATCGCTGTCTTATTGTCGGTGATGCCGATCGGTAGCCAGTTATTTTTTTTAGGTTCGCCGCAGGTTTTTATAGCGTCAGGTACCCCAATATATTACCTAATAAAGGTTTAACCCCTTGATCACCCCCCAGGTAACCCTTTCACCCCCTATCACCACTGTCGCTAAGCGATCGTTTTTCTGATCGCTGTCTTATTGTCGGTGATGCCGATAGGTAGCCAGTAATTTTTTCCGGTTCGCCGCAGGTTTTTATAGCGTCAGGTACCCCCATAAATTATCTAATAAAGGTTTAACCCCCTTGATCGCCCCCCAGGTAACCCTTTCACCCCCTATCACCACTGTCGCTAAGCGATCATTTTTCTGATCGCTGTCTTAGCGTCGGTGATGCAGATCGGTAGCCAGTAATTTTTTTTAAGTTCGCCGCAGGTTTTTATAGCGTCAGGTACCCCCATAAATTATCTAATAAAGGTTTTAACCCCCTTATTGCCCCTAGTTAACCCTTTCACCAGTGATCACCATATAAGTGTTACGGGTGACGCTGGTTAGTTAGTTTGCTTTTTATAGTGTCAGGGCACCCGCCGTATATATAACCCAATAAAGGTTTAACCCCCTGATCGCCCGGCGGGTGATATCAATTAGGTTTTAGCGTCAGAGAGGGTCTGCGTCACACCCCAGGCAGCGTCAGGTTAGTGCCAGTAACGCTAACACCTACGCGTGAAGCATACACCCCCCTTAGTGGTATAGTATCTGAACAGATCAATATCTGATCTGATCAGATCTATACTAGCGTCCCCAGCAGTTTAGGGTTCCCAAAAACGCAGTGTTAGCGGGATCAGCCCAGATACCTGCTAGCACCTGCGTTTTGCCCCTTCGCCCAGCCCAGGCCACCCAAGTGCAGTATCGATCGATCACTGTCACTTACAAAACATAACACACATAACTGCAGCGTTCGCAGAGACAGGCCTGATCCCTGCGACTCCAGTGCTGTAGGAGGTGATTTCACCACCACAGTTAAAAAAAAAAGCATATATGCCGAAGCATTGGAGCAGCAGGGGCGGAGGAGCGATTTTGCTCCTAATGCCGCGTACATACGGTCGAAATTCCGACGGAGGCTTGCCCGTGGAAAAGTCCGACCATGTGTGTGCGGCATAACTTTTTTGTGGGAGGATGCCCCCATGCTTCGGTATATATAAATGGTGCATGTATGCCCATCATTAGAAGTGGGTGGATGAAGGGCGGTATTCTAATGGTGGGCATACCCACCGATCAATCTCTTTTTTCGTTCAGCCAACTGGCTGCATGAAAAAAAAAGATTACAATACATGTCCAACAAGGACCAGCAACGTACTGGTATGTTGCTGGACTTTGAATGTTTATACCAGAATGATGCCTGCGGGTTTAGGTATCATCTTGGTATCATTCTTTTCAGCCAGCGGCCGGCTTTCATGTAAAAGCAATCCTAGTGGCTAATTAGCCTCTGGACTGCTTTTACAAGCAGTGGGAGGGAATGTCCCCCCCCCCCCCGGATATAAAAAGCGCCATTGGGAAATTGGGAAAGCATTTTATCACACCGATCTTGGTGTGGTCAGATGCTTTGAGGGCAGAGGAAAGATCTAGGGTCTAGAAGACCTCAGTTTTTTCAAAAAAAGAGTACCTGTCACTACCTATTGCTATCATAGGGGATATTTACATTCCCTGAGATAACAATAAAAATGATAAAAATAAAAAAAATATGGAAGGAACAATTTAAAAATAAAATAAAAAAGCAAAATTAATAAATAAAAAAAAAAAAAAAAAAAAAAAGCACCCCTGTCCTGCCCTGCTCTTGCCCAATGGCGAACGCAAGTGTCGGTCTGGCGTCATATGTAAACAGCAATTGCACCATGCATGTGAGGTATCACCGCGAAGGTCAGATCGAGGGCAGTAATTTTAGCAGTAGACCTCCTCTGTAAATCTAACGGGGTAACCTGTAAAGGCTTTTAAAGGCTTTTAAAAATGTATGTAGTTTGTCGCCAATGCGCGTTTGTGCGAAATTTTAAAGCATGTCGTGTTTGGTATCTATGTACTCGGCCTAAGATCATCTTTTTTATTTCATCAAACATTTGGGCAATATAGTGTGTTTTAGTGCATTAAAATTTAAAAAAGTGTATTTTTTCCCCAAAAAATGCGTTTGAAAAATCGCTGCGCAAATACTGTGTAGGAAAAAAAATGCAACACCCACCATTTTAATCTGTAGGGCCTTTGCTTTAAAAATATATATAATGTTTGGGGGTTCAACATAATTTTCTTGCAAAAAAAAATATGTTTTCATGTAAACAAAAAGTGTCAAAAAGGGCTTTGTCTTCAAGTGGTTAGAAGAGTGGATGTAAGCTTCCTAATGTTGTGTATAAAATGCCAGAACAGTTCAAAACCCCCCCAAATGACCCCATTTTGGAAAGTAGACACCCCAAGCTATATACTGAGAGGCATGTCGAGTCCATGGAGTATTTTATATGTTGACACAAGTTGCGGAAAAAAGACAATTTTTTTTTTTTTTTTGCACAAAGTTGTCACTAAATGATATATTGCTCAAACATGCCATGGGCATATGTGGAATTACACCCCAAAATACATTCTGTTGCTTCTCCTGAGTACGGGGATACCACATGTGTGAGACTTTTTGGGAGCCTAGCTGCGTACGGGACCCCAAAAACCAAGCACCGCCTTCAGGATTTCTAAGGGTGTAAATTTTTGATTTCACTTCTCACTGCCTATCACAGTTTCGGAGGCCATGGAATGCCCAGATGGCACAAAACCCCCCCAAATGACCCCATTTTGGAAAGTAGACACCCCAAGCTATTTGCTGAGAGGTATTGTGAGTATTTTGCAGATCTCGCTTTTTGTCACAAAGTTTTGAAAATTGAAAAAAAAAAATATATATTTTCTTTCTTCATTTTCAAAAACAAATGAGAGCTGTAAAATACTCACCATGCCTCTCAGAAAATAGCTTGGGGTGTCTACTTTCGAAAATGGGGTCATTTGGGGGGGTTTTGTGCTATTTTGGCATTTTATGGCCTTCGAAACTGTGATAGGTAGTGAGGAGTGAAATCAAAAATTTGTGCCTAGAAATCCTGAAGGCGGTGCTTGGTTTTCGGGGTCCCGTACGCGGCTAGGCTCCTAAAAAGTCCCACACATGTGGTATCCCCGTACTCAGGAGAAGCAGCAAAATGTATTTTGGGGTGTAATTCCACATATAACCATGGCATGTGTGAGCAATATATCATTTAGTGACAACTTTTTGTAATTTTTTATTTTTTTTGTCATTATTCAATTACTTGGGACAAAAAAAAAAAATATTCAATGGGCTCAACAGGCCTCTCAGCAATTTCCTTGGGGTGTCTACTTTCTAAAATGGGGTCATTTGGGGGGGGGGGTTGTGCTATTTGGGCATTTTATGGCCTTCAAAACTGTGATAGGTAGTGAGGAGTGAAATCAAAAATTTGCGCCCTTAGAAATCCTGAAGGCGGTGCTTGGTTTCCGGGGGCCCGTACGCGGCTAGGTTTCCAAAAAGTCCCACACATGTGGTATCCCCGTACTCAGGAGAAGCAGCAAAATGTATTTTGGGGTGCAATTTCACATATAACCATGGCATGTGTGAGCAATATATCATTTAGTGACAACTTTTTGTAATTTTTTTTTTGTCATTATTCAATCACTTGAGACAAAAAAAAAAAATATTCAATGGGCTCAACATGCCTCTCAGCAATTTCCTTGGGATGTCTACTTTCCAAAATGGGGTCATTTGGGGGGGTTTTGTACTGCCCTGCCATCTTAGCACCTCAAGAAATGAGATAGGCAGTCATAAACTAAAAGCTGTGTAAATTCCAGAAAATGTACCCTAGTTTGTAGACGCTATAACTTTTACATTTTGGCCTAAATGTATGACTAAAATTGAGTTTATTCGATTTTTCTTATAACAAAAAGTAGAAAATATCATTTTTTTTCAAAATTTTCGGTCTATTTCCGTTTATATCGCAAAAAATAAAAATCGCAGAGGCAATCAAATACCATTAAAAGAAAGCTCTATTTGTGGGAAGAAAAGGACGCAAATTTCGTTTGGGTACAACATTGCATGTCCGCACAATTTACAGTTAAAGCAGCGCAGTGCAAAATTCTGAAATCACCTCTGGTCCTCTAGCTACCAAATGGTCCGGGGCTTAAGTGGTTAAATGGGGGTAAGTGCTACACTTATAAAAGCAAAAGCTCATAAACTTCCCTAAACTCTTCTAAATTCTTCTGCAATATGAGCTACCATGAGCATTTTTTATGCCACTTTTTGTGCCTTAAGCCTCGTACACACGACCGAGTTTCTCGGCAATAACCAGCAAGAAACTTGCTGGCAGAGATTTCTTGCTGAGAAATTAGTTCGTGTGTATGGTTTCTCGTCAAGAAAACCGACTAGAATCTCGACGAGAAAATAGAGAACCTGCTCTCTATTTTCTCGTCGAGATTCTCGTCAGCCTGTTTCTCGACGAGAAAATTGTGTGTGTGTACACTTACCTGTCCTCCGGGAAGCCCGCGCATGCTCGAAATGACTTTGATGCATGCGCGGTAGCTTCCTAGGCATAGGATAGGGTGTATCAAGATGGCGGCGACGGCATCGAATGTGACGAGCGCATGCTCATCGTATTCGATTACGTCACCGCGTTCGCTCCATTCAAAGAACCGCGGGTTCTTTGAAATGAGCGTGTGTACACTCGGCCGGGACAAGTTTCTTGTCCAAGGATCTCGTCGAAAAAAACGACGTGTTTTTTACGACGAGATTCTCGGCCGTGTGTACGAGGCTAGAGGCTCTGGCATTTTTTTTTGCTTCTAGTGTGCATGGACCCTAAAGCTGCATATAAAGCTACCCTAAAGCTTCAGCAAGACAAACACACATAATCTAACTGCAAAAGTTTCTACTATATGTGATCTCCCTGACACCAATGTTCCTTTTAAAAATCTCTGACAATCTTAATTAGACTATTCAAACATCAGTCCACCCTGATTACTGGAGACAAACAGCCAATGGATACTTTCTGTAGGTAATAACACAGACACCAGATAAAGCACACTTATCAGTGACAAGGTTCATTTTGCTCAAGGGTTGAAATAGGGCTGTTCCTTTTAGATCAATGAGGCATAATTAAAAATGAAAGTATGAAGCAGTTGTCAAATTAATGACTTTTGAAAAAAAATGAGTTTCCCATAACAAATATGCAGCAAGTAAAGTGAGAACTTTTTAGCTCCATATTTTTTTTTTTAACCACTTCAGCCCCGGAAGAATTTCCTTCCTGACCAGAGCACTTTTTGCGATTCGGCACTGTGTCGCTTTAATTGACAATTGCACGGTCGTGCGACGCTGTACCCAAACAAAATTGACGTCCTTTTTTTCCCACAAATAGAGCTTTCCTTTGGTGGTATTTGATCACCTCTTCGGTTTTAAATTTTTGCGCTATAAATAGGGTTGAGCGAACCCGAACTGTAAAGTTCGGGTCCGTATCGAACTTTAGCTTTTTCCCGAACCCGAACTTTGCGCGAAAGTCCGGGTTCGGTGTTATGGATTGTTTAATACTTAAATGGCTATTTCTATTATGTGCCATCTACATGCTAAAAATCTCCTTACTCAAAATGCTGACTAGACACCCGGGGGCCGCGACCTGGAGCCAGCTGCAGCGTAACATCCTCACCACCAGAGGCTCTGGTGAACACCTGCTGGCTCTTAGACTCCGCGCCCTGGGGAATCTATGCTCTAGCTCCCAGTGGGATCCGTGCTGGTGCTCCAGTGGTCCTGCCTTCCTGAACCTCCCGAAGCAGTCAGTCCTAGGGTCCACTACCTTAGTGGTGCACTCCTGATTCCTATTGAGTGCATCTGTCACCTGGCCCCAGGTGACCTAAGACTGTGGCAAGAGGGGTGATGGAGCAGCCATCACTCATCTAACGTACAGCAAGAAAAAAGTTCCTAGACACATGAGGACAGATGAGTTAGACTTCCTACTAGGGACAGAATAGGAAATAGACATTTCAAGGGGGACTGTTATGGATTGTTTAATACTTAAATGGCTATTTCTATTATGTGCCATCTACATGCTAAAAAATCTCCTTACTCAAAATGCTGACTAGACACCCCCTCCCATCAAGGAAAACAAGGATTGCTGAGACGTCCGAAAGACTGGATAGATCTGACCAGAAGACCCCAGATAAGAGATGACCAATCCACAAATGACAACACAAAGCTACGGCTATGTTACTGCATTGTAAACAATGACTCATGCTTTACTATAGGAAGGGCTATATGTCCAGAGCAATAAACGAGAAGATTCATTTAGCTAAACGAAGTGTCACTGTGTTTTCTTCTCCTATGTGCACATATATTCACCCTTCCAATTAGGCCAGGTGCAGATACTCAGCACAGACATTTGTCTGGATCCTTATCAACTGGCAGCCCAATCATGGGACTTCAGGCTATGAACCAATGGAGAGCCGACCAAGAGGCCACTGAGAGAGACCCATCACGGGCAGGACAGAGACTGATCATCTCTGAAAATACGGTAAGATATCACTTTCATATCTTGCTTAGTATATCCTGTTCCCCGTGTTGGTTCCATCGTTTGTGTCCGTGTCGGCTGCCAAAGGTCACCAAAGCAGGTAATACTTGCCTGGAGTCAATTACATGAACCTGAATTCTGATTATCTGCAGCCTGTAAAAACCTTTGTGTTGTATTTGTGTTGTATTTGTGTTGTATGGGTCTGTGATATATGATGTGTAATATTCAAAGAGATTGACAGACAGGGACCCAGCTGACGTGGGCAAACTCCTTCGGAACGGTGATAGAGCGGTGTAGCACATCACCCAGAAGGGGGCGTCAGGGACGTGGATAAACTCCTTCGGAACGGTGATAGAGCGGTGTAGCACATCACCCAGAAGGGGGCATCAGGGACGTGGATAAACTCCTTCGGAACGGTGATAGAGCGGTGTAGCACGTCACCCAGAAGAGGGCGTCAGGGTCGTGGATAAACTCCTTCGGAAAGGTGATAGAGCGGTGTAGCACATCACCCAGAAGGGGCGTCAGGGACGTGGGCAAACTGCTTTGGAAAGGTGATAGTGTGGTGTAGCACATCACCCAGAAGGGGGCGTCAGGGACGCAGATAGCAGGGAAAGAAAATATTCTGTGTGGTCATTATAATTTAAACATACACATGTATTACAATTCGTGCAAATGTCATGTTATAATTGTGTTTATGGATTGATGTTCAGCATTTATTGAAGAGCATTGGGGATTGGTCAAAGTAGTTGAAGGAGGGTATAACAAGGAAAGTTGGGATTACAAAGATTGCTAGAGCAAGTGCTGGAAGGTGTCCTGAACAAGTGGGAGATTTAGAAGGAAACGTTATCTGTCTGTTAAATGTCTTGTTGAGGGAAGTGAGTGGTCACGCACTACCCGACCCGTATTCTGTGGCCGTCTCGGACGGGCAGACCCTGTGACTAAGTCTACGTTTTGGGAAGACGCACCCAGGGCAACCCAGGTGGCAGTCGAGCATTGTAGACTAATCCTCTCCTTATCTTACTATCTGTATTGTCCTCGTTAACTTGAGATTGGGATATAGTCTGAACCGGTACCAGGTGACGAATAGAGGAATTGCCAGACCCTTTCAGAATACAAAAGGCAACCTCGTGACCCGTCTAAAATCCTGAGCAGACACATAAATATCCCAGTCATCAAGACAGAAAAAAAAATGGGGCAGAAATTATGTCAAGAAAGAAAAAAGAAAAAAAATTTGCAAAGATCTGTAGCATCACCATGCCTCCAGGGGGTAGATTGCAGACGGAGGAATGGCAGAAAATACGGAACAGGAAACCCAGCAGGGGGGTAATGTTGTATATGTGTCCCTAAAGCCCTACCGACCCACCCCCATACGAGGGGAAGAGGGCTGAGCCCATCACCCCTGTACCCTGTGTTGAATGCTAACGGTTTGTATTTTAGCCCAAACACCCCCATAACTTTAATGCCAAGTTTGAACGGGTCTGTGACAGGGGGATCTGCAGCTGGCAGCAACCAAGCCACTGTGCCGCCTCCCATTGCCCAGCTCTCGGACAGCGCAATTCGTGTCTTGCCCACAACACAGAACCCGTTCATTTGCACACCACCTGCTTCAAACATCCCCAACCAGCCAGGCCCCCTCCAGACACCTCCCCCGCCTGTCCTGATACCCCAACAGCTATTTCCCTATGTGCCAGGGCCTGGGCTGCCTTAAAATTGTAAAATCATGTGCAATGTGTAGTCATTTTGCACTGTGGTAAATTTAATATGGAAAGAAAACATAAAATATTATATTTGCTTATTCTAAAAGAAAAGTTAATCTAAAAACTGTGAGCTGAAAATCGTTAATTTAAATACTTGCTGGGGTGGCTAATCATGTGGTCATTGGAGCCACACCCAATGCACTTAATAAAATAATTAAAGTAAAATGTTAAAAGATTAGTGACGTAAAAAAAAGCCTTTTTCACTGATGGTTAAAGTTTAAAAATAAGGAATGGTGTTTTATAGTTCAAGGAGCATAGAAGGAGCAACGACCCCCCTCCTTCTTTGACACAGGTTAAAGTGCATGTGTGTGTGTGAGTGTGTGTGTGAACAGCTGTATTGTCATGCAAATTGAATGAGTGAACTGAAAAAAAAAAGTAAAACACCTTCTAATAATGTATATTTATATGTATGTGTGTGTATTAACGGTAATCTTTGTTTCCATAGAAGAAACAGTTTTTGAAGAGTTTTCCAATGTGCTTAGTATGGTGAAGTATAACTTTCTTGCAAGACAAAGGGGAACTTATAAAAAAAATAGTTTTTTTTTCAGGGCTACTAATTTTTTACCATGGTGAATAATAGTTTTTTTTGTTTATATAGTAATGGTTTACCGTACTGTAATGTTCGGGGAACCAGCTAGATCGCAGGACACAGGCTTTTCAAACAAAAGGACGTTTATTTAAACTTAAATGGCTTCACAGCAGCAAAACAAAAGAAATGACAGTCTCACCGACTTGTAGAGTTTATAACTGCTGTCGCAGTTAAACAGTCCTTCCTTGGTGTTGCAGGTAAGTTTCCCAGATAGCAGGCTTCCATGCAGGCCACTGCCATGTACATTCACAGCTTCCCAGAGCTTTTCACAGCCTCCACAGCTTTTGCAGTGTCCCCCATTCACCATGCAGACTTCACTACACTCCTTCTCTCTCTAACCTACAACTTCCTGTCTCTCTTAAACCACTTCCTTGGACAGGTGTGTTAACCATTGCTGTTCCCTTAAAGGAACCACAGCCCAAACAGAGGGGAAATATAGCGTCCTTCCAGGACCCAGCCACGGCGTCCTGTACATATCCCCCCCCCCCCCTGTGCCCCAACGCCAAGGAGGTGGAGGCAACAGTGGAGCTAAAACAATGGACTCGGGAGAGGGCATCTGCATTTTGATGCAGTCTCCCGGGCCTATGCTCCACTACAAATTTAAATTCCTGGAGCGCCAGGAACCAACGTGTAATTCTGGCATTAGTCCCTTTACCTTGCCTCATCCATGTTAAAGGGGCATGGTCAGAAATTAACCTAAACTTCCTTCCCAAGAGGTAATATCTGAGGGATTCCAGAGCCCACTTAATGGCCAGACATTCTCGTTCAACTATAGCGTAGTTTTTCTCCGCTGGTGTCAACTTCCTACTGAGGAAGACTACTGGGTGCTCCTCACCATGAACAACCTGTGACAACACAGCTCCCAATCCTACATCGGAAGCACCAGTCTGGACAACAAACTCGTTTGAAAAATTGGGTGCTATCAGGACAGGGTGTTGGCACAGTGCTGACTTGAGCTCCAAAAAAGCCTTTTCAGCATCTGCATTCCATTCCACCATGACTGATTTCCGTCCCTTAGTCAGATCGGTCAATGGAGCCGCCAATGTGGCAAAGTTGGGTACGAATCTCCTGTAGTATCCCACCATGCCCAGGAATGCACGTACCTGCTTTTTTGTGAGGGGGCGGGGCCAATTCTGTATAGCCTCTACCTTGTTAACCTGAGGTTTCACCACCCCTCTACCTACAATATAGCCCAGGTATTTCACCTCCTCCATTCCCAAAGCACATTTTTCAGGGTTTATTGTAAACCCCTCCTTCCAAAGAGAGTCCAGTACTGCCTGGACTTTGGGCAAGTGTGATTCCCAGTCTCTGCTAAAAATTACTATGTCGTCCAAGTACACTGAGGCACACTCCCGGTGAGGTCGTAAAATCCTATCCATTGCTCGCTGGAAAGTGGCTGGAGCAGTTTGTAGTCCAAGAGGCATTCTTTTGTACTGAAAACTCCCCTCTGGGGTAGAAAAAGCAGTTTTCTCTCTAGCAGCCTTAGTCAACGGGATTTGCCAATACCCCTTGGTAAGGTCTAATGTTGTAATATACCTGGCTGGACCTAGTCTCTCAATAAGCTCATCTACCCGGGCATGGGGTAGGCATCAAACCGTGAAACCTCATTAAGTTTCCGGAAATCATTGCAGAATCGCAGAGTCCCGTTGGGCTTTGGTACCAACACAATCGGGCTCGACCACTCACTCTGCGACTCTTCAATGATCTCCAGGTCCAGCATCTTCTTCACTTCCTCTGAAACGGCCTTCCTTTGAGCCTCTGGGATGCGGTAGGGCCGGACAAAAACTTTGACTCCAGGTTCCGTGATAATATCATGTTCTATGACACTAGTTAGCCCTGGCAAGTCTGAAAACTTTTCTTTATTTCTCTGCAAGAACTCCTTTGCCTGCTGACTTTGGATTTTAGACAGGGTACTTGCTACTTGGACACTCTCCACCCCAACCTGAGGCTCAAGTCTTGCACTAGCCAGGGAGGTCACCGGTTCCCTGTCTGTCCAGGGCTTTAACAAGTTGACATGATATATCTGATACGGTTTCCTCTTGCCTGGCTGGTGGACTCTATAATTTACCTCTCCCACTTTTTCCACAACTTCAAAGGGACCTTGCCATCTGGCCAAGAATTTACTTTCCACAGTGGGAATTAGCACCGCTACTCGATCCCCCACTTGGAAGTGCCTTATTTTAGCAGCCCTGTTATAGACCCGTCATTGAGCCTCCTGGGCTTTTTGCAAATGCTCTTTGACTAGTGGCATCACAGTTTGGATCCTTTCCTGCATTTGGGAGACATATTCAAGAACACTCTTATGCTGAACAGGTTCACTTTCCCATTCCTCTTTAATAAAGTCAAGTAGTCCACGAGGTCTCCGCCCATATACCAACTCAAAGGGCAAAAACCCAGTGGAGGCCTGGGACACTTCCCTGATAGCAAACAGGAGAGCTGGTAACAGGCAGTCCCAGTCTTTCCCATCCCTTTGTACCACTCTCTTTAGCATAGACTTAAGGGTCTTGTTAAAGCGTTCCACTAACCCGTCCGTTTGGGGATGGTAGACCGATGTGCGCAGCTGTTTAATCCGGAACAGCTTGCACACATCGGCCATAACTCTCGACATAAATGGGGTGCCCTGGTCTGTGAGTATTTCCTTGGGAAAACCAGTCCGTGTAAACAACTGGAATAATTCCCGGGCAATAGCCTTAGAGGAGGTATTCCGCAGTGGAGGTCTCCGCCCATATACCAACTCAAAGGGCGAAAACCCAGTGGAGGCCTGGGACACTTCCCTGATAGCAAACAGGAGAGCTAGTAACAGGCAGTCCCAGTCTTTCCCATCCCTTTGTACCACTCTCTTTAGCATAGACTTAAGGGTCTTGTTAAAGCGTTCCACTAACCCGTCCGTTTGGGGATGGTAGACCGATGTGCGCAGCTGTTTAATCCGGAACAGCTTGCACACATCGGCCATAACTCTCGACATAAATGGGGTGCCCTGGTCTGTGAGTATTTCCTTGGGAAAACCAGTCCATGTAAACAACTGGAATAATTCCCGGGCAATAGCCTTAGAGGAGGTATTCCGCAGTGGAAGCGCCTCAGGATATCGGGTGGCATAGTCAAGAATCACTAATATGTAGGAGTAACCTCGAGCCGACTTTACCAAGGGACCCACTATATCCATGGCTATCCTCTCGAATGGGACCTCAATTATGGGCAGAGGGACCAAAGGGCTCCGGAAGTGGGTCACCGGAGCGGTCAACTGACAGGTGGGACAAGAGGCACAGTATTTCTTTACCTCTGCTTTCAGACCTGGCCAGTAAAACCGGTCGGTGATCCGTGCTTCCGTCTTCTCAACTCCCAGGTGTCCCCCTAACACATCATCATGGGCCAGGTCCAGAACCTTTCGTCTATATTGTTGGGGTACCAACAATTGTTCTACCACATTTTCCCTCACCTTGGTAACCCGATACAACAACTCATTATACATTGCGAAGTGTGGCCACCGCTCATTTGCACCTGGCTCTTGGGGAACCCCATTTACTACTACAACTTGTTCCCGTGCACGGGCCAAAGTGAGGTCCTGCATCTGAGCAGTACCAAACGCCCCCTGGGGAACACCCAAATCTGGCAGGGCAGGGGTAGAGGCCACTTCCTCGTCCTCTTCCCCCAGCATTACCTGAAGTGGGGAAGATCCTCCCCGCTCAGTGTTTTGGTAGATCTGTGGACCACATGTCTTGACATTATCAACAGTATCAGCTCTACTTTCATCACCATTAACCCAACCATTAGCAATTTCATCATTTGGATCCACATTAAGAACATTTGGCAGTTCAGGGTTATTCCTCTCAGCAGCAGGAACAGGGAGGCTAGTTTCTCCCCAATCTCTGAACTGTTCTCCTTTTTCCCACAGTTTTGTAAACAACGGACAGTCTCGTCCTATTATAACATCATGTACCAAGTTCTTTACCACCCCCACCTCTTGAGTACCAGTGCCACATGCTGAGGAGATGGTCACCGAGATGAGAGGGTACTCTCTAGTGTCCCCGTGAATGCACACCACCCGTAAGGTTTTTCTTACCGGACCGATCTTCCCAATTACTCTAGGATGAACCAGGGTTACCATGCTTCCGGAGTCCAACAAAGCCCGGGCAGGGAGGTGGTTCACTTGGACTTCACACTCAAATTTTTCCTCACCCAGGTCGAGCTGTGTGGTGCATACTTTATGGGCATAAAAAGACCCCCTCCGAAGAACCCCGCATTCCATGGGCTCCTCTTGCAGTGGGCAGTGTGCCCGGGTATGACCCCAGGAATGACATCGCCAACATTGTACATCCCCTCCTCTCCGAACAGGAACAGAACGCTGAGGAGGTACTGGGAATGACTCTTGACCTTCCGGGGTGTTTGCTCCAGGACTCCTTGGAACATCCTTTCGAAGGGCAGCAGTTGGTCGAACAGGCCGTGGTAGACTAGGGCCTATGCGCTTGGTAGGTCCGAGCAGGTCCTCCACCACTGTATATCGTTCCACCATCTCGACAAGGAGGTTTGCTGTTTTGGGGTCTTCATGGCTGACCCACCGTTGAAGGTCGTCTGGCAGGGATCGCAGGTATCGGTCCAGCACAACCCATTCCACGATTTGGGGGCCCGACAACACCTCAGGCTGCAGCCATTTTTTTACCAGTTGCACCAGGTCATGCATTTGAGACCGAGGTGGCCGATCTGGACGATACTTCCATTGGTGCACTCGTTGGGCCCGAACGGCCGTAGTCACCCCCAGACGAGCCAGAATATCTGCCTTTAACTTTTGATAGTCTTTAGCATCATCGGGTGGCAGGTCAAAGTAGGCTTTTTGAGGATCTCCGGTGAGAAAAGGGGCAATGAGGCTGGCCCACTGGTCCTGAGGCCACCCTTCTCTCTCTGCCGTCCTCTCAAATGTAGCAAGAAATGCCTCTACATCATCGCTCAGGGACAATTTCTGCAAAAAATGGCTTGCCCTCACAGTCACCTGGTTGCCAGGGGCAACAGCCGCTTGCTCCCGAACCTGAGATAGCTGCTGCACTGCTTCCTTTAAGACAGCCACCTGAGCCTGCATAACCTCTTGCTGGGCTGCTTGCTGGGCTGCCAACTGGGTCACCAACAGGCGGGTATTTTCTTGCTGCAGCTGATTTGCTTTCTCATGGCGAGTTTGCGCTTGCATATTAGCCAGGGACAGCTGTTTAATTAGCTCCTCCATTGCTTCAGCTTTCAACGTTTGTGCAGCTTTAACCCAGGACATAAATCCAATGTACTGTCCCTTTAACTGTCAGTTCAATGTCAAGTTCAATGCAAAAAAAAAAAATGTTTTGTTTTTTTCTTCTTATGCCTGTTATTCTGTCCTGCCCGCATTCTCCACCAGTGTAATGTTCGGGGAACCAGCTAGATCGCAGGACACAGGCTTTTCAAACAAAAGGACGTTTATTTAAACTTAAATAGCTTCACAGCAGCAAAACAAAAGAAATGACAGTCTCACCGACTTGTAGAGTTTATAACTGCTGTCGCAGTTAAACAGTCCTTCCTTGGTGTTGCAGGTAAGTTTCCCAGATAGCAGGCTTCCATGCAGGCCACTGCCATGTACATTCACAGCTTCCCAGAGCTTTTCACAGCCTCCACAGCTTTTGCAGTGTCCACCATTCACCATGCAGACTTCACTACACTCCTTCTCTCTCTAACCTACAACTTCCTATCTCTCTTAAACCACTTCCTTGGACAGGTGTGTTAACCATTGCTGTTCCCTTAAAGGAACCACAGCCCAAACAGAGGGGAAATATAGCGTCCTTCCAGGACCCAGCCACGGCGTCCTGTACAGTACATAAAACCACGTGGTAGTACTGGTAATGGTTTGACGTCAAACAATTTTTGGTATTAGTAAAAGTGCACTGTTAAAATATCTTAGAAAGAAAATGTTCAAAATGCTTACTGTATGCTAAATATCTCTAACCTTTGGTTTATTTTTAGGAGGAAAATATAATGTGTTTTGTTACTAAAAATTTGATGCTTATTCTTCAGATATGCCCTGGGTTGATTTATTTAAGGTCTGCAGAACAGAAGGAGACCGCAGCCTTCAAAGACAATTCCCCAATGGAAGTATTGTTCTAAGTGTTTCTATTTTCATATGTAAACATTTCTGGGTTTCACTCCCCCCACTAGCTAAATATTGGTGCAGTCATTTGAGTCTGTACTGCCCTTATCAGTTTATTGTTCCTATTTACAGCATGGAGGTGCTAAAAGTTTTGTTGTATTATGATCTGACATGTATGAGCTTTGAAATTTAACGAGTTTCGACGCCCCGGATAATAAGCGCCTACTGTCTGAGGCTAAGTTTCCACTATAGTGACCCCCAAAGTCACGTGATTCAGAGACTCTGGAGTATGACTTTGGTACAAACTTTACAGTCTCTAAATCAGAGTTGCATCGATATGCAGTTTTTGTATATTATTTTATGATGAAAAGTTTTATTAAGATTAATTGAATAATTGTTGCTCTAGTGTTCACACCCAAAAAAATAAATAAAAAAAAAGTAATGAATGTATTACTACATGTATGTCAGGGTCACTACATTGAGTGTTGAGATTACTTGGGTATTATTAAGAGTTTAAATTAGACTTTTGTCTCAGATCGTCAGCTTTTCTACAGATCTGTCTCCTCTATTCCCAAAGATCAGCAGGTGTGCTGGTATTGTACTTGTTTTGGCATTTAGTTCCATTGCTTTAACTTATAAGGTCTGCGGTTGTATCTTGTCCCACAAAACATATTTTTAAGACTAGTTAAACCTCCTGTTATTAATTGAATTAGCTAATGCCCAGCCAGTACTGACTTTTCGAGCTAAAGCACATTGCCTTAGGCTTTGCATAATAATATCCCAAGCAAGTCTGCCTTTGTGTCTCCAAGTGTATTTTAATCCAGTTTCCTGTTCGGGGGTCACAATGCAACTTCTCTACTCATTTCTAGCTGTATTATATGTCTGTGTATCTGCCCCTAGTGTCTGTGTGTGTCCAGGCACACACCTGTTAGTTCGAATTTTACTCCCTACTGTTTAGTGATCCCAGCACCCCAGTGCTACAAGAGGTTCTTACTAGCATTTTGTTTCCTTCCTGAACCCCAGTGCTGCACTATACTCCTGTCAATCTTGTAAACCCTGTATTCTGTGCTCTCTTGTCTCTGTATTTACATGTTCCTGTAGGATCACTGATCCAAGCCATACGTGATAGCCCCATCTGCCTGGAGTTTACATGTTCTCCCTGTGTCTGCGTGGGTTTCCCCCGGGAACTCCGGTTTCCTCCCACACTTCAAAAGACATGCTGGTAGGGTTAGTACCCTATCCAACTTCGCCCCAAAGAGCGGGGAGGAACACATAGCCCCCCCCTCTGAGAAGCCTATTGTTCAGGATAAATGTTTCATTGAATTCAGGATAGTGTGGACAGTTTAGTTTGGATGACAGTTGAATAACATTTTATATTAAATGAGAATGGTTTCTCCTTGTATAAATAAGTTTTTCTTTTCCTCTAGAACATAGATTCACTTCAGCAGAAAAAAACTCAAACAGCTTTATGGGCATTTTTGTTAATGATCGAATGTTGGACTAACAATCTGAGTGATGCCATCCTCACAAATACCCTCCCTCATTCCTTGGCTTTATGACATCAGCCACAAACACCATTGATGGAAAATAGTGCTTTCAAAAGCTTTTTGGATGTCTGAAGAAGTTTGATACTCATCATGACAGCTGTCTGAAGAAGAAAAAAAAAAATCAAAGCTCAGTTTGCTATAACTGCAAAAAAGGTCTGCACACCTACCGGAAGTCTCTTGTCATGTGGACTGCGAAAGTCCTGAAGAAAAGAAGATTATGTATGAACATTGGATGCATTCTAAGGTGTTGCAGTGGAGTCTTATGGAGGACTAGCTGTCAAAGATACAGCGGAAGAATCAACTAAAAAGACTTGGCGTCCATACACTGTTAGACCAACGCATAATTTATTTAGAATTTTTTTTTGTATTTTTGTATTTTTTTAGCCTTGACAAAGCAAAATGAAATTTTTCTGCAGAAGTAAATTGGGTACATAACTTAAAAGGAATATGAACTAGAAAAATAGATATTTAAACTAAGATTAGGCAGTTAGAGGGACATGTCGGAATTTAGGAGGGATTGATAGGAATTGTAATTTTATCTGCCTTTCTTTAAAATGCTGTTTATGTTGGGTTGTGTATATGTTATGAGACTTAGTTTGTTCCATTTTCCCCAATATCACTGCCTGTAATATTCACATGTAGTTAGGCCCTACACAGCTTTGACTGTAACCAAAAGAATCTTTACACTGAATAGAACAGATAAGAATGGGAAATCTTTGTTAAAAAGGATGACCCTGTCAAAACCAGGTACATGCCTATCCACTGGGAGAACAGGCTACATTATGCAACTCCACATCCTCCCATATGACCCATGTTCCCCACACCCTGAACCGTTACCCCACCGTAGGAGAAAGAGGAGTGCTCCTGAAGGAAGTTTTGACCCACATGTGTATATAGATACCACAGGTGTCCCAAGGGGGGTCCCGGATGAGTTTAAAGCCTGAGACCAAGTAAAGGCAGGTTTTGAGTCTCTGATTCCCATAATCACTGTCAATAAAAATGTAGACTGGATAAATTACATATATTACAACCAGCAGCGGTTTGTAAATTACACCAGAGATGCCCTACAGGGGATTGCTGACCAGTTAGCCTCCACATCTTACATGACATTTCAGAATAGGATGGCCTTGGACATGACTTTAGCGGAGAAGGGGGGTGTTTGTAAAATGATAGCAGGTACAGGAACATGCTGTACATACATCCCTGACAACACCGGTCCAAATGGTAAGGTCATCCTGGCCATAAAAAAATTGGAAAGCCTATCAGTAGAGCTGAAGAAGAATTCGGGTATAGATCAGCCATGGGACCAGTGGTTTGGATGGTTGAGTGGTTGGCAGAAAATCTTAGCTCGGATAGGTACTGTAATGCTAGTTATTATGATCTTTCTAGCTATTATAGTATGTTGTATTATCCCGGGTGTAAAAGAAATTCCTAGGCAAAATAGTTGACCAAGCAGCCCCAGTGATGATACACCAGGACGCAGAAAATAAGGACTATGAGAAGCCCTATGCCCCATTACAGTCCCTCCCCATATCTACAACTTATAAAATAATTTAGCCATAGGGATAGCATCTGGAATGTGCACAGGCCGTGTGCTCATTACTCTGTGTCCTACGTCTGTTTCATACCCCGACCTTTTAGCTAATCTCCTGACTATCCTTCCTTGTCTCAGTCTGCTGCTTCCACTCTACCTCCCTGTAGTCTACCGTGAGCGTGAGTTGGGAGACCCCGGGGGCCGCGACCTGGAGCCAGCTGCAGCGTAACATCCTCACCACTAGAGGCTCTGGTGAACACCTGCTGGCTCTTAGACTCCGCGCCCTGGGGAATCTATGCTCTAGCTCCCAGTGGGATCCGTGCTGGTGCTCCAGTGGACCTGCCTTCCTGAACCTCCCGAAGCAGTCAGTCCTAGGGTCCACTACCTTAGTGGTGCACTCCTGATTCCTATTGAGTGCATCTGTCACCTGGCCCCAGGTGACCTAAGACTGTGGCAAGAGGGGTGATGGAGCAGCCATCACTCGTCTAACGTACAGCAAGAAAAAAGTTCCTAGACACATGAGGACAGATGAGTTAGACTTCCTACTAGGGACAGAATAGGAAATAGACATTTCAAGGGGGACTGTTATGGATTGTTTAATACTTAAATGGCTATTTCTATTATGTGCCATCTACATGCTAAAAATCTCCTTACTCAAAATGCTGACTAGACACCCCCTCCCATCAAGGAAAACAAGGATTGCTGAGAAGTCCGAAAGACTGGATAGATCTGACCAGAAGACCCCAGATAAGAGAAGACCAATCCACAAATGACAACACAAAGCTACGGCTATGTTACTGCATTGTAAACAATGACTCATGCTTTACTATAAGAAGGGCTATATGTCCAGAGCAATAAACGAGAAGATTCATTTAGCTGAACGAAGTGTCACTGTGTTTTCTTCTCCTATGTGCACATATATTTACCCTTCCAATTAGGCCAGGTGCAGATACTCAGCACAGACATTTGTCTGGATCCTTATCATCGGGTTCGGCAATCTAATGGCGCAGTTGGAAATGCTTCAGGGGCCAGCCAATCAGTGGCGTCACTAGGGTTGGTGTCACCCGGTGCAAAAAAAAATGGTGTCACCCCCCAACAACTATAGTCCCCCCTCAGTACAGACCCCCCTCCACTAACTACAGACCCCCCTCCCACAGTATAGATCCCCTCCCTCAGTACAAACCTGCTCCACTAAGTACAGACTCCCCGCCATCAATATAGACCCGCCTCCCTCAGTATGAACCTCCCCCTCAGTACAGACACCCCCACCTCAGTGCAGACTGCTCCATAAGTACAGACACCCCCACCTCAGTGCAGACCGCTCCATCAGTACAGACACCCCCACCTCAGTGCAGACCCCCTCAGTTACAGACACCCCCTCAGTTACAGACCCCCCTCGTACAGACACCCCCCTCAGTACAGACACCCCCCTCAGTAACAGACCCCCCTCAGTAACAGACACCCCCTCAGTTACAGATCCCCCCTCAGTTACAGACCCCCCCTCAGTTACAGACCCCCCCCTCAGTACCAGACCCCCCCTCAGTACAGACACCCCCCTCAGTACAGACACCCCCCTCAGTACCAGACACCCCCCTCAGTACCAATCCCCCCTCAGTACAGACACCCCCCTCAGTACAGACACCTCCCTCAGTAACAGACCCCCCTCAGTAACAGACACCCCCTCAGTTACAGATCCCCCTCAGTTACAGATCCCCCTCAGTTACAGACCCCCCCTCAGTACCAGACCCCCCCTCAGTACCAGACCCCCCCCTCAGTACAGACACCCCCCTCAGTACCAGACCCCCCCCTCAGTACCAGACCCCCCCTCAGTACAGACACCCCCCTCAGTACCAGACCCCCCCTCAGTACAGACACCCCCCTCAGTACCAGACCCCCCTCAGTACAGACACCCCCTCAGTACAGATACCCCCCTCAGTACAGACACCCCCCTCAGTACCAGACCCCCCTCAGTACAGACACCCCCCTCAGTACAGACACCCCCCTCAGTACCAGACACCCCCCTCAGTACCAGACACCCCCCTCAGTACCAGACCCCCCTCAGTACAGACACCCCCCTCAGTTACAGCCCCCCCTGGTGCAAACTCCCTCTTGTGCAGACCCCAGCAGTACAGACACCCCCTCCCCCCATCAGTAAAGATGCCCCCCTTACCTTTCAGACCTCAGAACAGAGCGGCAGATACACACAGCGGTGTGTCTCTCGAGCGCGGGCTCCTCCTCCTCCTCTGTGGATGTAAACATAGAGGAGGCAGAGGGGGCGGCGGCTTCCTTCCGCTCCGCTGAGGGACACAGCCGCAGCGTGAGCCTAAGGCACAGGGCAGCGGGCGGGCGATGTCAGTGTGGCCGCTGCGCTACCCACGGGTGTCACCCCTCTGGTGGGTGTCACCCGGGTGCGGCCCGCCCCCCCCCCCGCACCTGGCTAGCAACGCTAGTTCAGCCAATCACCTTTTGATTAGCTGGTGTGCCCTTAGAAGCCATCATAGCCATGCCTACTAATGGCATGGCTGTGATTGGTCAGTGCAACATGTGACCCAGCTTCTATATAAGCTAGAGGCACACAGCACACACGTCACTCTGCTTCAGAATAGATAGGGAGAGGATCTTGTCTGCTGCTGTTGATTTTAGGGAGAGATTGAAAAATACATGAGATAGTCCTGATTCTGGAATCTGAGGGAAAAGATAGAGAGACAGTGTAGTGTAGGGCCAGGTTCCTGTTGGTGCTTTCAGGGAGAGAGATTTATTATATAGGAATAGGAGTCCAGATTCAGAGATATAACTCAGCGATCTGCATAGGTTTACCTGTTTGTGTTGCAGTGTTGCAGTGCAGTCTTTTTACACTGCCATGAGCCCAGTGTCATAGAAAATCTACCTTTTATCTGCAAGCTCAGTGCACCAGCACTGCATATATTACGTTGAGAGATACACCGTTTCCATACTGTGGGTGTATTCTGCTCTTGGAAAAAGATCCATTTAGGACAAAAAAAAAAAAGGCACTTTATTGTGCTCTTTTCCAAAAGACCCATTAAGGGCAAAAAAAAATAAAAAAATTGCATTTTATTTTGCTCGTGCACTTTAATGTAAGCTTGCAAAAAGACCCATTTAGGGCCACAAAAAATATTTTGCAGTGTGTTATACATATGTGGAGGCGTGTGAAATAAACCATTTCTATATATTTGTCTTCTACTGTGCTATACTAAAAAAACAACATTTTTTTTGAATAGCATTTTCTGCAGTTCTGTAGCTGTGCGATTCAGCGGTTACGTACTGTGGGTGTGTTGTGGTCTTCCAAAAAACGCCATTTAGGGCCACAAAAAATATTTTGCAGTGTGTTATACATATGTGGAGGTGTGTGAAATAAACAATTTCTATATAGTTTTCTTCTACTGTGCTATACTAAAAAAAAAAACATTTTTATTGAATAGCATTTTCTGCAGTTCTGTAGCTGTGCGATTCAGCGGTTACGTACTGTGGGTGTGTTGTGGTCTTCCAAAAAACGCCATTTAGGGCCACAAAAAATATTTTGCAGTGTGTTATACATATGTGGAGGTGTGTGAAATAAACAATTTCTATATAGTTTTCTTCTACTGTGCTATACTAAAAAAAAAAACATTTTTTTGGAATAGCATTTTCTGCAGTTCTGTAGCTGTGCGATTCAGCGGTTACGTACTGTGGGTGTGTTGTGGTCTTCCAAAAAACGCCATTTAGGGCCACAAAAAATATTTTGCAGTGTGTTATACATATGTGGAGGTGTGTGAAATAAACAATTTCTATATAGTTTTCTTCTACTGTGCTATACTAAAAAAACAACATTGTTGAGCAGTATGTGTCCACAGGCCTACACGAACTGGATGACGGGTCTGCCCCCTTTAACTTCTGGGTCTCCAAATTGGGCACATGGCCTGAGCTTGCCCTTTATGCCTTGGAGGTGCTGGCCTGCCCTGCAGCCAGTGTATTATCTGAACGTGTATTTAGCACGGCAGGGGGCGTTATCACAGACAAGCGCAGCCGCCTGTCCAGAGCCAATGTGGACAAGCTCACGTTCATTAAAATGAACCAGGCATGGATCCCACAGGACTTGTCCGTACCTTCTGCAGAATAGACATGTATACCGGTGTTGTGACAAAAACTGTCCGGCCATCGGATTGTGTCCGGCCCATACTGCGAAGGCGCAGCGCTTGCGCAGTACAGAGGACAAGGAGATTCACAAAATCTCCGAAGATGAACGGCGCCTGCGCAGTGAGTGCAGGTTCAAGCCCCACCATCCAAGTGGACATACGGTAGCACATAGTAACAGGGCCCCTCACGGGCTCGGTTCGATCGCCACGCTTCGGGCACGGCCTCACTTGGCTCGGCTTGAACCACGGATGGTGTGGCCTTCACCTGAACTCACCACGCAGGCGCCGTTCGTCTTGGGAGATTTTCGAAATCCCCTTGTCCTACATACTGAGCAAGCGCAGTACAGGGTGGACACTATTTGACGGGGGACAGAATTCGACACATCACCGGCCTTACCCAGCCATTGTTGTATTTTTGAACCAATGTTGGCTACCTCGTCCTCCTCCACCGCCGCTTCCACCTACACAGCCACATCCACCGCCACCTCAACCTCCTACTCCATATGGACCTCGTCCTCCTAGTTTAAAATTATAATTTTTATTTTATTTTTTTGTAGCGCACAGATCCTTTCCCCCTTACCTGCCTTTATGTTGTTGGCTCCTCGCAGGAGGGAGAAAGGCACACCGCACTACCAGCCCGTACCCTCCTATATAGAGAGGTTGAGCGGTGTACTTGACGGGCCGTGTCCACAGCCGGAGTCAAAACTCCTCCAGAGGATGATTCTCACCTCTACTGTAGGTAGAGGCAAGTCCTTTAATTCCCAGTAAAGTCAATGTCCACACCAGCTGAAATTACAACTCTAAGGCCTCGTACACACGACCGAGTTTCTCGGCAAGAACCAGCAAGAAACTTGCTGGCAGAGATGTCTTGCCGAGAAATTTGTTCGTGTGTATGGTTTCTCGTCAAGAAAACCGACAAGTAATCTCAACGAGAAAATAGAGAACCTGCTCTCTATTTTCTCGTCGAGATTCTCGTCAGCCTGTTTCTCGACGAGAAAAGTGAGTGTGTGTACACTTACCTGTCCTCCGGGAAGCCTGCGCATGTTCGAAATGAATTTGACGCATGCGCGGTAGCTTCCTAGGCATAGGTAGGGTATACCAAGATGGCGGCGACGGCATCGAATGTGACGAGCGCATGCTCGTCGTAGTCTATGACGTCACCGCGTACGCTCCATTCAAAGAACCGCGGGTTCTTTGAATCGAGCGTGTGTACACTCGGCCGGGACAAGTTTCTTGTCCAAGAATCTTGTCGAAAAAAACGACATGTTTTTTTCGACGAGAATCTCGGCCGTGTGTACGAGGCTTTATTCTCTCATGGCAAAATAAACTCTACTCGGATAGAAAAGGTTAGAGCAAAGAAACAGGACAGCTTAAGGTGTGGAGGAGGTCCAGGCACAAACGTAGCACAGTCACTTCACTGCTTAGGTTTCTCAAACAGTTTTAGGTGCACGGTCTCTGCCACAGACCTTGAGGTTGGTCTCTGCCACAGACAGGGTGTACAAGGCCCCTGCCACGGACCTGGAGAACTTTGGTCTCTGCCACAGACCAGGGTGTATAAGGCCCCTGCCACGGGCCGTGTGAATAAGGCCTCTGATACAGTCAAGATGACCTTGAGCTTCTCCTTCTACGAACCTAGCCCATATCAAGGGGAAGACATCTCTCCAGGGAGTCAACAGACCCTTCCTTCACCGTGACTCCCGCATCGGTCCATCAGAATGATCCTCCCTTCCCTGGAACATGGTCCCCTACACGAGGCGGCACCCTAAGACTCCTCGACCCTTAACGGACTCCAGACGAAGGCTCTGGACTCCAGGCTTTACTCCCGCACCTAGGCCTCCATACCCAGGGCAGCAGGAACTCCAGGATAGTACCTCACCCTGGGCTAAAGGTACCCGAGATGGAACAGGAACACATGCACCCAGGCCGAAGGCACCTGGGCGTGGACCCCACTGGACATCAGCCCCCAGGCCAAAGGTCTGCCCCTTTTATATGCTCTCCCGGCATGCACAGCAGGTTCCCCGCCCCGCTGTACTACTGCCAAGAGGGGACACAAAAGGCACAGCACTGTATCGGCGGTTCAACCCTAGCCTACCATGGGAGCGCCACCTGTAGGCCGCAGGGAACTGCACACCAATACTGTCCCCCGAGGACAAAATGGTCCATGAATCCTACAGAATTAGGGTGTTTGAGCCTATTTACCACTCAAACACTTCCCTTAAATTTAGCACCCCGCTACATTTTTATTTCAAAGTATTTTATTTTCCCACTAGCTTATCCATTAAATTGAATAATTTATTCCAGAAATGGCGTATTCTGGGGCATTCCCACCATATGTGTGGCATCGTGCCGTTGAGTTTCTGAGGTTCTTAATGACTTCCCGTACCTCTTCTGCTGAAAAGGGGGCCTCCAGCATATTTTTTATTTTTTTTTATGTTATTTTAAGTTATTTCCCTATCCACATTTGTTTGCAGAGCACTTGCCATGCTCTTAACAACATTTTGCTGCCATTTGCAGCCCTCTAGCCCTTTCCATTACTTTTTTAGAGCCTTTTTAGTCCTTAGAAGTCCAGGTCCCCATTGACTTCAATGGGGTTCGGGTTCGGGTTAAAGTTCGGTCCCGAACCCGAACTTTTTTCCGAAGTTCGGCCGAACCCGTCGAACCCGAACATCCAGGTGTCCGCTCAACTCTAGCTATAAACAAAAATTTTGAAAAAAAAAAGCAATATTTTTGACTTTTTCCTATAATAAATATCCCCCAAAAATATATAAAAAAAGTTTTTTTTCCTCAGTTTAGGCCGATGTGTATTCTACTTATTTTTGGTAAAAATAAATCGCAATAAGCGTATATTGATTGGTTTGCGCAAAAGTTATAGCGTCTACAAAATAAGGGATAGAATTCTGGCATTTTTTTAAATTAATTTTATTTTAGTAGTAATGGCGGCGATCTGCAATTTTTATTGTGACTGCGACATAATGGCGGACACATCGGACACTTTTGACGCTATTTGGGACCATTGTCATTTATACAGCGATCAGTGCTATAAAAATGCACTGATTACTGTGTAAATGGCAGGGAAGGGGTTAAACACTAGGGGGCAATAAAGGGGTTAAGTGTGTCCTAGGGAGTGATTCTAACTGTGTGGGGGCGGGGCTTACTGTGACACAACACTGATCACTGCTCCCGATCACAGGGAGCAGTAGATCACTGTCCTGTCACTAGGCAGAACAGGTAAATGCCTTGTTTACATAGGCATCTCCCCGTTCTGTCTCTCCGTGACACGATCGTGGGCCGCCGGCGAACATCGAGTTCACGGGGCACACGCTCGCCGCACGGCTTATAAAGTGGACATACAGGTACGTCCATTTGCCCATCGCTGCCATTGTGCCGACGTATATCGGCGTGCAGCGGTCGGCAAGTGGTTAAACAGTGCCAGAGATGGTACTTACCATGAATGAAGAGTGCCTGCTGTGTTAGGTTGCAATATGAAATCCCCTAGACCTCGGATTAATATGAGCAGCTGCCCCTTTGACAGACACTCATCAAGCACCAAAAATACCCATCCTTTCCACCCCCATGCTCCATTAAAAGAAGCTGTACTATTTGTCTCCATAATGAAAAGCATTCTATGAATAGAGTAGGCAGAACTTTCAATCATCTGCTGGTCCACCATTCATACAGCACTTTTTATTTTGGGAATCAATAGCACGGCTTCTTTGAATGGAGCACGGGAATGGAAAGGGCGGGCATAATCATCACTTGGCCAGTGTCTTTTACAGCTGCAGCCGGTCATATTAACCCCTGCAGCACCGGAAGATCACTGCTGCGGGAGCAGAGGACTTTAAATTTGAACCAAACACAGCAGCCATCAGCACAAGGGACACTCTTCATTCAGTCCTTTGTACTATTTAAAAAAACTAAACGTCAGCTTATCTATCTAAACTGTTTGCACTGTACTGTACTACAGTTCACACAACTCTATGCATGTCGTATTTTGTTTGAGGGTGAGCTTAATATTTGGACATGTAGCGGATGGTTACATTTAGGGGGAAGCATCTGAGTGGTAACTAGGCTCAGATGCACTAATTGTTAGGTTTCATGGACCATTTCTATCCCTGGGAGATAGAACTGGTGTGTAAGTACACAGGGGCCTATGGGTGGCGCTGTTGCCATGGGCCCGGGTTGAAGCGCAGTACAAGGTTGTGTCCTTTTTGTCCCCTCTCGGCAGCAGTACGGCGGGGAACCTGCTGTGCCTGTCGGGAGAGGATATAAAAGGAGGTGGCCATCTTCCAGAGGGGTCGTCGGTTCCGCGCTCAGGCACCTTAAGCCTGGGTGCGTGTGTGTCATCTCCGGGTGCCCTAGGCCCGGAGGCCTGGTCGGGTTGCCTCTGGGTGCCCTAGGCCCAGAGACGGAGCTGCTTTTCCATCTCAGACACCTTCAGTCTGGGGTGAGGTACTTTGGAGAAAGGCCCGGAGCCCAGCAGCCTTCGGCTGGGATCCGCCGGGGACCGGGACTCCCAGGGATCTGCCTTGCGAGGGGACCCGTATCCAGGACGAGGAGGCCAGGGAGGTGACCCTTTCTGAAGACCCAGCGCAGAGTCGTGGTGACAGATGGGGCCTCTGGTAACTCTCCGGAGGGATGTTCTTGTCCTATAAGGGCTAGTTCACTAACGGAAGGAAGTACGTGTTCTTTAAATCACAGTGGCAGTGATACTACGCACCCAAGGTCAGTAGCAGTTGCTTTCATATTTTTTCACCCGGTCAGTGGCAGTGACCAACCTCATGGTCTGTGGCAGAGACCGTGCGCCAAGTCTGTTCGTGCTGATCAGAGCAGGAGAAACCCAAATTCAAGTTTGTGCCTGGACCTCCTCCCACCTTATCTGACCTGTGTCTTGTCCCAACCTGTCTGCTCTCAAAGAGACTGTTTATTGTGCAAGAAGGAATACATAAGTGTTGGACCTTTCAGTTGGTGTGGACAGTTGCTTACTGGGGAGAATTAAAGACTTGTTTCTGACTACTGCAGAAACGAGGTCAGAAATGGAGGCTTTTTGACACTGGCTGCAAGCAGGCCCGAGAAACTAACACCGCTCAACCTCCCTATTCAGGAGGGTACGGGCTTGTGGTGCGGTGTGCCTCATTCTTTTCCTGCGGAGGAGCCAAGCAGAAGAAAAGCAGGTAAAGTCTGGGGTTGGTGCGCTACAGACACATTAAAAGATGTGCAGCCAAACCTCGTTTGGCTGTACTTCTCCTGTGGCACAGGAGTGCAGTTTGTTCTGCACTCCTGTGACCCATTTTCAGCAGGCAGTGGGCTGAAGCCTGCTGTCGGCTGACATCACAGAGCCGGTGCAGGCTCGGGAAGGATCGCGACCATATGGCCGGGATCCGCCCACATGCCTGGACTGGCACCCGGCTCAGCCTCTCACCGAGCTGCTGAGAGCCTGAACTGGCCACTCCCGCCACAGCCCAGTGCTCCAGAGAGTGCGAGGGGGCAGAGCAGAGAGCTCTGGGAACCAAGCGATCTGTGGTATTAGATCGCTCGGTTCATAGTGTTACAGAACCTGCAACCACCTAGGTAAGTACAGTATGATTCTGAAATAAGAGGAAAACCCTATACTTCTCTTTTAAATCTTAGGTTCAATGAAAGATTTGCTGATGGTCTACTAAACATACAACCTGTGGGTCTAAAATGTGAACAGGTACATCTATTTAAACAGAACATGCAGATCTCCATTTCAGGCAGTGGAAAGAATATTGCAAAATGGACAGAACAGGCTGGAAGGGATATATTTAGCAAAGTGTTGTAAATACACAATTTTCATCAATTTACTTGAAAGCATTATATTAAACTATGGCTGAAACATCACAGCATTATCACAACTGTCAGAACAGTGAGAGAGAATGTCTGTAATAGTAGCAAACGTTACTGTGAAATGCAGTTATCTGACGCTCTTATGGGATGCCTACTTTCACTTGAAGCCTTCCATCATAGGAGAAAGAGATTAATGTTCAGAATTTTTATAGCATGCAAGTTGCTACATCAATCATTATCCTCACCCAGGGCAGTTATAGCTTGTTCCATCACTTTTTCACGAGCTTCTGATGAGGCCATGTCAGCAAGGGCCAGTGACACACTCTTTGCTCCAAGCTCCAGGCACTTGGTTTTCACCTGTATTCAAGAGAAGGTTGAGTTTATTACCACATTTAGTGTGTGCTATTTAACAGCTAGAAAGGCTAACTCTATACCTTGTGCAACAAATGTCCTGTGCTCGCTAACTTAATTGTTTACTAGGTCACAGCGTCCTATTATCTCCAAGGGCCCTTTCACACAGGCTTTCCGATCAGGTCCGCCTGCTCCATTCAGCCCCATGGAGCAGCGGATGTCAGCTGTGACATGTCCGCCGACACCCGCTGCTATCCGATCTGATCCGATCTGCAAAATCCTAACAGATGGAGACTCTATTTTCCATCCGTCTGGTGGATCGGATGAAAATGGACAGGTGGTCCGTTTTCATCCGATCTCCCCATAGAGGAGAGTGGGGCTCTGACAGGTCCATCTCTGCACAGTGAGAGGAGATGGACCTGTCATCCACCTACTCAGCTTCGATCAGCTGAGTGATTCCCCGCTGAGCAAAGCAGAGTCCGCCGGGCGGACCGCCCATGTGAAAGAGCCCTAATTTTGTTGGACAGTTCCTATTGCTGGACTACTAAACAGGTGCAATATGCAAGGAGAGAAATATTTTGTAGGAAAATTGACATGGTTAGATAGGTAAGGCTAGAATTTGGCAATGAGCGATAAGTGAACATAGGTAGGGGACAAAAGATTAGCCACCTTTATTGTCTTTGATATCCCTTCAGGTGATCATTCTCCACTACTAACTGACTATGCCTTGTTCTGCAATGTGTGAAGTCAGCCATCTTGGTAGAGACAGGGTTTTGCTTTCTCATGTCAAAGCCTCCAGAAATGAGAACAGTAAATAGCACAGTAGTGACATCATCAAATTTCCTCATAATCTCATGAAACTAGCAGTCAAGGGCAGCAGTGCCTGAGATCTTACACTGTAGATCTATAACAGTGTGCCTAGTTTCAGCATCAACATCCGGCATAATCAGAAGCATGGATGTGGGACACAGAGCATTTCTGTGGTACGTTGTCATTGAGCACCAATGCTGGGCATTCCTCATTCCAACAATAGGACATACAGTATAGCTATGTACAGTATCTCTGTTCTGTTACTGACACCAGTGATGGGATATTCTTACTCCCATAGACACCAAAGCCAGGACATTCCTTCTGCCATGGACACCAAGGCCAGGACATTCCTCCACCCATGGACACCAAGGCCAAGGCATTTCTCCTCCTATGCAGACCAAGGGCAGGGCTTAATTCCATCTTTTCATCTAATAATGCTTGATATCTGTGTCAATCTCTTGATTACAGGAGGTGTTGTACTACCGTTTTGAGAGGGCTACCATGCTGCTGGCATGTTTTACCCTAGCCCTTGAAAAAAAATACCCAAGCTTTGCCTACAACTCTCCTGCACACTAAAGACCAGTTTTTATAGTTACTTTAGAGCTCTCTTTCTGTAGAAAAAATTCTATCACAGAGTAAAGACTTTTGCATATAGATCTACCATTTTGCATCTTTTAGTGATGGAAAAATATGCTCATTATGATTTGACCACATCCCTTTAAACCAGGGGTAGGCAACCTTAAAGAGGGGGAGATCTACCTGAACAACATGGGAGAGGTCAAAGATCACCGGGCACAGTGTCGCCCCCCTCATACCTTATTTAAACCTCCAATACCACTGTGTAGCAATCGCACACATTGCGTGGGTTTAAATCAGGTGGTAAGGAGCCAACATATCGCCTCCTCAGCACCTGTCAAACACACTCGGATCGCTTTTCAGGGGAGCAGCAGTGCCTGCTGCACTTGTGAATGAACCGTTACTATTTTACTATTCTGAGGCCCCTATAAGGCTGCTTTCACATTGAAGTGCTGCGGTTTACCCACACCGTGGGTGCAGCACAGTGCATCTGCAAATTTCCTGGGTTAGCTGCACTTTGCCCTAGACTTCTATTAAATCCTACAGGTGTGGTGCACTTTCTGAAAGCGCACTAAAACTCAGGAGTCTTGGTGCGCTTTCAAAAAGTGCACCCCAATGACAAATGTTTTTGGAAAATTAGTTTTTTTTATTGAAACAAGGATTGGTGATAAAGCATCAGTGGAGAGAAGACACCTTTTTCACTTATTAACTCTTACAGGAGAGAATTTGCCTTCCTAGGGGTAGATTTCTTCTCACTTCCTGTAGTCGTTTGTAAGTTGGATGTTTGAAAGTAGGGGCCTGCCATATATACTCTGCAGAAATTTGCCCCTTAGGTGTTGGTGTTGCCACAACACTGTAAGCCCTCACAGTTACTCTTGGTGGGCGCTGGAACGCCCTGCTGTCAACTATTATATCAGGAATTGTATTTACATGCCACTGTTGAACAGTGGTAGGAAAAATTGGGCCTTTGGTGGTGGTGCTGGTGCCACAACACTGTAAGCCCTCACAGCCCTGCTGTGAATTATTAGATCAAGAATTGTAATTGCATGCCCCTGTTGAACAGGGGCTGAAAAATTGGGCCTTTGGTGGTGGCGGTGGTGCTGGTGCCACAACACTGTAAGTCCTCACAGTTACTCTTGGTGGGCGCAGGAATGGGCCCTGCTGTGAATTATTAGATCAAGAATTGTAATTGCATGCCCCTGTTGAACAGGGGCTGAAAATTTGGGCCTTTGGTGGTGGCGGTGGTGCCACAACACTGTAAGTCCTCACAGTTACTCTTGGTGGGCGCAGGAATGGGCCCAGCTGTGAAATATTAGATCAAGAATTGTAATTACATGCCCCTGTTGAACAGGGGCAGAAAAATTGGGCCTTTCGTGGTGGTGGTGGTGTTGCCACAACACTGTAAGCCCTCACAGTTACTCTTGGTGGGTGCAGGAATGGGCCCTGCTGTGAATTATTAGATCAAGAATTGTAATTTCATGCCCCTGTTGAACAGGGGCTGAAAAATTGGGCCTTTGGTGGTGGCGGTGGTGCTGGTGCCACAACATTGTAAGTCCTCACAGTTACTCTTGGTGGGCGCAGGAATGGGCCCCTGCTGTGAATTATTAGATCAAGAATTGTAATTGCATGCCCCTGTTGAACAGGGGCTGAAAAATTGGGCCTTTGGTGGTGGCGGTGGTGCTGGTGCCACAACACTGTAAGTCCTCACAGTTACTCTTGGTGGGCGCAAAAAATGTGTATATAATTCATATAAATGTAGTAATATATGTGGCAAAGAACAACTATATGTATAATAACTGATTAACGTGAGAATGATGAAGCATAAGGAGATTTACATGAATAATTTTAACCCCTTATAAAAGTGAAAGTGAACATATAAACGAAAAACGAAAAACAAGAAGGATATGTGTGTATATATATCGTGACGTATATTGATTGGGTAGTGGAATCAATAGTCAGGACGACACTATAGGTGAATTAGTTAAAAGTGCACATTCCAAGCCATACAATACCAAGTTTAACTAATCAATACAAACTCCAACATCCTTGTATTTTTTGTTTTTTATTTTTGTATGAATATGTTTGTGTATTCAATCAATCAATTTGTCGTTCTTAAAAGTGGAGCTCCACCCTAAATTTTCACTTCTGCTAAATCGGATTCCTCCCCCCCATCCGGTGTCACAATTGACACCTTTCAGGGGGGAGGGGGGTGAAGATACCTGTCTAAGACAGGTATTTTCACCCACATCCGGGAGTCCTCTCTCCGGGAATCTGCAGGAGTGACATCACTTCCCCCAGACTTCCCGTAGTGTTCTGGGAGACACTCGGCTCCCAGAACACAGGAGGACGACTCGCGCATGCGCCGTAGGGAACCGGGCATGAAGCCGCAGGGCTTCACTTCCTGGTTCCCTCAGCGAGGATGGCGGAGGGAGCAGCAGAGCGACGAGCGATCGCTCGTCCTCTGCTGCGGACGTCGCTGGACTCCAGGACAGGTAAGTGTCCAAATATTAAAAGCCAGCAGCTGCTGTAGCTGTAGCTGCTGGCTTTTAATATTTTTTCCGGCGGAGCTCCGCTTTAATCTTGATTGCCATAGCATGTTCCTATGTTTTAATATTTAGTGATAGATTTTCTTTTTTTTTTTTTTTTTTTATTATAATTAACTTTATTATAATTGTTTTTGTATATATATGTTCCAATTTATTATTTATATTCCTATTTTTGGTGTTTATCTTTAGTGTTCACCACATTTCACACATTATTATACCACACTTTATTATTGTTCACACCACATTTTACACATACAGGTCCTTCTCAAAAAATTAGCATATTGTGATAAAGTTCATTATTTTCTGTAATGTACTGATAAACATTAGACTTTCATATATTTTAGATTCATTACACACAACTGAAGTAGTTCAAGCCTTTTCTTGTTTTAATATTGATGATTTTGGCATACAGCTCATGAAAACCCAAAAATCCTATCTCAAAAAATTAGCATATCATGAAAAGGTTCTCTAAACGAGCTATTAACCTAATCATCTGAATCAACTAATTAACTCTAAACACCTGCAAAAGATTCCTGAGGCTTTTAAAAACTCCCAGCCTGGTTCATTACTCAAAACCGCAATCATGGGTAAGACTGCCGACCTGACTGCTGTCCAGAAGGCCATCATTGACACCCTCAAGCAAGAGGGTAAGACACAGAAAGAAATTTCTGAACGAATAGGCTGTTCCCAGAGTGCTGTATCAAGGCACCTCAGTAGGAAGTCTGTGGGAAGGAAAAAGTGTGGCAGAAAACGCTGCACAACGAGAAGAGGTGACCGGACCCTGAAGAAGATTGTGGAGAAGGACCGATTCCAGACCTTGGAGGACCTGCGGAAGCAGTGGACTGAGTCTGGAGTAGAAACATCCAGAGCCACCGTGAACAGGCGTGTGCAGGAAATGGGCTACAGGTGCCGCATTCCCCAGGTCAAGCCACTTTTGAACCAGAAACAGCGGCAGAAGCGCCTGACCTGGGCTACAGAGAAGCAGCACTGGACTGTTGCTCAGTGGTCCAAAGTACATTCGGAAATCAAGGTGCCAGAGTCTGGAGGAAGACTGGGGAGAGGGAAATGCCAAAATGCCTGAAGTCCAGTGTCAAGTACCCACAGTCAGTGATGGTCTGGGGTGCCATGTCAGCTGCTGGTGTTGGTCCACTGTGTTTTATCAAGCGCAGGGTCAATGCAGCTAGCTATCAGGAGATTTTGGAGCACTTCATGCTTCCATCTGCTGAAAAGCTTTATGGAGATGAAGATTTCATTTTTCAGCACGACCTGGCACCTGCTCACAGTGCCAAAACCACTGGTAAATGGTTTACTGACCATGGTATTACTGTGCTCAATTGGCCTGCCAACTCTCCTGACCTGAACCCCATAGAGAATCTGTGGGATATTGGGAAGAGAAAGTTGAGAGACGCAAGACCCAACACTCTGGATGAGCTTAAGGCCGCTATCGAAGCATCCTGGGCCTCCATAACACCTCAGTAGTGATGAGCCGAACACCCCCGGGTTCGGTTCGCACCAGAACCCGCGAACGGACCGAAAGTTCGAACGAACATTAGAACCCTATTAAATACAATGGATGCAAACGTTCGAATTCTAAAGTGCTAATTATAACAACTATTATGCATGTTATTGTCATAAATAGGGTTTGGGAACCCGGGTTCTGCACCAGGGGACATGTATCAATGCAAAAAGAAGTTTTAAAAACGGTCGTTTTTCGGGAGCAGTCATTTTAATGATGCATAACGTGAAAAAAAAAAAGTCAAATATTCCTTTAAATATCGTACCTGGGGGGTGTCTAAAGTATGCCTGTGAAGTGCCACGTGTTTCCCGTGTTTAGAACTGTCCCTGCACAAAATGACACTTCTAAAGGAAAAAAAAGCCATTTAAAACTGCTTGCGGCTTTAATGTAATGTCTGGTCCCGGTAATATGGATGAAATTCTTTAAGAAAAATGGCATAGCTACCCCATGACCCCCCCCCCTACCCCAGCCCATTACCAGCCCCTTTGGGTCTTGTATGGATATTAAGGGGAACCCCGCACATAAAATAAAAAAGGCCCTATATACTCTGAACAGCCGTATACAGGCGGTGCATACAAGACAGGGACTGTAGGTTTGTTCTTATGTAGAATCTGTTTGTAATTTTGAACAGGTACATTGTTGAAGTGTAGCTCCAGCCCAAAAATCTATTTTTAAACTTTTTGGGAAACATAGGTAAGGGTTATCACCCCTGTAACATTTGTTTTGCTGTCTGTGCCCCTGTTCAGAACATTTCACCTCACTTTCCGTCCCAATGACAACTGTTTTTGAAATGTGGTGTTTTTCTTGAAACAAGGATTGCTGATAAAGCATCAGTACAGATGAGACCCCTTTCTCCCATATTTATTCTTACAGGAGAGAATTTTCCTTTCTAGGGGTAGATTTCCTCTCACTTCCTGTTGTCTTCTTTCGTTTGCAAGTAGGAGTCGTTTGTAAGTTGGATGTTTGAAAGTAGGGACCTGCCGTATATACTCTGCAGAAATAGGCCCCTTAGTTGTTGGTGTTGGCACAACACTGTAAGCACTCAGTTACTCTTGGTTGGTGCTGGAACGCCCTGCTGTCAACTATTATATCAGGAATTTTAATTACATATAATTGTTGAACAGTGGTAGTAAAAATTGGGGCTTTGATGGTGGTGCTGGTGCCACAACACTGTAAGCCCTGACAGTTACTCTTGGTGGGTGCAGCAATGGGCCCTGCTGTGAATTATTAGATCAAGAATTGTAATTACATGCCCCTTTTGAACAGGGGCTGAAAAATTGGGCCTTTCGTGGTGGTGGTGGTGGTGGCGTTGCCACAAGACTGTAAGCCCTCAGAGTTACTCTTGGTGGGTGCAGCAATGGACCCTGCTGTGAATTATTAGATCAAGAATTGTAATTGCATGCCCCTGTTGAACAGGGGCTGAAAAATTGGGCCTTAGGCACTGGTGGCACAACACTACAACCCCTCACAGATACTGTACTTGGAGCACAGCAATGAGCCCTGTTGCAAAGTATTGCTTCAAAAATTGTAATGACACGCCCCTGTTAAACAGGGGCTGAAAAATTGGGCCTTAGGCACTGGTGCCACAACACTCCAACCCCTCACAGATACTGTACTTGGAGCACAGCAATGAGCCCTATGGCAAATTATTGCTAAAAAAATTTTAATTACACGCCCCTGTAAAACAGGGGCTGAAAAATTGGGCCTTAGCCACTGGTGGCGGCACCCATAAACAAAAATGATCTTCCAAGCTATCATCATCAATCGTATCATTGAGGACTCGGAGGAGGAGGATAGCCAGTCAACATAACAGCACAGGCACTCAGCATCAGCATCAGTCTTGAAGGGATGTGACATGTTAAAATCAATTAGTCTGTTATATCAGCATCAGGTGTGTGGTAGCTGGTGGTGATCCAAGACTGGTTCATCTTGATGAAAGTCAGTCGATCAACCGAGTCGGTGGACAGGCGCACCCTGTGATCCGTGACAAATCCTCCAGCAGCACTGAATGTGCGTTCCGAAAGAACGCTGGATGCAGGACAGGCCAGTAGCTCAATTGCATACTGTGCAAGCTCTGGCCAGTGATCCATCCTCAAGACCCAGTAAGCCAGAGGATTTTCAGTGGGGAAGGTGTCCAAGTCTGACCTTGCCCCTAGATATTCCTGCACCATGTTTATCAGACGCTGGCGATGGTTGCTGGAACCGATCATACTTTGGGGCTGCGGACTAAAGAATTGTCTGAACGCATCGGTCAGACGGCCACCTTCCCCACCGCTCCTTCTTTGACTGGCCGAAGCCTCAGCAACTCGTTGTCCAGGACCAGGAGTTTGTAACCTCCCAGTCTCTGGGAACGCGTTGCACAGACCTTTCTGCAAGGCCTCCCGGAGTTGTCTCATCCTCTGCTCCCTCTGCGACGGTAACATAAGGTCCGCAACCTTACCCTTGTACCGTGGATCAAGGAGAGTGGCCAGCCAGTAATGGTCCCTCTCCTTGATCCGAAGAATACGAGGATCCTTCCGCAGACTTTGCAGGATCAGGGAGGCCATGCAGCGTAGGTTTGCTGAGGCATTCGCTCCGGAGTCCTCTGGGTCACTAAGGACGACATGATCCGCAGCCACCTCCTCCCAGCCACGTACAAGTCCACTGGTTTCTTGGGACTGTAAATCATCCCTAAAAGACTGCTGCTGATGATGCTGAGTGCCAGCCTCCACCTCCATGCTGACACAATCCTCCTCCTCCTCCTCCTCCTCCTCCTCCTCCTCCTCTTCCTGTGCGATGGGTGGGACAGAAGGAACACTGTCTGGGTAAAGGGGGCCTTGAGAGGCAAGGAAGTCCTCCTCTTCCTGCCTCTGTTCTGCCTCAAGTGCCCTGTCCATTATTCCACGCAGCGTGTGCTCCAACAGGTGGACAAGAGGTACAGTGTCACTGATGCATGCACTGTCACTGCTCACCATCCTCGTGGCCTCCTCAAATGGTGCCAGGACAGTGCATGCATCCCTGATCATGCCCCACTGGCGTGGAGAAAAAAAACCAAGCTCCCCTGACCCTGTCCTGGTGCCGTAGTCGCACAGGTACTCATTGATGGCCCTCTGCTGCGTGTGCAGCCGCTGCAGCATGGCCAACGTTGAGTTCCACCTGGTGGGCATGTCACATATAAGGCGGTTCTTGGGCAGGTTCAACTCCTTTTGCAGCTCAGCCAGGCGAGCACTGGCATTATAAGATCTGCGGAAATGCACACAGACTTTCCTGGCCTGCCTCAGGACATCCTGTAAGCCCGGGTACCTGCCCAAGAACCGCTGCACCACCAGGTTAAGGACGTGAGCCACACAGGGCACATGGGTCAGTTGTCCCTGTCGGAGGGCGGAGAGGAGGTTGGTGCCATTGTCGCAAACCACCATTCCTGGCTTAAGCTGGCGTGGCGTCAACCACCTCTCGGCCTGGCCCTGCAGAGCAGACAGGACCTCTGCCCCAGTGTGGCTTCTGTCCCCCAAACACACCAGCGCAAGCACGGCATGGCATCTTTTTGCCTGCGTACTTGCGTAGCCCCGTGAACGGCTACGGAGCACCGCTGGTTCACAGGACAAACCACAGGAAGAGGCCATGGAGGAAGAAGAAGAGGAGGGGGTGGAGGAGAGAGGTGTGTCACAACCAGTAGTAGCATTTTGGAGGCGTGGCGGTGGGACAACCTCCAACACTACTGCACCTTGTCCTGCATCCTTCCCAGCTGCCAAAAGAGTGACCCAATGGGCCGTGAAAGAAAGGTAACGTCCCTGTCCATGCCTGCTGGACCATGAGTCAGCGGTAATATGCACCTTACCGCTGACCGCCCTGTCCAGCGAGGCCAAGACATTGCCTTCCACATGCCGGTAGAGAGCCGGAATAGCCTTCCGTGAGAAAAAGTGGCGTTTGGGAACCTGCCACTGAGGAACCGCACATTGCACAAACTCACGGAAGGGGGCCGAGTCTACCAACTGAAAAGGCAGCAGTTGAAGCGCTAGCAATTTAGCCAAGCTAGCATTCAACCGCTGGGCATGTGGATGGCTGGGAGTGAACTTCTTTCGACGGTCCAGCAGCTGGGGCAGGGAAATTTGCCTGCTAGAATCGGACGTCGGTGTACTGCTAGCAGAGTGGCCGCAAGTACTTGGCTGTGACACACCTAATTCTACACCTTCATTCCTCTCAGTGCATGTTTCAGAGAGGACTGAAGTTATAGTGGGGTTGGAGATCCCAGCTGATGCGGTGCAAGGAGAGGTCCGCTTTGTTCTTTGGTGTGGGTCTTTGAGGTAGGCTTGCCAACGAGCTGCATGGCAGGTCAACATATGTCTGGTCAGGCATGTGGTACCCAAGCGGCTGATGTTTTGGCCACGCGATATACGCTTGAGACATATGTTGCAAACAGCAGCTGTGCGATCTGATGCACTAGCCTCAAAAAAGGCCCACACCAAAGAACTTTTTGAATGACGGGCAGAGGCAGCGCCCTGCACAGGCGGAGCTCTGCGGTGTGATTCCGTCGGTGTACTGCCCTTACGCTGGCCACCAAAGGGCATCCTGCCTCGTTGGAGATGTGCCTCCTCCTCATCCTCCTCCTCTCTCCTATTAGGCACCCACGTGGAGTCAGTGACCTCATCATCACCTCCCTCCTCATCACTGGAGCCAATCTGGCAGTATGCTGCAGCTGCTGGAACATGACTGCCAGATTGGTGTCCTTCTTGAGCATCCCCTCTGTCTGCTCTCACGCTACTGCCTTCCTCTAGCTGGGTTTCATCATCAGACCCTTCGAAACGCTGGGCATCCTCCTGGAGCATGTACCCAACACTGTGCTGAAACAGTTCGGGGGACTCCTCAGGAGGAGGACATGGTGGGTCTAGGGAAGGAGTGACTGATGATGAGTCTGACATTGATACCAGGGAAGAGGACGCTTTGGCAGCTGCTTTTCCAGTACCCTGAGCCTGGGTGAGAGAGGATGAGGAGGAGGAGGAGGGCTTGGTCATCCACTCTACCAAGTCTTCGGCATGATGTGGCTCAACATGTCCAGCTGCCGAAAAGAAGGACAAGCGTGTCCCATGGCCATGTGCTGATGACAATGCACCGCGTCCACGACCAGCACTGTTGCCCCCAGACACAGAGCCTGCTTGCCCTCTTTTATTGCCTCCTGACTGTCTGCCTCTCCTTGTTTGCCTTCCAGACATTCTAATAGATGGCCTGCAGGGAGATGGGAAAAAAGCAATAAGGGCTACCTTCAGGTGTCCTTCTCTGTCCCTTGAAACAAGGACTTTGACAGTGAAAGAAACTGACACACTCTCCCTACCTACAGTTTTCTGTCCCTAGAAAAAATGTTTTTTTTAAGCACAATTTAGCACAAGGAGAATTCACTCACTGTCCTTCCAGGTCCCTGGAAACAAGGACTTTGACAGTGAAAGAAACTGACACACTCTCCCTACCTACAGTTTTCTGTCCCTAGAAAAAATGTTTTTTTTAAGCACAATTTAGCACAAGGAGAATTCACTCACTGTCCTTCCAGGTCCCTGGAAACAAGGACTTTGACAGTGAAAGAAACTGACACACTCTCCCTACCTACAGTTTTCTGTCCCTAGAAAAAATGTTTTTTTTAAGCACAATTTAGCACAAGGAGAATTCACTCACTGTCCTTCCAGGTCCCTGGAAACAAGGACTTTGACAGTGAAAGAAACTGACACACTCTCCCTACCTACAGTTTTCTGTCCCTAGAAAAAATGTTTTTTTTAAGCACAATTTAGCACAAGGAGAATTCACTCACTGTCCTTCCAGGTCCCTGGAAACAAGGACTTTGACAGTGAAAGAAACTGACACACTCTCCCTACCTACAGTTTTCTGTCCCTAGAAAAAATGTTTTTTTTAAGCACAATTTAGCACAAGGAGAATTCACTCACTGTCCTTCCAGGTCCCTGGAAACAAGGACTTTGACAGTGAAAGAAACTGACACACTCTCCCTACCTACAGTTTTCTGTCCCTAGAAAAAATTTTTTTTAAGCACAATTTAGCACAAGGAGAATTCACTCACTGTCCTTCCAGGTCCCTGGAAACAAGGACTTTGACAGTGAAAGAAACTGACACACTCTCCCTACCTACAGTTTTCTGTCCCTAGAAAAAAAATTTTTTTTAAGCACAATTTAGCACAAGGAGAATTCACTCACTGTCCTTCCAGGTCCCTGGAAACAAGGACTTTGACAGTGAAAGAAACTGACACACTCTCCCTACCTACAGTTTTCTGTCCCTAGAAAAAATGTTTTTTTTAAGCACAATTTAGCACAAGGAGAATTCACTCACTGTCCTTCCAGGTCCCTGGAAACAAGGACTTTGACAGTGAAAGAAACTGACACACTCTCCCTACCTACAGTTTTCTGTCCCTAGAAAAAATGTTTTTTTTAAGCACAATTTAGCACAAGGAGAATTCACTCACTGTCCTTCCAGGTCCCTGGAAACAAGGACTTTGACAGTGAAAGAAACTGACACACTCTCCCTACCTACAGTTTTCTGTCCCTAGAAAAAATGTTTTTTTTAAGCACAATTTAGCACAAGGAGAATTCACTCACTGTCCTTCCAGGTCCCTGGAAACAAGGACTTTGACAGTGAAAGAAACTGACACACTCTCCCTACCTACAGTTTTCTGTCCCTAGAAAAAATGTTTTTTTTAAGCACAATTTAGCACAAGGAGAATTCACTCACTGTCCTTCCAGGTCCCTGGAAACAAGGACTTTGACAGTGAAAGAAACTGACACACTCTCCCTACCTACAGTTTTCTGTCCCTAGAAAAAATGTTTTTTTTAAGCACAATTTAGCACAAGGAGAATTCACTCACTGTCCTTCCAGGTCCCTGGAAACAAGGACTTTGACAGTGAAAGAAACTGACACACTCTCCCTACCTACAGTTTTCTGTCCCTAGAAAAAATGTTTTTTTTTAAGCACAATTTAGCACAAGGAGAATTCACTCACTGTCCTTCCAGGTCCCTGGAAACAAGGACTTTGACAGTGAAAGAAACTGACACACTCTCCCTACCTACAGTTTTCTGTCCCTAGAAAAAATGTTTTTTTTAAGCACAATTTAGCACAAGGAGAATTCACTCACTGTCCTTCCAGGTCCCTGGAAACAAGGACTTTGACAGTGAAAGAAACTGACACACTCTCCCTACCTACAGTTTTCTGTCCCTAGAAAAAATGTTTTTTTTAAGCACAATTTAGCACAAGGAGAATTCACTCACTGTCCTTCCAGGTCCCTGGAAACAAGGACTTTGACAGTGAAAGAAACTGACACACTCTCCCTACCTACAGTTTTCTGTCCCTAGAAAAAATGTTTTTTTTAAGCACAATATAGCACAAGCACAAAACACACTGACACTCTCCCTACCTATCCTTCTCTTTCCCTAAACTAAAGGAATCCAGGTTAAGCAAGAAAGAAATAAAAGTCACTGTCCCTGCCTATGCTGCTCTATCCCTGCTCCGGAACACACTACACTAGGCCGCCGTGCTGGCGGCCTTTTATAGTGTGGGGCATGTACTAAACACCCTCAGCAATAATTGGCCACAGGCATCCTGCCTGTGGCCAATCATTGCTCTCCTCGCTGCCGGCGCTGTGATTGGCCAAGCATGCGGGGTCACAGTGCATGCTTGGCCAATCACAGCGCCTGGATGACACTGCGATGGCGTAGTGCATTGTGGGCCGTTCGCGTCACTCGAATTTGGCGCGAACGGCCCAAATCGTTCGATCTTCGTCGAACGATCGAACAGCCGATGTTCGAGTCGAACGTATGTTCGACTCGAACACGAAGCTCATCCCTACACCTCAGCAGTGCCACAGGCTGGTTGCCTCCATGCCACGCCGCATTGAAGCAGTCATTTCTGCAAAAGGATTCCCGACCAAGTATTGAGTGCATAACTGAACATAATTATTTGAAGGTTGACTTTTTTTGTATTAAAAACACTTTTCTTTTATTGGTCGGATGAAATATGCTAATTTTTTGAGATAGGATTTTTGGGTTTTCATGAGCTGTATGCCAAAATCATCAATATTAAAACAAGAAAAGGCTTGAACTACTTCAGTTGTGTGTAATGAATCTAAAATATATGAAAGTCTAATGTTTATCAGTACATTACAGAAAATAATGAACTTTATCACAATATGCTAATTTTTTGAGAAGGACCTGTATATACATATATATATCTTTTATATATGTGTTTTCTTTTTCATTGATTGCGTTTGTTTGAGAAGGATTCCCTTTTTTTCATATCACAGTGGTTGGTGGACCACACCCTCCTCTCTCACTTGAATCACCTCATTCACAGCCAATCACTGAATCATTACTTTCACTTGGTGTTGGATCACATGACCCTCCTCTTAGGGTATATATTAGATTAAATTTGTGCACTAGGTAGCTATGAATAAGCACTAGTACAGTGTGAAACGCGTTAGCCAGTTTTTTGACCAGTGTGACGTGATGTGCAGTGTGTATTTGGATCCCTGAATTTTAAAATAAAGGCTTTTATTTTTGGAGTGCTGCTATCCAGAAGACTTGTTTGTTCCTGTTTGCTGATATTGGCATTGCCTGCACCCTTGGTTGCTGGGAGGAGGTAATTTTGAGGATTTCTACACCTGAGAGGCTCCTTTTTCTCTAATATGCACCTTACCACTGACCGCTCTGTCCAGCGAGGCCAAGACATTGCCTTCCACATGCCAGTAGAGAGCCGGAATCGCCTTCCATGAGAAAAGTGGCGTTTGGGAACCTGCCACTGAGGAACCGCACATTGCACAAACTCACGGAAGGGGGCCGAGTCTACCAACTGAAAAGGCAGAAGTTGAAGTGCTAGAAATTTAGCCAAGCTAGCATTCAACCGCTGGGCATGTGGATGGCTGGGAGCGAACTTCTTGCGGCGGTGCAGCAGCTGGGGCAGGGAAATTTTCCTGGTACAATCGAACATCGGTGTACCGATAGCAGATTGCCCGCAAGTACTTGGCTGTGACACACCTAATTCTACACCTTCATTCTTCTCAGTGCAGGTTTCAGAGAGGACTGAAGGTATAGTGGAGTTGGAGATCCCAGCTGATGAGGAGCAAGGAGAGGTCCGCCTTGTTCTTTGGTGTGGGTCTTTTAGGTGTGCTTGCCAACGGAATGCATGGCAGGTCGACATATGTCTGGTCAAGCATGTGGTGCCCAAGCGGCTGATGTTTTGGCCACGCGAGATACGCTTTAGACATATGTTGCAAATGGCAATGGTGCGATCTGCTGCACACGTCTGAAAAAAGGCCCACACCAAAGAACTTTTGGAATAACGCGCAGAGACAGCAGCGCCCTGCACATGCGGAGCTCTGCGGTGTGATGCAGTCGTGTGCTGCCCTTAAGCTGGCCCTTGGAGGGCATCCTGCCTCGTTGGAGATGTGCCTCCTCCTCCTCCTCTTCCTCCTCCTCTCTCCTATCAGGCACCCACGTGGAGTCAGTGACCTCATCATCCCCTCCCTCCTCATCACTGGAGCCAATCTGGCAGTATGCTGCAGCTGGGGTAAGATGACTGCCAGATAGCTGACCTTGTTGGGCACCCCCTCTCTCTGGGCTCACATTGCTACCCCCTCTCTCTGAGCTCACGTTACTGCCTTCCTCCAGCTGGGTTCCATCATCGGAGCCTTTAAAACACTGCGCATCCTCCTGGAGCATGTACCCAACACTGTGGTCAAACAGTTCGGGGGACTCCTCAGGAGGACATGGTGGGGCTAGGGAAGGAGTGACTGATGCCATTGAGCCGAGGGAAGAGGCTGATTTGGCAGCTGCTTTGCCAGACAAAGTACCCTGAGCCTGGGTGAGAGAGGATGAGGAGGAGGAGGACGGCTTGGTCATCCACTCTACCAAAGTCTTCGGCATGTTGCGGCTCAACATGGCCAGCTGCCGAAAAGAAGGACAAGCGTTTCCCACGGCCACGTGCTGATGAGAATGCACCGTGTCCACGACCAGCATCACTGTTGCCTCTAGACACAGAGCCTGCTTGCCCTCTTTTATTGCCTCGTGACTGTCTGCCTCTCATTGTTTGCCTTCCAGACATACTAATGGCCTGCTCTGGTGTTAGTATGGGAAAAGCAGCAATTGTTTTCAGTTAGTTTTAGGTGAAAATTGTGCAGAGGACACAGTACACTGAAAATACTTGCAGCTCTCTGCTTGTGGTTTTATTATGAGGACACCACTATAATAGTATTAGTCACTAACTGTATTCAGGTGAGCTTTAGGTGAATGCTATGCAAAGCACACAGTAGTACACTAAGTGAAACACTGACTGTCTGCAGCTAGCACAATCACCGGCCTGCCTGTCACAGTATAGAGAATAACTGTACCCAGGTGAGCTTTAGGTGAATGCTATGCAAAGCACACAGTAGTACACTAAGTGAAACACGGACTGTCTGCAGCTAGCACAATCACCGGCCTGCCTGTCACAGTATAGAGAATAACTGTATCCAGGTGAGCTTTAGGTGAATGCTATGCAAAGCACACAGTAGTACACTAAGTGAAACACTGACTGTCTGCAGCTAGCACAATCACCGGCCTGCCTGTCACAGTATAGAGAATAACTGTATCCAGGTGAGCTTTAGGTGAATGCTATGCAAAGCACACAGTAGTACACTAAGTGAAACACTGACTGTCTGCAGCTAGCACAATCACCTGCCTGCCTGTCACAGTATAGAGACTAACAGGAACGGATCTAGCTAAACTCAATACAGTGTATAAATATATATACACAACACCTAGGATGCATATACATCCTCTACACACTGTAACAGCAGCTAACTGACTCGCCTGCCTGCTCTATCTAACTCAATATAAATGACACTGTCTCTCTCTCTCTGTAACTGTCTCTTTCACAAACGCCAACACACTACACAAGGCCGACTTCCAGGCGGCCTTATATAGTGTGGGGCGTGTACCTACTCCTCTGAGCCATGATTGGCCAAAGCCACCCTGGCTTTGGCCAATTACGACTCTCTGTACAGACGGCGCTGTGATTGGCCAAGCATGCGGATCATAGTGTATGCTTGGCCAATCATCAGCCAGGAATGCATTGCGATGCCGCAGTGAATTATGGGCCGTGACGCGCCACACGAATTTGGCGCAAACGGACCACAACGTTCGATCTTCGTCGAACGATCGAACAGCCAATGTTCGAGTCGAACGTGTGTTCGACTCAAACACGAAGCTCATCCCTACTCTGTTTATACCTTCCTCCAGAGTGCACTGCAAACCTTCTTCGCACAGTGTCTCTCTTTTAAAAAAATTCTAAAGTTGGGAAGTGTGTTCTGTGCATTGTAAATGTGTATGCTTGAACAAACAGATTTAATCTACAGGGAATATTATAGCATTTTGGGCCAGACTGTGTTGCCATGGTGATGGAAATACCAGCTGTTTTATGAAAAGGCAGTCTGGAGTGACTGCACTAAACTACCTCAATGTTTAGTAAGAGCATATTATGGCCATGTGGGCAATATTGTCAGATTACTAAGTCCACCTTTTGCAAACAAAATAATAAATGCAGGCAAGTTTGCAAAAAAAAAAAAGTGCATTTATTATTATTATTAATTTTGTTTTTGCATAGGAGCCTGCAAATAATTGCAACTGTTATCAGTGGATCACAGGTGCAATGAACAGGCTCCTGCAGACTCTTTCCGCAGTCGCTGGTCTATAATGAGGTATGTCAATCAAGGGGTTAAGTGTGTGTTCCCTAGGTGTGTTCTAACTGTGAGGGGATTGGACTGACTGGGAGAGAAGACAGATCCTTTTTCCTACTTAGTAGGAACAGACGATCTGTTTCTCCTCTCCTGACAGGACAGGGATTTGTGTGTTTACACACAAATCCCCGTTCCTGCTCTCGTGCCCGCAATCGCGGGTGGCCGGCAGGGATCGCGCATCCGGTCCCCCACCGAGCAGCAACCGCAGTATATATATACACACAGCGATTTGCGCATGACTGCTGCGGCTCTTAGAGCGGCCGCAGTATATGTACGGCGATTCATGCAGCAGAGCTATTCTTCTGGGAAAAACGTATGTTAAAATTTTCTCGGGAAAATTCAATAAACAAATACTGTAAAAAAAATTGTTTAATTTGTTTTCAGAATTCGTTTCATTTATTCATATTCGAATCCATTTGAATTTTTGAATTAGAAACGTTTTTGAATAGTTTTCCAATTTCCAAGGAGAATAAAACAGAAAATAAAGAAATAGAATAGAAAAACATATAATAAAATAGAAAATAAAAATAACAGAAAATAAAAGAATAGAATATAGAGTAAAACAGAACAAAATAGGATAGAAAATAAAAGAACAGAATAGGATTGAAGAAAAAAATAGAATTAAATAGATTATAACCATCTTCTGAAATTCGAATAAAATAGAAAAGAATATAAATTAAAAAAACAATAGAATAGAATTGAAATATAACCTGTAACGGCACCCCAATCTCAAGGGGTATTAACGCCGTTTACGATGTTCCCTCTCCTAGACACACATCCACTCGCTACCGATATCCACAGCTAAACGACCCTTTCCTATAGGAGCCGACCCCTCTGGAAGAAGACGAGACGCACTCTGTCTCTTCTGTAGTAGGAATGCATTTATTATTGACCAACATTGTAACTTTATACACAATTCAGGGCACATGATTTAACATGAACAAGGGCCCAGCTCCACCCACACATCCCAAAACTCAACACCTCATCCTGACGTCTGCTAGGCTTCAAAAGATCCCAACACAATAGAATATACGATCTCCAATACACATCTTCCCACAAAGGGTTGGCAGCCAGTCTGTCTGGCGACAACAGGTTCTAAACCCTTTACATCTTAAATCCCTTTGTATTGTAAATCCCAGTCTGCCTTTACAATACACACAAGTATAGGGTTAATTACTTCTATTCACACCAGACCTTCCCAAGTCATACTGAACAATAGAATGCAAATTACCTTAATTCCTCACAGCCATGATTACACAAAGTCAGGGCTGTCGGTGATGATATTAGCATCTAAGAGTATGTGTCTAAACATCATGAAGGCGTCACTTTCCAATTAACCTGTTGAGGTCATAATCAAACAGTAGAGAGTTCTTTGCAGGTATCCTGGGGAATATGGTGGATGAATATTACAGACCCAATCTAGATAAAATGTATGTACAGCATTGAATATGGCCATCATAGACCATATTGGGGTTTTCATTCACCCTGTGCCCCTAATAGAGACACAGGGTGATTGACACATAAGAGCCATTGGGGAAGCTGGCGCAAAGGTAATTCATACTTCCTAAGCGATTCTGAGTTCCCCGGGCCTTCCCGTTACATAACCTTTTTCCAAAATTCAAATAGAATCAATTCGAATACAATAGAAAAGAAAAGAGTGGAGTAGAGTAGAGAATAACACAATAGTATAAAAAAAAAAAAAAAAACAGAATAGAATGAATATAACCATCTTCCTATTCTAATCCATTCTTTTCTATTCTATTCAAATTGATTCTGTTTGAATTTTGGGAAACGGTTATATTCTTATTATTTTTCTGTTTATTTTATACTATTCAAATCTATTCTATTAGAAATTCGGAAGATGGTTATATTCCATTCTGTTTTTTTTCTATACTATTCGGTTATTTGCTATTCTATTTGAATTTTGGGAAATGGTTATATTCTTTCGATTCTATTGTTTTTTTAATTCCATTCTTTTCTATTCTATTATAGTCTATTCTATTCTTTTCTTATGAATTTATATTTATTCTATTTTAAATTCAAATTTCAGAAGATGGTTAAATTGTTAAATTCTATGTTATTCTATTCTATTTGTTTCTATTATATTCTAGTCTAGTCTGTTCTTTTATTTTCTATTCTATTTTGTTCTGTTTTACTCTATTATATAATTTTTGGAAAACTATTCGAAAACTATTCAAATTCGAATTTCGGTCGAATTTTTTTTCGTTATTTCAGATTCATTTAAACTCGGTACTATTGTAATTTGAATTTCCGAAAAATGAAAATTTGTCTGAATTTCAATTCGGAACAGATGAACCGCACATGGACTAATTGCATCCCTATTGGGGACTAATGACCCCATTGGTTTTTCCATCTCTGAGCATTTTGTAGATGCATGAACATTTATTATTTTTTCAAATCCTGGGCTTAACTGTTCAATCCATCTTTAGATCCTGAGATCCATTGTTCGATCTAAGCTTAGATCCTGGTTGCAACAGTTCAATCTATTTTTATATGTTGAGCTCAAATGTTAAAAGGGACACTACCCTAAAATTAAACAACTACAGTATCCCCCCATCTCTGAGCTTTTGTAGATGCGTAAACATTTAATCTCTTTTTAGATCTTGGGGTCAAGAGTTCAATCTCTTTTTAGATCTTGGGGTCAAGAGTTCAATCTATTTTTAGATCTTGGGGTCAAGAGTTCAATCTCTTTTTAGATCTTGGGGGTCAAGAGTTCAATCTCTTTTTAGATCTTGGGGTCAAGAGTTCAATCTCTTTTTAGATCTTGAGGGTCAAGAGTTCAATCTCTTTTTAGATCTTGAGGGTCAAGAGTTCAATCTCTTTTTAGATCTTGAGGGTCAAGAGTTCAATCTCTTTTTAGATCTTGGGGTCAGGAGTTCAATCTATTTTTAGATCTTGGAGTCAGGAGTTCAATCTATTTTTAGATCTTGGAGTCAGGAGTTCAATCTATTTTTAGATCTTGGGGTCAGGAGTTCAATCTATTTTTAGATCTTGGGGTCAGGAGTTCAATCTATTTTTAGATCTTGGGGTCAGGAGTTCAATCTATTTTTAGATCTTGGGGTCAGGAGTTCAATCTATTTTTAGATCTTGGGGTCAAGTGTTCAATCTATTTTTAGATCTTGGGGTCAAGAGTTCAGTCTATTTTTAGATCTTGGGGTCAAGAGTTCAGTCTATTTTTAGATCTTGGGGTCAAGAGTTCAGTCTATTTTTAGATCTTGGGGTCAAGAGTTCAGTCTATTTTTAGATCTTGGGGTCAGGAGTTCAATCTATTTTTAGATCTTGGGGTCAGGAGTTCAATCTATTTTTAGATCTTGGGGTCAGAAGTTCAATCTATTTTTAGATCTTGGGGGTCAAGAGTTCAATCTATTTTTAGATCTTGGGGGTCAAGAGTTCAATCTCTTTTTAGATCTTGGGCTTCAAGAGTTCAATCTATTTTTAGATCTTGGGGGTCAAGAGTTCAATCTATTTTTAGATCTTGGGGTCAAGAGTTCAATCTATTTTTAGATCTTGGGGTCAAGAGTTCAATCTATTTTTAGATCTTGGGGTCAAGAGTTCAATCTATTTTTAGATCTTGGGGTCAAGAGTTCAATCTATTTTTAGATCTTGGGGTCAAGAGTTCAATCTATTTTTAGATCTTGGGGTCAAGAGTTCAATCTATTTTTAGATCTTGGGGTCAAGAGTTCAATCTATTTTTAGATCTTGGGGTCAAGAGTTCAATCTATTTTTAGATCTTGGGGTCAAGAGTTCAATCTATTTTTAGATCTTGGGGTCAAGAGTTCAATCTATTTTTAGATCTTGGGGTCAAGAGTTCAATCTATTTTTAGATCTTGGGGTCAGGAGTTCAACCTATTTTTAGATCTTGGGGTCAGGAGTTCAATCTATTTTTAGATCTTGGGGTCAGGAGTTCAATCTATTTTTAGATCTTGGGGTCAGGAGTTCAATCTATTTTTAGATCTTGGGGTCAGGAGTTCAATCTATCTGTGCCCATCAATGCCACCTAACAGTGCCCATCAGTACCGCCTATCAGTGCTCATCGGTGAAACATATCAGTGCCCATCAGTGCGGCATATTAGTGCCTCCGCATCAGTGCCACCTCATCAATGCCCACCAGTTCAACCTATCAGTGCCCATCAATGCCGCCTTATCAGTGCACATCAGTGAAGGAAAAATGTATTCTGTTCAGGGGCAAACTGATCATTCGGGCATATCGGGCGCTGCCCAAGGGCCCAGGGCCAGTAGGGGGCCTGCCCCTGGCTTATGCCAAACATCCTAAGCAGACACTTGGGGCCAGCGGCTAGGCTAGGCAGCACATAGAGGAACCGAACCTTCCATTTATCTCCTGCCACCGCTGAATGCTCGCTTCTTCTCCTGCAGGTATTCAGCGGTGGCAGGAGATAACTGGCCGGTTTGGTTCCTCTATGTGCTGCAGAGCCGCCCTCCCACCCAGGCGGCCACGGCCGTATTGCAGGAGGCCCGTGTGAGCAAGTCTATCTATGAAACCAGGGAGCTACAGGCTACCTCTGGTTTCTCCCCAGGTGCAGTGCAGCCTTTGTGGCCAGCAGACCCGATGAGCTCTCTCCCAGCCAGCAGCTTCTACACTGGCTGACCGAGCTGGTAGGCGGGCGGGGAGTATGGCCATCTTCATTTACATGCACAGGTGGCTGCTGAAAGTGATAGATAACTGGGAGGAGGAGCATAGATGGCAACCACTGAAGGCTTCTCCTCCATCCATGTGGTAAGTGGCTGCTACAGCTATTCCCTCTATATGTAATGCTTCAGCTCCCTACTTTGGTTAGTACACTTTATACTCCCTCCCCCTGTCTACTGCTCACTGCCGGCCTCCCCATGTATACTGCTCACTGCCGGCCTCCCCATGTATACTGCTCACTGCCTGCCTCCCCATGTATACTGCTCACAGCCTGCCTCCCCATGTATACTGCTCACTGCCTGCCTCCCCATGTATACTACTCACTGCCTGCCTCCCGTATACTGCTCACTGCCCCCTCCTCCTGTATACTGCCCCCTGTATACTGCTTACTGCCCCCTCCCCCTGTATACTGCTCCCCTCCTCCTGTATACTGCTCACTGCCCCCTCCTCCTGTATACTGCTCCCCTCCTCCTGTATACTGCTCACTGCCCCCTTCTGTATGCTGCCCCCCTCCCCCTGTATACTGCTCACTGCCCCCCCTTCTCCTGTATACTGTCCTCCTCCCCCTGTATACCGCCCCCTCCCCCTGTATGCTGCTCACTGCCCCCTCCTTCTGTATACTGCCCCCTCCTCCTGGATACTGCTCCCCCCCATGTATACTGTCCCCCGCCTCCTGGATACTGCTCCTCTCCTCCTGTATACTGCTCACTGCCCCCTGTATACTGCCTCCCCCTGTATACTGCTCACCTCCTCCTGTATACTGCCTCCATCCCCTGTATATTTCTCCCTACCCCTGTATACTGCCCCTCCCCCTGTAGAGTGTTCCCCCTGTATACTGCCCCCTCCTCCTGTATACTGCTCCCCTCCCCCTTGTATACTGGTCCCTCTCACCCTCACCACCTAGTGGATCTTTCACAGGGCGGCGTACCCGGGTCGAGCTGACAGCTGATCGACAGACTAAATGGCTGCGTGGTCATGAACTGGCGCATTTCATCATCACTTCGGCAGAGGGCGTGGCCACACAGCACAGCACATCTAGATTTATACACTTACGAGTGTGAGAGATTAACCCAGCGGCAGCGCTTATGCTTGCACATATCCCATGACTCACTACGCATTTAGCAGTATATCCCTCGCCAGCAAGGACCCTGCCTGTTTGGAGGGGTACAAATAGAGTCAGAAACGTATCAAAGTGTGAAAAGAAATGGATATATCTAACAGAGACTTTACACCCTAAGGGGATGAATGTAGAACTTGACTTAAATTGTTTTATCAGTGATTAGTTTTGGGGTATGAATAATAATTGAAATGCTGGCGTATAATTTACTGGCTGGGAAGGGGCTAACATCAAGGGTCAATCAAGGGGTTAACTGTGCACCTAACAAGTGTAATGTGTGCTAATTTTACTCACAGATCTGGCTGTTTTTTTCTCCCTGCTTTTCAGAGAGAAGAAACAACCAGATTACTGTTCTGTGTACACAGAGTTCTATGTGTTTGTAAACACAGAACCTTGTGCTGTGATTGGACACAGCTGCTCAGCAGGTTTCAACTGAAATCATTGGCTGAAACCTGCTGACAAACTTGTGTCTAATCACAGCACGGGTCAGCAGGGGGCGTGCAAAACCTGCCTGCATCTGCCACACTCTCGCAGTATATTTACTGTGAATGGGTCAGCAAGTGGTTAAAGGCGTTATAAACCTTCCTACCTGCATCTTGGTGTTTTTCACTGGCATAAGATGTGCATTGATTAATGAAGTTTTGTGATGTCATTTGCTGCCCTGCATGTACAGCCTATAGTAGAGGGGTATTGAATTAAAATTCATGGAGGTCCAATCAGTAAAATGTTCTTCCAGCTGAGGTCTGAACCACAATTTTGTGCAAGGACTCAGATCCTTCACATCATACCCCTCTCCTCCTATATCACAATTATATTCTTGCATCAGTGTCCTCCGTCATCCGCAAATCACAGTTCTTCACTTCACTGTTTCCCCTTCACAGTAGTGTTCTCAAGCCCCCTTCCCATCACACACTACCTTTATTCAGGGTAGTGTCCTCGACCCATCTTTTAAATCAACCCCCACCACAGTAGTTTCTTTCCCCCCCTTCACATCACCTTCTACACAGTAGGCAGACAGCCATGCGGGGAAAGGTATCCAGACAGACACCACAATTACATGAGTAGGAACGCTGTCTCCTATGGCAACAGTCTTGTAACAGTTTCTAACAAAGGTTGCAATGAACTCTTTCACTTCTTCTACAATCTCCTATTGTAGAACTTCATTCCACGGAGCTCTGTCTTCCACTAGACTTACTGATCCACTGCCACTGGATCCCCTGAGCTCTTCCAGTCTAGCACTCAGTATCTTCCTCAAGAGTAGTGATGAGCCGAACACCCCCGGGTTCGGTTCGCACCAGAACCCGCGAACGGACCGAAAGTTCGAACGAACATTAGAACCCTATTAAATACAATGGATGCGAACGTTCGAATTCTAAAGTGCTAATTATAACAACTATTATGCATGTTATTGTCATAAATAGGGTTTGGGAACCCGGGTTCTGCACCAGGGGACATGTATCAATGCAAAAAGAAATTTTAAAAACGGTCGTTTTTCGGGAGCAGTCATTTTAATGATGCATAAAGTGAAAAAAAAAAAGTCAAATATTCCTTTAAATATCGTACCTGGGGGGTGTCTAAAGTATGCCTGTGAAGTGCCACGTGTTTCCCGTGTTTAGAACTGTCCCTGCACAAAATGACACTTCTAAAGGAAAAAAAAGCCATTTAAAACTGCTTGCGGCTTTAATGTAATGTCTGGTCCCGGTAATATGGATGAAATTCTTTAAGAAAAATGGCATAGCTACCCCATGACCCCCCCCCCTACCCCAGCCCATTACCAGCCCCTTTGGGTCTTGTATGGATATTAAGGGGAACCCCGCACATAAAATAAAAAAGGCCCTATATACTCTGAACAGCCGTATACAGGCGGTGCATACAAGACAGGGACTGTAGGTTTGTTCTTATGTAGAATCTGTTTGTAATTTTGAACAGGTACATTGTTGAAGTGTAGCTCCAGCCCAAAAATCTATTTTTAAACTTTTTGGGAAACATAGGTAAGGGTTATCACCCCTGTAACATTTGTTTTGCTGTCTGTGCCCCTGTTCAGAAAATTTAACCTCACTTTCCGTCCCAATGACAACTGTTTTTGAAATGTGGTGTTTTTCTTGAAACAAGGATTGCTGATAAAGCATCAGTACAGATGAGACCCCTTTCTCCCATATTTATTCTTACAGGAGAGAATTTTCCTTTCTAGGGGTAGATTTCCTCTCACTTCCTGTTGTCTTCTTTCGTTTGCAAGTAGGAGTCGTTTGTAAGTTGGATGTTTGAAAGTAGGGACCTGCCGTATATACTCTGCAGAAATAGGCCCCTTAGTTGTTGGTGTTGGCACAACACTGTAAGCACTCAGTTACTCTTGGTTGGTGCTGGAACGCCCTGCTGTCAACTATTATATCAGGAATTTTAATTACATATAATTGTTGAACAGTGGTAGTAAAAATTGGGGCTTTGATGGTGGTGTTGGTGCCACAACACTGTAAGCCCTGACAGTTACTCTTGGTGGGTGCAGCAATGGGCCCTGCTGTGAATTATTAGATCAAGAATTGTAATTACATGCCCCTTTTGAACAGGGGCTGAAAAATTGGGCCTTTCGTGGTGGTGGTGGTGGTGGCGTTGCCACAAGACTGTAAGCCCTCAGAGTTACTCTTGGTGGGTGCAGCAATGGACCCTGCTGTGAATTATTAGATCAAGAATTGTAATTGCATGCCCCTGTTGAACAGGGGCTGAAAAATTGGGCCTTAGGCACTGGTGGCACAACACTACAACCCCTCACAGATACTGTACTTGGAGCACAGCAATGAGCCCTGTTGCAAAGTATTGCTTCAAAAATTGTAATGACACGCCCCTGTTAAACAGGGGCTGAAAAATTGGGCCTTAGGCACTGGTGCCACAACACTCCAACCCCTCACAGATACTGTACTTGGAGCACAGCAATGAGCCCTATGGCAAATTATTGCTAAAAAAATTGTAATTACACGCCCCTGTAAAACAGGGGCTGAAAAATTGGGCCTTAGCCACTGGTGGCGGCACCCATAAACAAAAATGATCTTCCAAGCTATCATCATCAATCGTATCATTGAGGACTCGGAGGAGGAGGATAGCCAGTCAACATAACAGCACAGGCACTCAGCATCAGCATCAGTCTTGAAGGGATGTGACATGTTAAAATCAATTAGTCTGTTATATCAGCATCAGGTGTGTGGTAGCTGGTGGTGATCCAAGACTGGTTCATCTTGATGAAAGTCAGTCGATCAACCGAGTCGGTGGACAGGCGCACCCTGTGATCCGTGACAAATCCTCCAGCAGCACTGAATGTGCGTTCCGAAAGAACGCTGGATGCAGGACAGGCCAGTAGCTCAATTGCATACTGTGCAAGCTCTGGCCAGTGATCCATCCTCAAGACCCAGTAAGCCAGAGGATTTTCGGTGGGGAAGGTGTCCAAGTCTGACCTTGCCCCTAGATATTCCTGCACCATGTTTATCAGACGCTGGCGATGGTTGCTGGAACCGATCATACTTTGGGGCTGCGGACTAAAGAATTGTCTGAACGCATCGGTCAGACGGCCACCTTCCCCACCGCTCCTTCTTTGACTGGCCGAAGCCTCAGCAACTCGTTGTCCAGGACCAGGAGTTTGTAACCTCTCAGTCTCTGGGAACGCGTTGCACAGACCTTTCTGCAAGGCCTCCCGGAGTTGTCTCATCCTCTGCTCCCTCTGCGACGGTAACATAAGGTCCGCAACCTTACCCTTGTACCGTGGATCAAGGAGAGTGGCCAGCCAGTAATGGTCCCTCTCCTTGATCCGAAGAATACGAGGATCCTTCCGCAGACTTTGCAGGATCAGGGAGGCCATGCAGCGTAGGTTTGCTGAGGCATTCGCTCCGGAGTCCTCTGGGTCACTAAGGACGACATGATCCGCAGCCACCTCCTCCCAGCCACGTACAAGTCCACTGGTTTCTTGGGACTGTAAATCATCCCTAAAAGACTGCTGCTGATGATGCTGAGTGCCAGCCTCCACCTCCATGCTGACACAATCCTCCTCCTCCTCCTCCTCCTCCTCCTCCTCCTCTTCCTGTGCGATGGGTGGGACAGAAGGAACACTGTCTGGGTAAAGGGGGCCTTGAGAGGCAAGGAAGTCCTCCTCTTCCTGCCTCTGTTCTGCCTCAAGTGCCCTGTCCATTATTCCACGCAGCGTGTGCTCCAACAGGTGGACAAGAGGTACAGTGTCACTGATGCATGCACTGTCACTGCTCACCATCCTCGTGGCCTCCTCAAATGGTGCCAGGACAGTGCATGCATCCCTGATCATGCCCCACTGGCGTGGAGAAAAAAAACCAAGCTCCCCTGACCCTGTCCTGGTGCCGTAGTCGCACAGGTACTCATTGATGGCCCTCTGCTGCGTGTGCAGCCGCTGCAGCATGGCCAACGTTGAGTTCCACCTGGTGGGCATGTCACATATAAGGCGGTTCTTGGGCAGGTTCAACTCCTTTTGCAGCTCAGCCAGGCGAGCACTGGCATTATAAGATCTGCGGAAATGCACACAGACTTTCCTGGCCTGCCTCAGGACATCGTGTAAGCCCGGGTACCTGCCCAAGAACCGCTGCACCACCAGGTTAAGGACGTGAGCCACACAGGGCACATGGGTCAGTTGTCCCTGTCGTAGGGCGGAGAGGAGGTTGGTGCCATTGTCGCAAACCACCATTCCTGGCTTAAGCTGGCGTGGCGTCAACCACCTCTCGGCCTGGCCCTGCAGAGCAGACAGGACCTCTGCCCCAGTGTGGCTTCTGTCCCCCAAACACACCAGCGCAAGCACGGCATGGCATCTTTTTGCCTGCGTACTTGCGTAGCCCCGTGAACGGCTACGGAGCACCGCTGGTTCATAGGACAAACCACAGGAAGAGGCCATGGAGGAAGAAGAAGAGGAGGGGGTGGAGGAGAGAGGTGTGTCACAACCAGTAGTAGCATTTTGGAGGCGTGGCGGTTGGACAACCTCCAACACTACTGCACCTTGTCCTGCATCCTTCCCAGCTGCCAAAAGAGTGACCCAATGGGCCGTGAAAGAAAGGTAACGTCCCTGTCCATGCCTGCTGGACCATGAGTCAGCGGTAATATGCACCTTACCGCTGACCGCCCTGTCCAGCGAGGCCAAGACATTGCCTTCCACATGCCGGTAGAGAGCCGGAATAGCCTTCCGTGAGAAAAAGTGGCGTTTGGGAACCTGCCACTGAGGAACCGCACATTGCACAAACTCACGGAAGGGGGCCGAGTCTACCAACTGAAAAGGCAGCAGTTGAAGCGCTAGCAATTTAGCCAAGCTAGCATTCAACCGCTGGGCATGTGGATGGCTGGGAGTGAACTTCTTTTGACGGTCCAGCAGCTGGGGCAGGGAAATTTGCCTGCTAGAATCGGACGTCGGTGTACTGCTAGCAGAGTGGCCGCAAGTACTTGGCTGTGACACACCTAATTCTACACCTTCATTCCTCTCAGTGCATGTTTCAGAGAGGACTGAAGTTATAGTGGGGTTGGAGATCCCAGCTGATGCGGTGCAAGGAGAGGTCCGCTTTGTTCTTTGGTGTGGGTCTTTGAGGTAGGCTTGCCAACGAGCTGCATGGCAGGTCAACATATGTCTGGTCAGGCATGTGGTACCCAAGCGGCTGATGTTTTGGCCACGCGATATACGCTTGAGACATATGTTGCAAACAGCAGCTGTGCGATCTGATGCACTAGCCTCAAAAAAGGCCCACACCAAAGAACTTTTTGAATGACGGGCAGAGGCAGCGCCCTGCACAGGCGGAGCTCTGCGGTGTGATTCCGTCGGTGTACTGCCCTTACGCTGGCCACCAAAGGGCATCCTGCCTCGTTGGAGATGTGCCTCCTCCTCATCCTCCTCCTCCTCCTCTCTCCTATTAGGCACCCACGTGGAGTCAGTGACCTCATCATCACCTCCCTCCTCATCACTGGAGCCAATCTGGCAGTATGCTGCAGCTGCTGGAACATGACTGCCAGATTGGTGTCCTTCTTGAGCATCCCCTCTGTCTGCTCTCACGCTACTGCCTTCCTCTAGCTGGGTTTCATCATCAGACCCTTCGAAACGCTGGGCATCCTCCTGGAGCATGTACCCAACACTGTGCTGAAACAGTTCGGGGGACTCCTCAGGAGGAGGACATGGTGGGTCTAGGGAAGGAGTGACTGATGATGAGTCTGACATTGATACCAGGGAAGAGGACGCTTTGGCAGCTGCTTTTCCAGTACCCTGAGCCTGGGTGAGAGAGGATGAGGAGGAGGAGGAGGGCTTGGTCATCCACTCTACCAAGTCTTCGGCATGATGTGGCTCAACATGTCCAGCTGCCGAAAAGAAGGACAAGCGTGTCCCATGGCCATGTGCTGATGACAATGCACCGCGTCCACGACCAGCACTGTTGCCCCCAGACACAGAGCCTGCTTGCCCTCTTTTATTGCCTCCTGACTGTCTGCCTCTCCTTGTTTGCCTTCCAGACATTCTAATAGATGGCCTGCAGGGAGATGGGAAAAAAGCAATAAGGGCTACCTTCAGGTGTCCTTCTCTGTCCCTTGAAACAAGGACTTTGACAGTGAAAGAAACTGACACACTCTCCCTACCTACAGTTTTCTGTCCCTAGAAAAAATGTTTTTTTTAAGCACAATTTAGCACAAGGAGAATTCACTCACTGTCCTTCCAGGTCCCTGGAAACAAGGACTTTGACAGTGAAAGAAACTGACACACTCTCCCTACCTACAGTTTTCTGTCCCTAGAAAAAATGTTTTTTTTAAGCACAATTTAGCACAAGGAGAATTCACTCACTGTCCTTCCAGGTCCCTGGAAACAAGGACTTTGACAGTGAAAGAAACTGACACACTCTCCCTACCTACAGTTTTCTGTCCCTAGAAAAAATGTTTTTTTTAAGCACAATTTAGCACAAGGAGAATTCACTCACTGTCCTTCCAGGTCCCTGGAAACAAGGACTTTGACAGTGAAAGAAACTGACACACTCTCCCTACCTACAGTTTTCTGTCCCTAGAAAAAATGTTTTTTTTAAGCACAATTTAGCACAAGGAGAATTCACTCACTGTCCTTCCAGGTCCCTGGAAACAAGGACTTTGACAGTGAAAGAAACTGACACACTCTCCCTACCTACAGTTTTCTGTCCCTAGAAAAAATGTTTTTTTTAAGCACAATTTAGCACAAGGAGAATTCACTCACTGTCCTTCCAGGTCCCTGGAAACAAGGACTTTGACAGTGAAAGAAACTGACACACTCTCCCTACCTACAGTTTTCTGTCCCTAGAAAAAATGTTTTTTTTAAGCACAATTTAGCACAAGGAGAATTCACTCACTGTCCTTCCAGGTCCCTGGAAACAAGGACTTTGACAGTGAAAGAAACTGACACACTCTCCCTACCTACAGTTTTCTGTCCCTAGAAAAAATGTTTTTTTTAAGCACAATTTAGCACAAGGAGAATTCACTCACTGTCCTTCCAGGTCCCTGGAAACAAGGACTTTGACAGTGAAAGAAACTGACACACTCTCCCTACCTACAGTTTTCTGTCCCTAGAAAAAATGTTTTTTTTAAGCACAATTTAGCACAAGGAGAATTCACTCACTGTCCTTCCAGGTCCCTGGAAACAAGGACTTTGACAGTGAAAGAAACTGACACACTCTCCCTACCTACAGTTTTCTGTCCCTAGAAAAAATGTTTTTTTTAAGCACAATTTAGCACAAGGAGAATTCACTCACTGTCCTTCCAGGTCCCTGGAAACAAGGACTTTGACAGTGAAAGAAACTGACACACTCTCCCTACCTACAGTTTTCTGTCCCTAGAAAAAATGTTTTTTTTAAGCACAATTTAGCACAAGGAGAATTCACTCACTGTCCTTCCAGGTCCCTGGAAACAAGGACTTTGACAGTGAAAGAAACTGACACACTCTCCCTACCTACAGTTTTCTGTCCCTAGAAAAAATGTTTTTTTTAAGCACAATTTAGCACAAGGAGAATTCACTCACTGTCCTTCCAGGTCCCTGGAAACAAGGACTTTGACAGTGAAAGAAACTGACACACTCTCCCTACCTACAGTTTTCTGTCCCTAGAAAAAATGTTTTTTTTAAGCACAATTTAGCACAAGGAGAATTCACTCACTGTCCTTCCAGGTCCCTGGAAACAAGGACTTTGACAGTGAAAGAAACTGACACACTCTCCCTACCTACAGTTTTCTGTCCCTAGAAAAAATGTTTTTTTAAGCACAATTTAGCACAAGGAGAATTCACTCACTGTCCTTCCAGGTCCCTGGAAACAAGGACTTTGACAGTGAAAGAAACTGACACACTCTCCCTACCTACAGTTTTCTGTCCCTAGAAAAAATGTTTTTTTTAAGCACAATTTAGCACAAGGAGAATTCACTCACTGTCCTTCCAGGTCCCTGGAAACAAGGACTTTGACAGTGAAAGAAACTGACACACTCTCCCTACCTACAGTTTTCTGTCCCTAGAAAAAATGTTTTTTTTAAGCACAATTTAGCACAAGGAGAATTCACTCACTGTCCTTCCAGGTCCCTGGAAACAAGGACTTTGACAGTGAAAGAAACTGACACACTCTCCCTACCTACAGTTTTCTGTCCCTAGAAAAAATGTTTTTTTTTAAGCACAATTTAGCACAAGGAGAATTCACTCACTGTCCTTCCAGGTCCCTGGAAACAAGGACTTTGACAGTGAAAGAAACTGACACACTCTCCCTACCTACAGTTTTCTGTCCCTAGAAAAAATGTTTTTTTTAAGCACAATTTAGCACAAGGAGAATTCACTCACTGTCCTTCCAGGTCCCTGGAAACAAGGACTTTGACAGTGAAAGAAACTGACACACTCTCCCTACCTACAGTTTTCTGTCCCTAGAAAAAATGTTTTTTTTAAGCACAATTTAGCACAAGGAGAATTCACTCACTGTCCTTCCAGGTCCCTGGAAACAAGGACTTTGACAGTGAAAGAAACTGACACACTCTCCCTACCTACAGTTTTCTGTCCCTAGAAAAAATGTTTTTTTTAAGCACAATTTAGCACAAGGAGAATTCACTCACTGTCCTTCCAGGTCCCTGGAAACAAGGACTTTGACAGTGAAAGAAACTGACACACTCTCCCTACCTACAGTTTTCTGTCCCTAGAAAAAATGTTTTTTTTAAGCACAATTTAGCACAAGGAGAATTCACTCACTGTCCTTCCAGGTCCCTGGAAACAAGGACTTTGACAGTGAAAGAAACTGACACACTCTCCCTACCTACAGTTTTCTGTCCCTAGAAAAAATGTTTTTTTTAAGCACAATTTAGCACAAGGAGAATTCACTCACTGTCCTTCCAGGTCCCTGGAAACAAGGACTTTGACAGTGAAAGAAACTGACACACTCTCCCTACCTACAGTTTTCTGTCCCTAGAAAAAATGTTTTTTTTAAGCACAATTTAGCACAAGGAGAATTCACTCACTGTCCTTCCAGGTCCCTGGAAACAAGGACTTTGACAGTGAAAGAAACTGACACACTCTCCCTACCTACAGTTTTCTGTCCCTAGAAAAAATGTTTTTTTTAAGCACAATTTAGCACAAGGAGAATTCACTCACTGTCCTTCCAGGTCCCTGGAAACAAGGACTTTGACAGTGAAAGAAACTGACACACTCTCCCTACCTACAGTTTTCTGTCCCTAGAAAAAATGTTTTTTTTAAGCACAATTTAGCACAAGGAGAATTCACTCACTGTCCTTCCAGGTCCCTGGAAACAAGGACTTTGACAGTGAAAGAAACTGACACACTCTCCCTACCTACAGTTTTCTGTCCCTAGAAAAAATGTTTTTTTTAAGCACAATTTAGCACAAGGAGAATTCACTCACTGTCCTTCCAGGTCCCTGGAAACAAGGACTTTGACAGTGAAAGAAACTGACACACTCTCCCTACCTACAGTTTTCTGTCCCTAGAAAAAATGTTTTTTTTAAGCACAATTTAGCGCAAGGAGAATTCACTCACTGTCCTTCCAGGTCCCTGGAAACAAGGACTTTGACAGTGAAAGAAACTGACACACTCTCCCTACCTACAGTTTTCTGTCCCTAGAAAAAATGTTTTTTTTAAGCACAATTTAGCACAAGGAGAATTCACTCACTGTCCTTCCAGGTCCCTGGAAACAAGGACTTTGACAGTGAAAGAAACTGACACACTCTCCCTACCTACAGTTTTCTGTCCCTAGAAAAAATGTTTTTTTCAAGCACAATTTAGCACAAGGAGAATTCACTCACTGTCCTTCCAGGTCCCTGGAAACAAGGACTTTGACAGTGAAAGAAACTGACACACTCTCCCTACCTACAGTTTTCTGTCCCTAGAAAAAATGTTTTTTTAAGCACAATTTAGCACAAGGAGAATTCACTCACTGTCCTTCCAGGTCCCTGGAAACAAGGACTTTGACAGTGAAAGAAACTGACACACTCTCCCTACCTACAGTTTTCTGTCCCTAGAAAAAATGTTTTTTTTAAGCACAATTTAGCACAAGGAGAATTCACTCACTGTCCTTCCAGGTCCCTGGAAACAAGGACTTTGACAGTGAAAGAAACTGACACACTCTCCCTACCTACAGTTTTCTGTCCCTAGAAAAAATGTTTTTTTTAAGCACAATTTAGCACAAGGAGAATTCACTCACTGTCCTTCCAGGTCCCTGGAAACAAGGACTTTGACAGTGAAAGAAACTGACACACTCTCCCTACCTACAGTTTTCTGTCCCTAGAAAAAATGTTTTTTTTAAGCACAATTTAGCACAAGGAGAATTCACTCACTGTCCTTCCAGGTCCCTGGAAACAAGGACTTTGACAGTGAAAGAAACTGACACACTCTCCCTACCTACAGTTTTCTGTCCCTAGAAAAAATGTTTTTTTTAAGCACAATTTAGCACAAGGAGAATTCACTCACTGTCCTTCCAGGTCCCTGGAAACAAGGACTTTGACAGTGAAAGAAACTGACACTCTCCCTACCTACAGTTTTCTGTCCCTAGAAAAAATGTTTTTTTTAAGCACAATATAGCACAAGCACAAAACACACTGACACTCTCCCTACCTATCCTTCTCTTTCCCTAAACTAAAGGAATCCAGGTTAAGCAAGAAAGAAATAAAAGTCACTGTCCCTGCCTATGCTGCTCTATCCCTGCTCCGGAACACACTACACTAGGCCGCCGTGCTGGCGGCCTTTTATAGTGTGGGGCGTGTACTAAACACCCTCAGCAATAATTGGCCACAGGCATCCTGCCTGTGGCCAATCATTGCTCTCCTCGCTGCCGGCGCTGTGATTGGCCAAGCATGCGGGGTCACAGTGCATGCTTGGCCAATCACAGCGCCTGGATGACACTGCGATGGCGTAGTGCATTGTGGGCCGTTCGCGTCACTCGAATTTGGCGCGAACGGCCCAAATCGTTCGATCTTCGTCGAACGATCGAACAGCCGATGTTCGAGTCGAACGTATGTTCGACTCGAACACGAAGCTCATCCCTACTCAAGAGTCACCCCCGCTTCACCGCTGGGTCCCTTGCTTGGCACTCACAAATACTCCTCAAGCTTCACTCTTGCTGACACGTTAGGTCCCTGGCTTGGCACTCCACAAGCGTCACCTCTGCTGTCCCGCTGGGTCCCTGACTTGGCAATTGCTGATGCTTTCCCACTTCTTTACCGTCCCCGGTTGGCGAGAAGTCTGCTCTGGTACTGGCCTTAGCTTACTCACAGTGGTCTTCGGTAACAATGTGGATGGCCTCTTAGTGGCGACAGCTTCCCCTCTACCTCCAACCACGACTGGCTCCACGGCCGGTGGAACTGTTACTTCTGGTTGGACTACAAGACCGCAGTCCCAACCCTGCACTACTTCTGAATAGGCCCTCAGATAGCTTAGCAGCCAGATGTCCCTGGGATAGGACTTAGGTTTCTGGCCTAGCAGCCCGGGGCAATACAACACATGTCCACCCAGACAGCCGTCCAGGCAGTGGCGGTGCGTCCATTAAGGGCGCACGAGCGCCGCCCCCTCTGTCCAGCCACCCCCCTATATGAATAATGAATAGATTCATGCATTGCATGAATCTATCCATGGCTGCTGTAGCCACCCCCTAATAAGACGTCCGGCCCCTTTTCGGATGCCGGGCGCCTGAATTCCAGCGGCAGGATTATATTTTTGAAGCACCGAATTAGAGCCATAGGCTCTAATAGGCTTCAAAAAAGCAGAACTCGAAGCGCAAAGCATTGCGATCGCAGTTCACCCAGGTATGTTAGAAAAGAAAATGAATATTCGCTTTCCCAACACTGAACCGCCTCTCCGCCAATCAGGAAGCGTGGGTGTGTTACCCATCACCTGATTGGCTGAAACGACAGGCGCTGTGATTGGACACTTATCAGGAGTAGGGGAGGACACAGCTCGCCGCCATCACCCACTGCCCCACCGAGATAGGGTAAGTGCAGGGGGGGGAGTGGTGGCATTTGATGGGCACAGTGGCAGCATTTGATAGGGCACAGTGGCTGCAATGGATTGTTTTTTTTTTCAGAAATTTTCAGTTTGTTTGTGCCCCCCCAAAAAAACAATTGAGCACCAGCCACCACTGCGTCCAGGTATGTTACCTGATAGGCTTCCAATCACAGCGCCTGTCGTTTCAGCCAATCAGGTAACACACCTGGGCTCAGTGGTGGCTGGTGCTCAATTTATTTATTTTTTTGGGGGGGGGGGCACAAACAAACTGAAAATTTCTGAAAAAAAATAAACAATCCATTGCAGTCACTGTGCCCCATCAAATGCCGCCACTGTGCCCATCAAATGTCACCACTGTGACCCCCCCCCCCGCCTGCTCGCCGTCTCCCGGGCACTTACCCTATCTCGGTGGGGCAGCGGGTGATGGCGGCGAGCTGTTTCCTCCCCTCCTCCTGATAGGTGTCCCAATCACAGCGCCTGTCATTTCAGCCAATCAGGAGGAGGGAGGACACAGCTCGCAGCCGTCACCCGCTGCTCCACCGAGATAGGGTGAGTGCCGGGCAGACGAGTGACGGGGGGGTCACAGTGGCGGCATTTGATGGGGCACCAACCACCACTGTGTCCAGTTGGCACAGAACAGCAATCACCTGTCTCCACCCAAATAAATAGGTTCTCCGAGCAGGCCAAGGGGCTCAAGAAAATCCCTGCTTATTGGCTGAGACACCCAATTCATTCTTATTCTGTCCTTGCAATGCCCTTGTCTAATCTAATGTCACCAGATACCCGGCCACCACAGAAGAGAGAAGTGCAGCAATTCCAGAATTAGGGTGAAATCAATTGACCTAACAATCGACCAAGGCAACTATCACTTGGCAAATAAATTTAATAGCAACCCTGCCTAAACATCAGGGTGCTACATCTAAAATTATCTACTTTATTATAAATTCATTTATTAGCCATGATGAATATCTATCTAAAGCTGGTATCATCATAAACCTTTATGATTGAGTCCTTATCTAAGCATTAATGAAAATGTGCCAGTTTAGAGATCATCAATCCTCACCCAACTCTCTAGTTCGAACTTTTGGAATTAATAAAATTGCACACCCCCCAGGCAGTTGATTATTTTTTCATTACTCCCCTTGAGCAGAGCATCTTCCCTTCTTGCTGTTAGTAAGAGGTGTACACCTGCCCTGGCGTAGTGGTATGCCATTTCTTCGCCAATGCCAGTGCTTGCACCAGTAACTAGGACCCTAGCATTGGCAAGACTTTCTGAAAAATATGAAAAATATGAAAAATATTAGCAGAACATTTAAGCAAATCACAACATTTTCAATTAATCTTTTTTTTTATATATATATGTAGCGGCCCCCTCTCTCTCCTCTCTATTCTTCTGGCTCTGGCTCTTGTCTAGGGGTACCTCTGAGGAGAGAGTGCGAGGTCACCACGCCAAGTTCCCACTGCAGGTGTGTGTGTGTAGTGGGAGACAATTCTCTTTTACCTTCGGGTCGGTGTTCTGCATCTGGAGCCTCCTCCTGGTTTCTCGAACAATGTCTGCCAGTAAATAAGTTCCACACCACTAAAGTCCAACACTCCTTTATTCTTCTCATAGAAAAGTGAACACAATCAGTTGGACTCCCTCAACGAACAGAACAGACAGGGGGTGTGGATGCGAGTAGGCCCAGGCACAATGAACTCTCCTACTTCCTTCCCAGAAGTAGGTTTATGCTCCCAATCGAGGAAGACATCCCTCCCGGCGGTCTCTGGAGGTTCACCCGTCACTGGCAATTTGCTGCACCAGGTCTTCAGGTAAGTACCCCCTCCGGTCCCTTACGCCACTGGATTCGGGTACCCACTCCCGGGGACCCCTAGGAAGTTCCTCCCTCGCGGAGCCTTAATCCGGGACCCTCAGTCCCGGACCGCCATCCAAGTACCTCACCCCAGGCTAAAGGTGCCTGGGATGGAACACGACCTCCGAACGTCCTCCAGGCCTAGGCCGCCTAGAGGACCGACACGAACCACCGCCCTCAGGCTGAAGGTGCCCGGGACTCGACTCCCGCCACCAAAAATGGCCGCCCCCTTTATACCCTCTCCCAGCAAGCACGGCTGGTTCCCCGCCCCACCATACAACCGCTGAGAGAGGCCAAAAAGAGGTACGACACTGCAATGATGGCTCAACCCCGGGCCCAAAGTGACAGCGCCACCCGGTGGGCCCCAGGGAACCATACATCACAGTTTCCCCACCAGATTCAAACAGAAAAGCACATACCAGCTACATATACAAAAAATATTTTTTTAAGTATATACACAGTATCCTATCACATATTAATTAGAGGTCAAAAAGTTTACAAAACAGGTCAAGGAATGTGGCTTTTTAAGATTGGCTATTACCACAATGCAGTAGTTGTATTTAAAATTACATAACCCTGGTCTTGCTATTTATTTTATTTCTGAATTCACCCATGCAACACCTGTTTATTAAAAGAATAAAGAAAAAATAAAGAAATAATAACAATACAATGGCAGGGAGTGTTTCCTTTGAGCTAAAATGTGCAAATAGGCACAAAAAGTCTAATAAAAACTTTAAGGGCTCATTCACATGTGCAGTGGCCTCTGAAGCATTTGAATTGGATCGCTCTTCAGAGACCTTGTGAAAGGTGATATTATAGTGCCTCCTCATCGTCTGCTTTAACTCTGTAAATTAAAAGAAAAAAGAGAGGGCGCACAGACCTTGTGCATTACCAATGGCTGGTTTATTAAAAGTATATTTAAAAGATCATGAATACTCACAAACAAAGGCAAGTAATAGGCACATAAAATTCCATCCAGGGAGATAGCCTCTTCCTGGAACCGAATGAGCAGATGATCAAGCCCCCTTCTTCAGAGCCAAGAAGTAATAGTAACTCAACCTTCTTGGCTCTGAAGAAGGGGGCTCGCTCCCGCAACGCGTCAGCCGTAAATATTTGTCATCTTGACTCTGATCATCTGCTCATTCGGTTCCAGGAAGAGGCTATCCCTGGATGGAATGTTATGTGCCTTTTATTTGCCTTTGTTTGTGAGTATTCATGATCTTTTAAATATACTTTTAATAAACCAGCCATTGGTAATGCACTAGGTCGGTGCGCCCTCTCTTTTTTCTTTTAATTTCCAGTCCTAAGAATACCAAATATTCTGAGGAGGGCAGCAAGACCTCTGGGCATTTTCCTTTTAAACGGAACACTCTGGTTGTATCACCAAGAGACCAAACTTCTGAGCGCAGGAGACTGTTTTTCTTGTTTCTGTGAATTAACTCTGTAAATGCCATACTACCACGTCGCAATTGCGTGCATTGCACATGTTTGCGGCACGTTTGACTTGAATTGGCCGCGAGTGGCGATAACGCCTGCTAAATGCAACATGCTGTTTTTGCCACGGCCGTGCCATGTGTACAGCCTTGAGTGGTTCCAGGTGGGCAGTTGGAGGGTGATAAAACCGTGGCTCAACTGTCTGGTTTTACTGCCCCCTAGTCGAACGTTGGGTGCATGAAATCTCATGAAGTTCAAAACACTAAAACACGGTTACAAGTGAAACACAGACACTGATGCACATGTATAGGTTTAAGGCTACATTCACACCTAAGCATCACATTTCCAAGCATTTTTTCATTAGCTTTTTTTTTTTTTTTTGGAGCAGAATTACACGTTTTTCTTAAAGCGGAGCTCCACCCTAAAATGGAACTTCCGCTCATCGGAACCCTACCCCCCTCCGGTGTCACATTTGGTACCTTTCAGGGGGGAGGGGGGTGCAGATACCTGTCTAAGACAGGTATTTGCACCCACTTCTGGGAGTCCTCTCTGCGGGTATTCTGCGGTTAGTACGTCACTTCCCGCAGAATACCTGTTGTGTTCTGGGAGACACTCGGCTCCCAGAACACAACAGGGACCAGTGAGAACATTGCAGCGCGACTCGTGCATGCGCCGTAGGGAACCGGGCAGTGAAGCTGCAAGGCTTCACTGCCTGGTTCCCTCACCGAGTATGGAGGTGGGGGCAGCAGAGTGACGAGCAATCGCTCGTCTTCTGCTGCCGACGTCGCTGGACTCCAGGACAGGTAAGTGTCCATATATTAAAAGTCAGCAGCTGCAGTATTTGTAGCTGCTGGCTTTTAATATTTTATTTTTTCGGCGGAACCTTTGCTTTAAGACCCCTTTCACACCAAAACAGTTTTTAGGCGTTTTAGCGCTAGAAATAGCCTCTAAATAGCCCCTGAAAGTAGGTGCGCTTGCGGGACATTAGGAAAAGTCCTGCAAGCAGCATCTGGGAGCGTTGTATACAGTGATTTTGGGAATCGGTGCGGCGCCCCAAAGTCGGCGTCACACCGATTCGGACAGTGCTATTGCCGGAAATAGCCGCCGATTTGGCATGCGATTTGACATGCCAAATCGCATCAATGTGTACCTGGACTCAAGCTACAAAACGCTCAAGTGTGGACGAGGCCTAAAAGGGGCCTTCGAAAACCAGTCTCATAAATAATGTTGAACTTCTAAACCAATAAAAAAGAATAGCAGCATATTGGTAAATTAGAGTAACATTGTACTAGCTGTACATTATCATCATATTATATGTATATGGGAGTAAATCTTCAGGGCAGTGTTGCCCAGTGTGTACGCAAGGCAAATTGCCTCTAGATCTGTCAGTTCAATTCACACCACTGCACTGAAAAAAGGATTAGGAAGTGCTGTACTTTTTTTCAGCACAGCAAGTTGTAATGGAGGCACTACAGTGCATAAAGACAAATTTAATTTAATTTTGTGACATTTCAATAAAGTTGAAAAAAAAAGAATAGAATATAGTGTGATGTCATTACAGCACAGCATTGTCATATAAACACAGCAATGCCTCCCACGAGCCTGAAATCACATATACTTATAAAATCACACATAACTATGAGTCACATATTATACAAACTATATCCTGCAATGTTTCCTGCCCCTGATAAACCAAATCAAGTATATAGTAATTTATTTATCCCATACATTTTCTTACCAGGGTCAAAAGTGTCTCTGTACAGATATCCAACTAAAGCCATGAGGGCAACAAAGCACCATCCTTTCATAAAGTAGCCCATAGTGGAAAGCAGAAGAGTCACAGTCAGCTCAGTTGTAATCTGTAACACATGTACTGTGTGTGTGAAAGCTTTTTCTTCTGACTGGAATGCAGCCTAACAAGATCTGGAGGTGTCACATGGTCAAAGTTCTTGCTTCATAAAATGAATTGCATTGTATTAGTGCTCCCATGATGTCCTCCTCTGTTGCATAAGGCAGTATAATACAAAGCACACAGAGACAGAGTCGCTCTGCCTTTTATATCCATTGCTTTGATTATATTGGTTTATATTATATTGGTTTAAAAAGGGACAGAGATACTGGAATATAGAATAGAAAACCTTTATTATCATTGTACAAAAAAATTGAACATGACTCCTAAAACCTAAAAACAATGCATTACACACATAAACACAATATAACAGCCCACAACTTTACAGCACACTAAACCCACCACCCCCCGCAGGAGCTGCCTGCTATGATGGGTCCTCTGTTCTCTGCCTTGACTCTTGAAGCCGTTCTCCATCCACTAAGGATGAGCTTAAGCTGTGTTCGCAAGCCGAACGTGCAGAGCTCGCCAGGAAGTCGGAACTGCGCTGCACTAATCACAAGCAGTGAGACATTTCCCGATCTCTGCAGCCGCGCATCGGGAAATGTCTAACTACCTGTGATTAGCGCAGCGCAGTGCCGACTTCCTGGTGGGCTCTGCATGTGCGGCTTGTGAACATGCCTGAGCTTATCCTTATCCCCCACCAACACACTGGGTAATAAGTTACTCACACCTTTGTAGCTATGCCTAGGTTCACACTACTGCGATGCGATGTACTGCAAATTTGATCAGTTTTTTTGTCCTGTGTGAGGTGCGAATTTGCCTTGCGTTTTGAGGTGGACAGGTGCAAATTTACCACGATTTTACCACAAATTTCAGGAGGCAGACAGTTTGCAGAGAGAGTGAACTGTGTGCTGCGAGTTTACTGCAAGTTCAATTGAGCCTGGGTTCACACTGATGCAAATTTACAGCGGGTTTGATGCGTTTAGGAATACACAGATTCGCAGGTCATGTAAAAAGCATAGTATTCCATGGCTTTGGTTCACATCTATGCGTTGTGAATTTGGTGCGAGGAAAAAAAAAAGGGTCCTGTGCGTGTTGACTGCGAGTGCGATGCGAATTACTATGGTGCAGTGTTGACTGCGGGTGCGATGCGAATTACTATGGTGCAGTGCGAATTTTATCTTTAAAGACTTCAATTGAACTTGCAGTAAACTAGCAGCACACAGTCACATCTCTGCGAATTGTTCACTGTCTGCCTCCTGAAATTTGTGGTATAATCGTAGTAAATTCGCACCTGTCCACCTCAAAACGCAAGGCAAATTTGCACCTCACACAGGACAAAAAAACTGATCAAATTCGCAGTACATCGCATCGCAGTAGTATGAACCTAGGCTAAATGTTGATATTCTACCGCTCTATGATAGTACACAGAAAATAGACCACAAGCAACTTGAATAACGAACGTATTATTGAAGGGTAAGCAAATGCAATGTATAGAACAAATAAACAGTACAACATACTACGTTGTTCATAGCCTACAGCTATTAACTTACAACGCAATAAAACTAAGCCCCATTACACTAGCCCTCACAGTATGAGTAGGAATAGCATCAACCATGAAAGCATGAATGGCGTAAAGGAAACCTTACTGAAAAAAAGTTAGCAATAGCTACTCAAACAATGTTCCTACGCATACAGTCCCAATAGCAGGTGGGTGTATTCACTACTGGCAAATAGGTATCCCTGGGGAAGTCTAAAGTACCTGGCGCCTGAATGTCAAGTTTGTTTGGCTTTCATTGGAAGCTGTCACTTTAAAGCAGAGGTCCACCCTAAAAAAAAAAAAAAAATAGCCAAAAAGGCTACAAAAAATTTGAAAAAATAAAAAAAAATATATTTTTTTCTTTATACTTACCAGAAATGGCTGTTACTAGGCAGATCGTCCTAATCTGCCACTTCCTGGTCCGCGGTGGTCTTCTTTCTTCTCCTCCTCGGGCTGCCTCCTGGGAAATTGGGAGCGGTGTCTTCTGGGACCTTGTGTGTGTCCCAGGAGACACCCGCCCATGCACATAGTGCCGCGCGACTCGCACATGCGCAGTAGGGAACCGGGAAGTGAAGCCGCAACGCTTCACTTCCTGATTCCCTCACCGAGGATAGCGGCGGGGCAGCCGAGACCTGAGCGATTGCTTGGCTTCGGCTGCCGACATCGCGGGCACCCTGGACAGGTAAGTGTCCTTATTAAATGTCAGCAGCTACAGCTGTTATTTTTTTTTAACGCCGGACCTCCGCTTTAAGGCCGTGCACAAAGGATGGCGAGTGAGCTGTTAAGGGTAGGGTGACCAGACATCCCCGGTTTCCGGGGACAGTCCCTCGATTAAGGACACTGTCCCCGGACCAAGTCTGTCCCCAGTTTTGTCCCCGGATTGGATTTAAACAGGGGCTCAGGCAATTACAAAGACAGTAAGTGCAGAATTAAAATAAAAAATTCTGAATTACACAGCACCCCGCCCTGCCTATCCTACTAGCTTAGAGGGGTGTATTTTTTTTTTCCATTATCTATGCCCCTTTCTGATGATCATGTGCTGGTCGGAGCGGAGGGACTATTTCTTCAGTTTCGGGTGCATGCCCATTCAGCTCCGCTCGCATGCTCTTCTGCCTTGGCTCAAGTCCCGGCCAGCCGCCTGCCTGCTTATCTCCTTGCCTTCCCTGGCAGAGTGATCTTCCTCCGCTCCTCACCCAGTAGTAGCCGGGCCCCGGAGAGTAAGAGTTGAAAGGCTGGGAAGTGGGCGGTGGCAGCGACGGGCAGAGAGTCGCTGATTGCCGCCACTAGTAAAAAAAAAGATATGTCCCCGGATTTCATTTAAAAAATCTGGTCACCTTAGTTAAGGGGCAATCTCAGTTGGTATTAACCACTTGCCGCCTGCCCTATTGCAAAATGACGGCGGCAAAGTGGTTTCAATATCCTCACTGGACGTCATATGACGTCTTCAGGATATTGTGCCGCTGCGCGCCCCCGGGGGCGCGCATCGCGGCGATCATTGTTGCGGGATGTCCAATCACGGCTGATCACGATGTAAACAGGAAAAGCCGGTGATCGGCTTTTCCTCACTCGCGTCTGTCAGACGCGAGTAGAGGAGAGCCGATCGGCTGCTCCTCTGACCGGAGGGGTTTGTGCTGATCGATTATAAGCGCAGCCCCCCCAAGGATGCCCACACTGGACCACCAGGGATGCCACCAGACCACCAGGGATGCCCACCATAAGGTATGCCACCCTAGACCACCAGGGATGCCAATTAGAAATGCCTAATGGATGTCAATCAGTGCCCACAATGGATGCCAATCAGTGCCCACAATGGGCACAACTGATTGGCAGGCATTATTGTTTGGCACTGATTGGCATCCATTAGTACAACACATTACAGTATAGTGCCACCTATCAGTGCCCATCCATGCCGCCTATCAGTGCCCATCCGTGTCGCCTATCCGTGCCACCTATCGTGCCCATCCATGCCGCCTATCTGTGCCCAACCATGCCACCTATTGGTGCCCATCCATGCCACCTATCTGTGCCCATCCGTGCCACCTACCAGTGCCCATCCGTGCCGCCTATCAGTGCCCATCCGTGTCGCTTATCGGTGCCCATCAGTGCCACCTCATCGGTGCCCATCAGTGCCGCCTCATCGGTGCCCATCAGTGCCGCCTCATCAGTGCAGCCCCACCAGTGCCCATCAGTGAAGGAGAAAACTTACTTATTTACAAAGTTTTGTAACTGAAACAAAAAATAAACTTTTTTTTTTCAAAATTTTCGGTCTTTTTTTAATTTTTTTAGCAGAAAATAAAAATCGCAGAGGTGATCTAATACCACCAAAAGAAAGCTCTATTTGGGGGAACAAAATTATAAAAATTTAGTTTGGGTACAGTGTAGCACAACCGCGCAATTGTCATTCAAAGTGCAACAGCGCAGAAAGCTGAAAATTGGTCTGGGCAGGAAGGTGTATAAGTGCCCGGTATGGAAGTGGTTAACTATAGGCAGCAAGGGGTTAAGCTCAGTAGTTCTGCTCACCACTCCCAGTATACAATGGATCAGGTCCAGTATACTTGGTAATCAGTGGTCCCAGAAGTCTCAGTCCTCACGATCAAGTCCACTCTGATGTGGTAGCACACAGAAACAGGTCTACCCAGCTCGGGTTCCAAGGCAGAAGTCTCTCGCTCTGGTCCTTGCAGCTCTGTTCTCATGTAGGCAAGCACAGCACAGGTCCACCCACACTAATTTCCCCACACTGTCTGCCTGGTGTCCGGAGCAGACCCTGTGGCAACAGGCCTGCACCACCTTTACCTTGCACTGGTCTCTCAAGCTGTGCTAGTTTGCCTGGGAAAAATGCTGTATCTCTCCTCCTCTGTAAGCAGGGAATTGTTGGTGTTGGTGTTCCATAGCCAATCACATTTTACTGCACCCCTCATGGACTACATTTCCCTCCTTGAGATCACACAACAGTCAGTGGGGTTGATTTACTAAAGGAAAATCCACTTTGCACTTGAAAGTGCACATGGAAGTGCAGTCGCTGTAGATCGCTGTAAATCTGAGGGGAAGCTCTGAAATTAGGGGAAGCTCTGCTGATTTTATCATCCAATCATGTGCAAGCTAAAATGCTGTTTTTTATTTTCCTTGCATGTCCCCCTCAGAACTACAGCATCTGCATTTCCATGTGCACTTTCAGTGCACTTGCAAGTGCAAAGTGGATTTTCCTTTAGTAAATCAACCCCAGTGTGTCAAAGGTTACTGATCATTCAACAGTTGGTGGATTAAATGACAACTGCAAGTAACTGTCACAGGCAGGGCTGCTGTTAGAAATCACAGGGCCCCATACAGCCTACCTGACAGGGCCCCCTTTCCTCCAGCCAAAAGTAACTGAGGACATAGATTTATTAGTCCATTTCTCTGTATATGCAGCTGCACAGATGAATGAATAGGAAGCACTCCGAAGCTTCCTGCTCATTCACAAACTGAAGCATAGTGGCGAATGGACACAGGAGTGATTCATACCGATGGCTCACTGTAGACCTTCAGGAATGGAAGGGGCCGGTAAATTACATATTTACCGGCCCCTTCCCCCACTCTCCATCCTGAAACATCCCCTAGTGCCCCAGCAGCTGCCTGGCAGGAGAGAAGACAAGAGGAAGGAAGCTGGAAGCGCTGCAGGGGAAAGGGGCACACAGGAGCCCAGACAGCAGATGGTAGGGGAGCATGTGCTAGAACAAATCCCCCTGCAGTGCAGCTGGAGGGAGAAAGAAGAAGAGAAGCTGTCAGCGCTGTAAGGGGAGGCAGAAGAGGATTGGTGTCTGCCAGGGAAGGGCTGGGCCAGGGGGCAGGGTGGCAATTGCCTCCCAGGCTGCCCTAACTTATCTTCAAAATGGCCGGCAGCCGCTGCCCGCTACCATTTTCTTTTTTATTCTGGTCTAGGAAGTCGGGCCGGGGGCATGGCCATGGCGGCCGACCACTAGCTGTTGTAGTCCAGGAGTTGTAGTCCGCACTCAAGCTTTTGGTGGGTGGAAAACACAGCAGTGCAGAGGAAACTACAACTCCCTGGGACCGGATTCTTGGAAGCAGGCAGAGGCAGGGTGTGCCAGGGAGTCGGGACGCAGGGCTGCAGGGCTGGGCGCTGGCTGCAACTTGACCCCAGGATCAGGAGCGTTACCCCCCCAGGAAACCGTGGCGTGCAAGGACCTGCTGAGCTGAGATCGCTGAGGTGAGAGACCCAGACACCCTTAGCTGACCCCCCATCTCCCCCCCCATACACCCCATGTAACCTGCCTCAGTGATCAGGCTGCATTGATGGGCACTGGAGTTGGCTGGACTGATGGGCACTGGTGAGGCTGCATTGAAAAACCAGGTGGGCCATGGATGGTGAGCTGATTCGGCGGTTCAATGGGCCACTTGACTGGACTTGCCCCCCCAGGCCTAAGGCCGCAAGCCCTCCCCTGGTGTCTGCAATAAGACAGTACTGCCAGATCTCCTGCTCAGCAGGTACCCAGGCCCTCCCTTTTAACTGATGAGGTCTGGGCCCAGTACAGGAGGGCTGGCTGTACTGCCTTATCAGTGGCCCTGGTCATAGGGGTACTTCTCTGCACTGGATGTCAGTAAAGTCATTTGAGTGCCTGAGTCAAGAAGAGCTCTTGTGTAAATCCCTTCCACTAACACTGATACCACAGGGGAAAGGCCTATTAGTTTGTCAGGAACCTGGGTAAACATCAACTGACGTAGCAGACCGATAAGACTGGACTTATTTCCTCCTTCCATTGTGCCCCAAATGTGGCTTTTGACACGGTCTTGAAGAATGATGATCACCCCTCTCTTAAACAGTATGACTCGATACAGGAACAGGTGTATCCAGTGGTCTCTTTTGAGGTGGCAGAAGGGACATCTCATAAAGATTCAGGCCTATTACTCTTCCTTGTATCACAATGCTATCGGAAGCTGTCTGAAGTAGTCAGGCACCTGTCAGACTCTTTGAAAAATTTCTGTGGCCACCGTCGGTGCTCTTCTTCATTGGTTACATAGTTAGTCAGGTTGAAAAAAGACACAAGTCCATCAAGTTCAACCATAAAAAAAAAAAATATCGTACAATCCCATATACCCAATTTTATACCCACAGTTGATCCAGAGGAAGGCAAAAAACCCCAGCAGAGCATGATCCAATTTGCGACAGCAAGGGAAAAAATTCCTTCCTGATCCCCCGAGAGGCAATCGGATATTCCCCGGATCAACTTTACCTATAAATGTCAGTACCCAGTTATATTATGTACATTTAAGTGTAGCGCTACCCCCAGTTAAGAGAGCCGCTGGATTTATTTTCGGGCCCTGTGTACAGCACCACCAACCCCCAGCAATCTGCTCGACCCACTCTGGCACAGCTAGTCTAGGGGTTATATTTATATCACATTCAAATATAAATGCAAGGAATAATCTCTTAGCAGTAAGACAACACACTGAGGCAAGAGATTAAATATAACAGTTTACTCTCATATTAAAGGTAGCATGAGCAGTACACAACAGATGCAATTTGCTAGCAGAGCCCTGCAGAAATCAATACAGCATACATTAATGGCGCTGCGCGGTACTTCACCACGTGTAGCTATTATGGTATGCGCGCCCTATGGCGCACTAAACAATATCTTAACTTCCCACCCCAGTCAGGCCTGACATGGAATAAATCTCAGTCACCTCCTATAGGGATCTCTTCGCATGCCAGCTTTCGGTGGTGCACTTGATGAATAGCAATTTGTAATCCACAACCAGGCAATAACTTGAAACACTATACTGGGGGGGGACACTTCAACTCTGTCCTGCTACCGGTCCCCCCTGGGAACAGCAAATAAACGAAATTGTGGGCCTATGCAGTCTATAGGCCTGAACACGGCACAGTCTATTGGTCTGGGCAGGTGCCCGCTCACCACTCCGGACGCGATCCCAGTCCGGAACGTCCACCCTGCTGTGTATCCGCACACAGCGTCTGCAACGATCGGGTCCCCGATCCAACTGATGTCCTCACTCGACAAGTCAGATGCCACCCAGGCTCCGCAGTGGGGTGGAAGGCTCTTTGGAAGTTTCGCAAGGCCCAGGCTTCAGGCCTTGCACTGCAGCAGATCCGCACAGGAAGAAACTCTTGCTTGCAGCACGGTGTCCAAAGAGGCCGAGCTCCGCCTCGCCTCCTCCTTAAATAACCCCTCCCATGAGTCTCTGCGGTGGCTAACTGCACTCTGGGTGCCGAACAGGGTTCTGGGTAACGTAGTCCCAGGGCCTTAAAGGAGACCCCGCTACACACTCCCCCCACTTAAACTCTTTGGCCCCTAAAGATAACAAACTTAAATCACAGAACGTACAACATCAATCAAACTTTCGTATGATGTTGGCAGAGGAAATTCCCACCAAAACCGAGGCAGTGAATTCCCCTGCCCACAGGTCACACTATCATTAGTGTCCTGCCTAACTGTGCCAGAGAGTGAGCTGGGGTTGCCCCCTACCAAATGAACAGTGGGAGGGTCAGGCTGTTCCATACTCCTTCTGGCAGTAACCACAGTGTCTTCCGCACTTCTCCCCATCTGTGGGTAAGTTAATCTTCTAGGAGGCTTTATGGCTCTTCGCTTCCTCTGTCCTCTTGGGCTTTCTGTTAGAACAGGTTCCTCCTCTGGAACCAACTCAGGAATTACTTCTGGTTCAGGAGCACTGGACTCCGGGGCAGGGAGGTACAGGGACTCCCTTGGATCTTCTTCAGGTGGTAAGTCACAAGCACTTTCCCAAGAATCCGACCAAGGAATGGATGGAATGAACTCAGTGGCTTCTGCATTCAGTGTCTGATCTATGGTGTCTTCTTCAGGTGGAAGATCAATAACAGAGGTTCCTGGGGCCTGTGAAGGCCAAACCCAGTCAAGTTCTTCTCCCTCATCTTCACTCATCTCCGAGGTCTCTGTATCCCCAATCCGAGGGGTCTGAGACCGAGTGTTCGGTCTGGGAGTATCCAGGATGGAAGTTGGTTCAGGGGAATCCGCCACAGGAGGTATCCGAACTGCCTTGGCTAGTGGAAGTAGGTGGTTCTGATGCCAGGTCTTCAAGGGCCCCACCTTTCCTTCTGGTTTAAGTCTGTAAACGGGTAGACCCGGCAGTCTTTTGCAAACAACATAAGGTTCAGGTCTCCATATGTCTGCAAGCTTGTGTTTTCCAGGGATCCCCAAATTCCGCAACAACACTCTGTCTCCAGGTTGTAGATCCTGGATCCTAACTTTTAAGTCAAAATTTTTCTTGTTGCGGGCCCCCCTTTGCTCTGAGGCCGCCTGGGCCTGTTCATAGGCCAATTTCAAATTGCGTCTGAGCCTATCGACATATCCCTTGTGGGAAGCAGCAGAACAATGGTCTATGGACGTGCCAAAGGCCAGATCTACGGGTAATCTTGCTTCTCTCCCGAACATAAGTCGATAGGGTGAGTACCCTGTAGCATCACTGGTGGTGCGGTTGTATGCATGCACAACTGTCGCTATGTGGTTGCTCCAATGTTGCTTCTTTTCACTACTTAGGGTCCCCAGCATGTTGAGCAGGGTTCGGTTGAACCTCTCCGGCTGAGCATCACCTTGTGGATGATAGGGGGTAGTTCTTGTCTTCTTGATCCCCAAAGAATCCAGGAGTTTCCGGATCAATCGACTTTCAAAATCCCTTCCCTGATCTGAATGGATCCGTTGTGGTAGCCCATAATGTACAAAGTATTTCTCCATCAGCACTTTGGCCACGGTGGAAGCCTTCTGGTCCTTGGTTGGAAAAGCCTGGGCATACCGGGTGAAATGGTCGGTTACTACCAGAACATTTCCTAGTCCACTCAGGTCGGGTTAGAGGCAGAGAAAATCAATGCATACCAGGTCAAGTGGGCCTTTACTTTGCAGATGGCCCATTGGGGCAGTTTGATGAGGTAAAGTCTTTCTCTGGATGCATCGTGCACATGAGTGGCAGTATTCTTCAACTTAAGCCCTCATGCAGGGCCAATAGAAACGGTCCCTAACGAGTTGGAAAGTCCTTTCCGCCCCTAGGTGGCCATGGTTGTCGTGCAGGGCAACCAGGACTGTCTCTCGGTACTTCTCCGGCAAGAACAGTTGCCATTTGTCTTCTAGGTCATCAGAGGGGCCCCTTCGGTAGAGCACTCCCTGGTGCACCTGTAATTTGTCCCACTCTTTCCTCAACAGGCGAGCTTCCTTTGAAGGGTGGCGTAAGAGTCTGTTCGGGTCCTGATTCTCCAGGGCCTCTAGGACCAATCTCCCCATGGGATCTTCCAATTGGTCGGATCTCAGCTCCTTCTTAGACAGTTTTGGTAAGTTATCTTTCCCCAGTTGGGTTACTCCACAGTATTGCTTGGGAACTCCTACTATGGTAACCCCTATCTCTTCTGCTCTTGAGCCGCCACTGGCTTGGAGTTCAGCCCCTTGACAGAGGGCCCGCACCCCGTCGGGTGCCACTTGAGCCCAGTCTTCTGTACTGCAAGTGGGGACGCGAGATCTTCTAGACAAAGCGTCTGCATCTCGGTTTCCAGCCCCAGGTCTGTACTTCAGGCCGAAGTCGAAGGCGGACAGCGCCGCCAGCCACCTATGTCCTGTGGCATCCAACTTTGCTGTGGTGAAGAGATAGGTGAGGGGGTTGTTGTCTGTTTTCACTGTGAATTCCGCCCCATACAAATAGTCTCTGTGTTTGTCAACTACTGCCCATTTAAGGGCCAGGAACTCCAACTTATGGGTAGGATAGTTCTTTTCGGAGGGAGTCAGACTTCTGCTCACATACGCAACAGGCCTCAGTTGCTCTTCATGCTCCTGGTACAGCACTCCTCCCAAACCATCATGACTGGCATCTACATGAAGTTCATAAGGCTTCTTAGGGTCTGCGTAGGCCAGGACAGGGGCAGTGGTTAATGTCTTCTTCAACATCTGAAAGGCATTCTCACACTTCTCGTTCCACTGGTCCTTGACTGACTCCCCTGGCTTTCTGGGGCCTGTGTCATCCTCTTCCCCCTCCGTCTTTAGCAGCTCATTCAGAGGTCTGGCTATCCGAGCAAACCCCTCCACAAACCCCCTGTAATAGGAACAGAACCCCAGAAAGGATCTGAGCTCTGTCACCGTGGTGGGCCTGGGCCAGGAGGTGACTGCCTCCAATTTTTCGGGGTCTGTGGCTACCCCATTTTCAGACACTATATGTCCCAAATAGTTGACTGATAGAATTGGCACTTTTCCGGTGAGAGCTTGAGTCCTTCCTCACTCAGTCTCTTCAAAACTTTCTCCAGTCTCTCCTCATGCTCCTCCAAGGTTCTTCCGAAGACAATGATGTCATCCAAGTATACGAGGACTTCGATGAGGTTCATATCTCCCACTGTCTTCTCCATGAGACGTTGGAAGGTGGCTGGAGCTCCAGACAGACCTTGAGGCATCCGGTTAAATTTAAAAAACCCCACCGGGGTTATGAAAGCCGTCTTCTCTTTGTCTTCTGGATGCATCGGGATCTGATAGTACCCGCTCTTGAGGTCCATAACACTGAACCACTTTGCTCCAGACAAGCTCTGTAGGGCATCCTCTATCCTTGGAGTGGTATACTGGTCCGGTATGGTTCTCCTGTTGAGGGTCCTATAGTCTATGCACAGCCTCAGTGACCCATTCTTCTTCCAGACCACCACTATAGGGGAGGCATAGGGACTTCTAGATTCTCGAATCACCTTTGTTCGCTTGAGCTCGGCGAGCTGCTCCCTCAAGTCTTCGAGGTCTGCTAACGGAACCCGCCTAACCCTTTCCCTGAAGGGTTTGTCTTCCTGGAGGCGGATCCGATGGGTGGCACTCCTAGCACACCCCACATCGAATTCATCTTGGGAAAAGATCCTTTCCCACCTGGTCAACTGGGCCTTGGCTCTCTCCTTCCAAGCCCTGGGCAGATTTGGATTCTCCATGGAAATTTTCTCCCACACAGTACTTTCTCCATCTGTCTTCTCCACATCTGGCGAAGCAACTGGGGTAGCTGGGCTCACCCGGCCCAGTAACAGCCTAGCTGGGATTTCCATGGGACCATCCGTGGTATTTCTGACGCTCACAGGCACTTTACAATGAGCCTTCTTCAGGGCCCTCACTGGAACCACTTCTGGGACTACTTCTAGGCCCGAATGTTCTTCCCTTGGGTCGGGTTCCAACATGACAAAAGGGCCAGGCTGCTCCCAAGTGAGTTTCACTGTGGCTTTCAAGCAGGTTACTTCACCGGGCTGTAGCACTATTCCCCTTCTTCCCAGCCTCCAGACCTTCCCTACCCCCTCTTCTGGGGTCTTCTGTTCCAAGATCAGCCGTTGGTAGGCTGTCTTCAACATTGGGTGGATCTCAGTGGCTGTGGGGTCTTTCCTTCTTGTCAAAGGGGCCAGAAGTCTTCGGACCAGATCCGTGTTTGTCCCTATTATCAGGGAACTCTTGTTAGCTCCAGGCGGTCGGGGGCACACCACAGCTGAGGTGTCGAACACTTCAGTCTTTCCGGCTATGGACAGGTCAAAAGTCAGTTTTATAGGCAGATAGCCATCATAAGGGAAACTCTCTGTCCCAATTCCCCATATCTCCAACTCTTCAATCTTCTGGATGGGTAGGTGACTTAAATGCTTGTCATAAAAATCCCGGTACAACAGGGTCACTTGCACCCCAGTATCCAATATGGCTCTTGTGTAGACTCCCTCCACTTGAACTGGTACTATCGGGGAGGGACCCACCAGCTTCTCTGGATATCGCTTCGTAGGGGTCTCTTTCCTTTGATCTTTGCATTGTCCCTTTTGGCTTTCTTTCCTCCATTTCTCTTTGGACTTAAGCCTCTCTTGGGCCTGGTATGCATTGATCTCCCTCCTTTTGGTGGGTGTAGCTACCCGCTGAGGGACACTACTCTCTTTCTTTGGGGCGCGTTCCTTCTGAGGAACTTTGCGTTTCTTCTGAGGGGTCTTCTCCACTCTTTTCATGTGCTTCTCATTCAGTTTGGAGCTCACTGGAGATGATGGGCACCCGGTTGACTCCTTCACCGGGGCCCGCTGAAGTTTTCCGGCGGCTTGCGGTTATTCATCTTTTTTTTCTTCGGGCTGCCACACACTTTGGCGAAATGGCCAGCTCCTCCACAATTGAAACAAATCACATCCCCCCAATCTTCCAGGGATGCAGGCGCTGAGGTGTTGGGAAACAGCTCCTTCCTCGGACTTTCCCTCTCTGGTTCCCTTGACTTCTTTTCCATCAGGGAGGTCAGCATCCCCAACACTTGGGACATCTGTGACTTCAAGGTATCCACCTCTGAGTCTCTTTCCAGGGTCATGGCCATCCTGACCATCACTGGAGAAGGATTTACAGACTCAACTGGTAGGCTCCTCTTCTTCTCCTCCAGCATAGCTTCTTCCTCTCTGACCACTCGGATCAATTCAGGGTACTCCAGGCTCTTCCCGTCCTGTCTTGTGAGTAGCGCCAATGCGATGGGGTCCAGGGGCTGAGATCCTCTCATCACCTGTTGAACACGGGCCTCATCCACCTTCCGTGGGTCAATCCCCTTTTTAAGAATCATCTTATACAGGATCTTATCCAGGCGCCTCATGAACTCTGACAGCTTCTCTCCTGTCTTCTGGTAGCAATGCTCCAGCTCGTAAGTGAGCTCAGTGATTTTCTCTGTTCCACCGAACACATTCTGCAGGATGTCCAGATAGTCCTGTGCATTACAGTCTGTCTTACTCATCTTGAGATTGCGTATGGCCTCTAGAGCAGGCCCTTTCAAGCTCTCAGCAATTCTCTGCTTCTTTCTGTTGTCTGGGACTTCCCATTCTTCAAGGGCCTGAGTGGCACCGTCTAACCACTCTTCGAACCCCTCTTCACCTGAGGGTACAGGTTTCCTTCCTGAGAATATTCTAAGCTTTCTGTATCCTGCCATCTGGTAATCTGTAGGATCTTTCTTGCACTGGGCTACAAGTTCCCCCAGGACCACGCACAACTCTGCGCCAAGAATGGTAGATGGCAACCCGGGACTTTCCCTTTTCACCTGTCTTGCTTCTTTTGGGGTGCGTGATGGAGACAGTTTCGGTGTCTGAGACCGTTCTCCTGGCTTAAGTGGCAGCGCGTGTATCAGGCTATAAGTCTGGTCATCTATAGCTTCTACACTTGGATTCTTGAAATGTTCTGGGACTCCGTCCTTCCATTCCACTAATGCGTGGGTCAGTGAGGAATTCGTCCTGACATCCACCACCCATGCTTTCTGATACGGTGACAGTGACATCACTAGCTGCTTCACCACTTCTTCTTGCCAGATCCCTGGGAGTTCTAGGACTACTACCCCGGCTGGATCTGTGTTGACCGTTTTACACCACTGTCCTACTTCTAGTGGGTCCATGCTGGTTCTTTTGGCGCGTTACTTGCTGCAACAGGATCCCGGACTCGAGAGCCCCCACGTGTAGCGCTACCCCCAGTTAAGAGAGCCGCTGGATTTATTTTCGGGCCCTGTGTACAGCACCACCAACCCCCAGCAATCTGCTCGACCCACTCTGGCACAGCTAGTCTAGGGGTTATATTTATATCACATTCAAATATAAATGCAAGGAATAATCTCTTAGCAGTAAGACAACACACTGAGGCAAGAGATTAAATATAACAGTTTACTCTCATATTAAAGGACAGCATACAATAATGGTGCTGCGCGGTACTTCACCACGTGTAGCTATTATGGTATGCACGCCCTATGGCGCACTAAACAATATCTTAACTTCCCACCCCGGTCAGGCCTGACATGGAAAAAATCTCAGTCACCTCCTATAAGGATCTCTTCGCATGCCAGCTTTCGGTGGTGCACTTGATGAATAGCAATTTGTAATCCACAACCAGGCAATAACTTGAAACACTATACTGGGGGGGGACACTTCAACTCTGTCCTGCTACCGGTCCCCCCTGGGAACAGCAAATAAACGAAACTGTGGGCCTATGCAGTCTATAGGCCTGAACACGGCACAGTCTATTGGTCTGGGCAGGTGCCCGCTCACCACTCCGGATGCGATCCCAGTCCAGAACATCCACCCTGCTGTGTATCCGCACACAGCGTCTGCAACGATCGGGTCCCCGATCGTACTGATGTCCTCACTCGACAAGTCAGATGCCACCCAGGCTCCGCAGTGGGGTGGAAGGCTCTTTGGAAGTTGCGCAAGGCCCAGGCTTCAGGCCTTGCACTGCAGCAGATCCGCACAGGAAGAAACTCTTGCTTGCAGCGCGGTGTCCTCCTTAAATGACCCCTCCCATGAGTCTCTGCGGTGGCTAACTGCACTCTGGTTGCCGAACAGGGTTCTGGGTAACGTAGTCCCGGGGCCTTAAAGGAGACCTCGCTACATAAGAAAGAATCCAGGCCCTTCTTAAAGCAATCTACTGAGCTGGCCAATACCACCTCTGCAGGGAGTCTATTCCACATTTTCACAGCTCTTACTGTGAAGAAACCTTTCCGTATTTGGAGGTGAAATCTCTTTTCCTCTAGACGCAAAGAGTGCCCCCTTGTCCTTTGTGTTGACCGTAAAGTGAATAACTCAACACCAAGTTCACTATATGGACCCCTTATATATTTGTACATGTTGATCATTGGTGGACTTTACAAATAAATGTCTGAAAAGTGTGGCGTGCATTCGTATTTAGCCTCCTTTACTCTGATGCCCCCAACTAAAATCTAGCGGAACCAATTGCCTTCAGAAGTCACCTAATTAGTAAATAGAATCCACCTGTGTGTAATTTAATCTCAGTGTAAATACAGCTCTGTGACGCCCTCAGAGGTTTGTTAGAGAACCTTAGTGAACAGCATCATGAAGGCCAAGGAACACACCAGACAGGTAAGGGATAAAGTTGTGAAGAAGTATAAAGCAGGGATAGGTTATAAAAAAAATAGCCCAAGCTTTGAACACTCATGGAGCACTGTTTAATCCATCATCTGAAAATAGAAAGAGCATGGCACAACTGCAAAGCTTCCAAGACATGGCCGTCCACCTAAACTGACAGGTCAGACAAGGAGAGCATTAATCAGAAAAGCAGCCAAGAGGCCCATGGTAACTCTGGAGGAGCTGCGGAGATCCACAGCTCAGGTGGGAGAATCTGTCCACAGGACAACTATTAGTTTTGAACTCCACAAATCTGACCTTTTTGGAAGAGTGGCAAGAAGAAAGACATTGTTTAAAGAAAGCCATAAGAAGTCCAATTTGCTGTTTGCAAGAAGCCATGTGGGGGACACAGCAAACATGTGGAAGAAGGTGCTCTGGTCAGATGAGACCAAAATTGAACTTTTTGGTAAAAAAACAAAACACTATGTGTGGCAGGAAACTAACACTGCACATTACCCTGAACACACCATCCCCACCGTGAAACATGGTGGTGGAAGCATCATGTTGTGGGGATGCTTTTCTTCAGCAGGGACAGGGAATACAAATACAGGGCAATCTTAGAAGAAAACCTGTTATGCCCCTTACACACGACCGGTTTTCCCGTCGGGAAAACTGCGATGAGAGCTTGTCGTTGGGAATCCCGGTCGTGTGTATGCTCCATCGCAGTTTTTCCGATGGGAAAACTGCTGGAAAAAAAAGAGAGCAGGATCTCTTTTTTCCCGTCAGGAAAGAAATACGAGCGGGAAAACCGTTCGTCTGTATGCTTTTCCGACGGTAAAAAAAACGCGCATGCTCGGAATCAAGTATGAGATGGGAGTGCTCGTTCTGGTAAAACTAGCGTTCATAATGTAGATAGCACATTCGTCACGCTGCAAATTATTGCCTCGTTTAATGCAGCACATTCTTTATATTCATTTTATTATGAAAAACTTGTTTCTTTATTACGTCTCGTGATCTCATGAATATTTATTTGGTTTTTAGAGCCAGATCTCCATACTAATGTTTATAAAAAAAAATTAAAAATTTTGGGTTAAAATTTTAATCAAGATCTGCATTTTTTGGGATTACTATTTAAAGATTTTCTAGTGATCTCCATCATTTTTTTTTTAAATTTTGGTGTGTCAAGTTACCACAACAACATTATTATCTTGTATTTTTTTACCTCAAGGAGATTGGTTAGTGTCCCTTGTTAATTTGACATTTTATTTTTGAAATGTACCTGCCTACTCACAAACAAACTGTCCGATTCGAAGAAAAACACATAGGCAAGTATTTTCAGAAAATAAAATATCCATTTATTCTGGGTAACAAAATAAAGAGGAAGGCAACGCTGGAGAAACTGCTGCAATTTGCGAAGCCTTTGGACCTCAGGGCAGACATCAACTCTGTGGACAAGAAAATTGGGAGCTTGAGAAGTCCATACAATAGGGAGCACAATCTGGTCCTGGACTCCCAGAGATCAGGAACAGCAGCAGATGACATATATGTCCCCAGTCTGTGGTACTACAACAGCCTGTGTATTCTGTCAGACCAGACTGAAGCCAGGCCATCACTTTCTTTTCTTTGCATTCTTTCCTGCACCCTTCCCTGCAGCCTTCCTTGCTAGGCATGTGCATTTCGTTTCGTTCTGAATCGAAATTCGGACGAATTTTCAATATTCGGACGTTCGGATGCATCCGAATTAACGAATTACAATGCTAACGAATTCAACCGAATCCGAACGTTTCGAATCGAAAAACCACGGACGAAATTCGAAAAGAATTCTAGTCAAATCGAATTTGAAAAACAATTAGAATAGAATAGAATAGAATCGAAAATATTGGAAATAATCAAATAGAAAAACAATAGAACAGAATAGAATAAAATACAATATATATACATTATATTTTATTCTATTCTGTTCTATTTTTTTTCTAGTCTATTTTCTATTTCTATTCTAATCTTTTCTAATTGGAATTCGAAAAAACGGTCGCATTCGAAAATATTTCAACCAAATTCGAAAATATATCTACCGAATTCGATAATATTTCATCTGCATTCGTTAATATTTCAACCAAATTCGATATTTCAACCGGATTTGAAATTATTTCAACCAAATAGAAAAGATTATAATAAAATAGAAAAACAGATATTAGACTAGAAAAACAATAGGACAGAATATATTATATTTAATTCTATTCTGTTTTTTTCTAGTCTATTCTTTTATATTCTATTCAAATCTTTTCTATTAAAATCAAAATCATTATATACTAAATTCGAATTTCGGAAGATGGTTATATATATATATATATATATATATATATATATATATATATCATTTTTTTTCTGACATTCGAATTTCGTATAGAATGAATTCTAATTTGAATAGAAAGGATTAGAATAGAAATAGAAAATAGACTAGAAAAAAAATAGAACAGAATAGAATAAAATATAATATATTCTGTCCTATTGTTTTTCTAGTCTATTATCTGTTTTTCTATTTTATTATAATCTTTTCTATTTGGTTGAAATAATTTCAAATCCGGTTGAAATATTATCGAATCCGGTAGATATATTTTCGTATTTGGTTGAAATATTTTCGAATGCGACCGATTTTTAGAATTCCAATTAGAAAAGATTAGAATAGAAATAGAAAATAGACTAGAAAAAAAATAGAACAGAATAGAATAAAATATAATATATATATATTGTATTTTATTCTATTCTGTTCTATTGTTTTTCTATTTGATTATTTCCAATATTTTCGATTCTATTCTAATTGTTTTCGAATGCGGTTGAAATGATTTTGAATCATGTTGAAATGATTTCGAATCCGGTAGAAAGATTTTCGAATCCGGTCGAAATATTTTCGAATCCGAGCGTTTTTACGAATTCGGTCGAAAACGGAACGAATCCGAAAACGAAACTAATTAATTAACTAATTAAAACGAAACGAAACTAAACAAATTTTTTCCTTTTGCACATGTCTATTCCTTGCATGCTTCCTTGGAGCCTGTGGCACTGGAGGTGGACTTGTGGCAGGAGGAGGAGAAGGAGGAGGAGAAGGAGGAGGAGGAGAAGGATGGGCAACCTCACAAATGTCAGTATATCTGGTTATTTCGCCCATCAACCCCTTATTTAGGGCCTTGAAAATTAGGGTTTTACAAAGGAGGCGTTGGCCCGTCTCCATCGCCTGCATTTTTGCAGCAACCAGGCTGGCATAGCCCTCTTGAGCGGTGGGGGGTTCTTGGAGTGTGGCGTGTGTCTCCCGAATGAGGGCCAGTGTTGCCTTCTCCACGTTCCTACCCCTCTTGGCCCTTATTGTTTGAAGGCGGAGGTGAGGCACCTGGGATTGGGTGCTGCCACTGGGCCCGGCCACCTCCTGGCTGACAATGGGCCCAGCCTCCTCCTGCCTTACACTGGGCTCGGCCACCTCCTGGCTGACACTTCTCCCTGCCTTCTCCTGCCTGACACTTTCTACACCCTCATCCTGGCTGAGCTCATCCTGTGTATAAAAAAGGGACATAGTTTTGGTTTTTGGTTCATCAATCACACACAATTTTCAGCTCATGACTGTTGCAAATTGAAAGTTAATAAATAGAAAAGACTATCATTCTGACCCCAGCAGTTTTCATTCTTCTCCCAATCATTTTTGGCTACTACTGTCTATTGATATGTAAAACACTTTTTTTTCCAAACATTAATTTATTTTCAATATTAACATCTATTTTACATCATTAATTTTAGAACAAAAAATCTTTAGAAAAATACTATACCTGACTCCAGCAGGGCGCATCCACTTCTTCCAGGATGGAAGGCTCAGGTTGGTCCTCAGAAGGCTCAGCTAGGCTGGAAGGAAGGCTGGAGGGAAGGGTGGAGGGAAGGGTAGAAAGTAGGGATGCACCGATGCCACTTTTTTAACACTGAGTACCGATATTTTTTTGTAAGTACTCACCGATACCAATTACCGAAACCTATCGCGTAGGTAGGGGGGTGGTTTGGCGGGGGGGTTGTTAGGGAGTTGGACGAGGTTGGGGTTAGGGCAGGGTGGGAGATAGAGGGGTAAGTGAGGGCAGGGTAGTTGAGGGTGGGGTGAAATAGGGATTGTGGGGTGGGGGAATTGAGAAGAAAAAGGCTGCTATTGCTGGGGGGAAGAGGACGGTAGGGTCATTGAGAGACATGGGGGCAAAGGTGAAAGCTGGAGAAGCAGGCAACACAGGGAGGGCACAGTACAGGGTGTTAGGAGGGGAGTTAGGAGGGCACATTACAGAGTGTTAGGAGGGTGCAGTACAGGGCATTAGGAGGGCGCAGTACAGGGCGTTAGGAGGGAGCAGTACAGGGCGTTAGGAGGGTTTAACCACATCAATACTGGGCACTTTAGCCCCCTTTCTTCCCAGACCAATTTTCAGCTTTCAGCGCTCTCGCATTTTCAATGACAATTGCGCGGTCATGCTACACTGTACCCAAATTTAATTTTTATCATTTTGTTCACACTAGAGCTTTCTTTTGGTGGTATTTGATCACGACTACGTTTTTTTATTTTTCGCGATATACGCGAAAAAAGAGCGGAAATTTGGAAAAAAATATATATTTTCGTCTTTCTATTTTTAAAAAAATCCAATAAAATCGAATTTTGTCATAAATTTAAGCCAAAATGTATTCTACTACATGTTTTTGGTAAAAAAAAATCCGTTAAGTGTATAATAATTGGTTCGTGTGATCACGGACATATGTACGCAAATAATCATGTACAGATGTGCGCAGGTGATCACGGACATATGTGTGCAAATGATCATTGGGACATATGATTTTACTGTCACATATGTGGGGGACAGGTGTTTTTACTATCTGGGGACATGTGTGTGTGTGGGGACATGTATTTTGGGGACATGTTTGTGTTTACACTGTGTGTGGACACTAGGCTGGTGATCAGTGAGTAAAAAGCTGAAAAAAACAGCTCATACTCACTGATCACCAGCCAGCTGCAGCTTATCCGCTCTCCTCTCCTCACCGACGACTTCTGTGTGAGGAGAGGAGAGCTGATTGCCTAGCAACCAGCTCTCTGTTTACATCTCATGACGGCTGTGATTGGACACGGCCGTCATGTGATCAGGAGGGCCAATCACAGAGCCCTCCTGCCGAATCGAGATGCGCCGTGTCCGGGTGACACGCGTGCATCGGGATCGCGCCGCTGCGCGGGAACGCGCGCGCGATTCCCCTCCTTCTGAGGGACGTTCCTGAACGTCCACTCAGAAGGAGAGAGCCCCCACCCGGCCGTATATATACAGTGGCCGGGTGGGAAGTAGTTAAGCAAGGCGCAGTTCCGGAGCGTTAGGAGGGTGTATGGAAGGCACAGTACAGGGCGTTAGGAGGGTGTAAGGAAGGCGCAGTACAGGGCGTTAGGAGGGTGTAAGGAAGACGCAGTACAGGGCGTTAGGAGGGTGTATGGAAGACGCAGTACAGGGCATTAGGAGGGTGTAAGGAAGACGCAGTACAGGGCGTTAGGAGGGTGTAAGGAAGGCGCAGTACAGGGCATTAGGAGGATGTAAGGAAGACGCAGTACAGGGCATTAGGGGGGTGTAAGGAAGGCGCAGTACAGGGCTTTAGGAGGGCGCAGTACAAGGCGTTAGGTACAGACCAGTCTGTACACTGACACCGTACTGTACATTATTTACAGACTGGTGTGTGCATAACATATACAGTACAGTGTTGGGGTACAGACTGGTCTGTATATACTGTATGGTGATAGTGTATAAGACTGGTCTGTACCCTGCTGACACTGTCCTGTACATACTACACTAACCTGTTTGCAGGACCTCTCAGCTCTCCTCATTACTCGGTTCTGCTTCCAGGGACGATTCCACAGGCAGGAGAGGATCGTGGCAGTGTTGCAAAATGAAAAAAAGACAGCCGGGAGCACGAGTGTCAGTGTGCCAGCTGTCAGCCTGTTCCCACTGTGCTGTGGACATTCCGCCCCCCCTCCCCGTCCTGGCGCCATAAGGCGCGCTCCGAACCCCACTGCCGGAGGGGAGGAGTAGGTGTCCCGCCCCCAACTGACGTCACTTACCGATACTTGTGAAAATGCCTAGTATCGGCACCGATACGAGTAACGGTATCGTGCATCTCTAGTAGAAAGTGATGACCTCACTTCAAGCCGGTCGTACAGAAAGTGCAATTTATTGTAGTACAACAGACTAGGTACATACACTTGCGCTGCTGCTGCTCCTGATTTCTGGGACTCCAGGACCTATGTGCTCCTCAAGTTCACAATTTTATTTTTCACATCCTGGATGGTTGCTTTGGGGACCTGTCTGGACAAATTGCAGCAGTTTCTCCAGCGCTGCCGTCCTTGCTCCTCTTTTCTTATGTATGGGGTTTTTAGTTTGCCACAAAGGCAGGCAGCTGCCTGTATCTGTCCAGGAACTCGCACATGAAATCATGCTTTTTGAATGCATTTATTATTTTTGCAAGTCAAAACACAAGCCAAAAATACTAATGTCAGTCTAAACTAGTGGTGCAACGGATCGGTGGTGATCCGTGATCCAAACGGGTCACCCTGTTTGGATCGGATCACCACGTGATCCGCGGAGCGCTCCGGAGCCTCGGCCATCTTGGTACACCCGGCAGGGCGGCCGCTTTAGTGACGTTTCGCCGCCATCTTGCTCCACCCCACACTCCTGCACAGTAATGATAGAGAAGGGGCCAAGCGGACATCTTGTTACACCCAACGGAGTTTTAGATTTCAACACAAAACGGAGCTTATCAGCTTTAATACATTATTTGGAAATCCATCGGACTGTTTACATTTTAAATTTTAAAAGCAGCAGCAAACCTTACATGATTGCTAATGTGACGGAACACCTCTGATTTTCACATTTAACATTTAGTTAAATGTGAAAATCAGGAGGTGTTCTGTCACATTAGCAACCATGTAAGGTCAGCAGGTTTGCTGCTGCTTTTAAAATTTAACATGTAAAGAGTCCGTTGGATTTACAAATACTGTATTTAAGCTTATAAGCTCCGTTTTGTGTTGAAAATAACTGTGAAATCAAAAATTCCGGTGGGTGTAACATAATTGTTTTTATTTTTTTTTGCCGATCCGAAAATGATCTGATCCGTGGCTCTGATCCGAGGATCGATCCGATCCGTGAGTTTTTTGATCCGTTGCACCCCTAGTCTAAACTCTACTAATCTTATCCCCATATAGGCCACAATCTCGAAGCAGTATATGCCACTGATGACCCAAGTTAAAATGTTATCTTACCTTCGGTCTCACGTTCGGCGCTTACTCCTTCCTCAGCACCCAGAACGTAGGTACGACACATGCGTGTTAGCTTTATGCGTGAAACTCCGCACACGTCGCCCGCCCCTGATGTTCTTTCTAGTATATTCCCCGCCCCTTCTCTTTTGGCGCGCAGTGGGAGAGTCATGGCGGAGACACAGCAGGTGCGTGATAATAGCACTAACGACGAGGAAAGCCCGGCGCAAGAATCGTCCCGATCCAGGAGGAGATATAAGGCCTCAAATATGTCCTTTGCAGAGATGGCGGAGATCTTGAGGAGGAACGACTATGATGGGAAGCATGGACCGTACACCAACCCTAATGTGAGAAAGGCCAAGATCATGTCTATAGTTGTGAGAAGTCTGCATAGGCATTTTGGGGTATGACGATCCAAGGAACAGCTGAGGAAACGCTGGTCAGACCTGAAATTGAGGGAGCACTACCAGTACAGGAGGATCAAGAAAATGCTTCAAAAAAGTACGTATTTGTTCTGTGTTCCTATTATTAGTATTACTTGCATGTTGCTCCATGTGCTTTTTTTTACTGTTGGACAGTTGAAAATGGCAACTTTCAGGTTAGTGGGCACAGTAATCGGTCATTGGAAACATCGTTCGCCCACTAAATACGATGTTTTTGGTAGATACAGGGTTAACTTCATTTGGTCATGCCTATTTGTATTAAAAGAAGTTTAGTACATTGTTGTCTAGATATGTTTTTAACTAGAATGAAATGCAAGCTTGATTCCGTGTAAAGGAGAGGACACTCAGCAGCTGTTTACACATCTGGACTCAGGAGCACTAGTGTGGGACACCAGAAAAACATTTTTAGGGTGTCCCACACAGGTGCTCCAGTGGATACTTGGGGTGTCTCCATGTGTGAAACTTGGCCAAAAAAGGTAAGTAGTCCAGATTTGGTAAGGGGAAAAAACATGTCTTCAGCTTGGAACTCTGCCAAAACAGACAATTGTACCCCACTTCCAAGCATTGTTTCATATTCCTATTTCTGGCGTGAAATATCTGTGTGCTAAGTATACCTTTTGTTTCATTCTCATAGAGGAGCGAAGACTCGGAGGACACCACTCAGAGGACACCAGGAACCCCACACATCCTAAAGAAGGGGACCAGAGAGAACCCCAAGATGAAGATGTGGAGGAAGGTGCAACCCCTTTCTCGCAATTCAAGTATGTGAGAGGAAGGGATTGCACCCCCAAAACACATCCATTGATCCCCCATGATGGGTGATAGCACATGTTGACATTAGGCATGGGATCAGGAGGAAAATCCCCATTTTGCCTCACAATTTGTGTGCATCTTCAAAATTTGGCTTCTTCAGGGGTGACATCACTTCATCTGATGAGGGCAAGATCAACACAGTTTGGACATACTATAATGTCTGATATTGCCTTCAGTTTTTCAATTTTGAACTTTGTAAGTTCCAGAGTTGTGTATGTTATGTTTTGAAACATGCCTGTTTATGCATAAAAAAATAAATAAAAAAATTTATGAAAAAAAAAAAGTTGTATTTTACAGAGGTGGGGGACTCGAGTCACATGACTTGACTTGAGTCACCTGTTTGAGGACTTGCAACTTGCTTGACAGAATTCAATAAATGACTTGACTTTGACTTGTCACTAATGACTTGCGACTTGACTTTGACTTGGGCTATATGACTTGGCACCACTAACACTAACCGCAAGCCGCCGTCTGCCTACCTGATCAGCGTGTCATGCAGACAGACGGCGGCCATTGCAGTGTTCAAAAGCCGCGCCTCCTCGTCTGTGATAGGCGGAACACTCAATTTCACAGCAGGCAGTGTTCAGCCTATCACGGACATCCTCTTATCCTCGTCTGTGTTATGAGGATGAGCGGATGTCCGTGATAGGCAGAACACTGAATGCTGGGAAATTGAGTGTTCCGCCTATCACAGACAAGGAGGAGGCGCGGCTTTTGAATACTGGAATGGCCGCCGGGATGCCGCCGATTAGGTACATGGCTGACGGTCACAGAGAGGCATTGGGCACAGTGAGACACGGGCACATAACCAATATTATTTATTGTTATCCCTCCTATTATTTTTATACAGTATGGGGTAGATCAGTATTTTGACTTGATTTGTGACTTGACCAAAATAAATGACTTGACTCGACTTGGCTTGCTTGACTTCTAGCAGGGACTCGACTTGACTTGCTTGCTTTTCGCCACAGTAACTTGGGACTTGCTTGAGACTTGAAGGTTAAGACTTGAGACTTGCTTGTGACTTGCACATGTGTGACTTACTCCCAAGTCTGGTATTTTAACCCAAAAACATTTCTAACGCACATGTGAATGTGCACAGAGTAAAACTTTTTAGAAACAACTATGTGTGGCTTCTTTTTTCAATGCTCAATACCATTGTTATTAATAAGTTGGTGTTTACAGTGACAATGGGGGTTATTTACTAAAGGAAAATCCACTTGGCACTACAAGTGCACTAGGAGAACCTAGTAGATGGCTAAAAGAAACACAAGCAATAAATAAAATAAGATAATTATTTTTTTTTTATTATAAAAAAAAATTATTTAAACATTGTCTCGCATAGCAATGGCCCCCCTACCCGTAAAATAATCAACATATTTTTGGCGCACTTCATGGGCGCTTTGGGGGGGGGCAATCCAGGACGGCTAGTATCCAGGCCCGTCAGGGGATTCCCTGAAAGTCCGGCCTCAGGCCCAACTGAACCAAGATAATTTGGTGAATTTTGGTGTAAAAAATTGTGCAGTATGCAGCAGGATAAGATGATGTTGTTAAGTTTGTATTCCACCATGTGGATTGCTGTCAGAAATAGGTGGAACCGGCTGGCCATTATCCCAAAGGCATTCTCAACGACTCTTCGGGCTCTGGCCAGCCGGTAGTTAAAAACCCTCCTCTCTGGGGTGAGGGTTCTCTGGGGGAATGGCCTCATCAGATGTGGTCCCAGACCAAAGGCTTCATCTGCGACGAACACAAATGGGAGTCCTTCCTCGTTGTCTTTATCAGGTGGCAATGCCAGGCCACCCCTCTGGAGATATCGGGAAAACTCTGTCTAGGCGAAGACTCCACCATCCGACATCCGGCCATTCTTCCCCACGTCCACATAGAGGAACTCATATTGTGCCGACACCACCGCCATTAACACAATACTATGAAACCCCTTATAGTTAAAATAGTATGACCCCGAATGGGGTGGTGGCACTATGTGGACGTGCTTCCCATCTATTGCACCTCCACAGTTTGGAAAGTCCCACCGGTTGGCAAACTGGGATGCCACGGTCTGCCATTCCTGTGGCGTTGAAGGAAACTGGAGTTGAAACAGAAAAAAAAAATATTAGTACTTTTGCACATAACATTGCAAGCAGATCATACAAAAACATTCTTGAAACAAAAAATGCCAGCGCTCTGGATGAATGCACAGGAAATCACAGTGAACAAAGGAACATATATAGAGGAAAGTGTCCACAGGCAAAGCGGATATTCCAGCCAATAATAAATGATATTAAATGAATACATTTAAGTTAATATCTTCAAAGGCAGCAGGTGATGATGAAAAAGTCTTTGATTATAACACAGGTACTAAGAGCAGCTCTTCTCCAAGGTGAAGCCGACTCAAGGTAGTGACATAAGGAAAACAAAAAACAGAAAAGCGCCTCTAAGTAAATTGGTTTATTGACAGGTAAAAAAGATCATATCCAGCACTTACATTTAGGTAAGTTCAGGCATGCTCCAGTAGAGTCAGTGTTTTTGCTGGATCCAGGGTCTATGTAGCCTCTCCACGAGTGTCCCTAGAATCTTCTTTCACAAGACTTGTTAGGAAATAGCGTACAGGCATTACTGGATCTTAAGAATTATAAAATAGTGAAGGAAACATCTGGAGATCCATGAACACCCAACAGCCGTCTTCACAGGACATCACCCATCACAGCGCCTCCACCTCACTGCCTGACAACAGAGGTAACAAGTGCCAAGAAGATTCTAGGGCCACTCGTGGAGAGGCTACATATACCCTGGATCCAGCAAGAACACTGACTCTACTGAAGCATGCCTGAACTTACCTAAATGTAAGTGCTGGATATGATCTTTTTTACCTGTCAAACCAATTTATTTAGAGGCGCTTTTCTGGGCCATTCTAACACATAAATATGCTTTGATCTAAACCATTCTTTTGTGGCTCTGGCTGTATGTTTAGGTTCATTGTCCTGCTGGAAGGTGAACCTACACCCCAGTCTTAGGTCTTTTGCAGACTCTAATGCCCTGTACACACGACCAGTTTTCCCGTCGGATAAAAAAACGATGGTTTTCCTGACGGAATTCCGGCCAGCTTGTCTTGCGTACACACGGGCTGTCAGGGACCTGCTAGAATGAGAAGACGTTTCTTGCATTCTTCTGTGCCTGTGCGCCAATTGTGCGCGCGCATGCGCCAATTGCACAATTGGCGCATGCGCGGCGGGTGCGCGCACGCTAACGCTATGGCGCCATTCTGCCTTTAAAAAGGTCAGCAGTTGCAATGATGCATTGCTGTCTGATCTGCAGCTTTTAAACCTGTAAAACCTGCATACCTGTACCGACCCGGCTCTGCCCGACCACCCGATATATCTCCAATCCTGACCTTGGCCCGCCTTGACCCTGCTCAGTCTCTTACCTGCCTACCTGCTGCCAGACCCTGCATGTATCTCTGACTACGTTTAAGCCTGCTGAACCATACAGCTGATTACCTGCTCTGACCCGGGTTGTCTGACTCTCCTGCTGTTTGTGTGCACCTAACCTGGCTTGTCTTACCCTGCTCCAGCTTCTGCTGTTCCTGTACCCGCCAGCTCCCAGGTCGCTGACCTGCAACCACCTCCTCTGCTGCCTACAGCCACCCCTGGAGGATCACCACCTTGCCACAGTGCCATCCACTACACCTTCCTCAGGCACTCCTACCTCACTGCGCTCTCAAGCTCACTGTCCTCACTCCAGTGACTCCTGAGCCAGGGCTGTAAGAGAGGTCTCCTCCTACAAGTCAGGCTCTACGATCAGGTAAGTTCTGTACATAACACGGGCAGACCAAATCCCGCCCATCCAAAGCGTGGTGACGGACAACACGTACAACGGCACTATAAAAGGGGAAGTTCAATTCCAACGGCGCCACCCTTTGGGCTGCTTTTGCTGTGGGAGATCCAGGAGAATATTCCTGATGACTTCAGGAATTATCTCCGGATGACGCACCCCATTTTTCACCGTCTGTTGACTTTGCTGTCCCCTTATATCACGGAGCAGGACACCTGCATGCGGCAAACCCTCACTGCAGAGCAAAGGCTAGTTGCCACGTTGCGAAACTTGGCGACTGGGAGAAGTCTGCAGGACCTCAAGTTCATGACAGGCATCTCCCCCCAGGCTCTGAGGATCATTATACCAGAGACCTGTTCTGCCATCATCCAAGTCCTGCAGAAGGAGTATATTAAAAGGTAAGTTTTCTCCTTTAACATTACATTCTATGTATTTAATGTTTGCTAATGTATTGTATTTCTTTTATCCTTCCCTAATTTCCATGATTGTAATATGCTGTGAATGTCCCCTTTGTCCTCATGCATGCTGTAAGCTTTTAATGCTCCTTTTTTTGGCCTACATACATATTTGCCTTCATACTAAAAAAGCCCCCCGTTTTACTTACCCAAGCACCGAATTTCTGCGGGCGAAATCCCACGTCGCTCTCTCCACAGGTTCTCGGCTCTTCATTGGATAGATTGATAGCAGTGCAGCCAATGGCTCCCGCAGCTGTCAATCAAATCCAATGACGCGGGGGCCGAGTCACACACTCGGCGTCTATGGACGCCGAGTGTTTGACACAGGACCACGCCCACAAGGCAACCCCCTCGTGAGGGAGCTTCCCAGAGAGGGTTATCTAATGCGGGGAGGAGCCGCGAGAGCCACCGTGGGACCCCAGAACAGGCGGATCGGGGCCACTCTGTGCAAAAAGAACTACACAGTGGAGGTAAGTATGACATGTTTTTTTTTTTTTTTTTTTAAATAACAAACGGGAACCCTTACAATAACTTTAACTGCATGCAGGTTAAAAAGACTATCATCAAGTTCACTGACTCTTCATCATTTTGCCTTGTCATGTAGTGAGACTGTGCTGGAATAGCTGCCTAAGGCCCCTTTCACACGGAGGGTCCGTTCAGGTCCGCCTGTCAGTTTCTTAGGCGGACCTGCACGGACGCTCCATGTAGCCCTATGGAGCCACGGATGTCAGCGGTGACATGTCCGCTGACATCCGCTCCGCTCCGCCAAAGCGTGACGGAGGAAAACCCTATTTTTCCTTCCGTTGGCGGATCGGATGACAACGGACTCTACGGTCCGTCGTCATCCGATTCCCCATAGGGGAGAGCAGCGCTCTGACAGGGCGGTCCCTGCACAGTGTGCGGGGACCGCCCAGTCATCCGCCGGCTCAGCGGGGATCAACTGAGCGATCCCTGCTGAGCAAGCGGAGCTTCACGACTGATCCGCCCCGTGTGAAAGAGCCCTAACGCAGTCTTACTGCACCTGGTGTGATAGTCACATTCATCTGGACTTGTAGGGCCTAACAACTAGCTTGATAAACTTAAACCTTCACAGACACGTACTGACTAGAAATTTTTGTTTTTGTTTTTCGAAGATCCAGATGTATTCGAATCTCTGAATCACTAGTAACGAATTTCAATGAATCTAAAATAAATAACTAAAACAATGAATTAATTTGTATTCATTCAGATGACATGAAGCAAAAGTTTGGGCCTTTTGTTAATGTTTGAAGCATCCAAAATAAGATAACAACATAATAAAATGACCCAAATTGATTTGGATCAATTTTGTTTTTATTTTGCATTAACATTTTTCATTATAATAAAAATGCACTAAATATGAAATTGCAGTAATGCCTTGTACACACGATCGGACTTTTTCCATCGGAAATTCCTACCGCGTGTGCCCCATCGGAGAAATTCCGATGAATTCCATCGGAGTTTAAATATAGAACATGTTCTATTTTACTCCGGAGTTTGGTCGGACAAAGGTCCGATCGTGTGTACGGGGCATAATAAGTTACAGTAAAGGTATTAAAGTGAAATTAGATGATTCCTACTTTTTGTGTTTGGGTTGGATGGAGGTGGCTCCATCAGAATCTCAGAATCATAACATAATGAATGAATCCAAAATAGTTTTGTTCCATTCATTCTTTTGGATGCATGCAACTCCAATTGATATGGACCCATTAGCTCATTCCATTTTTTTCTTGTGGGTTGGACTAGCAGGGATGACTCAATGGGCATAAGTAATCTCCCGAAATTAAAACAAATATAGCCAATCTTCCGGAAAAAAAAAAAATTGATTCGGAACACTAAATATATGAAATAAATCTGAATATACTAAACAAATTCCAAAAACAAATAATTCTAACATTAACGAATATGATTAAAATTTATTTAAAGTGGAACTTTAGTAAGAAAATTAAGTCCTGCTAAGTCACTTCAGGATGGCCCCTTTTGCAGGTATAGCTGTAAAACCTTTAAAATAAGTGTCTATACTGTTTACAATCCAGTAATACACTGGGGCTGATTTACTAATAACAGTGCGCTACCTTAATTGGTGTGCCAGATAACTCCTTCACTTGGCGCAGGAACCAGCGGCGCACTGTTATAGTAAATACAAATGTCAGCGGCGCTCTATTGAAAATGAATGGTTCCCTATGGGAGCCCATTGATTTGAATAGAGGTCGCCCGGGAAGTCGGATGAAGCGGATCCGACTCGCGGGGCGACTCGTGTGCAGCTTGACAAAGGGACAGCGCGACTTTGCCAGGCAACTTGGACACGACCTGAGCGCGTAAAGCAGCCGCTCAAGTCGTGTCCTAGAGGCAACTAGCTGGCCGAGAATGTCTCCAGCGCGATGGCTGGTTCTCGGCGGCCTCGCTGTCCCGTGTTTGGTATGAATCATGAAGGGGAACTCCACGCCGAATTTGAATGAAAAAAACGGCGTGGGGGTTCCCCTCCAGGAGCATACCAGGCTCTTAGGTCTGGTATGGATTTAAAGGGAAACCCCCTAAGCCGAAAAAACGGCGTGGGGTTCCCCCCAAAATCCATACCAGACCCTTATCCGAGCACGCAACCTGGCAGGCCACAGGGGAAGAGGGGGGGACGAGAGCGGCCCCCCTCCCTCCTGAACCGTACCAGGCCGCATGCCCTCAACATGGGGGTGACCTGCGGCCCCCCCACCCCAAAGCACCCTGCCCCCATGTTGATGGGGACAAGGGCCTCTTCCCGACAACCCTGGCCGTTGGTTGTCGGGGTCTGCGGGCGGCGGGCTTTTCGGAATCCGGGAGCCCCCTTTAATAAGGGGGCCCCAGATCCCGGCCCCCCACCCTATGTGAATGAGTATGGGGTACATCGTACCCCTACCCATTCACCTGGTGGGAAAAAAAAAAAAAAAAAAAGGGTAATAAAAAACACAACACAGGTTTTTAAAGTAATTTATTAGGCAGCTCCGGGGGTCTTCCTGCCGGGCGCCCCGCTATCTTCTTCCAGCTCTTTTGCTAGCGGGGTCCCGGGCTTCCTCGCCGTCTTCTTCCAACTTCGGGGGTCTTTCTGCCGGGCGCCCCGCTATCTTCTGCCAGCTCTTTTGCTAGCGGGGGTCCCGGGCTTCCTCGCCGGCTTCTTCCGACTTCGGGGGTCTTTCTGACAGGCGCCCCGCTATGTTCTGACAGCTCTTTTGCTAGCTGGGGTCCCGGGCTTCCTCGCCGTCTTCTTCCGACTTCGGGGGTCTCTTGTTCTGTTCTCCGGTTCTGCTTCGGTGTCTTCTCCACGATCTCCGGTTCTTTCTGCCTTCTGCCGGGCGCCCCGCTATCTTCTCGCAGCTCTTTTGCTAGCGGGGGCCGGTCTTCTTCGTCGCCTTCTTCCCTCTTCTCTTCGCCCGATGTTGCCTCGTCGCTGTCCACCACCGCAATGCTCTGTCTGAGCAGCGGTGCCACTTTTATTGGCATGGGGCGTGGTCACCGGCTGATGCCACCGCTGACCCCGCCCCCATACGATGTCACAGTCCCAGGGAATGATGGGACTAAGACGGCGAGGAAGCCCGGGACCCCCGCAAGCAAAAGAGCTGGCAGAAGATAGCGGGGCGCCCGGCAGAAAGACCCCCGACAAAGTCGGAAGAAGACCCCCGGAGCTGCCCAATAAAATACTTTTCAAACCTGTGTTGTCTTTTTTATTGACTTTTTTTGCCACCAGGTGAATGGGTAGGGGTACGATGTACCCCATACTCATTCACATAGGGTGGGGGGCAGGTATCTGGGGTCCCCCTTATGAAAGGGGGCTCCCGGATTCCGATAAGCCCCCCGCCCGCAGACCCAGACAACCAACGGCCAGGGTTGTCGGGAAGAGGCCCTTGTCCCCATCAACAGGTCGCCCCCCTGCCCCAAAGCACCAAACCCCCCATGTTGAGGGCACACGGCCTGGTACGGTTCAGGAGGGAGGGGGGGCGCTCTCTCGTCCCCCCCCCTCTTCCCCTGCGGCCTGCCAGGTTGAGTGCTCGGATAAAGGGTCTGGTGTGTATTTTTAGGGGACCCCACGCAAAAAAAAAATTTCGTTTTTGGCGCAGGGTTCCCCTTAAAATACATACCAGACCTGAAGGGCCTGGTATGGATTCTGGGGGACCCCCACGCCATTTTTTTTCTTCTTGGGGGGGTCCCCTTTGAATCCATACTAGACCCAAGGGCCTGGTATGGACCTGGGGGGGGACCCCACGCTGTTTTTTTTCTATTTTTTTTTTTAACCAGCATTTTTTTTTTTTTTACATTTCCTTTAACAATCAGCTATAAACAGGTAAAACAAAAAATCGCGGTACTTGCGTTTTGGATGCGGGTCCATTGAATTCTATTACATCCAAAACATGGCATAAAAAATCTGCAGTTGCGTTTAAAATTGTTTTTCACAAAGCCTAAAAATGCCTTCAGACGCCAAAGATTTCCACGTTTCAGACGCGGTACCAGCGTTAAGCCGCATTTTAGTTTAGAAGCGTTTTTAAAGGTGACCTTTTTTTTTACATTGATAAACTCCAAATTTATGGCAAATGAGGAAAAACCATAAAATTATATAGAGATATATATATATATATATATATATATATATATATATATTAAAAATGAAATTGCTTCCATTGCATTGTGGACAATCCACAACTTGGGGCAGCTGACGTGGCAAGTGGACAATCCACAACTTGTGGCAAGTGATGTGGCAAGTGACACGCTAAAAACAACTACACTGCTGCTCTCAGCTGCTGATATCACTCTGGTCTCACAAAATAGCTAAAATCGTAAATAATACTGTTTTTGAAGCTTAGGGCGGCTCCTTATCATATGCACGCAAATGTGGTAAAACACGGCATGCAAACGCCACAAAGCGCGCCTTTCTAAACGCCACTTTCAACCTTAGTTCTGAACACTTTGCACCAGCGTCCCGTCTACATGGGGCCTAAAAACGCCTATGCCATTTACAGCTCAAAAACGCCATGGTGGCCATGAGGCCATAGGCTAACATGGAGAGATGTTTTTAAGCTGCAAAAAACGCTCAAACAAGTGGCTTGAAAAACGTCCGTGTGCATGTAGCCTTATATTAACCACTTGCGCACTGCCCAGACCAAGTTTCACATTTCAGCGCTGATGCACTTTTAATGACAATTGCGCACTCATACAACACTGTAACCCAATGAAAATATGTTTTATTTGTTGGCACACAAATAGAGCTTGCTTTTGGTGCTATTTGATCACCTTCGTTTTTTTTTGTTTTTTTCTATAAATACAAAAGACCGAGTTTAAAAAAACAAAAAAAGGATATTTTAACCACTTCAGCACTGGGCCTATTCTGGCACTTCTCTCCTTCATGTAAAAATCATAAATTTATGGCTATAAAATTACTTCAAAACACCAAACATTATATATGTTTTTTGAGCAGACACCCTAGGGAATAAGATGGCGGTCATTGCAAATTTTTATCTCGCTCGGTATTTGCGCAATAAATTTTCAAACGCCTTTTTTTGGTAAAAATATTACAAAACAGTAAAGTTACGGACAATTTTTTGGTATAATGTGAAAGATGTTGTTATGCTGAGTAAATAGATACCTAACACGTCACGCTTAAAAATTGCGCACACTCATGGAATGACACCAAACTTCAGTCATTAAAAATCTCCCTAGGCGATGCTTTAAAAATTTTTACACGTTACCATTTTGGCATTACAGAGGAGGTCTAGTGCTAGAATTGTTGCACTCGTTCTAACGCACGCAGCAATACCTCACATTTGTGGTTTGAATGGCGTTTACATATGTGGGCGGGACTTACGTGTGTGTTCGCTTCTGAACGCGAGCTACCGGGGACATGGGCGTTTTTTCTTATTTTTGCTTATTTTAATTTTTTTTACTTTTTTGTATTTCTTACTCTTTTTTTTAATTTTTTTGTTTTTTGGATCACTTTTATTCCTATTACAAGGAATGTAAACATCCCTTGTAATAGGAATGTGTGTGACAGGTCCTCTTTATGGAGAGATGCGGGGTCAATAAGACCCCACATCTCTCCTCCAGGCTGGAAAGCATGATATTGGTCAAAAAAATTCACCAATCTCATGCTGACAGCCGAGATCATGGCTTGGTTAACATACAGGAACACGGCGTGATGTCATAACATCGCGCCCGGGCCTCCGACGGTCCTAGAGATGACTGGTGACCATCTGGTCAGCAGTCATCTCCAAATCGTTCTCCGAGCCCAAGACGGCACGGGAGAGCCCGGAGAAGCACCGGATGGTGGCAAGAGGGGGGGGGGGAACGTCCCCTTCCGACGCCTATAAGAACGATCAAGCGGCGGAACTGCCACTATGATCGTTTTATTGTGCACAGAATCGCCGGCTGAAATGAATGATGCCTGCAAGCGGGCGGGGGTCTTATCGGAATCTGGAAGACCCCTTTAACAAAGGGGACCCCCAGATCCCGGCCCCCCCCTATGTGAAATGGTAATGGGGTACAAATGTACCCCTACCATTTCACAAAGAAAGTGTAAAAAATGACAAGAGCTGGTTTTTGACAATTCCTTTATTAATGTCTTTTCCTTTCTTCCATCTTCTTCTTTTCTCCATTCGGGTTTCTTCCTCCATCTTCATCTTCCTCTTTATCTTCATCTTCCTTCAGTCTTCTCGTCCGCATCTTGCTCCGGCGTCTTCCCTTCTTCTTTCTTCTCCGGCCGCTCCGTTTGAATTGGAGGTTCCCGCTGGGTGACGCTTCAGTTCTTCAGTTCCCCTCTGGGTCCGCTTACACCCGGTGACCCCGCCCCTCTCTGGCGCACATGGATTTCACTGGGACTTTCCCCGTGGTGTCAGAGGGGGGCGGGGCCACCGGGTGGCAGCGGACCAAGTGGAGAACTGAAGCGTCGCACAGCGGGAACCTCCAATTCAAACGGAGCGGCCGGAGAAGAAAGAAGAAGGGAAGACGCCGGAGCAAGATGCGGACGAGAAGACTGAAGGAAGATGAAGAGGAAGAAACCCGAATGGAGAAAAGAAGAAGATGGAAGAAGAAGATGGAAGAAGAAGATGGAAGAAAAGAAAAGACATAAATAAAGGAATTTTCAAAAACCGGCTCTTGTCAATTTTTACACTTTCTTTGTGAAATGGTAGGGGTACAATGTACCCCATTACCATTTCACATAGGGGGGGCCAGGATCTGGGGGTCCCCTTTGTTAAAGGGGTCTTCCAGATTCCGATAAGCCCCCCGCCTGCAGACCCCCACAACCACCGGGCAAGGGTTGTGGGGATGAGGCCCTTGTCCCCATCAACATGGGGACATCCTCCCCATGTTGAGGGCATGTGGCCTGGTACGGTTCAGGAGGGAGGGGGGGGGGGGCGCTCTCTCGTCCCCCCTCTTCCCCTGCGGCCGGCCAGGTTATGTGCTCGGATAAGGGTCTGGTGTGGATTTTTGGGGGGACTCCACGCCATTTTTTTTTTTTTTTTTGGGGTGGAGTTCCCCTTAAAATCCATGCCAGATCTGAAGGGCCTGGTATGGATATTTGGGGGGAATCCCACGTCATTTTTTTAAAAAATTTGCAGCGGGGTTCCCCTTAATATCCATTCCAGACCTCAAGGGCCTGGTAATGGAATTTGGGGGACCCCCACGCTTTTTTTTTTTTGGTTAGCAAAGACTTTCAATGACTTTTCTCTATATTGCCGGGAGCCGACAATTCATTATAGCCGCGGCTGCTTTTAAGTACTTCCCACCCGGCCACTGTACATATACGGCCGGATGGGTGCTCTCTCCTTCTGAGTGGACGTTCCTGAACGTCCTTCAGAAGGAGGGGGTTTGCCCGCCGCGTTACCAAGGACCCGGTGCGCGTGCCCGGCGGCCGCGATTGCCGCCGGGCACCCGCGATTCCCCGGGAACCAAGCAGGAAAGTGGATCTGTGTGTGTAAACACACAGATCCACGTCCTGTGAGGGAGAGGAGGCTGATGGTGTGTCCCTTGTACATAGGGACAACCATCGGTCACCTCCCCCAGTCAGTCCCCTCCCCCCACAGTAAGAACACATTGAGGGAACATATTTAACCCCTTCCCGCCCCCTAGTGGTTAACCCCTTCCCTGCCAGTCACATTTATACAGTAATCAATGCATTTTTATAGCAGGGATCGCTGTATAAATGTAAATGGTACCAAAAGTGTGTCAAAAGTATCCGATGTGTCCGCCACAATATTGCAGTCACAATAAAAATCGCAGATCGCCGCCATTACTAATAAAAAAATAAAAAAAAATTAAAAATGCTATAAAACTATCCCCTATTTTGTAGACGCTATAACTTTTGCGCAAACCAATCAATACGCGCTTATTGCGATTTTTTTTTTTATACCAAAAATATGTAGAAGAATACGTATCGGCCTAAACTGAGGAAAATTTTAATTGAAAAAAAAATGGGTATTTATTATAGCAAAAAGTAAAAAATATTGTGTTTTTTTCCCAAACTGGACGCTCTTCTTTTGTTTATAGCGCAAAAAATAAAAACCGCAGAGGTGATCAAATACCACCAAAAGAAAGCTCTATTTGTGGGAAAAAAAGGACGCAAATTTTGTTTGGGAGCCACGTCGCACGACCGCGCAATTGTCATTCAAAGTGTGACTGCGCTGAAGGCTGAAAAATGGCTTGGGCAGGAAGGGGGTTTTAGTGCCCAGTACTGGGAGGTGGTTAAAAGCCTTTTTTTTTTCCCCTTTAGAAATGTCATTTTGCAGGCGCACTGGGAAGTTCAGAGCTGCGCCTGTTCAACTTATGCAAATTAGTTTAGGTGACTTGACATTTACTAAGATTTTGCCGGCGCAGTGTCTTGGCGCATTTGAACCATTGAAATTCCCGCGCTGAGCTCCAAAAAACCTCCCGCAGCTCTAATCGTACTTGCCGGCGCAGCGGGCTGGTTTTGAAAAAGTTACTTTATCACTCAATTTTGGCCATGTTTGTTATTTGGGCAGGTGTCACTTCACTTCCTCACATCACCCCATGTCACCCCCATTATATTCTCACTTCCAGCTTCTTTATATTTAGTGTTTAACATGCCGTGCGCCAGGTCCATAGTGGCGCACTGAGCGCCTCCTCCCGTCCGCCGACAACACTATAGTAAATGGGAAATAGGGCTGCGCTACCGGCGCTAATGTTTTGTAAATACTAAAACAGCCATTGCGCACGCAGATGCGCCAATACTCATGGCGCAAACGTTTCGTAAATCAGCCCCACTGTCTCACCCCTTTAGGGCTTTTTTTCTCAGAGAATAGGTGCAGGAACTCCCCCCTTCTGAGTCACCCCTTGTCTCCACCCCCTACCCACCACACACACACACACACACACACACACCACAATGGGTCACCCACATCAAAATACTACACCTAGCAACAAAAGATTCACCCCAGCAACATTAGACCCCCTAGCAACAAAAACAGATCTCCAAGCAGTCAGCATCAATAGACCTCTCCCTCAACAGTAGATCCATACCAGCAACATAGGACAACCCCCCAGCACCAATAGATCCTCCACCAGCAACAATAGACCCTCACACAAAAACAGATCCCCACCAGTGACAATAGATCCCCCAGCAGTTATCATCAATAGACCCTTCAGCACCCCTTGCTATTATATACATTCAGCGCTGGAGGTGCCGGAAATGCGTTTCCCTGCACTTCCGCTAAAAAAAGCCCTGCTCACCCTGCTCTGCACATGCTCAGTTGCTCTCCGTTGTTAGGCACTTTTAGGCACTGCTGAGTTTGTAGAGGCCGATCTGCTGACAGCCTTAAACCAGAAATAAACCCTCCTATTCTTTAAAGCCAAGGAAGCTGCTTCTGTTTGATCTGCAACTGTCATGTCGCTGCACATGTGATCAGTTATGACACCAGCCATTTGATGGTTTGACAGTTTTGTTGAGGAAACAAGCAAATGTGACAATTAACAATCCCCGCATTCTAGGAATGTAACCTCTATGAAACCGTTAAATCGATGAGTTTAGTTCCACTTTATGATTTACTGCTGTTCAGGGGCTCTAGGCTTCAGCAGAATGGCAGCATCTTGCAAGAAAATGGAGCAATGCTGGAGGAAATTTACAGCACACACTCATTTTGGTAGCATAATTATTAATGTAGTAGAATGTATGTTCCTTGCTAGATGGTAGCACCCAGGTTTTTAGGCAGGGTTGCTCCTAAATTTACCTGCCAGGTATAGCTACCTTGGCTAATTGTTAAGGATCAATTGATTTCACTCTAAGTCTGTAATTGCTGCACTTCTCTCTTTTGCCGCTAGGTGGCCAGATACCTGGTGGTATTAGATATGAGAATGTCAAAGCAAGGTCAGGTTATGGGGTATATGGGGGTATCCCAGCCAATGGGCAGGGGTTTTCTTAAATCCCTTGGCCTGCTGGGAGAACCTATATACTTGGGTGGAGTCAGGTGATCACTGTTCTGTGCCACCTGTCTGGGTGAACGTGTGTTGTATTGCCCGGGCTGCTAGGCCAGGGTTTGGGCCTATCCAGGGCACATCTGACTGCTAGGCTGTCTGAGGTTCTATCCAGAAGCAAGAGAGCAGCGCAGGGTTGGGATTGCGGCTTGCAGTCCTCAAGGCGTACCAACAGGTCATGTTTTCAGGCTTTCCATTTTTCGCACAGGTAATTTGATCAGTTTCACAGCCTTAGTAATTACCACAGCCGTTTCATCTGAGGGAAATCCTGAAAACATGACCTGTTGGGGCGACTGGAGTTGGTTTTTGTTGAAGTGTATATCTGCCACTTCATTATTTAAAGCAACAGTGTCCCTTTTTGCTCAGGGGGGGTTTCTAGCTAGTGTTAGCCTAGGGAACGGTAAACAGCTCAGGGTAGCGACAGGATAGGTTTCCGACGGCCATTTAGATAGGTAGCGGTTCGGTAGTATTGATAGCCTATAGTCAGGTTAGGGACCAAGAGATAGGCTAGATAGGCCTGATATGCCTTTCAGGTGGTGTGTTCCAGACTTTTTCGCCATTGGTGTGTTTATCTGTCCAAACGTCCCCAGGAAGCCACCCAGTGGTGGCCTGTCCATAGGGGGCACACGGGCACCATCCCCCAAAAGCTTGTCACCAAAAAAAAAAAAAAAGTCCTAAAACAAAACACAAGGTCCTTTAAGTGCAATGTGTACGGGCGCCGGACGCAGTGAATTTTGGGTAGCGTGACGTCTATGCAATCACGTGATTGCAGGCGACACGCTTCATTTGCATGGTTTTGGGAGTCCTTGTGGCGCAAAGCATTACGCCGCAACATTCCCATCTTCCAGCCATTGTCCTTGTTGTGGGGTTTTCTATTGGCACCGCTGTAAGACATGGGCGGTGCTTTCCCCAGAGGCGCGTCGTCACTTCCGGTTCCCCTGGCCCAGTGTCCGCATTGTGGAGGATAGTGCATACACAGGAGGATTTGCAGCAAGATCCACAGCAAAGTAAGTGTCGGACCTTCCGTTGGGGGTTCTTATTATCAGTGCTGAGAGACCCTGTGCGCCAGAGGGTGCTGTCAGTCCTGCGAACCCTGCAGGGGGGGTGTTGTCAGTCCTGCGAGCCACCCATGGGGGGGGCAGTGCTGTCAGTGAGGGGTGGACAGCTGGTTACATGGTTGAAGTAATCCATGTCCTTAGTCTGCTTGTCTTCACCAAACTGGTTGCAGACTTTCTTGTGCATCATCTTTAGAAGAGGCTTCCTTCTGGGACGACAGCCATGCAGACCAATTTGATGCAGTGTGCGGCATATGGTCTGAGCACTGACAGGCTGACCCCCCACCCCTTCAACCTCTGCAGCAATGCTGGCAGCACTCATACGTCTATTTCCCAAAGACGACCTCTGGATGACGCTGAGCACGTTTACTCAACTTCTTTGGTCGACCATGGCGAGGCCTGTTCTGAGTGGAACCTTTCCTGTTAAACCGCTGTATGGTCTTGGCCACTGTGCTGCAGCTCAGTTTCAGGGTCTTGGCAATCTTCTTATAACCTATGCCATTTTTTTGTATAGCAACAATTATTTTTTTCAGATCCTCAGATAGTTCTTTGCCATGTTAAACTTCCAATATGAGAGCGATAACACACCTGCATAACACCACATTTAACACACCTGCTCCCCATTCACACCCGAGACATTTTCACTTAGGGGTGTACTCACTTTTGTTGCCAGCAGGTTAGACATTAATGGCTGTGTTGAGATATTTTGAGGGGACAGCAAATTTACACTGTTTTACAAGCTGTACACTCACTACTTTACATTGTAGCATAGTGTAATTTCTTCAGTGTTGTCACATGAAAAGATATAATAAAATATTTACAAAAATGTGAGGGGTGTACTCACTTTTGTGAGATACTGTATGTACATTCTTCCCGTTATTGCTTTGGTTATATGTAATGCCATCACTTTATCATATATAAAGTTACACTAATCACCTGCTGGTATGCCTGCATATCTTTACGCTTAGAAATCTATGCTGGGTGTATTAGTACTACTGCTGACAGTTATTTTGGGTGAGTTACTAGTTTTTGTCCTAAAATTGGATCATCTCTACATACATTGGAGCCCTGTTCTAGGTGGAAGTATTGCTACTTATATATTCATAGTCCACTCTTCCTTTAGACCCCTTTCACACTGGGGCAGCGGCTGCGTTAGCACTAAAGCGAGGCTCGTTTTAACGCTGTTTAAGCCTGTGTTGCGGCGTTTCCATAGCGCTGCCTATTTATTGCAATGGGCAGGGGCGGTGTAGGACTGCTGTATACAGGGCTCCCACATCGCCCCAAAGATGCTGCCTGCAGGACTTTTTCTAACATCCCACAAGCGCACCGCCCCAGTGTGAAAAGTCACACTGAAATGAATGGGAGGCAGTTTTCAGGCGCTATTTAGAGGCAATTTCTAGCGCTAAAACAAAAGCTCCCAACTGTCCCTGATTTTGAGAGACTGTTCCTGATTTGGAGCAATGTCCCTCTGTCACTCTTTCCTCCTCATTTGTCCCTCATTTCTGATCTATATAGTTGTATATAAAATGCACTTTTTATCTTTTAAAAAGTGTTCCAAGTGCTAAACCTTTCATCCAATTTCTAAATTGATGCATTTGTCAATTTTAAAAGCCAATATAAAGGAATAGTAGTGGTAAAAAAAAAGCCCTTTTTTTTGGTTAATTCTTCTTTAACCACTAGCTGCCTGCTCACCGTCATATGACGGCGGGACGATGCAGCTCTCTTTCTGGGCGGACGTCATATGACATCTTCACCTTCCCGGGCCACTGGGGGGCGCGCGCGCCCACCGCAGCACTGGGGACCCGATGCGCGTGCCCGGCGGCTGCGATGTCTGCTGGGCACCCGCGATTGCCCAGTAACTGAACAGGACAGTGGATCTCTGTGTGTAAACACAGAGATCCACGTCCTGTCAGGGAGAGGAGACCGATGGTGTGTCCCTTGTACATAGGGACAACCATCGGTCACCTCCCCCAGTCAGTCTCCTCCCCCCACAGTAAGAATCACTCCCTAGGACACACATTTAAACCCTTGATCGCCCCCTAGTGTTAACCCCTTCCCTGCCAGTCATATTTATACAGTAATCAATGCATTTTTATAGCAGGGATCGCTGTATAAATGTGAGTGGTCCCAAAAATGTGTCAAAAGTGTCCAATATGTCCGCCGCAATATCGCAGTCACAATAAAAAAAAAATAATCGCTGATCGCCGCCATTACTAGTAAAAAAAATAAAAATGCTATAAGTCTATCCCCTATTTTGTAGCCGCTATAACTTTTGCGCAATCCAATCAATATACGCTTATTGCGTTTTTTTTTACCAAAAATATGTAGAAGAATACGTATCGGCCTAAACTGAGGAAAAAAAATAGTTAAAAAAAAAAAATTGGATATTTATTATAGCAAAAAGTAAAAAAATATTGTGTTTTTTCAAACTTGTCCCTCTTCTTTTGTTTATAGCGCAAAAAATAAAAACCGCAGAGGTGATCAAATACCACCAAAAGAAAGCTCTATTTGTGGGGAAAAAATTCATTTGGGTACAGTGTTGCATGATTGCGCAATTGTCATTCAAAGTGTGACAGTGCTGAAAACTGAAAAATGGCTTGGGCAGGAAGGGGGTGCAAATGCCCTGTATTGAGGTGGTTAAGGGGGTGTGGCAGGCGGCGTTTCCTATGCCTATATACGTTTGTTAGTAAGTAGGTGTCCCTCATTCCCATCTCAAAATGTTGGAAGGTATGCTAAAACGCCTGAAAACTGCCTCAGTGTGAAAGGGGTCTAAGCGAAAAAAATTAAAAGCCAGCAGCTACAGCTACAGCTACAGCAGCTGCTGGCTTTTAATATTTGGACACTTACCTGTCCTGGAGTCCAGCGACGTCCGCAGCAGAGGACGAGCGACCGCTCGTCGCTCTGCTGCTCCCTCCGCCATCCTCACTGAGGGAACCAGGAAGTGAAGCCCTGCGGCTTCATGCCCGGTTCCCTACAGCGCATGCGCGAGTCGCGCTGCGCCGTTCTGATTGGTGCTCCTGTGTTCTGGGAGCCGAGTGTCTCCCAGAACACCAAGGGAAGTCTGCGGGAAGTGACGTAACTCCCGCAGATTCCCGGAGACAGGACTCCCGGATGTGTGTGAAAATACCTGTCTTAGACAGGTATCTTCACCCCCCTCCTCCCTGAAAGGTGTCAATTGTGACACCGGAGGGGGGGAGGGTTCCAAATAGCAAAAGTTGCTATTTAGGGTGGAGCTCCACTTTAAGTTACCTGCAGGTTAGCGCCATAGCCTGTGTGGAGAGAGCAACGTCCTATGACAGGGCTGCACAGAGGTTTCTGACACTTACGGGCAGGCCACTCACATTTCTCTTATGACAAATGTTCCCGCCTACAGCAGCAATATCACAAATTATCTGCGCCTGCGCTACACAGCGCACGAGAGCATAGAGAAACCAAACGTAACCGCGCCCCTCTCACTCGGTCTCTACTGAGGATTAGCTGACTCTACGCCCCGCCTCCTTGCATAGTCACGTGATCGTGGCGTTACCCTTTCCTGCTGTGGTGTGTCCTTGCCGGGGAGAAACATGGCGCCTGCCGTGCTGAGACTTCTCAAGTGAGTCCCGCATCGTACTAGGGATATCAAACGTTTCTGTTCTAAAAAGCATGGTGCATGAAACGCCCAGGGAGTCATGGCTGCACTTAGTATTCTAGCGTTAGCTGAAGCTGACAGATGTGGTAGGACTCTGAGTACCAAGGAGGGAGGATGTGTTTGAATAGTGAAATGCAAGGTTTTCTTCTGAGTGGAATGTGAAGAGATTTTCTTGTGTCAGGATTGTGTTTGCATCAAGTAGTGGAGTCTGCAGTAACCCATGGCAGCCAATGAGCTTTCACTTTATGGAGATTGCTAAGCTGGTCATACTGGTTGGATGCTGCACTTGTATACACTAAAGTTGGCCATACACATGTTCTTTTTCTTGCACCGCACAGATGGATTTATTTCCTGCTGCGGCTTTTGTATTTTGACAGCCACCGTGCTAGCTGTCAAAATGTCTGTTCAGCAGCTGCATCTGATTGGGTAAAACAGTGTATAGTAGATGGCACAAAGGATGGGTGATGAGCCGAGTCCATGGGCCAAAGCAGATGGGAGATAGCCGAGTCCATGGGCCAAAGCAGATGGGAGATAGCCGAGTCCATGGGCCAAAGCAGATGGGAGATAGCCGAGTCCATGGGCCAAAGCAGATGGGAGATAGCCGAGTCCATGGGCCAAAGCAGATGGGAGATAGCCGAGTCCATGGGCCAAAGCAGATGGGAGATAGCCGAGTCCATGGGCCAAAGCAGATGGGAGATAGCCGAGTCCATGGGCCAAAGCAGATGGGAGATAGCCGAGTCCATGGGCCAAAGCAGATGGGAGATAGCCGAGTCCATGGGCCAAAGCAGATGGGAGATAGCCGAGTCCATGGGCCAAAGCAGATGGGAGATAGCCGAGTCCATGGGCCAAAGCAGATGGGAGATAGCCGAGTCCATGGGCCAAAGCAGATGGGAGATAGCCGAGTCCATGGGCCAAAGCAGATGGGAGATAGCCGAGTCCATGGGCCAAAGCAGATGGGGGATGGGCCCCCGAGTCCATGGGCCAAAGCAGATGGGGGATGGGCCCCCGAGTCCATGGGCCAAAGCAGATGGGGGATGGGCCCCCGAGTCCATGGGCCAAAGCAGATGGGGGATGGGCCCCCGAATCCATGGGCCAAAGCAGATGGGGGATGGGCCCCCGAATCCATGGGCCAAAGCAGATGGGGGATGGGCCCCCGAATCCATGGGCCAAAGCAGATGGGTGATGGGCCCCCGAATCCATGGGCCAAAGCAGATGGGTGATGGGCCCCCGAATCCATGGGCCAAAGCAGATGGGTGATGGGCCCCCGAGTCCATGGGCCAAAGCAGATGGGTGATGGGCCCCCGAGTCCATGGGCCAAAGCAGATGGGTGATGGGCCCCCGAGTCCATGGGCCAAAGCAGATGGGTGATGGGCCCCCGAGTCCATGGGCCAAAGCAGATGGGTGATGGGCCCCCGAGTCCATGGGCCAAAGCAGATGGGTGATGGGCCCCCCGAGTCCAAGCAATAATAATCATGGGCAAAAAAAGGCAACTCCTAGGAGAGGTGTAACAGTCAAGAAACCAACACTGAGCGCTACTCCAGTGCAGCATGCCACATAACCAACACGTTTATTAAAAACAAATGGTAACTTACCTTCAAAAGAAAAGGTGGTCGCTTGTCAGAACTTGCTGAGGGTCGGGGTGATAATGGCACATGAATAAATGCAGAGTCCTGAGGATCTGCTGCTTCACTCAGGTGAGGGACCACCAGAAACCGCTGTGTTCCCGGGTGCCATGGGCCATGAAACGTAGAGCACCGATGGCTGGGAGCGGCGTCAGCACTTGGGGTAATAGGTGGGCATGGCTAATGCGTTTCGGAGCTGCCCGCAGCTTATTTCTCAAAGCTGATTGGGCACTAGCACGTAGCCTCTTTGTACACAGAGGTGTGCTGTGATCCTCCCAACACCCCGCGGGTCTGACCAGAGCTTATTTTTTTTTCTTTTGAATGTAAGTTGATATGTCTTTAATAAACTTGTTATGTGACATGTTGCACTTAGAGTGGCACTCTGTTTTTTGGCACCTGACTGGATGCAGGCATTGTTCAGCTGACAATTCCCCCCCCCCCCCCCCCCCCAGCTACTGCAATCAGTTCCTGATAAACTGTCTGAACTTCTGTGTGTGTGGCCAACAAAATAAACAAGTGACTTTTTACTTCACTATAATATCCCTCCACCAGCACTTACATTGGTTTGTTCCTTGTAAGATCCCACCTCCAGGATACACACTGGTGGTATTCCTGTAGATCTCCTTCAGCATGGAGGTTGGTCCTTCCTCACCAAGATCCCACCTCCAGCACATACATTAGCCTTTCCCCCTGTATCGCTCCTGGAGGACACAGATTGGTCCAGTATACAGATTGGACTTCTCCGTGGGATCCCACCCCCAGCACACATAGTGGCCTTTCCCTGTAACATCCCATCTCCAGCACTTACATGGGTCCTTCCCCTGTATTCCCCCCTCCCTCCAGCACACAGATTGATCTTTCCCTTGTAAGATTTAATCTCTAGATCAAGGGTGCCCAACCGTTTTGAAGCGCGAGGGCCACTTAAGCGACTTGGTAACTGGTCGCGGGCCACAATAAACGGAGTGGGCGAATGGCAGGTCCATGTCTGCTCTGTTATTACCTGCTCACCAAAGTCGCAGGTAATAACAGAAGTCTATGGCTCAGTGCAGGTAACCCGCAGGTGCACTGCTCTGCATCTGCGGGTCAGTTTGAAAGCAGCCCGGTAACCACTGCAGAACAGATATGCCCGTATATACACTGTGATTTTAGTAATAAACTGACCTTTAATAACAGTATTCTATTCTAAACCATCCCAGAGCAGGAGGTCGCGGGCCATGTCAGAGGGCTCCGTGGGCCACTGGTTGGGCACCCCTGCTCTAGATCATAAACTGATCTATCCCTCAGTTGGCAGTACCTAGCATGTTTGAACTTGCCCCTTAGCGGCCAGTCAGCAGTAGCTAGCACATGTTTTATTACCCCCTCCTTTCTGTCTGTAGTGAAATTAGGATTATCCCTCACATTTATTCAGTGCACTGCTCCAACTATCAGTCTCATCTACACTGACTGGTCAAGTTGTAATCTCAGCCCCACTTTATCATTTCCTCTGTAAACATTCTCTGGCAGCAAAGCTCTGCTGCATCTCCCACTTCCCCAGCAACACCTCAACTGCACAAACACATTCCTCCTGTTCCATTCTGGATGCTTCCCCTCCACTATCTTTACAGTCTGCAGACCACCGCAGTGGAGGTGGTGTGAAGTGTCAGAGCAATGTGGACCGCAGTAATGCTGACACTTCCTGGCACCTCCACTGTCCCAAATAAAGTTGCTTTAACTTCAGTTATTTCCTGAACACTCATTTTGACCTCTCTTCTTCTGCTGTAAAGCCCCTGTGTTGAAGACCTTGGCTGTCATGCTGCTACAAGAATTCGTTTTGTGAATGACTACTTGCATTGATTATAGGGAGCACTTTCCCATCTATGATTAGGACCTGTACTTTATTAATGATTTTGTTGAAAATTATGGAAGGAATGGATCAGTAACCACCATTGGTAAGTCAAAAAATGAATTTTTCATCAGTCGTTATCTCCCACTCATCTGCACAGATTTCCACCATCATACCCCCCACACACTTCTCTTGCATATACAGACCAAAGTCATATCTTTTGTACTTTCCTGCCTCTGCATTCCTCTCCTGCACATTCTGACATTCCATTCACATTATTCTCCAGCACATATTGCCCCTAGGATACTGTATTGGCTTTCTTTGTTATATGTCCAACCTTTCCCATTCTGGAATGGCCACGTTTTTGATAGTATACCAAAAATATCACAAAGCAGGACCTGCAAAATAAAAGGCTATATAATGTCCTGTCACTCATTCCTTCACTCTGTTCTTCAGCTATATGCTGTGGTTCCTTCTGCTGACTTCCATATTACTTGTCTTCTATTATGGAAAGAACCACAGAGCACAGCAGGGGACCAGACATCTTACAAACCTTTACGTGTGTCCACTGTGAAGAGGCTATTTCTGTACAAGAAAGCAAAATATAGAGGAACAGGCAGTGGGACAGGGTAGTATAAAGCCTCCTTTTTTGCATTTTCTGTTTTGTTACATCTTTTTGTTTTGAAGACATTAAAATCTTTTGTGTCAACTGATAAAATTCTCCCGTGTGCCCAGTAAAATTTTTATGAGTGTCACATTTTAGCCACATTTTTACTGTTCATTAGGACAACGGCAAACAGATGTGCATGTGGTCTGTTATGACGCCTTATGCATAGACCACATGCACAAGTATGGCATACTTCCTGACACCTACAGTCAAAAGTGAGTAGTATTGAATTGCCCTGTGAAAAGTAAACGGCTTGCTGTTTCTGACCTTTCTCTGAGAATGCTATTTGCCTGGCTGCTAATGGCTCTGCTACTGAGTCGCTGAACCATAATACGCTAGCGTTAACTGAAAACTGAGTTTCTTATCTGCATTCTTCCAGGGCAGGGAGAAAGTGTCAAAGCCAAAGGATCAGCCAGACAGTCTAAAAATTACCATTTTCAGCATAGGGAGGGGCAGTTAAAAAAAAATGTTACTTTCTTTATTTCCACTTGACTTAGTTCTTAGACCCCTTTCACACTGAGTTTTTCAGGCGGTTTAGCGCTAAAAATAGCGCCTGAAAACTCCTGCCCCTGCAGTCTCAATGTGAAAGCCCGAGGGCTTTCACACTGAGGCGGTGCGCTAGCAGGACCACTCCAAAAGTCCTGCTAGCAGCATCTTTGGAGCGGTGTGTTTACCGCTCCTTCCCATTGAAAGTAATGGGAAACCGCGGTAATACCGCCGGCGGCGCATTGCCGGCGGTATTAACCCTTTTTCGGCCGCTAGCGGGGGTTAATACCGCACCGCTAGCGGCGAATAGCGCCGCTATACCGCCACGGCGCTATACTGCCACTGCACCCACCGCCCCAGTGTGAAAGGGGCCTAGAAGTAGTTGTAAAGGCAGAAGGTTTTTTTATCTTAATGCATTCGACACATTAAGATAAAAAGCCTTCTGTGTGCAGCAGACCCCTTAACACTTACCTGAGGTCCCTCTCTGTCCACAACCGTCCGAGATTCTCCTTCCTGATTGGCTAAGGCACAGCAGTGGCGCCATTGGCTCCCGCTGCTGTCAAAGTAAGCTAGCCAATCAGGGAAGAGAGGAGGTGGGGCTGAGTCAGGACTCTGTGTCTGAATGGACACAGGGAGCTGTGACTCAGCTTGGGTGCCCCATAGCAAGCTGCTTGCTGTTGGGGCACTGAACAGGAGGGAGGGACCAGGAGCACAGAAGTGCCCCATAGCAAGCTGCTTGCTGTTGGGGCACTGAACAGGAGGGAGGGACCAGGAGCACAGAAGTGGCACTCGAGAAGAGGAGGATCCAGGCTGCTCTGTGCAAATCCACTGCAAAAGAGCAGGTGAGTATAACATGATTGTAAAGTCTAGTTTTTCCCACCTATAAAAATAACAATCACTTTAACTGTTCATATTCCTATGTACTTTATTTCAGGTTCACCACAAAAGTTGCGGTGGCTGGAGGAGCTGTCTATGTAGCATATGACTATGGGCTGCTGGGCAGTGGTACTCAGGGAGAAGAAGCCCTGAAAAAAACTACAGCAGCTATACCTCCTGCTGTTCATGAATGGGCAGATTACTTTGGTTTACAGGTACAGTATACCGAATCTGAAATTTTAACTGGTCATGCATAGGGCCCTTTGTGTATTGAAGTGCTTGGTCTTGAAACTTGGACTTAAAGCGGAGGTCCACCCAGAATTTTTTTTAACACTAAAATTCCTTAAAAAAAAAGAGAAAAAAATTCATAGAAAAAAAAAAAAATTGTACTCACCCGAAATGCCTGTTGCTATGTGGAAGTCCCCTAATCTGCCTCTTTCTTTGCTTCGGTGGTTCTCCTTCCTCTTCTTGTGAATGGGGCGCGCTGCCTTCTGGGAACTGTGTGTAATCCCAGGAGGCAGCTGCCCATTCACAAAGCGCTGTGCGAGTTGCGCATGCGCAGTAGGAAACGGGCAGTGAAGCTGTAAGGCTTCACTGCCGGTTTCCCTTAGTCAGGATGGAGGAGCCGGGGCCTGCCATCACCGAGCGATCGCCGTCGGGGGCCCGACATCGCGGGCTCCCTGGACAGGTAAGTGTCCTTATTAAAAGTCAGCAGCTACAGTGTTAGTAGCTGCTGACTTTAAAAAAAAAAAAAAAAAATCGCGGGTGGAATTCCACTTTAAAGTATAACTAAAAGCAAACCACCTTTTTGTTTTGGACAGAATGGAGAGGGATTAGTACAAAACAGATTATAGCGCACACATGAAAAAATGACATTTATCCTGCAAGGCTAGTTAAAAACACCTGAACATATTCAAAAATACGGGGGGTTGGTCACACTATATGGTCATATAGTGCTAAGCCCACTTATTGCGACAAAGTACCCCGAATTAGTGGGTCTTAACCTGTTAATAGAATGAAAGAACCTAGTGTCTCAACCTTGGGAGAGATTCTTTCATTCTATTAACAGGTTAGGACCCACTAATTCGGGGTACTTTGTCGCAGTAAGTGGGCTTGGCACTATATGACCATATAGTGTGACCAAACCCCCGTATTTTTGAATATGTTCAGGTGTTTAACTAGCCTTGCAGGATAAATGTCATTTTTGCATGTGTGCGCTATAATCTGTCTTGTACTGTTTCTGGTCTTATAGCAGCACAATCTTGGATGTATAGCATTTTAAGGGTGTGCCCCCCAGTATGTCTTTGTATGGAGAGGGATTAGGACACCTGTCAGATTTATTTATTTTTTATTATCATTCACCCTCCCTTATTTGTCATAGTTACATGGATAATAAAAAATCAAGCTGCGCAAAATCGTGCAATCTATATAAATATAAGAACAGTGAGTCCAATCACTGATGCATATTATGCTGCACACGAGGAAGAGGATTGCATGTACAACTGACTAGCATGGGCTATAAAACCCAAAAGTACCCTCCTATGCGACCAAATCGCATAAAAAGTCCATCAGTGCATATAAAGTTCATATATCAGTTCACATTTAAATTGATGTAAAAATAAGTAGTCTGCAAAATTAGCATTGATATTCAGTTGATAGAGATATCTTCTAAACATGCATCTGTGACTTCAAACGATAAAACACCCGAGAAAAAGTGCTGTGTTCCAGTACAAGAAAAAGTCCACCACCTCCAATAAGGCTGGTTTCACACTGCGGCGGTGATGGCGGTATAGCGCCGCTATTTTTAGCGGCGCTATAACGTCGGGATTGTTGAGCTATTCGGCCGCTAGCGGTGCGGTTTTAACCCCCGCTAGCGGCCAATAAAGGGTTAATTCCACCCGCAAACCGTGCTACAGCCGCGGTTTGCGGGCGGTATTACCGCGGTATCCCATGCATTTCAATGTGGAGGAGCGGTGTGTTTACCGCTCCAAAGATGCGGCTAGCAGGACTTTTTTTACCGTCCTGCTAGCGCACCGCTCCAGTGTGACAGCCCTCAGGGCTTTCACATTGGAGAGAAAGGAGCCGCTGTTTTTAGGCTCGGTTTGCAGGCGCTATTTTTAGCTAAATAGCGCCTGCAAACCGCCCCAGTGTGAAAGGGGCCTAAGACTGCCGCTTACCAGAGCCACTGATCCCTGAAAGAGATCAGTCTAAACCTGTTACCCCTGCCAAGGTCTCTAAGTGGCGCGATCAGCTGCCTCCACCAGTGTAGTAGATGGACCTCCAATCCCTCTCATCATATGCGTCATGGCAGAAAAAGAAAAATCCACCATAGCGTGATACAGTAAAAACAAATTTATTAAAATAAAAGAATCGCACTTACAATGTTGTGTAGATTATTAGGCGTGTAAAAGTAGATAGTGTAGCCAGCCGGCTTCCACAGCCCGTCCTTCCAGGACTCTGCGTTGGATATGTGATGACGTCAGCACGCCGCTCCTCCCTACGTCGGTTCGACACACTTGTTGTCATCCAGGGGTTACACTATATACTTTTACACGCCTAGGGATGTACTTTTGGGTTTTATAGCCCATGTTAGTCAGTTGTACATGCAATCCTCTTCCTTGTGTGCAGCATAATATGCATCAGTGATTGGACTCACTGTTCTTATATTTATATAGATTTATTTCACGATTTTGCGCAGCTTGATTTTTTTATTATCTTTGTTTATTGTGTGTGTCACACATTTAAGTTGCAGCATTTTTTATTTTAGTGTCATTTATAATGTTCAATATTCATATATAGACAGCGCAGTATATACACTTTATTTTCATAATAGTTATAGTTGGTAAGGTTGAATAAAGACAACAGTCCATCCTGTTCAATCTGTGTCTTTGTGTGGAAAAATTATTTCCCATATCCCTGTGTATTATTTTCTCTAAGATGCACGTCCAAGTGTCTTTTTTAAAACTATCCATACTTCCTGCCGACACCACCGATTGTGGAAGAGTTCCACATCCTTGCCGCCCTGACAGTGAAAAACCCCCTATGCAGCTTAAGGTTAAATCGCTTCTCTTCCACTCTTATCGTGTGGCCCCATGTCCTTTTACACTCGGTGGGACTGAACAGTTTCATACTTACACTGGTATCACCGTTGAGATATTTGTATATCGCTATCATATCTCTCCTCCAAGGAGAATAAATTTAGCGCTTGTAGTCGTTCCTCATAATTGAGGTCCTCCAGTCCCCATATTAATTTAGAAAGAACCAAGGAATAGCCAGTAGCTTACTGTGGGGTATATAAGCTGGGAAGGCTCTGTATAAGAGCGGACACGGCGTCCCTCAGATTGCTGACTCACCGGTAAGGTGTGTTCCAAGGTAATCAAAGGTAAAGCATACAAAAAATAGCGGTGATGAAGGAACTCCTCTAAAGAAATTACTGAGGACCATGCAGCTTAAGGGTAAGGGATCTTTTAAATTGCACAAAAATATCAAATAGTAGTACAAAAATCACTGTATAAAATTCCCAAAGTCACAAACGTGCCTTTTTGAAGTGATATGTGTCCCAAGTCCAGGGTTTTTCACTAAGCGGTGAAGCTGGTAGGTAGTAGTGCAGTATGGTTAACACAATTACGGTTGCTTGAATACCAACCCAACGTATAACATAGGATATCGTGCTGAGTGTAACCAATGTTCACTACAATAGAGGGAAACCCAGCCTATAGACAGTGTGGACTTGCGTCGATAGTAGCTGTGGCTTTCCTGCTTGCTCATCCAAGAGGTACGCAAGTAATGCATCAAGAGTATGGCCGTATTACCGGTCGAGCTCTGTCGGCAGCACGTGCGGTTAGTTCGGTCTGGTACCGTGGCAGTCTCAGCGTGCCTTGATAAAGATGGATGCTACAGTGCTCACAGATTCCACTGAGCATGTGCGGGTTTGCAAGCTGGCATCATTAGTGACGTTAATACGTCATTCACGTGGTGTCGTGTGCTTGGAGTTTCCATCCACGGTGGCCATAGGATCTCCTTTTGCTGCACTCAGAGCTCCAATTTTTGATCAACCATACCCAAATCTGCAGGAATATTTTTTATCTATGGTGCCAAAATAGTGATTTCACTCTGCCATAGTGCTAGTCTTTATATTACCCCAGGGATGTTATGTTGATGTGTGTGGATATAAATGACGCAGCTGCATCTTGACCAGACAACGTTGTCTATTTTAATCTTGACTGAGGTGTTGGTGGTGGAATTTTATCTGGTGATTTTTGTACTACTATTTGATATTTTTGTGTAATTAAAGTTCCCTTACCCTTAAGTTGCATGGTCCTCAGTAATTACTTTAGGTGAGTTCCTTCATCACCTTTTTCTTTTTTGTATCCCATATTAATTTAGTTGCCCTTCTCTGGACTCGCTCCAGCACATCCTTTCTGAGGATTGGTGACCAGATGCGGCCAAACCAGAGTTTTATAAAGTGGCAGAATAATAGTTTTATCTCTGGAGTAAATTCCCTTTTTAATGCATGCTAATATTCTGCTGGCTTTGGTAGCCGCAGCTTGACACGGCATGCTATTGCTCAGTCTGTCTTCTACTAGGACCCCTAGATCCTTCTCCATCCTGGAAGCCCCCCAGGGGTTCTCCCCCTAATGAGTAATGCTTACTGTTATTGGAAGTAAAATGTAAAAAAACACATTTTTGGGTTGTCCCCAGACCAGTAATAGAGGGGAAATCTTCCAATGTGGACACTAGTTCTGGAGACAATCGGGTATTCCCTCACCTTGGAAGTATTTCCTCTCATTTCCTGTTTTGGCTGTGGGACAGGAAGCAAGGTTCATCTCCTGAATTGGACAGACGGACAAAAAAATAAAACTGACTGTTTATAACCCCCACTTACTCTACCCAAACTATAGAAAATGTTACCCCTATGTTTACATGGCTTCCTTTTGCGACTAGTGGCTGCAAATATAGTCCTGTTTAAGCTGTGAGTGGCCAGTCATACTTTACATAGGGCTATGGATGCTTCTTGTGACGATGCTAATTTTGCCGAGCACATTTATATGGAATGAGGATTAATGGGAAGATTTTTTTTTTTTTCTTCAAGATTTATAATTTTTTAAGATTGCCTTTATTTTGTTAGGTGTACTGGCAGATTTAGATACACTACAACTCAAAGTTTAACAATGCTGCTGTCCGCTGTGCCTCTGTGCTCCTTCCTCCAAAGTGGGGGCATGCAAATCCAGGCGGTGTGTTACTGGCCAGATCACTAGGTGAAAACAGAAGGAAAGCATAAAAAAAAACGAATGCAGCCACCACATTTAGGGATTGGTAAACTGCAATACCGTATATTACATTTTTTGTTTTGGGTTTAATACTGCTTTAACTTTTGTCAGTTTAGTAAAGACAACATGTACCAGTTTATGTAAAGCTAGTTCATACTTTGTATTTCAAAACGCTTGCAATTTGTGCATACTTTGTGGGGGAAATCGGTTAGCCTTTGTGGACATTTGGACAACCAACATCTTGGATGCGAGGGTTCGGGAGGTCAGTTCCAGGGGCAAATTTCAGAATTTCATTCCCAGTACCGCAGGTCCTTACTTCCAACCTGCCTGTGTCAACACACAGATTAGCAGATCTTAAACGTATTCACTCCCTTGTTATCTCTTGCCTTGACTATTGTAATTCCCTCCTTATTGGCCTACCTTTCCTCAAGCTATCCCCTCTTCAGTCTATCATGAATTCCGCTGCCAGACTCATCCACCATACCAACCGTTCAGTGTCTGCCATACCTCTCTGCACATTACTCCACTGGCTTCCCATTTAATAAAATTCAAAACATTAACAATAACATACAAAGCCATTTACAACTCTGCTCCGTGCTACATCTCCAATCTTATCTCCAAATATCACCCAAACTGTCCGCTCTGCTCCTCCCAAGACCTCCTGCTCTCTAGCTCCATTGTGTCCTCCTCCCGTGCTCGACTCCAGGACTTCTCCAGAGCCTCTGGAACTCACTACCCCAATATGTCTGGTTATCTCCTACTCTGTTCACTTTTAGGCAATCCCTGAAAACTCCTCTCTTCAGGGAGGCATATCCTGCCTTCAGCTAACAACCGAATCTTCTACTTCCCTCATCAGTTCATCCCTCCAGTTATTTGTTTTTCCAGTCCCTCCCTATTAGATTGTAAGCTCGCAAGAGCAGGGCCCTTCTTACCCTCTTGTACTGTTGCCGTACTGTCTCCCATTATATTGTGCAGCGCTGCACAATATGTTAGCGCTATATAAATGCATGGAAACCACAAAATCAGCCATAGCCTCCCTTCATTAAGGAGATTGTCTCTTGATTTTGTTCCACAGACTGCTGGCTTTCCATTCTTTGATCAGGGCCTTTGAATAGGGTGTTTCCCATGTGGATTCCCCAGTGCGCCATCTTGTGATTCTCTGTCATCTGAATTCGGTTCACTTTGAAAATCACCTTCGGAACCCATCAGGAATATTTCCCTTTCTGCTGTCACTCCCAAGGTTGCTTTTCTTGTTGCCATCACCTCTGAGTTGGTGGCTAAACTTTCTGGTCTTGGACAAGGCGGTGTTGAGGCATTCCTTCCTAATGTACTTTTAAGCCTTTTACCTCAGCCAGAACATAATTTCTTCTTCTTTTTTTTTCCTCTCTGGCTCCAATTCGTTAGAATTCAGTCTCCCTCTATTACTTGGATGTAGTTTGTGCTGTGCGGGTTTGCTTCCCATGCATTAGAGCCGCACGATTAATCGTTGAAAAATCAACCCCCCTCACGATCTTAAAACGGCGTTCCTCACAAAAGTAGAACTTCCTCTCATTTGTTTCCTGTCTTTGACAGGTATCCTGTGCCCACTTCCAGGAGTCTCGGCCACGGCGCATTACGTCAGCGCTCGGCTCCCCTCCTCCTTCCCCCGCTGCCGGGCCAGTAGGAGAGCAAAGCGGGGTGCCTCGCACATGCACAGTAGGGACCCAGCGTGAAGCCGCAATGCTTCACTACCGGGTTCCCTTACTGGCAATGGTGGTGGCACCACTCAACAGCTGATGGAAACATCAGCTCTGGTGCCAACATTGCTGGTTGTATGTGCAGCTGCTGGCTTTTTTAATTTTTGCAGCGGTGGGCAGGCCTCTGCTTTAATCCGGTATTTCCACGATTCTATGTAAACCGCGCAGGGTCGTTCTCTGCTCACTCACAGCTGTCAAAAAAAAAAAAAGTTTCCGGCAAATCTTAACTTTCCTCAGCGTTGAGATAACTATAAGCAATGTAAATGTTTGGTTCTTTTAGATCAAAGGGATGAAATTCAGTCTGCAAATGAGGTCAGTTGAACCACTTGGATCAGCCCTTTTTCCTGACACTTGTTGCTTACAAGTTTAAAACCAGTATTTATTGCTAGAAAATTACTTGGAACCCCCAAACAGACACAGGGTACGGAAAGTATTCAGACCCCCTTAAATTTTTCACTCTTAGTTCATTTTTTTCCTCAATGTACACACAGCACCCCATATTGACAGAAAAACACAGAATTGTTAAAATTTTTGAAATTTTTGCAGATTTATTAAAAAAGAAAAAGTGAAATATCACATGGTCCTAAGTATTCAGACCCTTTGCTCAGTATTTAGCATTTGCACCCTTTTGATCTAATACAGCCATGAGTCTTTTTGGGAAAGATGCAACAAGTTTTTCACACTTGGATTTGGGGATCCTCTGCCATTCCTTTTTTGCAGATCCTCTCCAGTTCTGTCAGGTTGGATGGTAAACGTTGGTGGACAGCCATTTTTAGGTCTCCAGAGATTCTCAATTGGGTTTAAGTCAGGGCTCTGGCTGGGCCATTCAAGAACAGTCAGAGTTGTTGTGAAGCCACTCCTTATTTTAGCTGTGTGCTTAGGATCATTGTCTTGTTGAAAGGTAAACCTTCGGCCCAGTCTGAGGTCCTGAGAACTCTGGAGAAGGTTTTCGTCCAGGATATCCCTGTACTTGGCTGCATTCATCTTTCCCTCAATTGCAACCAGTTGTCCTGTCCCTGCAGCTGAAAAACACCCCCACAGCATGATGCTGCCACCACCATGCTTCACTGTTGGGACTGTATTGGACAGGTGATGAGCAGTGCCTGGTTTTCTCCACACATACCGCTTAGAATTAAGGCCAAAAAGTTCTATCTTGGTCTCATCAGACCAGAGAATTTTATTTCTCACCATCTTGGAGTCCTTCAGGTGTTTTTTAGCAAGCTCCATGCGGGCTTTCATGTGTCTTGCACTGAGGAGAGGCTTCCGTCGGGCCACTCTGCCCTAAAGCCCCGACTGGTGGAGGGCTGCAGTGATGGTTGACTTTCTACAACTTTCTCCCATCTCCCGACTGCATCTCTGGAGCTCAGCCACAGTGATCTTTGGGTTCTTCTTTACCTCTCTCACCAAGGCTCTTCTGCCCCGATAGCTCAGTTTGGCCGGACGGCCAGCTCTAGGAAGGGTTCTGGTCGTCCCAAACGTCTTCCATTGAAGGATTATGGAGGCCACTGTGCTCTTAGGAACCTTAAGTGCAGCAGACGTTCTGTGTAACCTTGGCCAGATCTGTGCCTTGCAACAGTTCTGTCTCTGAGCTCTTCAGGCAGTTCCTTTGACCTCATGATTCTCATTTGCTCTGACATGCACTGTGAGCTATAAGGTCTTATATAGACAGGTGTGTGGCTTTCCTAATCAAGTCCAATCAGTATAAATCAAACACAGCTGGACTCAAATGAAGGTGTAGAACCATCTCAAGGATGATCAGAAGAAATGGACATCACCTGAGTTAAATATATGAGTGTCACAGCAAAGGGTCTGAATACTTAGGACCATGTGATATTTCAGTTTTTCTTTTTTAATAAATCTGCAAAAATGTCAACAATTCTGTGTTTTTCTGTCAATATGGGGTGCTGTGTGTACATTGAGGAAAAAAATGAACTTAAATGATTTTAGCAAATGGCTGCAATATAACAAAGAGTGAAACATTTTAACCACTTAAGCCCCGGACCATTTCGGGCCATTAGGACCAAGCCTGTTTTTGGGATTCAGCACTGCGCTGCTTTAACTGTAAATTGTGCGGACATGCAATGTTGTACCCAAATGAAATTTGCGTCCTTTTCTTCCCACAAATAGAGCTTTCTTTTAATGGTATTTGATTGCCTCTGCGATTTTTATTTTTTGCGATATAAATGGAAAAAGAACGAAAATTTTGAAAAAAAAAAGATATTTTCTACTTTTTGTTATAAGAAAAATCGAATAAACTCAATTTTAGTCATACATTTAGGCCAAAATGTATTCAGCCACATGTCTTTAGTAAAAAAAATGTCAATAAGCGTATATTTATTGGTTTGCGCAAAAGTTATAGCGTTTACAAACTAGGGTACATTTTCTGAAATTTACACAGCTTTAAATTTATGACTGCCTATCTCATTTCTTGAGGTGCTAAAATGGCAGGGCAGTACAAAACCCCCCCAAATGACCCCATTTTGGAAAGTAGACACCCCAAGGAAATTGCTGAGAGGCATGTTGAGCCCATTGAATATTTTTTTTTTTGTCCCAAGTGATTGAATAATGACAAAAAAAAAAAAAATTACAAAAAGTTGTCACTAAATGATATATTGCTCACACATGCCATGGTTATATGTGGAATTGCACCCCAAAATACATTCTGCTGCTTCTCCTGAGTACGGGGATACCACATGTGTGGGACTTTTTAGGAGCCTAGCCACGTACGGGACCCCGGAATCCAAGCACCACCTTCAGGATTTCTAAGGGCGCAAATTTTTGATTTCACTCCTCACTACCTATCACAGTTTCGAAGGCCATAAAATGCCAAAATAGCACAAAATCCCCCCAAATTACCCCATTTTGGAAAGTAGACACCCCAAGCTATTTACTGAGAGGCATGTTCAGTCCATGGAATATTTTATATTTTGCCACAAGTTGCGGGAATATGACAAACTTTTTTTTTTTTGCACAAAGTTGTCACTAAATGATATATTGCTCACACATGCCATGGGCATATGTGAAATTACACCCCAAAATACATTCTGCTGCTTCTCCTGAGTACGGGGATACCACATGTGTGGGACTTTTTGGGAGCCTAGCCGTGTACGGGACCCCAAAAACCAAGCACCGCCTTCAAGGTTTCTAAGGGCATACATTTTTGATTTCACTCCTCACTACCTATCACAGTTTTGAAGGCCATAAAATGCCAAGATGGCACAAAACCCCCCCAAATGACCCCATTTTGGAAAGTAGACACCCCAAGCTATTTGCTGAGAGGCATGTTGACCCCATTGAATATTTATTTTTTTTGTCCCAAATGATTGAATAATGACAAAAAGAAAAAAAAAAAATGTACAAAAAGTTGTCACTAAATGATATATTGCTCACACATGCCATGGTTATATGTGGAATTGCACCCCAAAATACATTCTGCTGCTTTTCCTGAGTACGGGGATACCACATGTGTGGGACTTTTTGGGAGCCTAGCCGCGTACAGGGCCCCAAAAACCAAGCACTGCGAACGCTGCAGTTATGTGTGTTGTGTTTGGTAAGTGACAGTGATCGATCGATACTGCACTTGGGTGGGCTGGGCTGGGCGGAGGGGCTAAACGCAGGCGCTAGCAGGTATCTGGGCTGATCCCGCTAACAATGCGTTTTTGGGAACCCTAAACCGCTGGGGATGCTAGTATAGATCTGATCAGATACTATACCACTAAGGGGGGTGTATGCTTTGCGCGTGGGTGTTAGCGTTACTGTCACTAACCTAACACTGCCTGGGGCGACGCAGACCCTCTCTGGCGCTAAAACCTAATTGATCTCACCCGCCGGGCGATCAGGGGGGTTAAACCTTTATTGGGTTATATACGGCAGGTGCCCTGATGCTATAAAAAGCAAACTAATCAACCAGCGTCACCCGTAACCTTTATATGGTGATCACTGGTGAAAGGGTTAACTAGGGGCAATCAGGGGGTTAAAACCTTTATTAGGTTAAATATGGGGGTACCTGACACTATATAAAAACCTGACGGGTAACCTAAATAACTAAATAACTTACTGGCTAACCAGTGACACCAGTGACGCTTATACGGCGATCACTGGTGAAAGGGTTAACTCTAGGGGCAATCAGGGGGTTAAAATAATATATGGGGGTACCTGACTCTAATAAAAACCTGCGGCGAACCTAAAAAAAAATAACTGCCTATCTAAAACACCAGCGACACGAATACAGCGATCGGAAAAACAATCGCTTAGTGACGCTGAAGTTAGGGGGTGAAAGGGTTACCTGGGGGGTGATCAAGGGGTTAAACCTTTATTAGGGGGGGGTTAGGGGGTTACCCTGGACCTAAAGGGGCCTAATCCTAACTGCCCTGCAACTTTTTACAATCACAGATGACACTAAATGCAGTGATCAGTAAAATAAATGATCACTGCAATCAGTGACACTGTGATTGGGGGCTTTGGGGTGACCTGGGGGGTGATCTGGGGGTGACTGGGGGGTGATTTGTGTGCCTATGTGTACCTACGTGTCAGTGGACTGTTGGTGCACTAACCTGCTTCTTCTCTGCTCGGCGCCGGGAACGGAAAGACCGCGGCGAGGGAGATGACATCACTTCCTCCAGCCTTGTTTACATCACATGGCGGAGGAAGCATTTTCATTGGCCGGGAGCGATCGCGAGGGGGGGGGCGGAATCGAGCGCCCCCCCTCATGCCTGATCGCTCCCGAACACTTAACGGCCGCTCACTGCAGTGAAGGGGGGTCCGGATGGACCCCCCAACTGCACAAAGGCGATCACGTAGATCTACGTGATTCTGCCTGTCCGTGCCATTCTGCCGACGTAAATCGGCGGTGGGCGGTCGTTAAGTGGTTAAGGGGGTCTGAATACTTTCCGTACCCACTGTGTGTGTGTGTGTGTATGTATGTGTGTATGTATATATATATATATATATATATATATATATATATATATATATATATATATATATATATATATATATATATATGAGACCCTAGGGAATTAAATGGCGGTTGTTGCAATATTTTATGTCGCACTGTATTTGCGCACAAGTCTTTCAAATGCAATTTTTGAGGAAAAAATACACATCAATGAATTTAAAAAAAACGAAACCAGAGTTGGCCAATTTTTTTTTGTGTGTAATGTGAAAGATGTTATGCCGAGAATCGTAAGCTTTATTCCAAGCAAAAAAATTTATAGATTTTCATTTTTTCCAGAATCGTGCAGCTCTACCATGCATTACCCCTATTAGACAGTCTTTTTGTCACCTCTATAGCAGAGCTGCACAATTAATCGTTAAAAACTCGTGATCTCGATTCAACCCCTTGGCCATCTCCAATGCAGAGTTTGACGATTCTTTCATATAACAAGTGGAGAGACTTTATCTGCTCACTCAGCTGTCAAAAGAAAATATCCAGGCAGTCTGCCAAGTTTTTAATGGGAAACATTGTAACTAATGCTTCCTTCTTAGATCAAAGGGATAAACTTCTGTGTGTGTGTGTGTGTGTGGAAAAAAATCGGGCAGTCTGCCAAGTTTGTAACAACATGAAACATTGTAACTAACTGCCTTCTTAGAGCAAACTTCTGTGTGTAAATGCAGGAAGTTTAACCACATAAAGTCCAAATCTTTTTCTGACACTTGTTTCTTAAAGTGGATGTAAACCCGAATTTTATTTTTTTGCTGTCACAATGTAGAGTGTAAGATTTCCTATCATTTGTGCCAGGTCTTGCCACAAAGAGTTAATCCAGCTCTGAGCAATCCTCTTTTATTGTTCAGTGAGATAAAACGGACAAACAGAGAAAAACCTTTGTCTGTTCCGCCCCCTTGCTTTGAGTGACAGGTTATTTACATATCTCGTGCACTAGCTTTAGACGGGCATTATTTTTTAATTCCCACCCCCACTCCTTTTCTGAAGTCATGTGGTTACTTTTCTGGATTTTGACTGGATGTTAGTGATTATAGCAGAAGGAACACACAGGAAAAAATGCATGTTGACAAGGGGAATGTAGAGGTGCGCAGGGAGTCTACTGACATCACGACTCCACCCACCAAGCTCCAGACAACAGATCCACCCACAGAATCTGCAGTTTTTCAGTTCTTATAACAGACAGAGGGGAGACATTTGACAGATAAGGATACATGCAGGAGACATCTATATATCCTTATAGATCAGCACTATGGCAGTAGTTTAGAAAGGATGAGAGTGGGTTTACATCCACTTTAATTTAAAATCAATATTTTTTGCTAGAAAATTACTTGGAACCCCCAAACATATGTAATTTAGCAGAGACCCTAGGAAATAAAATGGCAATTGCTGCAATATTTTATGTCACACTGTATTTGCCCAGCGGTCTTTCAAATGCAATTTTTTGGGGAAAAAATACACTTCAATGGATAAAAAAAAAAAACGAAACAGTAAAGTTGGCCCAATTTTTTTTTTTTTTTTTTTGTTACGCCGCGAGAATCGTGATCTATCCTCTAAGCAAAAAAAATTGTGATTCTCATTTTAGCCAGAATCTTGCAGCTCTACTCTATAGGTACTTGGAAAGAAGAACCAGCTGCTTCTTCCACCATTTCCCAGTGGTTCATGCAGTCATTATGGTCTTTAAGGACTGGGTACCACCTTTTCCTGTCAAGGCACACTCTACTAGGTCTTTTATTGATTTTGGGCATCAAGCAACCGTTTCCCAAATTTGCAGGGCTGCCATCTGGTCTTCTGTTCACATGCTTTGCCAGGTGGATGTTCATGTGTCATCTGATGCCTGCTTCAAGCATAAGGCCCTTCAGGTGGCTCTTTGGGCAGTCCCCAGTTCTGTTGTTTTTTTTTTTGGTTGAGCCCGTTGGTGTTGCTGTTACCCACACCTTGGTTTAACTGCTTTTGGAGGATCGCTCAATAAGCAAGAAAGGAAAATTGTGTTTTATACTTGCTGTAGAATACATTTCTTGGTATTCATTGAGGGACACAGGTCCCACCCCTGTGTTTGTTGTCATGCTCCTGGTACTGCTTTAGCCCAAAACTGAGACATACTGGGCATACTGCCAGCCTCCAGTCCTCATTTTGTTTGACAATATAATCAGACTATTTGAAATCCTGTGTCCTTCAGTAAAAAAGTGTATTTTTTTTAGTAAGTACAAAAAAGCACATTCCAGATAATGGCTCTACTTTTAGTGAACCATCTTGCCGTGTGTTAATGTATGCAGTTACACCTTGCAATGGTGTGAATCTGACCCAAGTCTGTGTAGGCAGTTCTCCATAAAGCTACTCTCACTTGCTTACCAGAGTAAGGAGGTGCTTGGGGGGTGAGTACATTGTTAGTTCTTGAGAGGTGGGAGGTCTGCTACACAGAGAAATAATTGCAGGTTCAGAAAATAGTACCACAGTATTCAGGCTGCTGAATATCAGAACAATAGCTTTTTTTATTTGTTTAACGCGTATATCGTTCCAATTTTAGTGTTTTGAATTTTTTTTTGTTCTATCAAGTTGCCTTCTGCAACTGCAAATCACGCTTGAGCAATCTTTGAATCTTTTAAAAGACTTTTAGCAATAATTACTTTTTTTTTTTTTTTTTTATTTACCATTTCACTTGCCACAAAGATTGGTGCCCCTGTGATACTTGCATTAAAATAGGTAGATGGCTTTTGAAACGTCCAGCAGATACATCATTGGAAGAAGATACAATGACTGCTGCTACCCTATGCAGTATGTTGGGAATTCAATCTGTTTCAGGGTGCACATCAAAAATCGGTTAATCTCTTGTCTGTGAATGGTATACTGACACAGTAAAGAGATTTAAACGTAATATTTGTTAGTAATGCAATAACCTTTTGTCTATGGTACTTTTACTCCTATATAATTTTATAAACATTCTGTTTGCTTTACATCAAGAGAAAACCAGTAAATATGATTTATATTTCCTTTTACAGCTTCCATCTACACCAAAGCTTGACTTTTCTGTTGGCGAGTCATGGAATTGGGGTAAAAAATACCTTGGAGTTTCTTTACAATGCATGCACTAGTTGTCTTGTCCATTTTGTTAAACTGTTATATAATATTTTATCTGCCTCAATCTTGAAAAGTATCTATATACAGTGGAAGCCTGATCACTTTGGAGAAAGAAAAAAATCAGACCCTCGGGAGATGAGGGTGTTTTTTTTTTTTTTTCTTCTTCATTAAGCATGCATACATGTTGTTTTTCCTTCAATAAAGGTAATACACTGTGTAAAAATTAGGTTGTATTAAACTCTTTAGAAAGTAAAAATTCCATTGCTTTTTTTACATTTAGACCGAGAGGTTTCTATGAAAAGACACAGGCTACTAATGCTTGCTCATTATGCAAATTCAGAACTCCTGCCTGTCATGTTAGCCATTCTGATTCAATAGTTTGAGACATTTATGCCTAGTAGTACTAGTACACACGATGAGAAAATCAGATGAAAAATACCACTATCGGAGCAATCATATGATGATCTATTCGTTCACAGCTTTCAAGAGCCAATCACGGCAGTTCATGCAAAACACAAGTAACCATGGCTGCGCATGCTCAGAAACAAAATAATTAGTTGCCGCACAATACATTACATCATCACAGGAAGTTGTATTCTGCCATACGAGAATTTTCAGAACTCTAAACTATTTTCGATATGAGACTAGCACGCAAAAAAAAATAAAAAAATCATTTGTCCGATATTTTCATTGTGTGTATGAGGCTTAAGGCTTGGGTACACATAGGCTTGAATATCGGCTGGTTCAATAGGAACTGGCCAACATTCGGTCAGTGTGTACAGCTGTCTTTATAACAGAAACCTGTCTAACAACCGGCTTTTGATGATGGGACATGCTGTAAAACCAGCATCTGACCAGCGCTCACAATGACTTGTGCCCCGTACACGACCGGTTTTCCTGTTGGAAAAAGTCTGAGCTTTTGGTCGGCAATCCCGACCGTGTGTATGCTCCATCAGACTTTCTCCAACAAGAAAACTGCTGGAAAAAGAGCAGGATCTCCTTTTTTTTTTTTCCGTCAGGAAAAAAACTGTTCGGAATTTCCGATCGTCTGTAGAAATCCCGATGCATGCTCGCAAGCATAGAACTTCATTTTCTCGGCTCGTTATAGTCTTTTACATCACCGCGTTTATGGCAGTCAAAAGTTCACCGGACTTTTGTGTGACCATGTGTATGCAAGGCAGGCTTGAGAGGAATTCCGTCGGAAAAACCATCGTTTTCTTTTTTTCGACGGGAAAACCGGTCGTGTGTACAGGGCATGAGTGCTGATCAGTGTGTTTTTTGCAGGGGTTTATCACCCTATCAGAACACAAAGGCACAGCAGGGGAGATTGCGGCACTAACATTGCATGTGTGTTACTATGGGGATTTCTCGTTTTGGTTGTCGTGGTGTTCTATCGGGTTAAGGTCAGGACTCTGTGCAGGCCAGTCAAGTTCCTCCACCACAAACTTGCTCATCCATGTCTTTTATGGACCTTGCTTTGTGCTCTGGTCAAAATCATTTGGTGGAGGGGGAACTATGGTGTGGGGTTGTTTTTCAGGGGTTGGGCTTGGCCCCTTAGTTCCAGTGAAGGAAACTCTTAAGGCGTCGGCATACCAAGAGATGAGAACAGTTTGGGGATGGCCCCTTCCTTTTCCAACATGACTGCACACCAGTGCACATAAAGGTCCATAAAGACATGGATGAACGAGTTTGGAGTGGAGGAACTTGACTGGCCTGATCTCGGAACGCTTTTTGGGATGAATTAGAGCGGAGACTGTGAGCCAGGCATTCTCTGTTTGTATTTAACCAGGCAAGCTGCATCTATGCAGATTTGATTTCTGTGCACAATCTGGGTTGAAACTTTCCAGCAAACCATATACTGTGCATCAGCTGTTCAGAACTGCTACTAATTCTGTACCTGTCCTTGTTTTTAGGGGTGCAGAAGTCTGTCTCTACTCTCTCATCTGCACCAACCAAAGTTTGTGAGTACACAGCGGATGGCTGGAAGTATATAAAAGACTTGGTGAAGTGATTCCTCTGTATATAAGAAAAAATAAACTTTATTTATACATTTTATTTTCTCTTTTGTATGATTTGAATTAATTGCATATTTGTAAATTTTTTTTTTTTTTTTTTTTTAAATTGTGTATTTGAATGACTTTGCAAGGATGTTTGAAAAATAAAATTTGTGATTCGAGGACACAAATGTTGATCTGAGGACTGATATTGGTGATTTAAATAGGTGGTGCTGCAGCTAAAATCCTATGCTTATTATTTTTAATTATCCATATTTGGGGCAAAATGTGGTTAAGTTATTTCTGTGCTACCTTTTTAAAGAGGAACTTCAGGCAAAGCAGCTAAATTTATAAAAATACACTTTCAGGCTTTCAAAAGAGCAATAATTCTATTTAGGAAGTTTATTGATAATCTTATGATTTCCATGTAAAAATGTCTTGCTCACTGGTTTCCTGCATGCTGTCATATTAACTCAGGGCAAGTGGACAAGACAAAGGAGTGGCTGTGGATAATAGTATACTTGGATTTGGCAAAAGCCTTTGACACCACACACGGCCAATGTGTAAGGTAAAGTTTAAAGGCCTGAAAAATCAGTTTGTAAATGGATAGAAAACGCTAAAAGACAGAATTCAGAGAGAAGTGGTTAATGATTCTTACTCTGGCCTCAATGCTCTGTTTAATTGGTCGACTATGTGGCAGATGAGGTTTAATGTTGATAAATGTAACTTGGATTAAGATAATGCCCTACATACTAGGGCAGGTAAAACTAGGGGAATCATGGTGAAGGATCTGGGTGTCTTGGTAGATCAGAAGCTTAAAGCATTTCTTATCCTAAAAAAAATAATAATAATCTGTTCCTTTAACGAGTTAGACTGCCCACCGCATATACACAGCGGCAGTCGGCTCTATTGCACACAACGTACCTATATGTAGAGCTGGGCGATTTTTTTTGTTTTGGTTTTTGTTTGTCTTTTTTTGTTTTTTCCCCTAAAAAAAACTTGATTTACGATTCAAATCCCCCCCCCCCCCCCCCATTTAAAACAAAATAACTGCGAACTGAAAAGATATATATATTTATTGTGCTACGGAAACCCTGAAGGAGGACTGGACCGAGTAGAAGCCGTCGGAACCAGCGTGGAACGCAAATGGTGCCGATATCGGAACTGACGTCAGCGTGATGTGCCGCTGGATGGATGCCTGGGCGAGGGCTTCCTTCTTTCTCACAGTGCGCCACCCAGTGGACTCAGGACAGCATCGTTCTCGTCTCCTCCTACAGGTCGCTGTATCTAGTGGTTGCCGGCGGTATTGTGACGTGTCTGGTCACTTGCTGCTTCCCTAGGCTCAGGGTGGGACAGCGGAAGTATCTGAACAGGATCGTTTACCTGGGAGCCTTTCCTCACCTACACACCGTCATCATGCCAGTAAGTGATCTGAGGGGAACAATGATTGGTGCCCACCTCTCCTATGTCAGTGGCGGCTTCAGGGAGCACGGTACTCCCGGAGATGGATCGTCCAACCAGGAAGTGCTGGACGAGGCCCATCTGTATTACTGACAAGAACACCCTATGGGTGATCGCTCGGATAGTGTGTGTGCCCCCCCCCCCCCACATATGACAGGCCATGTTCTCTCATGTAATATGACGGGCCATGTCCTTAGTACAGGGTTAAAAAAAAAAGATTTTTTTGAAAATATATGAATCGATTTGACCTACCAACTCGATTTTTAAATCAAAACATTTTTTTTTTCCCAGCCCTAACTATACGTCATTTTGTGCAATAGATACTATTGGTACGCGTCTCTGCTGTCTGCCAGCCACCCGCGATCGCTCCAAAGAGGCAGAACTAGGATTTGCCTGTGTAAATAAGGCAGATCCCCATTCCGACAGGGGAGTACACAGAGATCTTCTGTTCCTTGTAAGCAGGAACATCGATCTGTGTTCTTCCTGTCAGTCCACCCCCCACACAGTTGGAAAACACACTTAACCCTTTGATCAACCCGAAGTTTACCCCTTCCCTACCAGTGTCATTTTATACAGTGTCTGTGCATTTTTTATTTTATCCATAAATCTATCCTATAGTTTGGTTTGCGCAAAAGTTATAGCATCTACAATCAATATATGCTCATTGGGATTTTTTACAGCGTCGCACGACCAAATTGTTAGTTAAAGTAATGCAGTGTTGTATCGCAAAAAAAATGGCCTGGTCATTAAGGGGGGGTAAAACCTTCCAGGGCTGAAGTGGTTAAAGCATGAATAACTGCGCATTACACAGCACAAGCAATTTGGCACTTTGCATCATCTAAAATACCTGGCTGATCCTGCCTGGTGCTGTGCTCCCCTTTATAAACTGACCACAGTTTATCATGGCTGCTGAGCCCTGACACCATGGTCAGTTTACATGCCTCCGTCATCTGCTGTTCACCCCCCCCCCCCCCCCCACCTGCCTGTCAGTTTTTTCTTTATCGTACATGACGGGACACAGAGGGACATAGCAATTACTATGTGGGTTATAGAGATTACCTTCAGGTGATGGACACTGGCACACCCAAGACAGGAAGTCCCCTCCCCTATATAACCCCTCCCATACCGGGAGTACCTCAGTTTTTTTTTTTTTGTTAGTGTCTAAGGTGTTGGTCACGGTTAAACATGTATTCAAGTTAGCTTTGCTTATGGTTCTTTGTGGCCTAAAGCAAGCTATTCCGGATCCGTCCAAAGTGCTTCAGAGCCAAAATGGACGGTACCCGGGCCTCGGTGAAGAACGAGGTTTGGCCTGTAATGCCTCTCTTAGGAGGGCTGGACCCTGGGATCCAGTACTCTGGTCAGACCCAATACCAAGTGTTTTCTGGCAGGGTGCTATACAGGTCCAGGGGAGCGCTGTTCCTTTCAGTAGGACCCCGGTGCGCTTCTGCGCATGTGCGGGCGTCCTCTGCCTCAAAAAACAGTCTCTGAGAGAGACACAACTAAGAGGATGGACACAGGAGCAAGGAAATTTGGTGACATTTTAATATCAATATATTTGGCATACAACAGGCGGTGATACAGGCATCTCCAAGGCACATTAGTTTAGACACCTGACTAGCTCATATAGCAAGCTTGTACGCCTTACTATAGCTAGTAGTGGGTGCATTTTGGCTGTGATTACCTCGGCTTTGAGCTTGGGACTATGCCTGCCAAGGGCTCTGGGAATAAATATCCCAAGAAGCAAAAGGGTTCACCATCGGCTCTGAGGATCTAGGGCATGCTTCCGCTGTTCCATCCTCCCCTGATAAATCAGAGGTAGCTACCCGAGGGGAGCCATCAGGAGTGCTAGGTGCTGCGGCTGCTCTCGGCTCACCTGCTCCTGTATATGTGACAGAAGAGGCTTTTACCTCAGCTCTGGGAGGATTAGAGCAGAGATTGGCAGCATTAATCGCTTCCTCCCTCCCGGGAAAGAAGCGCGTCAGATCTCCATCTCCCCCGTTAGAGTACCTAACAGCAGAGCAATTGTCCCACAGTGAGATTGACTTGCCTTCAGGGGATCAGGCTGAGGATGATTCTGCCTCAGAAGAGTCTACATTAGAAGAACCATTTTCAGCCTCACAAGCTGAAAGATTGTTGGTTCAGTCTCTAACAGGCATGGTTCGGTCAGCTTTTAAGTTGCCCCTTTCAGAACCAGCAGCTACATCGGTTTCTTCATTGGGGTCTTTGAAAGCCCCGCAGACTAATGGGTCCTTTCCGGTTCATCCATTATTAGAGGGACTCATTTATTAGGATTGGATACATCCTGATACATTTTTTCTTCCTCCTGAAAAATTTGCTGTGGTGTATCCTATGGAGGAAAATTTCACCAAAAAGTGGAGCCTCCCTACAGTGGACGCTGCCATCTCCTCTGTGAACAAATCCCTGACTTGTCCAGTGGACAATGTACAGATGTTTAAAGATCCAACAGATAAAAAGTTGGAAACCTTATTAAAGTCTGCCTTTTCTACAGCCGGTGCTGTAACTCGGCCTGCAGTGGCAGCCATTGGCGTCTGTCAAGCTTTGAAGGACCAGATGAAACTGGTTTTGAAAGACATACCAGCTCAGCAGGCGCATGATCTGGCGGATCTGCCTAGGGCTTTGTTTTGCGTTTGACGCCATTAAAGATTCAATTCATCAGGCCTTACGCTGTTGTTGGTACACATGCGTAGACTTCTATGGCTAAAGAACTGGTCAGCCGAGACGCCTTGTATAAAGCTCCTGGCTGGATTTCCATTCCATGAATCATATCCTGATATGGGCAAAAAAACATGTCCCATGCATATCTGCTATCTTTATTCCAGGAATAGAATTTAAAAGCAGACTTCCTGAGTCAGCAGCAGTTATCCCCAGGGGGATGGTCTCTTCACCCCAACATCTTCCTGGCAATATGTCAGAAATGGTGGACACCAGACATAGATCTGTTGGCATCCAGGTTCAACACGAAGTTGGACAGCTTTGTGTCCAGGACGAGTGATCCGCTCGCTTGCGGATCGGATGCGCTGGTGTTTCCGTGGGATCAGTTTGCACTAATTTATGCATTTCCTCCGCTGCAGTTATTACCTTGACTCTTCCGCAGAGTCAGGTTGAAAGAGAAGCCAGTGATTCTGGTAGCTCCAGCATGGCCTTGAAGATCCTGGTACGCGGAGATTGTAAGAATGTCTAGGGAATCTTTGGACCCTTCCACTTCGTCCAGACCTGCTCTCGCAAGGTCCGATATACCACCCTTCCTTACAAACTCTAAATTTAACGGTCTGGCTATTGAATCCCACATCCTAAAAAAGAGGACTCTCTAACTCTGTGGTGTCTACAATAATCAATGCTAGAAAGCCAGTATCTAGACATATATATTATAGAGTTTGGAAGGCGTATGTGGCATGGTGTGCGGCCAGGAAATGGCATCCTCGTAAGTATGTCATAGGCAGAATTCTTGACTTCCTACAGTGGACCGTAGACAGAAATCTAGCCTTAAGTACTATTAAGGGTCAGGTTTTGGCCTTATCGATATTCTTTCAAAGGCCACTAGCTATGCATTCGCTAGTTAAATCTTTTTTGCAGGGTGTGACTCGGATCAACCCGCCAGTTAAGTCTCCCATATGTCCGTGGGACTTAGAACCAAGTTTATCAGCTCTTCAAAAACAGCCCTTTGAACCTTTGCTCCACATTCCTTTTAGTAGTTCTCACCAGGAAGTTGGTTTTCTTGGTAGCTATATCCTCAGCCAGGAGGGTATCGGAATTGGCAGCTCTATTGGAGCCATATTTAATTATCCATAAGGATAGAGTGGTTCTACGTACACAGTCAGCCTTTCTTCCAAAGGTCGGGTCAAGTTTTCATTTGAACCAAGATGTGGTTCTCCCTTCCTTTTTTTCCCCCAAACCTAGTTCGGTGGAGGAGAAGTTATTACATTCTTTGGATGTAGTAAGAGCAGTTAAAGCCTATCTTAAAGCCACTGCTCAGATTTGAAAAACAGATGTTTTGTTTATTCTGCAGGAAGGCCCCAGAAATGGTCAGGCAGCGTCGAAATCTACTATTTATAAGTGGATTCGGCAGGTCATTATTCAAGCCTATGGTTTGAAGAGAAAGATGCCTCAGTTTAACCACTTAACGACCGCTCACTGTATATATACGTCGGCAGAATGGCACCGACAGGCACAATCACGTAGAGTGTACGTGATCGCCTTTGTACAGTTGGGGGGTCCGATCGGACCCCCCTCCTATACAGTGAGCGGCCGTTAATCGTTGGGGAGCGATCAGAGATGAGGGGGTGACCATTCGATTTCGGCCACCCCCTCGCGATCGCTCCCGGCCAATGAAAATGCTTCCTCCGCCATGTGATGTAAACACAGGCAGGAGGAAGTGATGTCATCTCCCTCGCGGCGGTCTTTTCGATTCCGGCGCCGAGGAGAGAGGAAGCAGGTTAGTGCACCAACAGTCCACTGACACGTAGGTACACATAGGCACACATTTCACCCCCCAGTTACCCCCAGATCACCCCCCAGGTCACCCCCCAGCCCCCAATCACAGTGTCACTGATTGCAGTGATCATTTATTTTACTGAACACTGCTTTTTAGTGTCATCTGTGATAGTAAGTTGCAGGGCAGTTAGGTTTAGGTCCAGGGTAGCCCCCTAACCCCCCTAATAAAGGTTTAACCCCTTGATCGCCCCCCAGGTAACCCTTTCACCCCCTAACGCCAGCGTCACTAAGCGATCGTATTTTCGATCGCTGTATTTAGTGCCGGTGGTGCCCTAGATAGCCAGTTATTTATTTTTAGTTTCGCCGCAGGTTTTTAGAGCGTCAGGTACCCCCATATAATATTTTAACCCCCTGATTGCCCCTAGAGTTAACCCTTTCACCAGTGATCACTGTATAAGCGTCACTGGTGACACTGGTTACCCAGTTAATTATTTAGTTATTTAGGTAACCCGTCAGGTTTTTATATAGCGTCCGGTACCCCCATATTTAACCTAATAAAGGTTTTAACCCCCTGATTGCCCCTAGTTAGCCCTTTCACCAGTGATCACCATATAAAGGTTACGGGTGACACTGGTTGGTTAGTTTGCTTTTTATAGCATCAGGGCACCCGCCGTATATAACCCAATAAAGGTTTAACCCCCTGATCGCCCGGCGGATGAGATCAATTAGGTTTTAGCGCCAGAGAGGGTCTGCGTCGCCCCAGGCAGCGTTAGGTTTGTGCCAGTAACGCTAACACCCACGCGCAAAGCATACACCTCCCTTAGTGGTATAGTATCTGATCAGATCTATACTAGCGTCCCCAGCGGTTTAGGGTTCCCAAAAACGCAGTGTTAGCGTAATCAGCCCAGATACCTGCTAGCACCTGCGTTTAGCCCCTCCGCCCAGCCCACCCAAGTGCAGTATCGATCGATCACTGTCACTTACAAAACACATAACTGCAGCGTTCGCAGAGACAGTCCTGATCCCTGCGACCGCTAACAGTTTTTTTTGTAGCGTTTGATATATTTGCTGACGACAGTCGGGTGCTTTTTTTCCTGTGAATCTTACTAGTGTACCCCTAAATTTAGAGCCCAAAATGGCAAGTCGAAGGTACACTAGTAAAGAGGCCTACGAGATTCTGAGCATGACAGATAGTGAAGAGGAGGTCACGTATCTGTCAGATTCAGGCTCAGAATATCTTCCCGTAGAAGACAGTGACGTCAGCGGCCCCACGTCAGATAGCTCTGACGACGAAGTTGAGGTCCCTGCTAAGGTCAGGCATACCCGATCCCGATCTTCTGAGGTTGTTGAGGAGCAAGAACCGCAGGGCTCTCGTATCGTGGAGCAGAGGAGTACTAGCGCCGCTATTCCTTCTGGTGAATTGGCAAGCACCAGCGGCCTAGTACAGCCTGGGCGTACATCCGGCACTGCAGTATCATGTGGTGACGTGGCGAGTCCCATAAGTGCAGTTCAAGCTGGCGAGGTGGCAAGCACAAGTAGTGTCCCGCTGCCACCAAGAAGACAAAGGCAGGCCCGTCGTACCCATAGTGCTCTTCCTGCAGAATTCGCCTATCCTGATTGGGTCCCCAGCACTTCTGCAGAACCCGTACTTCCCCCATTCACTGCCCAACCCGATATTCAGGTGGAAACAGCTGATTTTATGCCAATCGATTATTATTCGCTGTTTTTCACGGAAGATCTCTATAGATCTATTGTGGACCAGAGTAATTTATATGCTGGTCAATTCATCGCCGCTATTCCCCAGTTGCCTTCCATTGCCAAAGATTGGAAACCAATTACGGTTTCCGAATTTAAGACCTTTCTGGGCCTTTCCCTCAACATGGGCACACATAAATTCCCGTCATTGCGTGCTTATTGGTCCACGCACCCAATTGACCACATGCCCGTGTTCTCTGCCTCCATGCCCAGGAAACGATACGAGCAGATTTTGCGGTTCATGCACTTCAACGACAATGAACTTTGTCGTCCACGTGGGGACCCTGAATACGACCGGCTCTATAAAATTCGGCCCCTCATAAACCACTTCAACGAACGTTTTGCAGCCTTGTTTATTCCCGATCAAGCTGTCTGCGTTGATGAGTCCCTGATTAAATTTTCTGGCCACTTGGCTTTCAAGCAGTACCTTCCCAGCAAGCGTGCCAGATACGGGGTCAAGCACTATAAGTGCTGTGACAGGGCAACAGGCTATGTATGGAGCTTTATGGTTTATGAGGGAAAAGATAGTCAGGTTGAGCCGGTCAACTGCCCGGATTACATAGGGAGCGCTGGCAAGATAGTGTGGAACTTGGTGTCACCCTTATTCGGAAAGGGGTACCACTTGTATGTGGACAATTATTACACGAGCGTGCCACTGTTTAGTCACTTGTTTGATCATCAGATTGGAGCATGTGGCACCGTGCGACCTAATCGCCGGGGCTTTCCCCAGCGGCTTGTAGATGCCCGTCTTAGGCTGGGGGAGAGAGCCTGCGTAAAGTGTAATAACTTGCTCGCTATGAAGTGGAGGGACAATAAGAATGTTTTCCTTCTTACCTCCCTTCATGCAGACACGACAGTCCAAATTCCTACGGCGACTGGTGTTGTGGAGAAACCCCTCTGTGTCCACAAATATAACAAAAATATGGGAGGGGTGGACCTCAATGACCAGTTGATGGCGCCGTATCTAATTGACCGTAAGGCGAGACGCTGGTACAAAAAAGTGTCTCTATCCTTATTCCAATTGGCTTTGCTGAACGCTCATGTGCTATACAGAGCTTCAGGCGGGACTTTATCTCTTCTAAAATTCCAGAATGAGATAGTCACAGAACTCCTGTATCCAGGCGGTTCTGCACCTCACCATCCCCTACCAAATGCAGTAAGCCGGCTGCATGAGAGGCATTATACGCATGTCCTCCCGAGTACCCCTACCCAACGAGCCCCCCCAAAAAATGTCGTGTCTGTAGCAAGCGCGGATTTAGGCGTGACACCCGTTATTATTGTCCACTCTGTCCTGACAAGCCTGGTCTTTGCCTTGGTGAATGTTTTGAATGCTACCACTCAAAAGTGAAGTTTTAGCGTAGGGTACAGCATTTCACAGACTAGGACACACTTACACAGGGTCTCCCAAGATGCCATTACATTTTGAGAGACCCGAACCATTACAGTTGTTAAAGTTTAAAAAAAAAAGTGTAAAAAAGAAAAACGTAAAAAACAAAACACAAAAAAAATATAAAGTAAAAAAAAAATAGTTGTCGTTTTATTGTTCTCTCTCTCTCTCTCTCTCTCTCTCTCTCTCTCTCTCTCTCTCTCTCTCTCTCTCTCTCTCTCTCTCCGTTCTGCTCTTTTTTACTGTATTCCATTCTGCAATGTTTTATCATGCTTGCTTTTCAGGTATGTAATTTTTTGTTTTCAGGTGCGCCATTCAACTGCAGCGCGGAATTATTTATCTTGACAGCAACAGCGTTTGCTCCCACGATACATAAAGCCGTGACTCCAGTGCTGTAGGAGGTGATTTCACCACCACAGTTAAAAAAAAAAGAGCATATATGCCGAAGCATGGGGGCGGAGGAGCGATTTTGCTCCTAATGCCGCGTATATACGGTCGAAATTCCGACGGAGGCTTGCCCATGGAAAAGTCTGACCGTGTGTACGCGGCATAACTTTTTTGCGGGAGGATGCCCCCATGCTTCGGCATATATATATATTAGGCACAGGTTGCGTTTAAAAAAATGTTTTATTTTTTACTAGGTTTTGTTTTGGTATTTGCTTTGCAGGTATGGTATGGTAAGGTCTTACTGTTGTACTGTAATGTTACTTTGTTTTAATGTTAACCATCATTTGCTTAGCAGGTACGCCATTCAGTTGCATCGCGGATTTATTTATCTTGACAGCAACAGCGTTTGCTCCCACGATACATAAAGCCGTTACTCCAACGCTGTAGGAGGTGATTTCACCACCACAGTTAAAAAAGAGCATATATGCCGAAGCATGGGGGCAGCAGGGGCGGAGGAGCGATTTTGCTCCTAATGCCGCGTATATACGGTCGAAATTCCGACGGAGGCTTGCCCGTGGAAAAGTCTGACCGTGTGTATGCGGCATAACTTTTTTGCGGGAGGATGCCCCCATGCTTCGGCATATATGCCCATCATTAGAAGTGGGTGGATGAAGGGAGGTATTCTAATGGTGGGCATACCCACCGATCAATCTCTTTTTTTCGTTCAGCCAACAGGCTGCATGAAAAAAAAGATTACAATACATGTCCAACAAGGACCAGCAACGTACTGGTATGTTGCTGGACTTTGAATGTTTATACCAGAATGATGCCTCCAGGTTTAGGTATCATCTTGGTATCATTCTTTTCAGCCAGTGGCCGGCTTTCATGTAAAAGCAATTCTAGCAGATAATTAGCCTCTAGACTGCTTTTACAAGCAGTGGGAGGGAATGCCCCCCCCCCCCCCCCGGATATAAACAGCGCCATTGGGAAATTGGGAAAGCATTTTATCACACCGATCTTGGTGTGGTCAGATGCTTTGAGGGCAGAGGAAAGATCTAGGGTCTAACCCCCATTTTTTTTTCAAAAAAAGAGTACCTGTCACTACTTATTGCTATCATAGGGGATATTTACATTCCCTGAGATAACAATAAAAATGATAAAAAAAAAAAAAAAAAAATATGGAAGGAACAGTTTAAAAATAAAATTAAAAAAGCAAAATAAATAATAAAAAAAAAAAAAAAAGCACCGCTGTCCCCCCCCCCCCCCCTGCTCTTGCGCAAAGGCGAACGCAAGCGTCGGTCTAGCGTCATATGTAAACAGCAATTGCATCATGCATGTGAGGTATCACCGCGAAGGTCAGATCGAGGGCAGTAATTTTAGCAGTAGACCTCCTCTGTAAATCTAACGTGGTAACCTGTAAAGGCTTTTAAATGCTTTTAAAAATGAATGTAGTTTCTCGCCGCTGCGCGTTTGTGCGCAATTTTAAAGCATGTCGTGTTTGGTATCCATGTACTCGGCCTAAGATCATCTTTTTTATTTCATCAAACATTTGGGCAATATAGTGTTTTTTAGTGCATTAAAAATAAAAAAAAGTGCGTTTTTCCCCCAAAAAATGCGTTTGAAAAATCGCTGCGCAAATACTGTGTGGAAAAAAAAATGCAACATCCACTATTTTAATCTGTAGGGCCTTTGCTTTAAAAAAAATATATAATGTTTGGGGGTTCAAGATAATTTTCTTGCAAAAAAAAAAATGTTTTCATGTAAACAAAAAGTGTCAGAAAGGGCTTTGTCTTCAAGTGGTTAGAAGAGTGGATGATGTGTGACATAAGCTTCCTAATGTTGTGCATAAAATGCCAGGACAGTTCAAAACCCCCCCCAAATGACCCCATTTTGGAAAGTAGACACCTCAAGCTATTTGCTGAGAGGCATGTTGAGCCCATTGAATATTTTTTTTTTTTTTTTGCCCCAAGTGATTGAATAATGACAAAAAGAAAAAAAAAAAATGTACAAAAAGTTGTCACTAAATTATATATTGCTCAAACATGCCATGGTTATATGTGGAATTGCACCCCAAAATACATTCTGTTGCTTCTCCTGAGTACGGGGATACCACATGTGTGAGACATTTTGGGAGCCTAGCCGCGTACAGGACCCCGAAAACCAAGCACCGCCTTCAGGATTTCTATGGGTGTAAATTTTTGATTTCACTCCTCACTGCCTATCAGTTTCGGAGGCCATGGAATGCCCAGATGGCACAAAACCCCCCCCAAATGACCCCATTTTGGAAAGTAGACACCCCAAGCTATTTGCTGAGAGGTATGTTGAGTATTTTGCAGATCTCGCTTTTTGTCACAATGTTTTAAAAATTGAAAAAAAAAAAAAAAAATGTCTTTCTTCATTTTCAAAAACAAATGAGAGCTGTAAAATACTCACCATGCCTCTCGGCAAATAGCTTGGGGTGTCTACTTTCCAAAATGGGGTCATTTGTGGGGGTTTTGGGCTATCTTGGCATTTTATGGCCTTCAAAACTGTGATAGGTAGTAAGGAGTGAAATCAAAAATTTGTGCCCTTAGAAATCCTGAAGGCGGTGCTTGGTTTTCGGGGGCCCGTACGCGGCTAGGCTCTCAAAAAGTCCCACACGTGGTATCCCCGTACTCAGGAGAAGCAGCCAAATGTATTTTGGGGTGCAACTCCGCATATAACCATGGAATGTTTGAGCAGTATATCATTTAGTGACAACTTTTTGTACATTTTTTTTTTTTTTTTGTCATTATTCAATCACTTGGGACAAAAAAAAAAAAATATTCAATGGGCTCAACATGCCTCTCAGCAATTTCCTTGGGGTGTCTACTTTCCAAAATGGGGTCATTTTGGGGGGTTTTGTGCTATCTTGGCATTTTATGGCCTTCAAAACTGTGATAGGTAGTGAGGAGTGAAATAAAAAATGTATGCCCTTAGAAACCTTGAAGGCTGTGCTTGGTTTTTGGGGTCCCGTACGCGGCTAGGCTCCCAAAAAGTCCCACACATGTGGTATCCCCGTACTCAGGAGAAGCAGCAGAATGCATTTTGGGGTGTAATTTCACATATGCCCATGGCATGTGTGAGCAATATATCATTTAGTGACAACTTTGTGCAAAAAAAACAAAGTTTGTCATATTCCCGCAACTTGTGGCAAAATATAAAATATTCCATGGACTGAACATGCCTCTCAGTAAATAGCTTGGGGTGTCTACTTTCCAAAATGGGGTAATTTGGGGGGGGGGGTTGTGCTATTTTGGCATTTTATGGCCTTTGAAACTGTGATAGGTAGTGAGGAGTGAAATCAAAAATTACGCCCTTAGAAATCCTGAAGGCGGTGCTTGGTTTTTGGGGCCCCGTACCCGGCTAGGCTCCCAAAAATTCCCACACATGTGGTATCCCCGTACTCAGGAGAAGCAGCAGAATGTATTTTGGGGTGCAATTCCACATATAACCATGGCATGTGTGAGCAATATATCATTTAGTGACAATTTTTTGTACATTTTTTTTCTTTTTTTTTTCTTTTTATCATTATTCAATCATTTGGGACAAAAAAAAAAGATTCAATGGGCTCAACATGCCTCTCAGCAAATAGCTTGGGGTGTCTACTTTCCAAAATGGGGTCATTTGGGAGGGTTTTGTGCCATCTTGGCATTTTATAGCCTTCAAAACTGTGATAGGTAGTGAGGAGTGAAATCAAAAATTTGCGCCCTTAGAAATCCTGAAGGCGGTGCTTGGTTTCCGGGGTCCCGTGCGTGGCTAGGCTCCTAAAAAGTCCCACACATGTGGTATCCCCGTACTCGGGAGAAGCAGCAGAATGTATTTTGGGGTGCAATTCCACATATAACCATGGCATGTGTGAGCAATATATCATTTAGTGACAACTTTTTGTAATTTTTTTTTTTGTCATTATTCAATCACTTGGGACAAAAAAAAAAAATATTCAATGGGCTCAACATGCCTCTCAGCAATTTCCTTGGGGTGTCTACTTTCCAAAATGGGGTCATTTTGGGGGGTTTTGTACTGCCCTGCCATTTTAGCACCTCAAGAAATGAGCTAGGCAGTCATAAATTAAAAGCTGTGTAAATTCCAGAAAATGTACCCTAGTTTGTAGACGCTATAACTTTTGCGCAAACCAATAAATATACACTTATTGACATTTTTTTTTACTAAAGACATGTGGCTGAATACATTTTGGCCTAAATGTATGACTAAAATTGAGTTAATTTGATTTTTCTTATAACAAAAAGTAGAAAATATCATTTTTTTTCAAAATTTTCGGTCTTTTTCCGTTTATATCGCAAAAAATAAAAATCGCAGAGGCAATCAAATACCATTAAAAGAAAGCTCTATTTGTGGGAAGAAAAGGACGCAAATTTCGTTTGGGTACAACATTGCATGTCCGCACAATTTACAGTTAAAGCAGCGCAGTGCAAAATTCTGAATTCACCTCTGGTCCTTTAGCTACCAAATGGTCCGGGGCTTAAGTGGTTAAGGTTAAAGCGCACTCTACGAGAGCAGTTGGGGCTTCTTGGTCAGCGCATCACCAGGCCTCCATGGTTCAAATCTGTAAGGCCGCAACTTGGTCTTCAGTCCACACATTCACTAAATTTTATCAGTTGGATGTAAGAGGTCATGAGGATATTGCCTTTTGGGTGTAGTGTGCTGCAGACTGCAGTATAGATCCTCATGTCTGATGGCGCCCAGCTTATGTACGGTGTCTCCCTCCCCTCATTTGGCATTGCTATGTCGCTCTGTGTCCCGTGATGTACGATAAAGAAAATAGGATTTTTATAACAGCTTACCTGTAAAATCCTTTTTCTTGGAGTACATCACGGGACACAGAGCTCCCTCCCCTCTTTTTGGGGACACTTATTGCTTTGCTACAAAACTGAGGTACTCCTGGTATGGCAGGGGTTATATAGGGGAGGAGACTTCCTGTCTTGGGTGTGCCAGTGTCCATCACCTGAAGGTAATCTCTATAACCCACATAGTAATTGCTATGTCGCTCTGTGTCCCGTGATGTACTCCAAGAAAAGGATTTTACAGGTAAGCTGTTATAAAAATCCTATTTTCAGTGCTTGCCTCTCCCCTCCTGCTGCTAAAATAACGAATTTTCAGGCAATCCCCAGCCATTGATAAGGTGTGTGTTTTAAAAAAAAAACAAAAACGTTCTATACCTTATTTCAGAGCGGCACTTACGTGACCACCCATTGCTTTCCTCCTCCCGACTGACATCACACAGGGAATTCTCAGCCCCTCCCGCTGTAGCGGTCAGTATGAGAGAGGGAAGGGCGGGCGGTTAAGTGAGCGGCACACTAAAATAAGGAATAGAAAAGCATATTTATTTATTTTTTAATAAAGCGCACACACTGGGGGGAGATTTTTACCCCCCTGCACAAATCATTAGTAAGCCCTTATCTGGGAATATGCGGTTCAGTTTTGGTCACCAGTTCACAAAAAGGACATTGGGGGAACTGGGGAGAGTGCAGGGATGGGCAACCAAATTATGCACCCGTCTCCTCCCTGCTGTAGAAATCTTGCACCTGCGCAGTACTCCCACTGTGTGGCACATACTGTTACAAGCTGATGATGCCAATATCCCAGCAGTCAAGAATATAGATGGCTTAAACTGCCTGGGTGGCCAAATGTGGAAGCAACGAGATTCATGAAAAATAAGTTATTTGAGTAAAAAAATGGAAATAAATCTTACATGACACTACCCACAACTGCATAATAATTAATGTTAACCCTACTTTAGAAAGTGGGTAAAGATCCATTTTAAAGACAACTTGCCAGGCCTGGAATTTTTATTTTAAATCTGAACGTAGTGCAAATATAAAAGACATATTAATGCAGCTTAATAATACAGCATATAAATTTGATTTATTTTTTAAATGCAAGCAATGTGAGTACCCGAATTTGATTTGCTATTGACCTATTTCAGTCCATGTACAGCAGAAAGAAGCCGTACGTGGTGCAAACCAGTTCATGTGCAGACAAGAAGTCATGAGCTCGTCACTGCTGCATTTCCTTCCACTATCTAGTCCAGGGTGACTTGGGCTCAGAAGTGGGTTGAGTGACACTGGCCATCGGACTTAGGACATCCAGCGGCAGAAAAAAAATGAGTGCAGTGGAAATTTCTGGATCAAAGCTAAATCCTTTTTATGTTATTTTTTTGCTGGAGTTCTGCTTTAACGTGATATGCTTATTATACTATGCCCTAAGTCAGGGATCCTCAAACTACGGCACTCCAGCTGTTGTAGAACTACACATCCCATGAGGCATTGTAACACACTGACATTCACAGACATGACTAGGCATGATGGGAATTGTAGTTCCTGAATAGTTGGAGGGCCGTAGTTTGAAGACCCCTGCCCTAAGTGCTGGAGCCTGTACTAATAGCTGAGTTTATCATTTATTCCCCCCAGTCACGATGCAATAGACGAGGGTACCTTAAGGTGGTTGTACACCCTGTACTTTTATCTACAGGTAAGCCTAGATAGATTAAGGCTTACCTGTAGGTGCTGGAAATATCTCCTAAACCTCCACGGTCTGAAAATATTTACGATGGAGACGTGCGCCGATGTCTACGACGCATGCGCACTTTTGAAACGGCGATCATGTAGTTTTCTAAAGGAGGTTATGCTGTGACTGGCAGCTCGCATGCGCGGGAGTGACGTCATCGCAGCTTCAGCCAATCACAGTGCCAGAGCCGCGCTACTCAGAAGTAACTCCGCTTAGACATGTCGCCGGCCTGTGCTGTGTCGAGCACCGCTGTGGGGGCTTCGATCCCAGGTGAGTATTACATAATGAGCTAGTATGCTATGCATACTAGCTCATTATTCCTTTGTCTTGCAGGTATTATTATTTATTTATTTATTTTCAAAAGTGGGTTTACAACCACTTTAAGTCCTCCACTATTATATACTATTTAAACTAAGCTTTTGTTTGGCAAAAATACAAGAGTACCCTACAATACAGGGCACGTGAATTCAAGAAACGGAGGAATACATTTACTCTTTCGATAAATTACACGATTCTCTTCCTATCAGATCCCCACAATTCTTTAAAAACAGCCCTGGATGTCATTACTGATTTAGGCTATTACTAGGGATTTGCTATAATTGTTTCAAATGAAAGATTCTCACTATTGCCCTCCCTACTGGCTACAATCCTCTCTACGATTTCAAAATTTGAGGATTATCAAGCAGAGACATTCACTCTACTCATACATTTAAAGAGTAACTCCACTTACATGAGAGAAAAAAATATTACAAATAAAAAAAGAATATAACATATACAATTGCACACAAGACATAATGTAATTTTTTTTAAATTAAAAATGTATCTTTCATTTTCAATCTGCATCTCTGTTAGTTTCTGTAACACTCAATATGGCAACCTGGAGACATTCCATACACAGTTGGTATTTAGAACGCCCCCAGAGATGTCCTTTGCTGTTTGTGCAGAAAATTAGGGAGCCAATCACACAATGTCAGATTTTAGGCATGCCCTGCAACCAAAATCGCTTTGGTGAGATGCTCCTAAAGTGTTAATTACTTCTAAAGAAATGCAGACCTTGCAACTGTTCATCTCTACAATATTGATGAGCCACTGTATTGTAATGTGTTTTTGTACATAAAAATGTTAGTTGCATTGTAGGTTTTGTTCTAGCAGTTGTTGTTGTGTTGTTGGTGATCAACTTTCTATAAAAGCCCCCCCCCCCCCCCCTTAAGTGCGGTCCCTGAAATTCCAAAGGGCCACAAATAATATTCAGACGCACAGCAGGAGATGGTTAAAGACTACAGGAATGATGAAAGTGATATCGCACTTTGAATGATAATAGCGCGGTCATGCTACACTACCCATATGAATTTTTATTTATTTTTTCACACAAATAGAGCTTTATTTTGGCTGTATTTAATCACTACTGGGGTTTTTATTTTTTCCTAAACAAACAAAAAAGACCAAAAATTTAGAAAAAAAAACCCCCAGTTTTCATAGTTTCTTATAAAATTTTGCAAACTGGTAATTTTTCTCCTCTATTGATGTCCGCTGATGACGCTGCACTGATAAGTGCCACTGGTGGGTACTGATAGGCAGCACTGTTTTGCACTGACAGGTGACACTGGTGAGCACAGATGAGGCGGCGGTGGCTCTCTGTTCGGGGCCGATGTCCTGACATATTCCGGTGATCGGATTTTTTATTTTCTTCTCGCACTGTCGGCGTGAAGGAAAAAAAAAAAGAAGCTGATTATCAGCTCTGTTTATATCACGTGATCAGCTGTCATTGGCTGACAGCTGATCACGTGGTAAAGGGTCGGGATCGGCCCCTTACGCCCATCTATTATTAGCCGAGTATCGTAGACTCACTGATCACAGAGCGTGCCGGCAGCTCATGCATGGGAGGATTTACATGGACGCCTCCCGGCAATTAAGGTCTGCACTATAGCTGTTCTTCGGCTATAGCACAGACGTGAAGGGGTTAACTACCTGCCGACTGCTCACAGTATACTGTGGGCGGGGGATGTAGGTGCATGGCTTTCTTGCAGGTTTGGTGTGCGCATGCTGACCTGTGCTGTGACACCACCAGTTTGGCCAATGATTTTGACTGAAGTCAGTTGATTGGCTGTGTCCAATCACACATAGAGTTCTGTGTTTATAAACACTCTGGGGGTTATTTACAAAAGGCAAGTCCACTTTGCACTACAAGTGCAACTTGGAAGTGCAGTCGCTGTAGATCTGAGGGGAACATGCAAGGAAAATAAAAAACAGCATTTTAGCTTGCACATGATTGGATGATAAAATCAGCAGAGCTTCCCCTCATTTCAGATCTACCCTTCAGATTTACAGCGACTGCACTTCCAAGTCCAAACTGGATTTGCCTTTAGTAAATCACCCCCTCTGTGTACAAAGGAAGAGCAATCTGGCTGTTTGATCTCCCTCAAAAACGGAGAGAAAAAAAAAAAAACTGTTCAGAAAGTAAAAACGGTACACATTGTTGGGCACATAGTTAACACTGATTTCCCCTAGATTAGGGGTGTCAAACTCAATTGTCAAACTCAATTTCATCGTGGGCAACATAAGTATTATGATTGCCTTCAAAAGGGCCGGTTGTATCTGTAAGATTAGATGTCCAGCGCATCCCCTCCCCTTACATTAGGGTGTCCTTTTTATGAAACTGAGATCAGAGGCGATCCCAAGTCTCACCGCTGATCTCAGGTCATTAGCAGTGTATGAAACTGAGGTAATCAGCGGAGAACATGTTCTCCACTGATTATCTCAGCACAGTGAGAATCTGTAACTGACTGTCACAGAAACGGTCAGTGTATGAAGGTGCGATCTCAGCACCTCACTAGAGATCTCTTACAGAATTCTCACTTTCTGATTCACCATCTCAGAGGTTGAGAATCAGAGAGAGAAGCGCGAAGCTGGCTGAGTATTCTGGAGGAAGAAGGAAGTCTTTTGACTTCCTTCTTTCATCCACTAGCAGCCATACATCTTCCCTACAATTACACACCCCAAAACGAGCAGGTTAGCAATCTATACTGTGTGTGTGTGTGTATATATATATATATATATATATATATATATATATATATATATATATATATATATATATATATATATATACATATACATACAGAGATTATATATATATATATATATATTATATATATATTTTTTATTTACATGTTCACGTCTCTGGCTGGGTTCACACTTGTGCGATGCGGGAACCAGCGTGATCCTGTGCGGTTTCCACATCGCACCTGCATTGACATCTGCGCACCGCTGCGGCTGTCAATGTAAAGTTAATGACACCCCCAGATCATTTCACAGATCGCAGTGTGAACTATGAAATGGTGCAGCAATCGGATCGCATGGGTGTGAACACCCATGCGATTCGTTTCAGTGCGGGCCACATAAAGGGTCCTGTATCATTTTGGTGCAAATGCAATATGATTTAAATTAATATCGCACAAACATTGCATGTGATATGCACAGCAATGCGTCCCGCGGGAGTCAGAACCCGGAAGTGGTGCAAATACCTGTATTAGACAGGTATCTGCACCCCCTCCCCCCTGAAAGGTGCCAAATGTGACACCGGAGGGGGGGTGGGTTCCAAAAAGCGGAGGTTCACTTTTTTTGTGAACCTATGCTTTAATGTCAAAACCGCTGGCAACAAAAGTGAGTACACCCCTAAGTGAAAATGTCCAAATTGGGCACAATTAGCCATTTTCCCTCCCCGGTGTCATGTGACTTGTTAGTGTTACAAGGTCTCAGGTGTGAATGGGGATCAGGTCTGTTAAATTTGGTGTTATCGCTCTGTCTCTCATGCTAGGAGATATTTACTGTAAGTCGATGACGTCACACGCATGCGCACTAGCGGGCCGGCTTTATTGACGGTTTTCTGAATGGGTTCTTGCAGGCCCGAGCACGCATGTGTGTGACGTCATCGCTGCTCCGGCCAATCACAGCACCGGAGCGGCGATACACTGACGGCAGTGACGGGACATCAAGGCAAGATAGCGGAGGTGACCGAGGACCACTGCGGGGGCTTCGATCTCAGGTAAGTCATTCATAATGAGCTAGTATGCTATGCATACTAGCTCATTATGCCTTTCTTTTGCAGGGTTTTTAAAAAAAAAAAAAAATGACTTTACTTCCTCTTTAACTTTTCTCTCTCTCTCATATATATATATATATATATATATATATATATATATATATATTATTATTCTACCTGCATTAAAATGCTATTATTAAAGTAATTTTTATATAATTTTTAATTTATTAGTAAATAAAATGTTGTAAACCCTGAAATATGGTTTTACCCTGTTCTATTACAGTTATATGGGGGTTTATCAATTTTGATATATATATATATATATATATATATATATATATATATATATATATATATATATATATTTTATTTATTAATAAATATTTATACTTGTATACTTTATTAAAAAAATTAATTAATGATTATAAATGTATTTTACATTTATATGAATGGCGTATAGCTGCATTACATATGTGGATTACATTAATTTACTATACACCATTCACATTTAATTATTGATTAAAAACAATGTTTTTTTAATAATTAGGTTAATGTATATTGTTTGGGAATGTAAATGTATTATTTTATTAATATGTGGTGTATAATTCGTGTTCACTTTTTGTATTTTACACTTCCTCATACTGTAATCCCGCTACATCGCACGAGATTACAGTGAGAGGAGTTGTTCTCAGGAGTTCCCGGCGTTTGTAGCTCGCCTCTCAACTCAACATGAGAAGCGAGCTACAGAGCTTCATACACAGGCACTCAGAGGAGAGCGATCTCCTCTGAGAATGCCTGAGAACACAATAGCGGTATTTTACCGCAGTTTCATAAAAGGGCACCTAGATGTCAAGAGCCACCCCATAATGAGAAGTTGAGTCCCCCACTCTCCCTTACATCAGTGTACCCCCCCTATTCTTATGCTGCTGCTGGGAAGAAGCTGGATGCATTTCTTGAAAGCAGAAAGTAAGGGTGTGGAGGAGGACCAGAGGAGGGCTGGAGCTCTCCTGCAGCTGCAGGAGAGGTGTGAGGGCCACATTAAATGGCCCGGTGGGCGGATTCAGCCTGTGGGCCTTGTGTTTGACACCTGTGCCCTAGATGTTAAAGCGGAGGTCCGCCTAAAAAAAGAAATATTTAAAAGCCAGCAGCTACAAATACTGCAGCTGCTGACTTTTAATAATTGGACACTTACCTGTCCAGGGCCCCCGTGATGTCGGCAGCTGAAGCCGATCAATCGCTCGTCTCTCGGCTGCCCCTGCTGCCATCCTCGGTGAGGAAATCAGGAAGTGAAGTGTTGCGGCTTCACTGCCCGGTTTCCTACTGTGCATGCGCGTCTTCACTGGTCCCTGCTGTGTTCTGGGACCTGTGTGTTTCCCAGAAGACAGTGGGGGAGGACAGTGTAGGCGCCGGACATGATGTAGGTCACTGAGGTGATCTATGCCAGGAAGTGGGAGCAAATACCTGTATTACACAGGTATCTGCTCCCCCCTGAAAGGTGCCAAATGTGACACCGGAGGGTTCCAAAAAGTGGAAGTTCAAGTTTTGGGTGGAACTCCACTTTAACCCCTTCCCAGCCAGTGTCATTAGTGCAGTGTCAGTATACTGTATTAGTGGCATTAGCTGTATCAGTTAGTGACCCTCCCAGATAATTAGCGCCAGATTTCCCACCACCCTATTGCAGTCCCACTATATGTCGCTGATCACCATCATTACAGTATAGTGTCTATAGCTGCGTAAATTCCAGTGTGTGTGTGTGTGTGTGTGTGTGTGTGTGTGTGTGTGTGTGTGTGTGTGCGTGTGTGCGCGCACACGCACACACACACACACACTATCTATAACTTTTTCACAAACCAATTAATATACACCTATTGGAATTATTCTTTTTTTTTTTTTTTTTTTTTTTTTTTTTTTTTACCAAAGACGTGTAGCAGAATACATTTTTGAAGAAAGTAGATTTTTTTTTTTATTATTGGATATGTCCGTAGAAAAAAATTGTTTATTTTATTTTTTTTTGTCGTTTCTGGACTCTTTTCATTTATATTGCAAAAGATAAAAAAGCTAGTGGTGATCAAATGCCACCAAAAGAAAGCGCCATTTGTGTGAAAAAAAAATTCTATAAATTTCATTTGGGTACAGTGTTGCACGATCGCTAGGTAAAGTAGCCCAGTGCTGAATAGCAAAAAATGCCCTGGTCATGTAGGGGGTAAAACCTTCTGGAGGCCAAAGAATAAGTTCAACTTTAGCAGTGTGGTAAATGTTACACCTGTAATTAGTGTGTAACAAGTCAAATGTTGCTATGCACCAGCCTCCCTCACCCACTAAGCCCCACTTTCCTGAGACAGCGGGCAGGGGTTCCTCTCCTCTACAAGTCCTGTCTGCTGCTGTGTGGCACAGAGACTTGTTCTTTAGACTTTGAGGACACTCATCAATGCCCTTGTGGTGCAGTGACAATTCCTGCGGTTTAGTTACTGACAGACCGCATGGAGGTACCGGCACAGAGCTGTAGGAAGTGTCTACAGGAGCCTGACATTGCACCTGTGATCCACTCATTGCAGGCTCCTGTGTAATAAAAAAAAAAAAATGGATATTTTTTTTTACCTGTAAAAACAAACAAAGGTGAACGTATTCTTTAAATATATTCCACAATAGACATAAAGGATATAAATCCACTTTGCAAACCCAAATATTTCCTTAAAGTAGTGGTGAAATCATCACCATGCTGTAAATAGTCTGTGCAGAGAGGAACCTAGCAGACCCCTCCCACTACAGGCTGTCTACAAAAAAAAAGAATACAGGAGGGGGTGGATACAACAGTGGTCTTCAAACTGTGGCCAGGGGGCTAGATTCGGCCATTTGCTTGCTTATATCCAGCCCTTGAGGCACTACTGACACCAACAATAGGGCATAATTCCCCCCCACTGACACCAATGATTGGGCACAGTTCCTCCCAAAGACACCAATGATGGGGCACAGTTCTTCCCAACGAAACCAATGATGGGGCACAGTTCTTCCCAACGAAACCAATGATGGGGCACAGTTCTTCCCAAAGAAACCAATGATGGGGCACAATTCCTCCCAAAGAAACCAATGATGGGGCACAATTCCTCCCAAAGAAACCAATGATGGGGCACAATTCCTCCCAAAGAAACCAATGATGGGGCACAATTCCTCCCAAAGAAACCAATGATGGGGCACAATTCCTCCCAAAGAAACCAATGATGGGGCACAATTCTTCCCAAAGACACCAATGATGGGGCACAATTCCTCCCAAAGACACCAATGATGGGGCACAATTAATCCCAAAGACACCAATGATGGGGCACAATTCCTCCCAATAACACCAACAATGATGCACAATTCTTTTTACTGGCATCAAAGATGGGGCATTGTTTTTTCCCCACCGACGTCTGGACCTTTCCTACTCTCAATAGTCCGGTCCCCCCCTGAAGCCTGAAGGACAGTGAACTGGCCCTATGTTTAGAAAGTTTGGAGACCCCTGCTTTACATATTAAAGAGCAGCAGTGCTTGGTCTTGATTACAAGAATCTTCTCCCAAAGTCTTACACTGGATTATTGGACATATCTGGAGGAAATCCGCAAAGCACACCAAGATTCAAGTCAGAACACACATGTCTGTATTTAGACAATATTTGATGTTTCCTTTTGCCGGAGTCCTGTCGAGAAATGCCCGGCCAGAACCGTGCATGCGCCGAACGGTGCCTCAGAACAGCTGAGTTTACATGAGCTGTTGTCTCACGTGGCCGAGGCACGTTCATGTAGGAGAGGGGCAGATATTTATATCGATGTTACATGATGGGCAGTGTTGGGGGGTGGAATTTTTTATTGATGGCCAAACAAATCTGCTAAACAAATCTTTATCTAATATAGAAAAAGCCGCCCTTCGATTCACTAAACACACCCGGCCGCACTTAAACATTTATTTTGCAGATTTCTTTGGCCATCGCTAAAAATTCCGCACCCAGCACTGCCTATCATTTAAAAATCCGAGCTTTTCATGGAAATATCCGCCCCTCACCTACATGAACGTGCCTTGGCCATGCCAGGCAACAGCTGATCCTAAACTCAGCTTTTCTGCGGCTCCGTCAGGCGCATGCGCATTTGCACCCAGGCGCTTCTCGACAGAACAGCTGAACAGCGTTCTTTCTGTATTATTTCTCAGCTGTCAGAAGACTGCAGCGCTTCTGCGCCGACACCAGAGGGCGCTGAGGCGTTCTGTCAAGTGACGAGTGGTTGTGTCGGCGCGGTGTATTCTGGGAGATGATGTGTGCTTGATGTTGCAGTGCCGAGGCTGTGACAGGGAGAAGACTACGTTTCCCATAAAGCCTCGCTCCTTTGGTTGCAGAGCAAGGATGGGGTACCGGTGGCTGGGAACGGTCTAATACACCGGAGGATGGCAGCGTGTGACAGGGAGATATTGTACCATAAGGACAGCTCCCAGGTGACAAATAGCGGATGGTACCTGTGATGTGTCTGGGTGAGAATGGGCATTCATGTGGCGTGTATGGATTCTTTTTTTCTGCATCTGGGCATCTAATGATCCCCGTATGATGGGATTGTATACTCAGGTACCTGATACACATCAGGTGGCCATAGACAGTGTGTAGGTTGGTGTAGCTGGGATTGTGTGTGGGATGGAGTCACATTAATGAGGGCCACTGATAGTAAAGAATGGATCATCCTTAGCTGACGTAGTGTCTTCCTGGCTGATCTATAGGAAAAGATTGTACAAATTGGCATCTGCTTCAGAGAGAAAAATGCAATTTTGTCTGCCTAGCAACAAGAGTGTGGAGGCTGAGAGTAAACTAATTCATTGTTCCTGAAGTCCATCATCATCATCATCATCATCATCGGTCCTAAAGTCCTTTCCCTCCACACCAGGCAACTTATCCCTTTGTATCACAATCCGCAATAATTCCATCGCTGCTTCCCCAATCGGGAATATTTCCATTACTTTTCCTTTAAAATGCTGCAGATTGAGCCGATTAGAAAATCGGACGAAAAATACCGCTTTCCAAGCGTTCGTACGATAATCTGGTCGTTAGTACACAATTATCCAAAGGGACAAACACAAACATTTTTCTCGTACGATACCAGATTGTATGATTTTCGTTTATTTTCATCCAAAAATTCAATACATTACATCACTTCCAAATTTTTGCAGAAACTAAAGAAAAGCTTGGACAGCCGCACTCCAAAAAATTTGTTGGTTCTTTATTTAAAAAAAAAAACAAGGTCACATCAACACATATGACAGCAAAAAACAGCAAGAGGAGCTGACATGTTTCACACTGCAAACCAGTGCTTAATCATAGCTTCCAAATTTTTATTTTGTCGTACGATGATTTTCATACTTCTTTTTTTTTTATGCAATGGAGACTAGCATGCAAAAAAATCGGACAATCATCTGTCCGATAATATCATGTGTATGAGGTTTAAGGGGATTAATTATCAATGTATTATCAAATCTTCATCAGATTCATACTTCTCGTTTCTTGGAGATCAGATTACATGGCATGCTAATATTACCTTGCAGAATGTAGAAGTTTGGGGTCCATTCCAGGTCTATGGGTGACATTTGTAACCACTTGACCTCCAGAAGGTTTTATCCCCTTTTTGCTATTCAGCACTGTGCTACTTTAACCACTTCCATACTGGCCACTTATACACCTTCCTGCCCAGACCAATTTTCAGCTTTCTGCGCTGTTGCACTTTGAATGACAATTGCGTGGTCATGCAACACTGTACCCAAACTACAACTTTATCAGCTTTCTTTTGGTGGTATTTGATCACCTCTGCGATTTTTATTTTCTACTAAAAAAAAATTAAAAATACACCGAAAATTTTGAAAAAAAACGTTTTTTTTTGTTTCAGTTACAAAACTTAAATAAGTACGTTTTCTCCTTCACTGATGGGCACTGATGGGGCTGCACTGACGGGCACTGATAAGGCGGCACTGATGGGCACCGATAGGCGGCACGGATGGGCACCGATAGGCGGCACTGTACTGTAATGTGTTGTACTAATGGATACCAATCAGTGCCAAACAATAATGCCTGCCAATCAGTGGTGCCCATTGTGGGCACTGATTGGCATCCATTGTGGGCACTGATTGGCATCCATTAGGCATTTCTAATTGGCATCCCTGATGGTCTAGGGTGGCATACCATATGGTGGGCATCCCTGGTGGTCCAGTGTGGGCATCCTCGGGGGGGGCTGCGCTGATAATCAGCACAAACCCCCCCTGTCAGAGGAGCAGCCGATCGGCTCTCCTCTACTCGCGTCTGACAGATGCGAGTGAGGAAAAGCCGATCACTGGCTTTTCCTGTTTACATCGTGATCAGCCGTGATTGGACACGGCTGATCACGTGGTAAAGAGTCTCCATCGGAGACTCTTTACCTAGATCGGTGTTGCGGGGTGTCAGACTGACATCCTGCAACAACGATCGCAGCGGCTCAATATCCTGAAGACGTCATATGACGTCCAGTCAGGATATTGAAACCACTTTGCCTCCATCATTTTGCAATAGGGCGGGCGGCAAGTGGTTAACCACTTGACCTCTGAAAGATTTTACTCCCTTCATGACTAGAGCATTTTTTGCTTTTCGGTATACTTTAACTGGTAATACGAACTCAAACCAAATTTATATCATTTTTTTTTCCCACAGAGTTTTCTTTGGTGGTATTTGATCACCACAGGATTTTTTTAATATATAAACAAAAAAGAAAAATGTCAATTATGAAAACAAACAATATTTTTTACTTTCTGCTATAAAACTTTTTTTTTATATTATAAAAAATAAGAAAAATGTCAATTATGAAAACAAACAATATTTTTTACTTTCTGCTATAAAACATATCCAATAACAACAAATGTTAAAAATCAAATTTCTTCATGAATTTAGGACAGAATGCATTCTGCTACATATTTTTGTTAAAAGAAAAAAATAAAAATAAAATCCCACTAGAAGTATATTACAGTGAAACCCCGGATTGCGAGTAACGCGGTTAACGAGCGTTTCGCAATACGAGCATTTTTTTATTTATTTTTTAAATCCTGACTCGGTTTGCGAGTGTTGTCTCGCAAAACGAGCAGGATTCAAGCCACAGCGGTGTGCAGTACCGTGTTTGGCCAGAGGTGCGGGGGCGCCGTTCAGAAATACTCCATTCCCGAGCCTTTCCGAGGGTTTACGAGTTTAGCCGAGCTGTCCCCGAGTATTTCCGAGGCTCTCCGGCGCCCCCCCCACCTCTGGTCACACGCGGTATTGCATGCCATAGAAGTCAATGCAAAACAAATTATTTTCGTTTCTATTGACTTCTATGGGGAAACTCACTTTGATATGCGAGTGCTTTGGATTACGAGCATTCTCCTGGAACGGATTATGCTCCTAATCCAAGGTTCCACTGTAACTGGTTTGCATGAAAGTTATAGCATCTACAAACTATGGTGTATATATACTGTATACTGGATTTTTTTTTATACTAGTAATGGTGGTGGTCAGCGACTTATAGTGGGACTGTGATAGTACAGGCAATCTGACACTTTGAGGAAACTGGTTTACTGACACTGACATCTCCAGTGACACTAATACAGTGATCAGTGCTAATAATATACACTGACACTGTACTAATGACACTGGCTGGGAAGGGATTAACATCTGGAGAAATTAAAGGGTTTACTGTGTGCCTAACAAGTGTAAAGTATTTACTGTGTGGTGCTTTTACTAAGGGATGTGCCAGTTTTCTTTCGCTGTTTTGCAGTGAAACAAAACCAGCACATCGCCGCTGTCAGTAGTGAGCTCTGTGTTGTTTACCTACACAGAGCTCACTCCTGTCACTTGCTTTGCTGATCAGCATACACTGGACCCAGTGACAGTACAGCCATGAGCACGCCCCCTACCCAGAAAATGCAAAATCACACTATATATATATATATATATATATATATATATATATATATATATATATATATATATATACACACACACACACACACACACACACACACACACACACACACACACACACACACACACACACACACGTGATTCTGCGCAGCCAGCCTGCACTTTAGCAGTACAGTGCACCGTTGGCAACTGCTTAACTGGCAATTGCTTGGTCATGCAACACTGTATGCAAATAAAATTTATATAATTTTTTTCGCACAAATAGAGCTTTCTTTTGGTGGTACTTGATCACCACTGGGTTTTTTATTTTTATTATATACTATATTACCAAAAGTATTGGGACACCTGCCTTTAACCCCTTCCTTACCGGGCCATAGTCATATGACGCCGGCAGGAACCCTCCCTCCCTCCGGGTGGACGACATATGACATCTTTTCTTCCCGGCCGTCTAGGGGGCGCGCGCCCGCGGCACCGCTCGTGACCCGGGGCGCGTGCCCAGCGGCCGCGATGTCCGCCGGGCACCCGCGATCACAGCAGGAGTGTGGATCTGTGTGTGTAAACACACAGATCCACCTCCTGTCAGAGGTGAGGAGACCGATGTGTGTTCCCAGTACAGAGGAACAAACATCGGTCTCCTCCCCTTGTGAGTCCCCTCCCCCTACAGTTACAATCACTCAATAGGGAATATATTAACCCCTTCAGCACCCCCTAGTGTTAACCCCTTCCCTGCCAGTCACATTTATACAGTAATCAGTGCAGTTTTATAGCACTAATCGCTGTATAAATGAAAATGGTCCCAAAAACGTGTCAAAAGTGTCCGATATGTCCGCCGCAATGTCATGGTCACAATAAAAATCGCAGATCGCCGCCATTACTAGTAAAAATAAAATAAAAATGCCATAAATCTATCCCCTATTTGTAGACGCTATAACTTTTGCGCAAACCAATCAATATACGCTTATTGCGATTTTTTTTTTTTTTACCAAAAATATGTAGAATATATATCGGTCTAAACTGAGGAAAAAAAATGTTTTTAAAAAAAAAATTGTGATATTTATTAAATCAAAAAGTTAAAAATATTGTGTTTTTTTTTCAAAATTGTCGCTCTTCTTTTGTTTATAGCGCAAAAAATAAAAACCGCAGACGTGATCAAATACCACCAAAAGAAAGCTCTATTTGTGGGGTAAAAAAAACCAAAGATTTCATTTGGGTACAGTGTTGCATGACCGCGCAATTGTCATTCAAAGTGCAACAGTGCTGAAAACTAACAATTGGTCTGGGCAGGAAGGGGGTGAAAATGCCCTGTATTGAAGTGGTTAAACACACATGAACCTTTATGGCATCCCAGTCTTAGTCCGTAGGGTTCAATATTGAGTTGGCCCACCCTTTGCAGCTATAACAGCTTCAACTCTTCTGGGAAGGCTGTCCACAAGGTTTAGGAATAAACAGCATGAAGTGCACTCCTGTTGTAGGCAGCAATGGATAATCCTCTCAGCAAAAATCAGCTTAGCCTGCAGCGCAGACATTACGAGCGCGGCGCTCGTGGACTGTTGCCCACGCTCACCTCCACTAAAAGTGAGTGTGAGAACATCTACTGCAGCCACTCCATTTCTGTGATTCTCAGAGCTACACCATTATTCCTTGTTTGTGTTTCTTTCCCATGCATCTTCACCTGGGAGGCATCTTGCAATCACTTATATTGGAGGGGTACTATCACTGAGGCCTGGTTCACACTGGTCCGACAAACGCTCCAACATTGGGAGCTCATGTCGCATGACGTGTGAAAATCAATGTTTTCCTATGAGAGCTGTCTTAACTGGTCCGACACAAGTCGGTCCGACTTTGAAAATGCTCCCTGTACTACTTTGGTCCGACTTTGATCCTACTTCAGCCCATTGAATATCATTGAAGTGGGATCAAAGTATGATCCTTGTCCTAACCATCCGACTTTTGACATCCGACATGGTGATTACGGCCTGGTTCACACTGGTCCGACAAACGCTCCGACATTAGGAGCTCATGTCGCATGACGTGTGAAAATCGATGTTTCCCTATGGGAGACCTCTTAACTGGTCCGACACAAGTCGGTCCGACTTTGAAAATGCTCCCTGTACTACTTTGGTCCGACTTTGATCCTACTTCAGTCCATTGAATATCATTGAAGTCGGATCAAAGTAGGATCCTTGTCCTAACCATCCGACATTTGACATCCGACATGGTGATTACAGCAGCAGTAAAAGGAATTTATCTCACCCTGGGATTGTTTTGATTGGTCAAAGGACAAGTCAGACTAGCACAAAGTCGGATCAAAGTAGTATCCTGTTCATGAATGTCGGATGGATGTCGGACCAATGTAGGATCAATGTAGGACTGATGTCGCAGAGAAAAGTAGGATGAAAGTCGGATGAATGTCGTGTCGTATCAGTGTGAACCCAGCCTACAGCAGCAGTAAAACTCTATTTTCAGTCAATCAACCTGGTACCACAGAGTTATGCTATATACATTTTTTATTTTCCTCTTCCGTTTACATACCTTTTATACATCCCATGGGAGTGTGAATGAGATTTTTGCTGAGAGGACTATCCATTGCTGCCTACAACAGGAGTGCACTTCATGCTGTTTATTGCAGCCAGGAGGTAAGCTGCTTGAAAACACAGTGGTGGATCTGCACTGAAGAGTTTTTGGTAAAACACCCTAGCAACTAATGGTGATGGGATTCACTACAGTATTGAACTTTCATCCTTTAGAGTTTATTGGGTACATTTTGGACTTATTTTTTGCAGTTCACACATCGCTGTGCTGCGTTTTTTTCTTGTAACACACGTTTTTTTGCACTATTCTTACTTATTCAGGACATTATATATCTGTATTTTTTTGCTAGTGTTCACGGTCACTATATGTGACATTCATATGTATCAACTTTTTTTGCATTTGTGTCACTCATTTGATGTTATTACGTCACTCATTTTCTGGTCCTCCTTTATTAGATTGGTCCTACCCCCTTCCCTCACTTTTCCACTATAGTTTAATCACAGCGCAGTCACCATCACTTATTTACATTCCAAATCAGTGTATATTATTTAGTCTGTGTGAAAGTTATACAGTCCACAAACTATGGTGTGTATATATACAGGGCTCAAAATTCCAAGTCCTTAACACACCCTCGTAAATTATCTCATGAAATGATTTATGCAGAGTTAAGTTACAAAAATAAATAATAACAACAACTTGATCAGTGCCCATCAGTGCAGCCTCATCAGTACCCATTAATGCAGCCTATCAGTGACCATCAATTCAGCCTGTCAGTGCCCATCAATGGGGCCTCACCATTGGCCATCAATGGGGCCTCACCATTGGCCATCAATGGAGCCTCACCATTGGCCATCAATGGAGCCTCACCATTGGCCATCAATGGAGCCTCACCATTGGCCATCAATGCAGCCTCACCATTGGCCATCAATGCAGCCTCACCATTGGCCATCAATGCAGCCTCACCATTGGCCATCAATGCAGCCTCACCATTGGCCATCAATGCAGCCTCATCAGTGCCCATCAGTGCCCATCAATGCACCCTCCATGCAATGCAGTGGAATTGGAGACATAGGTATTGGGGGGGTTGGTGTGGAATTGGAGGCATAGGTATGACCTATGCCTCCAATTAACCCCTCCTTTCCTCCCAGCACACATCTTGTTAAATTCCCTATTCGACTCCTTTAACCCCCTCAAGCATATGTGCTGCTTTCAATCACAGCACACTGACAGTTACCTTTCTCCTGCAGCCAAGGGGTCAAGCATTGTGTAAACACTGAGGGCGGGGATGAGTGCCAGGAGGGAGGTGGAGAGGGGCGACTACAGGCGGCGGACTGCTCCTTCTGAAATGCCCTTCGCTGCGAGCCTGTGCGGGGGGGGGCGGGGATAAGCAGCATGAGGGAGGTGCAGAGGGACGGTCCCAGGCGGACTGCTCCTACTGAAATGCCCCTCGCTGCAAACCTGTGCGGGGGCGGGCATGAGCGTCAGGAGGAAGGTGGAGAGGGGCGGTCCTAGGCGGCGGACTGCTCCGCTGTGAGCTTGTGCAGGGGGCGGGGCGAAGATAAACGGCAGGAGGCAGGTGGAGAGAGGCTGTCCCAGGTGGCTGCACAGTTGCTATTAAATGCCCGCGCTGCAAGGCTGTACGCCGCGGGGAGCAGGGTGGGACTGGCTATACATTCCCAGGACAGCACAGCCCTGTTCATACTCGTACTCCTCATAATTTCACTCGCCAAATGCGAACAGGCGAGTTGAAATTTTGATGGCTGTAATATATATATCTGATGTACTATCTCATTTGATGCCTATCTCATTTCTTGAGGCCCTAAAATGCCAAGACAGTACAAATACCCCCCAAATGACCCATTTTTGGAAAGTAGATAGTCCAAAGTATTTAGTAAGAGGCATGGCAAGTTTTTTTAAGTTGTCATTTTTTGTCTCAATATTTTGGAAAATTAAGAAGATAAAAAAAAATGTGACTGATGTGGCAGTGATCAGGGATACCGACTGGTGACAGTTTTTAACAATTTTTTTTTCTGTCATCAGAGTAGTTCAGTGTCATCATGGGACCATGGAGTGGAGTTTGCGAAGCATGCTGTGGATACATTTTACCTGATTTGAAGATTGTTGGGACTGCACAACTTTTAATTTGATGTTTCTTGGGACTGATTTCTGGCACGTTATATAGACAAGAAAGGTGTTCACATATTGTATATTTTGAGCACCAGATGATGCTTTTTATTTCTATGAGCTGTCTTAGGCTACATTCCCACTTGAGCTGAGTGTTTTCAGGTGGTTTTTGAAGGCCACTTTCACACTGAGGCGCTTCTAAACTGCCAGTAAAAACACTGAGCGCTTTTGAAGCGCTTTTCAGGCACTTTTGAAGAGCTTTCCATTCATTTCAATGGAGAGGGGAGTTTTTCACAGCCCTGCCAGCACACTGCCCCAGTGTGAAAGCATTCATTGATTTTAATGGAAATACGTTTTCGTGAGCTTTTTAGGCGCTGTTTTTAGCGTGAAAGCGCTACAGTGTGAAAGTGGTCTAAGTGTTGTTTTTTTTTTTTTCAGGCGTTTTTGAGCAGATTTGCAAATATTATAGGCGTTTTTTCAGGTGTTTTTCATTTAGCCGTTTTTGCTGTGGCCAATAAATACATGTGTAAGGTGTGGAGTGATGCTACAAAAGGGGAGGGGGAGCTGCTCTTTGAGCTGAAAACACCTGAAAAACACATTTCTCACTGTTCAGACATTTTCCATTAGTCTATGTAGACAAAAATGCTCAAATCTGCCTGAAAAGTAGCTCATTTACTATTTTGAGCAACAGGCCTTTTGCTACAGGCGACAAAATACTCAAATATGAACAGGGACCATTGAAATTAATAGGATTTTGCTTGAGCTATTCTGAGCGTCGAGCTGAAAACTGGTAAGTATATCCAGTGCATGCAGCAGCTGCACATACAGTTCCTTTGAGTATTTATACCCCTTGAAATTTTCCACATTTTGTCATGTTACAACCAAAAAGATAAATGTATTTTATAGTAATTTTATGTGATAGACCAACACAAAGTGGCACATAATTGTGAAGCAGAAGGAAAATGATAAATGGTTTTCATTTTTTTTTACAAATAAAATATGTGAAAAGTGTGGCGTGCATTTGTATTTAGCACCCTTTACTCTGATACCCCTAACTAAAATCCAGTGGAACCAATTGCCTTCAGAAGTCACCTAGTTAGTAAATAGAGTCCAGCTGTGTGTAATTTATTCTCAGTATTAATACAGCTAGCTGTTCTATGAAGCCCTTAGAGGTTTGTTAGAGAACTTTAGTTAACCACTTCAGCCTCGGAAGGATTTGCCTCCTTAACCACTTAAGCCCCGGACCATTTGGTAGCTAAAGGACCAGAGGTGAATTCAGAATTTTGCACTGCGCTGCTTTAACTGTAAATTGTGCGGACATGCAATGTTGTACCCAAACGAAATTTGCGTCCTTTTCTTCCCACAAATAGAGCTTTCTTTTAATGGTATTTCATTGCCTCTGCGATTTTTATTTTTTGCGATATAAACGGAAAAAGACCAAAAATTTTGAAAAAAAATGATATTTTCTACTTTTTGTTATAAGAAAAATCGAATAAACTCAATTGTAGTCATACATTTAGGCCAAAATGTATTCAGCCACATGTTTTTAGTAAAAAAAATGTCAATAAGCGTATATTTATTGGTTTGCGCAAAAGTTATAGAGTTTACAAACTAGGGTACATTTTCTGGAATTTACACAGCTTTAAATTTATGACTGCCTATCTCATTTCTTGAGGTGCTAAAATGACAGGGCAGTACAAAACCCCCCCAAATGACCCCATTTTGGAAAGTAGACACCCCAAGGAAATTTCTGAGAGGCATGTTGAGCCCATTGAATTTTTTATTTTTTTGTCCCAAGTGATTGAATAATGACTAAAAAAAAAAATTACAAAAAGTTGTCACTAAATGATATATTGCTCACACATGCCAAGGTTATATGTGGAATTTCACCCCAAAATACATTTTGCTGCTTCTCCTGAGTACGGGGATACCACATGTGTGGGACTTTTTGGGAGCCTAGCCGCGTACGGGACCCCAGAAACCAAGCACCGCCTTCAGGATTTCTAAGGGCGCAAATTTTTGATTTCACTCCTCACTACCTATCACAGTTTCGAAGGCCATAAAATGCCAAAATCGCACAAAACCCCCCCAAATGACCCCATTTTGGAATATAGACACCCCAAGCTATTTGCTGAGAGGAATGGCGAGTATTTTACAGCTCTCATTTGTTTTTGAAAATGAAGAAAGAAAATATATATATATATATATATATATATTTTTTTTTCAATTTTCAAAACTTTGTGACAAAAAGCGAGATCTGCAAAATACTCACAATACCTCTCAGCAAATAGCTTGGGGTGTCTACTTTCCAAAATGGGGTCATTTGGGGGGGTTTTGTGCTATCTGGGCATTCCATGGCCTCCGAAACTGTGATAGGCAGTGAGAAGTGAAATCAAAAATTTACACCCTTAGAAAGCCTGAAGGCGGTGCTTGGTTTTTGGGGTCCCGTACGTGGCTAGGCTCCCAAAAAGTCTCACACATGTGGTATCCCCGTACTCAGGAGAAGCAACAGAATGTATTTTGGGGTGTAATTCCACATATGCCCATGGCATGTTTGAGCAATATATCATTTAGTGACAACTTTGTGCAAAAAAAAAAAAAAATGGTTGTTTTTCCGCAACTTGTGTCAACATATAAAATATTCCATGGACTCGACATGCCTCTCAGTATATAGCTTGGGGTGTCTACTTTCCAAAATGAGGTCATTTGGGGGGGTTTTGAACTGTTCTGGCATTTTATACACAACATTAGGAAGCTTACATCCACTCTTCTAACCACTTGAAGACAAAGCCCTTTTTGACACTTTTTGGTTACATGAAAACATTTTTTTTTTTGCAAGAAAATTATGTTGAACCCCCAAACATTTTATATATTTTTAAAGCAAAGGCCCTACAGATTAAAATGGTGGGTGTTGCATTTTTTTTTTCTACACAGTATTTGTGCAGCGATTTTTCAAACGCATTTTTTGGGTTAAAAAATACACTTTTTTTAATTTTAATGCACTAAAACACACTATATTGCCCAAATGTTTGATGAAATAAAAAAGATGATCTTAGGCCGAGTACATAGATACCAAACACCACATGCTTTAAAATTTCGCACAAACGCGCATTGGCGACAAACTACATACATTTTTAAAAGCCTTTAAAAGCCTTTACAGGTTACCCCAGTAGATTTACAGAGGAGGTCTACTGCTAAAATGATTGCCCTCGATCTGACCTTCGCGGTGATACCTCACATGCATGGTGCAATTGCTGTTTACATATGACGCCAGACCGACGCTTGCGTTCGCCGTTGGGCAAGAGCAGGGCAGGACAGGGGTGCTTTTTTTTTCTTTTTTTTTTTTTATTATTAATTTTGCTTTTTTATTTTATTTTTAAATTGTTCCTTCCAAGTATTTTTTTTTTTTATCATTTTTATTGTTATCTCAGGGAATGTAAATATCCCCTATGATAGCAATAGGTAGTGACAGGTACTCTTTTTTTGAAAAAACTGGGGTCTTCTAGACCCTAGATTTTTCCTCTGCCCTCAAAGCATCTGACCACACCAAGATCGGTGTGATAAAATGCTTTCCCAATTTCCCAATGGCGCTTTTTATATCCGGGGGGGGGCATTCCCTCCCACTGCTTGTAAAAGCAGTCCAGAGGCTAATTAGCCGCTAGGATTGCTTTTACATGAAAGCCGGCCGCAGGCTGAAAAGAATGATACCAAGATGATACCTAAACCCGCAGGCATCATTCTGGTATAAACATTCAAAGTCCAGCAACATACCAGTACGTTGCTGGTCCTTGTTGGACATGTATTGTAATCTTTTTATTTCATGCAGCCAGTTGGCTGAACGAAAAAAGAGATTGATCGGTGGGTATGCCCACCATTAGAATACCGCCCTTCATCCACCCACTTCCAATGATGGGCATACACGCACCATTTATATATGCCGAAGCATGGGGGCATCCTCCCGCAAAAAAGTTATGCCGCACACACATGGTCGGACTTTTCCACGGGCAAGCCTCCGTCGGAATTTCGACCGTATGTACGCGGCATTAGGAGCAAAATCGCTCCTCCGCCCCTGCTGCCCCAATGCTTCGGCATATTTCCTTTTTTATTTTAACTGTGGTGGTGAAATCACCTCCTACAGCACTGGAGTCGCAGGGATCAGGCCTGTCTCTGCGAATGCTGCAGTTATGTGTGTTGTGTTTTGTAAGTGACAGTGATCGATCGATACTGCACTTGGGTGGCCTGGGCTGGATGGAGGGGCAAAACGCAGGTGCTAGCAGGTATCTGGGCTGATCCCGCTAACACTGCGTTTTTGGGAACCCTAAACTGCTGGGGACGCTAGTATAGATCTGATCAGATATTGATCTGTTCAGATACTATACCACTAAGGGGGGTGTATGCTTCACGCGTGGGTGTTAGCGTTACTGGCACTAACCTGACGCTGCCTGGGGTGTGACTCAGACCCTCTCTGACGCTAAAACCTAATTGATATCACCCGCCGGGCGATCAGGGGGTTAAACCTTTATTGGGTTATATACACGGCGGGTGCCCTGACACTATAAAAGCAAACTAACTAACCAGCGTCACCCGTAACACTTATATGGTGATCACTGGTGAAAGGGTTAACTAGGGGCAATCAGGGGGTTAAAACCTTTATTAGATAATATATGGGGGTACCTGACGCTATAAAAACCTGCGGCGAACCTAAAAAAAATTACCAGCTACCGATCTGCATCACCGACACTAAGACAGCGTTTAGAAAAACGATCGCTTAGTGACAGTGGTGATAGGGGGTGAAAGGGTTACCTGGGGGGCAATCAAGGGGGTTAAACCTTTATTAGATAATATATTGGGGTACCTGACGCTATAAAAACCTGCGGCGAACCTAAATAAAATTACCGGCTACCGATCTGCATCACAGACACTAAGACAGCGTTTAGAAAAACGATCGCTTAGTGACAGTGGTGATAGGGGGTGAAAGGGTTACCTGGGGGGCGATCAAGGGGGTTAAACCTTTATTAGATAATATATTGGGGTACCTGACGCTATAAAAACATGCGGCGAACCTAAAAAAAATTACTGGCTACGATCTGCATCACCGACACTAAGACAGCGTTTAGAAAAACAATTGCTTAGTGACAGTGGTGATAGGGGGTGAAAGGGTTACCTGGGGGGCGATCAAGGGGGTTAAACCTTTATTAGATAATATATTGGGGTACCTGACGCTATAAAAACCTGCGGCGAACCTAAAAAAAATTGCCGGCTACCGATCTGCATCACAGACACTAAGACAGCGTTTAGAAAAACGATCGCTTAGTGACAGTGGTGATAGGGGGTGAAAGGGTTACCTGGGGGGCGATCAAGGGGGTTAAACCTTTATTAGATAATATATTGGGGTACCTGACGCTATAAAAACCTGCGGCGAACCTAAAAAAAATTACTGGCTGCCGATCGGCATCACTGACGCTAAGACAGCGATCAGAAAAATGATCACTAAGCAACAGTGGTGATAGGCGGTGAAAGGGTTATCTGGGGGGTGATCAGGGGGTTAAACCTTTATTAGGGGGGGTTAGGGGGCTACACTGGACCTAAGACTAAACTTTGGTGACACTTTTACAGTCACAAATGTCACTGATTGCAGTGATCACTAAATAAATGGTCACTGCAATCAGTGACTGGGGGCTGGGGGGGTGATCTAGGGGGTGGTCTGGGGGGGGCGATTTATGTCCCTATGTGTCCTGGTGTCAGTGTAGTGTTGTGTGCACTGACCTGATGTCTTCTCTTGTATGGCGCTCGGTATATGTGAGCGCCGCACCAGAGATGACATCACTTCCTCCTGCTCCCTCTGTCTGACACAGACAGAGGGGGCATTTCCATTCGCCGGGAGCGATCGCGAGGGGGTGGCCAGAAACGAATGGCTGCCCCCTCATCCCGGAACGCTCCCGGACACTTAGCCACCGCTCACTGTACAGAAGGGGGGTCCGATTGGACCCCCCAACTATACAAAGGCAATCACGTACACTCTACGTGATTGTGCATGTCGGTGCCATTCTGCCGACGTATATATACAGTGAGCGGTCGTTAAGTGGTTAATGACCAGGCCATTTTTTGCAATATGGCACTGCTTCATTTTCGCGTGGTCGTGCGATGCTGTACCCAAACAAAATCAACGTCCTTTTTTTCCCCCACAAATAGAGCTTTCTTTTGGTGGTATTTGATCACCTCCTGTGGTTTTTATTTTTTGCGCTATAAACAAAGAGTGACAATTTTGAAAAAAAAAATGTATAATAAATATCCCAAAAATATAAAAAAACAAATATATTCATCAGTTTAGGCCGATATATACGAAGACCAAGAAACACACCAGACAGGTCAGGGATAAAGTTGTGGAGAAGTTTAAAGTAGGGTTATTATAAAAAAAAATAACCCAAACTTTGAACATCTCATCTTTCCGAAATTGGAAAGAGTATGGCACAACTGCAAACCTACCAAGACATGGCCATCCACCCAGTGGTGTATTCAGGTTTAGGCCTGACTAAACTCGTGCACCCCCTCATTTAAATATGACCCATCCCTTCCTGTCAAGGCCACACACCCTCCTGTTTAAGACCCGCCCTGCTCGTGCAGCCCCATCAGTGCAGACTACAACAGAGTATACCTGGAGGGTGGGGTCTCCTTCCTAACAGTGTCCATTAGAAAATCTCTGTTAAAGAGAGACCCCCCTCCAGGACCCATTGGAGACTTCAAAGGAGTCTAATGGGACCTGGAGGGGGGGTCTCTCTAACAAAGGCCCTTTCAGTGTCCATTAGAGAGTCTGTTAGAAAGAGTCCCCGCCAGGTCCCATTAGAGACTGAAAAGGAGTATAATGGGACCTGGAGGGAGCCTCTTTCTAACAGAGTGACAGAGAGGGGTGGGCTGACAGAGGGGGGTGCTGACAGAGGGGAAGGGGGGCTAACAGAGGGGGAGGGGGGCTGACAGAGGAAGGGGGGCTGATAGAGGGGGAGGGGGTGCTGACAGAGGGGGAGTGAGGGGACAGATGGGAGAGAGACCTTAGGAGACACACAGCGCGCCAGGCAGAGAGGCGTACTCACGTGTGCCGCTGTTCCGGACGCCATATCTGACGGAACACCGTGATCAATCACAGACCAGCCCCGGATCCACACATGACCAGCTCCGCCGGGGCCAAATCGCAGATGCCCATGTCAGCCGCCTGCACATGACCCCCATCACAGGGCGCTCGTCGCACATCGCTATGCCGGGCTCAGAGCGATCACTGTGAAACATTTAGAACAGGACAGGTGTTCTGTCAATTTAGTCAGTTCGCCCCTGCAAGTGCCGCTACATCAAGCTGGCCGCCGGGGGCTGCATTTGTGTGGGAGGCAGGCGCAGGAAGACGGGTCGGGAGGCTTGGCCTTTTCTCGTGCGGAGGGGGGATTTTTTGCCACCTCCCTGCAAAGTGTGGCCCTAGGCCAAGCCTTGTCGGCCTAGGCCAAAACACAGCACTGCATCCACCTAAACTAACAGGCTAGGCAAGGAGAACATTAATAAGAGAAGCAGCCAAGAGGCCCATGCTAACTCTGGAGAAGCTGCAGTGATCCACAGCTAAGGTGGAGAATCTGTCCACAGGACAACTGTTAGTCATGCACTCCACAATTCTGGACTTTATGGAAGAGTGGCAAGAAGGAAGCTAGTCCGAGTTGATGGGAAGATGGATGTAGCCATATACAGGGCAATCTTACAAGAAAACCTGTGAGAGTCTGCAAAAGACTTGAGACTGGAGCGGAGGTTCACCTTCCAGCAGGACAATGACCCCCAACATACAGGATGAGCTACAATGGAATGGTTTAGATCAGATATATGCAATTAGCGGACCTCCAGCTGTTGCAAAACTACAAGTCCCATCATGCATCTGCCTCTGGGTGTCATGCTTGTGGCTGTCAGAGTCTTGCTATGCCTGATGGGACTTGTAGTTCTGCAACAGCTGGAGGTCCGCTAATTGCATATCCCTGGTTTAGATCAAAGCACATTCATATGTTAGAATGGCCCAGTCAAGTCCAGACCTAAATCCAATTGAGAATCTGTAGCAAGACTTGTTCACAGACGCTCTCTATCCAATCTGACAGAGCTTGAGCTATTTTGAAAAGAAGAATTGGCAAAAATGTCACTCTCTAGATGTGCAAAGCTGGTAGAGACATCCCCAAAAAGACTTGCAGCTGTAATTGCAGTGAAAGGTGGTTCTACTAAGTATTGACTCAGAGGGGGGCTAAATACACCACACTTTTCACATATTTATTTGTAAAACATTGTAAAAACTATTTATTATTTTCCTTCCACTTCACAATTATGTGACACGTTGTGTTGGTCTATCACATAAAATCCCAATAAAAACGTGTAAAATTTCAGGGGGCATGAATAATTTTTCAAGGCACTGTAATCTGCGAGTGTGCAATAAGGGTGACTACAGTGGGGCTCCATAGGACCCTACAAGCCAAGGATCCATCCTTATGATGAAAATCAGGGCCAGCAATCGGGGGAACAGGTGATAAGGGTGGGTAGAAAAGAAGAAACTTTAGGAGAAGCTAAACCCAGTGTAAGTTATACCATCAGCATCTTAGGCCTTTTGCACATGGGTGAAAAAAATAATAATAATTTCAGCATTTGTAGCTGTTGTGACAGTGTGAGGCCCTGCTGCTGTGAAGATGAAAGTAGAAATGACACAGGATTTCCACATATGCATAGTGTGTGGCTCCAGTATCGATTATAAGGAAACTTGAGAGACATTCTGTGTCCATAGGGCTGGGAGAGTCAGGACATCTTTACAGTCCCCAAACCAAATAGGGTTACCTGCCCAAATCTGGTCCTAAAACCTCAACAGATTTCTTTGTTTTCTAAAATTGTTATCTTTACACAAGGGGAATTTCTTGCATCAGTAGACATGCAAAAGATACCTATCTATACATCCCCATCCACCCTCCACATCAATGCTTTCTACATTTTGCTGTGGGAGACCAGCACTTTTTGGCACTGCCATTCGGGCTCTCCACTGCACCCCAAGTATTCAAAAAAAGTGTTTGCACCTTTTCTAGCTCTTCTCTATACCAAGGCCATTCATGTCGTCTAGTACTTGGACAATCTTCTATCAAAGCCATAACATTGTTGGTCCAAAGGACCATTCAGTTCCTTCTAACCTTCAGCTAGTTGATCAACTTTCCAAACTCTGCTCTGCAGCCCTCACACCGTCAGTACCTGATTCTAGTCTAAACACAGCCCAAGGTAGAATCTGTCTTCCCCATACAAGATTGCCTCCTTAAGGTCTCGTACATGAACTCTCAAATCCAAGAGGCAACCTTCAGTTCACTTCTTCATGAGGATTCTGGGTCTAATAGTGGCCTTTTTTGAGGCAGTTGCCTTTACTCAGTTTCACTCCAGGAATTTTTCACTTAATATTTTCGCATTGTGGAACAAACAAATCCACTCTCTGGATCAGTGATGGCGAATGTAACGGGAAGGCCCGGGGAACTCAGAATCGCTTAGAAAGTATGAGATACCCTTGCTTCAGCTCCCCCAATGCCTCTTATGTGTCAACCACCCTGTGTCTCTATTAGGGGCACAGGGTGAATGAAAACCCCAATATGGTCTATGATAGCCATATTCAATGCTGCACATACATTGTATCTAGATTGGATGTGTACTGTGAGGGGGGGGGGGGGGGGTTGTGTAATCATTGCTGTGAGGTGTTAAGGTGATTTGCATTCTATTGTCTATTAGGAATTAAGTCTGCTACTGTGACGATGTGGATTGGAGCTTGGTAAACCGTCTGGCTCCATATTATGGGATGTGGAAGTGTCTTCTGTGAGGAGGGGGGGGGGGAATCAACCCTCCTGCCTAAGACTGTTTATCAAAGGAGAAGTTTGAACACACCTGACCTGTATCACCATTGTCATTGGACAGTTTAACCCGCCCTGTTCCCCAAAGGATGGGAGGGGAGGGTTTTGAAGAGAAATGTGTTACCATGTGTTTTGAAAATAAAGTCATTCCCTGTTTTGGAACTTGAATACAGAGCGTTGTCTCGTATCTGGGGGGAGAATCATTCGTATGGGGTCTTATTCGGCTGGTTGGAGTGTCTGGTGGCTTTCGTGTGGTTGGAAAGGGAATATCCTAACGGTGTTAACCCCTTTCATACTTGGGGTGCCGTTACAATTGTTGGCAAGCAGTGGGATTGATCCCCACAGCCAGAAGGACAGCTACAAGAGGACACAGGACAATGGAAGCACAGTATGAACGGCTAAAGCTCTCCACCCTCAAAGACTTACTGGAGAACCGGGGAAGACCGGCCAACAACCATAAGAAGAGGGACATTATCAGAGAACTAGTCAAAATGGATGGAACCGAAAGGCCCAGCGTAACAGACAGGACACCCGAAGAGGCATGTTTTGATCGGGCTGTTAAACTAAGACTGGCACAGTATGGTCCTAACCCTGCAGCGGAGATCATAGACCTAGTTATAGCGGCTGTGGACGCAAATTGGCTACATCAAAAAGGTGCTGCAGCAGCAGAAGTCACAGCAGCACCAACTGCAAGGAGAGGAGAGGTACAGATACCAGCCGCCATGGAAGAGGAAGTCAGAAGGACGTTACAAGAGATGCAGATACAGCATAGAGGACCAGTATCAGAGGAGGTCCTGCTGGGATGGTCTGATTCGATCCGCTGCGAACTCTGGAAGAAAGCGCTTGCTCTCGAGCTGCAACACCAGGGAAAGGTTCTCCCCTCCATCTATGTAAGGTACTGGTCGCAGTATGATGTACGAATGCCGTTATTGGGGGAACAACCAAAGCAGGAGTGGACAACTGAGTTAAGCAGGCTGATCCGGGCAGAGATGCGGTTGGACGAGAGCTACAGAGCCCTCCGGTGGTATGTAGCCCAAGAGTGCCCATGGTCAGCGGATGACAGCCCCACGGAAGGCTTTGACTATGATGGCCTGGGATTGTTGTATTGGAGGCTGTCCAGTGACCCTGACTTTGGGAGTGATCAGGAGTGGCGTTTGGAGGAAATAATGGAGCACAGAGAGCGAAATAATGGAGCACAGAGAGCAAAGACTGAATGTCTCGGAAGGGCACTGGGCACAGGAAGATTTGGAGTTTCTGGCCGTTCAGGAATGGGAGCTGGAGATTGCCTACAAACAGCTGCTAGACTCTACTCAGCAGCAGGGTGGGGCCCCCTTTGCCTGGGACTATCAGGAAATACCAGTTGACAACTATGAAATCCTGGCTGAAGAATCGGCAGTGGAAAATCTGAAGATTGCCATCCCTAAAGCTGAAGTGGATGATATGGAGTTCCAGGGAGCTAGGGCAGTTGGCTCATCTTCCCAGCTACGGATTACAGAAGGTATGGACTTAAGGGACTGTTCAGAGGATGTTATGGATTATGCATCGCCTGCCCAAGTACTGGCAGCAGGACAGAGTACTGCAGACCCCTGCTCTACACCCGTGGCAGTTTTGGAGGCCCGAGATGAGAAGGTGATGGTTCCTCTTTCCCAGGGGATTTCAGAGATGCAGGGGGGAGAAGCAGCCCTTTTCCCTCCCCAACAGTTAGCCAGAGCAGATGGGGTGGAGTCCCCAGCAGAAGTGCTGGCAACAGGGCAGAGTGCTAGCAACCTCTGCCCAGCACCGGAAACAACTGTGGAGTTTCAGGGAGCCGGGGCAGTTGGCCCATCTCTCCAGCAACAAGCTGAGGTGGTAAAGCTTTTACCCCCAGCTGAATCACTGGCAGCAGGGCAGAATGCTACTGGCCGCTGCACACAACTGCCACTTGAGCGGATATCGGTGGATGGGACTACGGTCTCCACTCACAGCAACCCAGCGGAAGAGCTGGCAACAGAGCAGAGTGCCGCGGGCCTCTGCTCTCAACTAACAGAAGAGGGAGTTCCTGTGGTACTGGATGGGACTTCGGTCCTCACTGACACAACCCCAGAAAATGGTGTGACACTGGGACAGGAGGATGTCAGCCTTGCTTTGCAAGCACTGGGGGACTTTCACCTACCACAAGTGGATGGGACTTCGGTCTCCACTTGTGTACCTCGGGGATGCTGGGCAGTCGGCCCGGATCCCCAGCTACATGAAAGACTGAGCCCAGTCACCCTGTCTTCTCCCCAGCGGCGGGTATGTTCTATGAGAGAGGCAGAGGTTGGCTGGGTAAGTGATGCTCTGTTTGGAGCAATTTATTTGGGGTACTGTGTGGATACCGGCATTAGAAGAAGGGACCTATGGACTAACTTCGGAGTCAACCCGTCTGGGGTCCCCTCCTCTGTTAGTCTCCTGCCGAAAGGGGAGAGATGTAACGGGAAGGCCCGGGGAACTCAGAATCGCTTAGAAAGTATGAGATACCCTTGCTTCAGCTCCCCCAATGCCTCTTATGTGTCAACCACCCTGTGTCTCTATTAGGGGCACAGGGTGAATGAAAACCCCAATATGGTCTATGATAGCCATATTCAATGCTGCACATACATTGTATCTAGATTGGATGTGTACTGTGGGGGGGGGGGGGAGGTTGTGTAATCATTGCTGTGAGGTGTTAAGGTGATTTGCATTCTATTGTCTATTAGGAATTAAGTCTGCTACTGTGACGATGTGGATTGGAGCTTGGTAAACCATCTGGCTCCATATTATGGGATGTGGAAGTGTCTTCTGTGAGGGGGGAGAATCAACCCTCCTGCCTAAGACTGTTTATCAAAGGAGAAGTTTGAACACACCTGACCTGTATCACCATTGTCATTGGACAGTTTAACCCGCCCTGTTCCCCAAAGGATGGGAGGGGAGGGTTTTGAAGAGAAATGTGTTACCATGTGTTTTGAAAATAAAGTCATTCCCTGTTTTGGAACTTGAATACAGAGCGTTGTCTCGTATCTGGGGGGAGAATCATTCGTATGGGGTCTTATTCGGCTGGTTGGAGTGTCTGGTGGCTTTCGTGTGGTTGGAAAGGGAATATCCTAACGGTGCTAACCCCTTTCATACTCGGGGTGCCGTTACAGCGAACCTTGGCACCCCAGATGTTTTGGTACTACATTTCCCATGATGCTCATGTACTCTGCATTGTAGTTGAATATCATGGGAAATGTAGTTCCAAAACATCTGGGGGGCCAAGGTTCACAACCACTGCTCTAAATTGTCCAATCTAGCCAAACAGAACTTTCCCCTGGTATGGTGGATCTTCATTCAGCCCTGGAGTTGGAAAAGTAATTCCTTCCCATGTACAGGAAGGTAGTGGTGATGAATGCCTGCCGGTAAGTTGGGGGGGGTTACAGATCCCCAACTGTCTGTGGGACTTGGTCCCCTTGTAAGTAAAAACTTCCCATCAACATTCTGGAATGGAGAGCTATAAGATTATCTCTTACAATACATGACCCCCTTCTGCAAGGTCACCCAGTCAGGCTGCAGTCCGACAATGCCACTGCAGTCAACTACATAAGCCTTCATTTGACATAAGTGGGGCTGCCCTGAGAGAAAGAACTTTGATCCTCTGGATGGAAATTCACATTCTAACTCTTTCTGCCCTCAATATTCTTGGTGTGGACAACTGTTAGGTGGACTTCCTACGCTGTTAATGCATGGACCCAGTGCAATAGTGTCTATACCCTTAGAAATCTACACAAAATCTCACTCTACACCCCCAAAATCTCTGTCAACTGTGGGGGAATAACAGATTTGTAGCCAGGACCAGGGATCCTCTAGCCTTTTCAGAAGATGCCCTGGTGATTCCTTGGGCTCCATTCAGGCAGATCTATGCCTTTCCTCTGATCAAGATGCTAAATCGACTCGACTGTGCAAATTAGAAGTAGAAAAGGTCCCAGTGATCCTTATTTTACCAAAATGGCCCAGAAATATGTGGTATACGGACATACTGAAACTCCTAGTGGACGAGCCAGGGATTCTTCCTAACAGGACAGATTTCCGATTTCCGTAAGCCCAGTCAATTACTTTATTGCCGCAGCTGTTGAAACCCACAGCCTAAATGATAGGGGTGTATCTGATTCAGTCAGTCGCATATCCTGGTTTGAGGACAGACATAGTTACATATAGTAGTAGGTGAGGTTGAAAAAAGACACAAGTCCATCAAGTACAACCTATGTGTGTGATTATATGTCAGTATTACATTGTATATCCCTGTATATTGCGGTCACTCAAGTGCTTATCTAATAGTTTTTTGAAACTCTCGATGACCCTCGCTGAAACCACCGCCTGTGGAAGGGAATTCCACATACTTGCCGCTCTTCCTGTAAAGAACCCTCTGCGCAGTTTAAGGTTGAACCTCTTTTCTTTTGGGGTCACCAGTATGGTATTTGTAAATTGAAATTATGTCCCTTCTCAAGCATCTCTTCTCCAGAGAGAATAAGTTCAGTGCTTGCAACCTTTCTTCATAACTACTATCCTCCACACCCTTTATTAGCTTTGTTGCCCTTCTCTGTACTCGCTCCATTTCCAGTACATCCTTCCTGAGGACTGGTGCCCAGAACTGGACATCATACTCCAGGTGAGGCTGGACCAAAGTCTTGTAGAGTGGGAGAATTATCGCTTTATCCCTGGAGTTAATCCCCTTTTTAATGCATGCCAATATTCTGTTTGTTTTGTTGCATACCAATGCTGAGCCTATCATCTACTAGGACCTCCAGGTCCTTTTCCATCCTAGATTCCCCCAGAGGTTCTCCCCCCAGTGAGTAGATTGCATTCATATTTTTGCCACCCAAATGCATTACCGGTATTTAAAAATTTTCTACATTAAACCTCATGTGCCATGTAGTTGCCCACCCCATTAATTTGTTCAGATCTTTTTGCGAGGTTTCCATATACTGCGGAGAAGTTATTGCCCTGCTTAGCTTAGTGTCGTCCACAAATACAGAGATTGAACTGTTTACCCCATCCTCCAGGTCATTTATGAACAAATTAAACAGGATTGGATTGGTCCCAGCACAGAACCCTGGGGGACCACACTTCCCACCCCTGACCATTCCGAGTATTCCCCATTTATCACCACCCTCTGAACTCTCCCTTGTAGCCAGTTTTCAATCCATGTACTAATCCTATGGTCCATGCCAACGGACCTTCTTTTGTACAGTTAACGTTTATGGGGAACTGTGTCAAATATTTTTGCAAAATAGAGATACACCACGTCTACGGGCCTTCCTTTATCTAGATGGCAGCTCACTACCTCATAGAAGGTTATTAGATTGGTTTGGCAAGAACGATTCTTCATGAATCCATGCTGATTACTGCTAATGATACCGTTTTCATTGCTAAAATCTTGTATACAGTCCCTTATCATCCCCTCCAAAAGCTTGCATACTATTGATGTTAGGCTAACTGGTCTGTAATTCCCAGGGATGTATTTTGGCCCTTTTTTAAATATTGGTGCTACATTGGCTTTTCTCCAATCAGCTGGTACCATTCCAGTCAGTAGACTATCAGTAAAAAAATTAGGAACAATGGTCTGGCAAGTTCCCTAAGTTCCCTCGGTGCAAGCCATCTGGTCCCGGTGATTTATTAATGTTAAGTTTTCCAAGTCTATTTCTAATTCTGTCCTCTGTTAACCATGGAGGTGCTTCCTGTGATGTGTCATGAGGACAAACACTGCAGTTTTGGTAACTGAAGCCCCCCGATTCCCTCGTGAAGACTGAAGAGAAGAATAAATTCAATACCTTCGCCATCTCCCCATCCTGAGAGAATCTGAGAGAATACTCTGTTGTTCATATCCTGACTTTTCTTCAACCGAGTGTTGACCAGCTTTGTCCCTGAGTACCCTTAAAGGACAGCTTACAGTCTTTTCTGTTCTTTTCCAGAAACCTTTTTCTTCACAGTCCCTAATCAAGACTTTTCTTCAAGGAGTTGCTCATGTAAATATATCAATTTAACCTCCTGTGTCACCTTGGGATCTGAACCTGGATCTCTAGGTTCTCCAGAGACCCCCATTTGAGCCACTTAGAGCTATCACTTTAGTTGACCTCACATGTAAGGTTGCCTTCCTTGTCTATCTGATTGTTTTTTTTTTTGTTTTTTTTTTAAGCTACCAGCCCTTTCCTGTGCAGAGCCTTTTCTTGTATTGCTCAGGGACTTCCCTATCTACACAAGTTTTTTTTTTTACTTCTACCTCAATGAGGATATTGTCCTTCCTTGCCTGTGCCCTGCTCCCAAAAATGCCAAGAAATTTTCCTTACAGTGCCTAGAGGGCTGTCGTGGTCTACCTAGCTCATAGCTTCTTTTTGCCAGACCGAGTCTCTTTTTTTTCTTCCTTCAGATGCTCGGAAGGGACATCCTGCCTCTTCTTCCACCTTTGTCAGGTAGATCACACAAAAAAGGTTTCTCCTTTCCCAATCAGAGCTCATTCCACCAGGTCTATTGCCATTTCTTGACTTTCCCACATCAACCATTTGTATCCCAGATTTGCAAAGCCGCCACCTGGTCCCCTGTTTGCACATTTTCCATGTTCTATTAGGTGGATTTTTAGGTTTCAGTTGATGCAAAATTTGGCTGCAAGGTGCTTCAAGCTGTCATGTCATGGTGGATTTTTCGGGTTTTTACCCTTGTTTTCTGTGGGATTGTTGGCAGTTTGCTATGTTATTGCCCATCCCTTGGTTTATTGTTTGGGGGCATCCCATTGTTTATAATTATAAATCCTGTACTATACAATTAAGATAAGGGGGAATTTTGACTTACCTGGAAATTCCTTATTTTGAAGTACAGTACAATCTTTTAGTAACTCCTTATTGCTTGCTAAAAACTGGAGTCTCATGGAGTGCATGGGGTTATATGAGCATGCCCCTAGTGGTGGCCCTAGAAAAATGTTGCCAGTGTCCAATCACCTGAAGGTAGCCTGCATATAACCCATTGACTACCAATACAAGTCCTAAAATTTTTCACTCTTTGTTATATTGCAGCCATTTGCTAAAATCATTTAAGTTCATTTTTTTCCTCATTAATGTACACACATGTTGACATTTTTGCAGATTTATTAAAAAAGAAAAACTGAAATATCACATGGTCCTAAGTATTCAGACCCTTTACTGTGACACTCATATATTTAACTCAGGTGCTGTCCATTTCTTCTGATTATCCTTGAGATGGTTCTACACCTTCATTTGAGTCCAGCTGTGTTTGATTATACTGATTGGACTTGATTAGGAAAGCCACACACCTGTCTAGACATGTGTACACTGAACTATTTCGTTTCGGAATTTCGTTTTTGTCCGAAAAATTAATTTATTTAGTTACTCCCGAAATTCGTTTTTATTTATTTCGTTTTTCGTTAGAAATTGCATTCGTCCGAAAATCTGAATTAATTAAGGTCGAATCTGTCATTGAAGGCTTATGGTGTCTGTCGAATGTTCAAAGAAGATTCGATGGAGCAGTGAAACTGTACGATGCTGCAATCATACATTTCCGGTCGAATGTTCCGCCCACAAGCTATAGAAGAATTCTAATGTTGTATGACTAGTAATAATTATATTTATTCATTACTATTACTAGTCAACCAACATTAGAATTCTTCTATAGCCTATGGGCGGATGCATTTGACCGGAAATGTACAATTGCAGCGTCGTACAGTTTTGCTGCACCGTCGAATCTTCTAACTTTCGATGCTTTGTCGAATCTTCGTCATTCTAGCTATTTTACTGCTCCTCCTCTTTGGTTACAATCAGCCAATAACATTCATCATCAACTTTATTTTTATTTTACTTCCCCCACCCAATTCCAGCAGTGATCTTTTCTTTCTATGTCGAATCTTTACTCTCTATAATAACAAATCTTTTCTCTCCTATGTCGAATCTTTTCTCTCCTATGTCGAATCTTTTCTCTCCTATGTCGAATCTTTTCTCTCCTATGTCGAATCTTTTCTCTCTATAATGTCGAATCTTTTCTCTCTATAATGTCGAATCTTTTCTCTCCTATGTCGAATCTTTTCTCTCCTATGTCGAATCTTTTCTCTCCTATGTCGAATCTTTTCTCTCCTATGTCGAATCTTTTCTCTCCTATGTCGAATCTTTTCTCTCCTATGTCGAATCTTTTCTCTCCTATGTCGAATCTTTTCTCTCCTATGTCGAATCTTTTCTCTCCTATGTCGAATCTTTTCTCTCCTATGTCGAATCTTTTCTCTCCTATGTCGAATCTTTCTCTCCTATGTCGAATCTTTTCTCTCCTATGTCGAATCTTTTCTCTCCTATGTCGAATCTTTTCTCTCCTATGTCGAATCTTTTCTCTCCTATGTCGAATCTTTCTCTCCTATGTCGAATCTTTTCTCTCTATAATGTCAAATCTTTTCTCTCCTATGTAGAATAATCTCGGACTAATAGAGTTAAGGTTAGGCACATTCGACCGCAGGTTCGATAGACACAGATTGTTATTGTCAGCGTCACGTCGAATCTCCTATCTATATCGAACTGTTGTAGCAACGAAAATAAAGCATTTGTTTATGTCGGATCTTTCGGTTTTCGGATTCTGTGCTTTCGTTTTCGTTTGTTAAAACGATAACGAAAATAGCTGAAATTCGGACGAAAATGCATTCGGACGAAAACGAATGCACATGTCTACACCTGTCTATATAAGACATTACAGCTCACAGTGCATGTCAGAGCAAATGAGAATCATGAGGTCAAAGGAAATGCCTGAAGAGCTCAGAGACAGAATTGTGGCAAGGCACAGATCTGGCCAAGGTTACAAAAAAATTTCTACTGCACTTAAGGTTCCTAAGAGCACAGTGGCCTCCATAATCCTTAAATGGAAGACGTTTGGGACGACCAGAACCCTTCCTAGAGCTGGCTGTCCGGCCAAACTGAGCTATTGGGGGAGAAGAGCCTTGGTGAGAGAGTTAAGAAGAACCCAAAGATCACTGTGGCTGAGCTCCAGAGATGCAGTCGGAAGATGGGAGAAAGTTGTAGAAAGTCAACCATCACTGCAGCCCTCCACCAGTCGGGGCTTTATGGCAGAGTGGCCCGACGGAAGCCTCTTCTCAGTGCAAGACACATGAAAGCCTGCATTAAGTTTGCTAAAAAAACACCTGAAGGACTCCAAGATGGTGAGAAATAAGATTCTCTGGTCTGATGAGACCAAGATAGAACTTTTTGGCCTTAATTCTAAGCGGTATGTGTGGAGAGAACCAGGCACTGCTCATCACCTGTCCAATACAGTCCCAACAGTGAAGCATGGTGGTGGCAGCATCATGCTGTGGGGGTGTTTTTCAGCTGCAGGGACAGGACGACTGGTTGCAATCGAAGGAAAGATGAATGCGGCCAAGTACAGGGATTTCCTGGACGAAAACCTTCTCCAGAGTGCTCAGGACCTCAGACTGGGCTGAAGATTTACCTTCCAACAAGACAATGACCCTAAGCACACAGCTAAAATAACGGAGTGGCTTCACAACAACTCTGTGACTGTTCTTGAATGGCCCAGCCAGAGCCCTGACGTAAACCCAATTGAGCATCTCTGGAGAGACCTAAAAATGGCTGTCCACCAACGTTTACCATCCAACCTGACAGAACTGGAGAGGATCTGCAAGGAGGAATGGCAGAGGATCCCCAAATCCAGGTGTGAAAAACTTGTTGCTTCTTTCCCAAAAAGACTCATGGCTGTATTAGATCAAAAGGGTGAAAATACTAAATACTGAGCAAAGGGTCTGAATACTTAGGACCATGTGATATTTCACTTTTTCTTTCTTAATAAATCTGCAGAAATGTCAACAATTCTGTGTTTTTCTGTCAATATGCGGTGCTGTGTGTACATTAATGAGGAAAAAAAATTAACTTAAATGATTTTAGAAAATGGCTGCAATATAACAGAGTGAAAAATTTAAGGGGGTCTGAATACTTTCCGTACCCACTGTATATTGTACTTCCAGACTAGTCAAAATTCCCTTTTTTGGAATTTGGTACAGCTTTAATTTCTCATCTTCCTTTTCAGTCAAACTTCCATTGCCTGCACAGAGTAGCTTAACCACTTAAGCCCCGGACCATTTGGTAGCTAAAGGACCAGAGGTGAATTCAGAATTTTGCACTGCGCTGCTTTAACTGTAAATTGTGCGGACATGCAATGTTGTACCCAAACGAAATTTGCGTCCTTTTCTTCCCACAAATAGAGCTTTCTTTTAATGGTATTTGATTGCCTCTGCGATTTTTATTTTTTGCGATATAAACGGAAAAAGACCGAAAATTTTGAAAAAAAATGATATTTTCTACTTTTTGTTATAAGAAAAATCGAATAAACTCAATTGTAGTCATACATTTAGGCCAAAATGTATTCAGCCACATGTCTTTAGTAAAAAAAATGTCAATAAGCGTATATTTATTGGTTTGCGCAAAAGTTATAGCGTCTACAAACTAGGGTACATTTTCTGGAATTTACACAGCTTTTAATTTATGACTGCCTATCTCATTTCTTGAGGTGCTAAAATGGCAGGGCAGTACAAAACCCCCCCAAATGACCCCATTTTGGTAAAAGGTTATGCCGCATACACACGGTCAAACTTTTCCACGGGCAAGCCTCCGTCGGAATTTCGACCGTATATACGTGGCATTAGGATCAAAATCGCTCCTCCGCCCCTGCTGCCCCCATGCTTCGGCATATATGCTCTTTTTTTAACTGTGGTGGTGAAATCACCTCCTACAGCATTGGAGTCACGGCTTTATGTATCGTGGGAGCAAACGCTGTTGCTGTCAAGATAAATAAATCCGCGATGCAACTGAATGGCGTACCTGCTAAGCAAATGATGGTTAACATTAAAACAAAGTAACATTACAGTACAACAGTAAGACCTTACCATACCATACCTGCAAAGCAAATACCAAAACAAAACCTAGTAAAAAATAAAACATTTTTTTAACGCAACCTTTGCCTAAAATATATATATGCCGAAGCATGGGGGCATCCTCCCGCAAAAAAGTTATGCCGCGTACACACGGTCGGACTTTTCCACGGGCAAGCCTTCGTCGGAATTTCGACCGTATGTACGCGGCATAAAAGGTTATGCCGCGTACACACGGTCAAACTTTTCCACGGGCAAGCCTCCGTCGGAATTTCGACCGTATATACGCGGCATTAGGAGCAAAATCGCTCCTCTGCCCCTGCTGCCCCCATGCTTCGGCATATATGCTCTTTTTTTAACTGTGGTGGTGAAATCACCTCCTACAGCGTTGGAGTCACGGCTTTATGTATCGTGGGAGCAAACGCTGTTGCTGTCAAGATAAATAAATCCGCGATGCAACTGAATGGCGTACCTGCTAAGCAAATGATGGTTAACATTAAAACAAAGTAACATTACAGTACAACAGTTAGACTTTACCATACCATTCCTGCAAAGCAAATACCAAAACAAAACCTAGTAAAAAATAAAACATTTTTTTAACGCAACCTGTGCCTAAAATATATATATGCCGAAGCATGGGGGCATCCTCCCGCAAAAAAGTTATGCCGCGTACACACGGTCAAACTTTTCCACGGGCAAGCCTCCGTCGGAATTTCGACCGTATATACGCGGCATTAGGAGCAAAATCGCTCCTCCGCCCCTGCTGCCCCCATGCTTCGGCATATATGCTCTATTTTTTTAACTGTGGTGGTGAAATCACCTCCTACAGCACTGGAGTCACGGCTTTATGTATCGTGGGAGCAAACGCTGTTGCTGTCAAGATAAATAATTCCGCGCTGCAGTTGAATGGCGCACCTGAAAACAAAAAATTACATACCTGAAAAGCAAGCATGATAAAACATTGCAGAATAGAATACAGTAAAAAAGAGCAGAACAATAGAGAGAAAATAGAGAGAGAGAGAACAATAAAACGACAACTATTTTTGGTTTTTTTATTTTATATTTTTTTTGTGTTTTTTACGTTTTTTTTTTTTCTTTTTTACACTTTTTTTTTTTAAACTTTAACAACTGTAATGGTTCGGGTCTCTCAAAATGTAATGGCATCTTGGGAGACCCTGTGTAAGTGTGTCCTAGTCTGTGAAATGCTGTACCCTACTCTAAAACTTCACTTTTGAGTGGTAGCGTTCAAAACATTCACCAAGGCAAAGACCAGGTTTGTCAGGACAGAGTGGACAATAATAACGGGTGTCACGCCTAAATCCGCGCTTGCTACAGACACGACATCTTTTTTGGGGGGCTCGTTGGGTAGGGGTACTCGGGAGGAGATGCGTATAATGCCTCTCATGCAGCCGGCTTACTGCATTTGGTTGGGGATGGTGAGGTGCAGAACCACCTGGATACAGGAGTTCTGTGACTATCTCATTCTGGAATTTTAGAAGAGATAACGTCCCGCCTGAAGCTCTGTATAGCACATGAGCATTCAGCAAAGCCAATTGGAATAAGGATAGAGACACTTTTTTGTACCAGCGTCTCGCCTTACGGTCAATTAGATACGGCGCCATCAACTGGTCGTTGAGGGCCACCCCTCCCATGTTTTTGTTATATTCGTGGACACAGAGGGGTTTCTCCACAACACCAGTCGCCGTAGGAATTTGGACTGTCGTGTCTGCATGAAGGGAGGTAAGAAGGAAAACATTCTTATTGTCCCTCCACTTCATAGCGAGCAAGTTATTACACTTTACGCAGGCTCTCTCCCCCAGCCTAAGACGGGCATCTACAAGCCGCTGGGGAAAGCCCCGGCGATTAGGTCGCACGGTGCCACATGCTCCAATCTGATGATCAAACAAGTGACTAAACAGTGGCACGCTCGTGTAATAATTGTCCACATACAAGTGGTACCCCTTTCCGAATAAGGGTGACACCAAGTTCCACACTATCTTGCCAGCGCTCCCTATGTAATCCGGGCAGTTGACCGGCTCAACCTGACTATCTTTTCCCTCATAAACCATAAAGCTCCATACATAGCCTGTTGCCCTGTCACAGCACTTATAGAGCTTGACCCCGTATCTGGCACGCTTGCTGGGAAGGTACTGCTTGAAAGCCAAGTGGCCAGAAGATTTAATCAGGGACTCATCAACGCAGACAGCTTGATCGGGAATAAACAAGGCTGCAAAACGTTCGTTGAAGTGGTTTATGAGGGGCCGAATTTTATAGAGCCGGTCATATTCAGGGTCTCCACGTGGACGACAAAGTTCATTGTCGTTGAAGTGCATGAACCGCAAAATCTGCTCGTATCGTTTCCTGGGCATGGAGGCAGAGAACACGGGCATGTGGTCAATTGGGTGCGTGGACCAATAAGCACGCAATGACGGGAATTTATGTGTGCCCATGTTGAGGGAAAGGCCCAGAAAGGTCTTAAATTCGGAAACCGTAATTGGTTTCCAATCTTTGGCAATGGAAGGCAACTGGGGATTAGCGGCGATGAATTGACCAGCATATAAATTACTCTGGTCCACAATAGATCTATAGAGATCTTCCGTGAAAAACAGCGAATAATAATCGATTGGCATAAAATCAGCTGTTTCCACCTGAATACCGGGTTGGGCAGTGAATGGGGGAAGTATGGGTTCTGCAGAAGTGGTGGGGACCCAATCAGGATAGGCGAATTCTGCAGGAAGAGCACTATGGGTACGACGGGCCTGCCTTTGTCTTCTTATCGGTGGCAGCGGGACACTACTGGTGCTTGCCACCTCGCCAGCTTGAACTGCACTTATGGGACTCGCCACGTCACCACGTGATACTGCAGTGCTGGATGTACGCCCAGGCTGTACTAGGCCGCTGGTGCTTGCCAATTCACCAGAAGGAATAGCGGCGCTAGTACTCCTCTGCTCCATGATACGAGAGCCCTGCGGTTCTTGCTCCTCAACAACCTCAGAAGATCAGGATCGGGTACGCCTGACCTTAGCAGGGACCTCAACTTCGTCGTCCGAGCTATCTGACGTGGGGCCGCTGACGTCACTGTCTTCTACGGGAAGATATTCTGAGCCTGAATCTGACAGATACGTGACCTCCTCTTCACTATCTGTCATGCTCAGAATCTCGTAGGCCTCTTTACTAGTGTACCTTCGACTTGCCATTTTGGGCTCTAAATTTAGGGGTACACTAGTAAGATTCACAGGAAAAAAAGCACCCGACTGTCGTCAGCAAATATATCAAACGCTACAAAAAAAACTGTTAGCGGTCGCAGGGATCAGGACTGTCTCTGCGAACGCTGCAGTTATGTGTTTTGTGTTTGGTAAGTGACAGTGATCGATCGATACTGCACTTGGGTGGGCTGGGCTGGGCTGGACGGAGGGGCTAAACGCAGGTGCTAGCAGGTATCTGGGCTGATCCCGCTAACACTGCGTTTTTGGGAACCCTAAACTGCTGGGGACGCTAGTATAGATCTGATCAGATACTATACCACTAAGGGAGGTGTATGCTTTGCGCGTGGGTGTTAGCGTTACTGGCACTAACCTGACGCTGCCTGGGGTGACGCAGACCCTCTCTGGCGCTAAAACCTAATTGATCTCACCCGCCGGGCGATCAGGGGGTTAAACCTTTATTGGGTTATATACGGCGGGTGCCCTGATGCTATAAAAAGCAAACTAACCAACCAGCGTCACCCGTAACCTTTATATGGTGATCACTGGTGAAAGGGTTAACTAGGGGCAATCAGGGGGTTAAAACCTTTATTAGGTTAAATATGGGGGTACCCGACGCTATATAAAAACCTGACGGGTTACCTAAATAACAAAATAACTAACTGGGTAACCAGTGTCACCAGTGACGCTTATATGGTGATCACTGGTGAAAGGGTTAACTCTAGGGGCAATCAGGGGGTTAAAATAATATATGGGGGTACTTGACGCTCTAAAAACCTGCGGCGAAACTAAAAATAAATAACTGGCTATCTAGGGCACCACCGGCACTAAATACAGCGATCGAAAATACGATCGCTTAGTGACGCTGGCGTTAGGGGGTGGAAGGGTTACCTGGGGGGCGATCAAGGGGTTAAACCTTTATTAGGGGGGGTTAGGGGGCTACCCTGGACCTAAAGGGGCCTAAACCTAACTGCCCTGCAACTTTTTACTATCACAGATGACACTAAATGCAGTGATCAGTAAAATAAATGATCACTGCAATCAGTGACACTGTGATTGGGGGCTGGGGGGTGACCTGGGGGTGATCTGGGGGTGAAATGTGTGCCTATGTGTACCTAAGTGTCAGTGGACTGTTGGTGCACTAACCTGCTTCTTCTCTCCTCGGCGCCGGAATCGAAAAGACCGCCGCGAGGGAGATGACATCACTTCCTCCTGCCTGTGTTTACATCACATGGCGGAGGAAGCATTTTCATTCGCCGGGAGCGATCGCGAGGGGGTGGCCAAAATCGAATGGTCACCCCCTCATCTCTGATCGCTCCCTAACAATTAACGGCCGCTCACTGTATAGGAGGGGGGTCCGATCGGACCCCCCAACTGTACAAAGGCGATCACGTACACTCTACGTGATTGTGCCTGTCGGTGCCATTCTGCCGACGTATATATACAGTGAGCGGTCGTTAAGTGGTTAAAGTTGGTCATACACTATACAATCTGATTTTACAAAGATTACAACCAACCAAAAATGATATATGAGAAAAAACCTAAACAATCAATTCAATTTGTATCAAATCAGGTAGGCTCTTGCCCAAAATAGTTGATGTTAGATTTAACCCTTTCACTGCCAGGCCCTGTGCTCCACTTTTAATCTTAGCTGGCCAGGCCATTTTTTGCAATTTTTCCATTCCTTTTAAATTTTTCCTTTACAGCTTTCAGAGTTTGTTAAAGACCCCCCAAACCATATATTTTCTGAAAGCACATGACCAGTAAAAAACAAATGGGGTGCTACAGATTTTTAGAGCACAATTATATTTGGGCAAATGTTTATCAAAACAATATTTTCGCTAAAAATACACTAAAATCATTATTAGCAGATAAAAACAGCACATTTTACAAAATTCCTACTAAATATAAAAGCTAACCTGTATTGAGTTAATAAACAACCACTATTTGTAAATTTTAGACTGCTACTAATTTTTAAGACCCCACGATATTTGCGCAAATGTTTACCAAAACCAATATTTTCGCTAAAAATGCAATAAAATCATTAATAGTGGATTCACACATGGCAAAATGTACAAAGTTCATGCTAAATTCCTACTAAATATAAAATTTAAAACTATTGAGTTAATAAATAACAAATATTTGTACATTTTAAATTGCACCTTTTTGTAAAATGGTAAAAACTGAAGGTACGCAAAACTGTAAATAAAAACAATTTACTCTAAAAATCCGGAGGTTACCATTTTTCACTTACAGCTTTCAGAATTTGAAAAGACCCCTCAAACCATATATTTTCTGAAAGCACATAACCTGTAGAATAAAAAGAGTGCTACTGATTTTTTGGGCCTCGCAGTAATTGTGTAAATGTTCATCATATCACTATTTTCACCAAAAATACACTAAAATCAATAATAGTGCACATAAACACAACATAACTTACAAAATTCCTGTTAAATTACTACTAAAGCATACTAAAGTGTACGCCCATGGGGGGGGGCATGTTTACCCGCAGGGATTTACAGGTGTTTTCCGTGCATTCCCGTACAGGCAGTCCAATTTATGTCAATTGGTATGCAACCGCTGCACAGGCATAGCTGCTGTTCCCAATCTGACATCCATGTGGGTACATGACCCCAAACGCAGACAGTGTGAGCTCAGGGACATGCACACAGCCCTACATGGATGTCAAATTAGGAACAATGATTCTGTTTGTGCAACTGCTACATCCCAAATGACATCAATAGGACTGCCTGCACAGAGATGCACGGAACACTTGTACATCCCTGTAAAGGTAAATACAACCTTGCAGAGATGTATGCTGTGTATGCCCTGTGTGAACAAGGCCTTGGGCCCCTTTCATACAAGCAGACCGATCCGGTCTGCCTGTCTGTTTTACGGGCCCAATCGGACCACCCATTGTTCTCGAAGGAGAGCACGATGTAAATAAACATGTGTCCGTTCACACCCGCCTACATCCGATCCGATCTGCTAAAAACAGATGGATGGGGATCCCATTCCCCAATTATCTAGCAGATCAGATCAGATGGAAATGGACAGGTGGTCCGTTTCCATCCGACCACCCCATAGAGAACAGCAGGCTGTGTCCGTGTCCGCTCTACATCAGCGGAGCAGACACAGACCTGTCATCCGCCTGCTCAGTGGGTATCCGCAGACAGATCCCCCGCTGAGCAGGCGGATCTGCTTGTCAGAGTCTGCTCCATGTGAAAGGGGTCTTACTTTCTCTGCGGCATTTTACATGAATAAATAAGGAAGATGTATAGAGATTCCTCATTCATTCATAAACTGACACATAATAAACTCTCTGTTTACTATGCCCAGCTGTCAGTGGACATAGGAGCGATCAGTAGTGATCGCTGCCTATGTCCACTGTACTACAAGGAAGGGGCTGGTAAACACAGGTTACCAAGCTCCGCTAAGCCCCAGCTTCACCCGCCCTGCACCCCCCTCCCCCCGCGCTCTCAGCCTGACAGCTCGCCAGTCAGTAGCTGCAGGCGGCGGGAGGGATGCCTCTGGGAGCAGGGATGGAACGGAGGTGTGGGGGTTGGTACGGGGGTGATCAAACTGGCAGGGGGACACATCTGAAGCCGGCGGAAGTGGCAGAGGAAGGATGTCGGCTTATGAGGGTATCTGCAAGGGTCGAGTTTGCAGGAGGATCAGATCGGGTGTGGGGGGGGGGGTAATCATTGCTGGGGGGTAAGGGGAATGAAGGGGATAGGAAAGGAAAGTGGGGGGAGCAGTTTTAGAAGAATAGGTGCAGCGGGAGGTGGAGAGGCTGGGGACAGGGAAGTGGCACATTTGAGGTAAAAAAAACTCTGATCAGCGGTTGTAATCAGAATTATAGAATTGTTCAGCATCTTCTGAACAATTCTGTTATAAGTTTATGGTCACTGAAGTGACCATGAGCTTATAGCAGAGGGAGAAATGAGGTCCATACAGCGAACGGACCTGGCCAGCTGTAAGCAGTGCTGTAGGCCCGTACGGACTTGGCAGTGAAAGGGTTAAAAGACACGTAGAATTAGAATATTTGGTGTATGGTCTGACTCTAATGCTGCGTACACACGATCGGTTTTTCTGATGAAAAGAGACATCGGACAAACCGATCGTGTATGGGCCCCATCGGTCTTTTTTCCATCGGTATAAAAAAATAGAACCTGTTTTAAATTTTACCGATGGAAATAAAAACAATAGCAAATTACTATCGTCTGTGTGGAACTCCATCGGACAAAAAACCCACGCATGCTCAAAATCAAGTCGACGCATGCTCAGAAGCATTGAACTTAATTTTTCTCGGCTTGTCGGAGTGTTTTACGTCACAGCGTTTTGGACGGTCGGAATTTTGACTGATGGTGTGTAGGCAAGACTGATGAAAGTCAGCTTCATCGGATTTCCGATGGAAAAATCCATCAGATTTTATTCCATCGGAAATCCGATTGTGTGTACAGGGCATTAGGCTTTGGTCTACATGTGTCATACAGTAGTTTTTTTGGAACTGTTGAATGGGCATTTTGCATTGCACTGCTGTGATGCAAACATGAGTCAAACACTTGGCTTGTGGTTGCATTGCGGTCTGATAATACATGCTTTATTTATTCTCTTAAGTAACCAAAACATTATAAGACTTTGGGTGCTGTAGTTGTGCATCCTATCCTTATTGCAAAAGAAGGTTATGGTAAGTAAAATTTAGTTTTGGTTTTCCCTTTAGTTTTTGCCTGATAGAGAATGCATGTTTACATAGTTACATTGTTAGTCGGGTTGAAAAAAGACACAAGTCCATCCAGTTCAACCAAAAGAAAAAAATATACAATCCCATATACCCAATTCTATACCCACAGTTGATCCAGAGGAAGGCAAAAAACCCCAGCAGAGCATGATCCAATTTGCTACAGCAGGGGAAAAAATTCCTTCCTGATCCCCCGAGAGGCAATCGGATATTCCACGGATCAACTTTACCTATAAATGTCAGTACCCAGTTATATTATGTACATTTAGGAAGGTATCCAGGCCTTAAAGCAATCTACTAAGCTGGCCAGAACCACCTCTGGAGGGAATCTATTCCACATTTTCACAGCTCTTACTGTGAAGAAACCTTTCCGTATTCGGAGATGAAATCTCTTTTCCTCTAGACGTAAAGAGTGCCCCCTTGTCCTTTGTGATGACCTTAAAGTGAATAACTCAACACCAAGTTCACTGTATGGACCCTTTATGTATTTCTACATGTTAACCACTTAACGACCGTTCACTGTATATATACGTGACACGTATATATCCATCTCTTCAGTGAGCGGTCCTGTTTAAGATAATGGTGGTCTCCGCGGCGGATTCGCCACAAGATCACCGTTATCGGCGGCGGGAGAGGGGCCCCCCCTCCCGCCGCTCTCCTGCGCCCTCCGTCGCTTGCCGGAGCCGTCGGTAGCGGCGGAGGCGATCGGGTCCTTCTCCTTCTGTGGTATGGATAAGAGTGAGGGGAAGATGGCCCCCACTCGTCTCCATACCATAGCAGGGCGGCGCTGACGTCAAAACGTCAGCTCCGCCCATACGTCTTAAAGGGACATTTTTTTTTGTCATTTTTTCAAATGACATTTTTTTTATTATTATTGCATTTTAGTGTAAATATGCGATCTGAGGTCTTTTTGACCCCAGATCTCATATTTAAGAGGACTTGTCATGCTTTTTTCTATTACAAGGGATGTTTACATTCCTTGTAATAGGAATAAAAGTGATCCATTTTTTTTTTAAAGCAGTGTAAAAATAAATAAGTGGTCCTTAAGTGGTTAATCATATCCCCCCCCCCCTTATTCTCCTCTTCTCAAGAGAGAATAAATTCTGTTCCTCTAATCTTTTCTCAAAGTTTAAACTAATGATGTAGTGGATTAATTAATTTGGGAGGGAGGAGTAACAAAAAGTGGTGTTGTATTTTAAAAACAAAACAATAAATTTGAATGTTGGACTTCCAGAAAATGACTACCATGTTGGAAGGGTTTCAAGCCTTGTACACACGACCGAGTTTCTCGTCGAAAAACGACAAGAAACTTGCTGGCATAGCTTTCTTGCCGAGTAAATCGGTCGTGTGTACACGGCTATCAGTTTTCTCGTCAAGAAAACCGACAAGAATCTCGACGAGAAAAATAGAGAACCTGCTCTCTATTTTCTCATCGAGATTCTCGTCAGCATGTTTCTCGACGAGAAAAGTGTGTGTGTGTACACTTACCTGTCCTCCGGGAAGCCCGCGCATGCTCGAATTGACTTTGACGCATGCGCGGTAGCTTCCTAGGCATAGGTAGGGTGTAGCAAGATGGCAGCGACGGCATCGAATGTGATGAGCGCACGCTCGTCGTAGTCGATTACATCACCGTGTTCGCTCCATTCAAAGAACCGCGGGTTCTTTGAAAGGAGCGTCTGTACACTCGGCCGGGACAAGTTTCTTGTCCAAGAATCTCGTCAAGAAAAACGACGTGTTTTTTCTTGACGAGATTCTCGGTTGTGTGTACGAGGCTTCATAGTAAGGGAGGTTGTGGGGATTCTGAGTATTTGGCTTCCCACTGCCCTTTAGCCTGGTAGTGTGCACTTTCTCATTCTTCCCTGGAAACACACACAGTATGCACAGAACCCCTAGAAGCCGAAGAAATGAATGTCCGTTTTAGATCCGACTGCCATCCGATCTGCCAGTCAGATGGGGAACGGATCCCCATCCATCTGTCTTTAGCGGACAGGATTGGATCAGATCAGGTGTCGGCAGGTGTCATTGGACACATGTCTGTTGACACCCGCCGCTCCATAGAGGAGACTGAAGGGTCCAATCGGGTCCACCTGAAAAACTAACAGGTGGACCCGATCGGTCGGGCCGTGTGAAAGGGCCCCTATTGTTATAGCTTAGTCTCACTAAGCAGGAAGTGGTTTGCCATTTGCCCAAACTTGTTTTGTGCTGATACCTGCTAGAGACCCTTTTCCTGATGGAAATTTTAGACACGCACAAAGTTTATTGTCTATTGTTTGTAGATGACAGAACTATTGGTAGTAAAAACAAAGATATTCCAAAGTGTTCTATAAAAAGAATTCCAATCACTGTAATAAGTGTTCTTGCAAAGTCCATGAGCAAAGCCATAGAAGAATGGCATCACCACGCATACAAGAAAAGCTACCTATACAAGATGTACGGTATCACATGCATATACCAAGGGGCTGACAAACACTGCAGGTAGCCCCCCCCCCCCTTCCAGCATGCTCTAGCAAGTACAGAATAAAATTGCTCCTGCAACTTGTATTTGGACGTAAAACAAGCTTGGGACTGGCATTAGTATGGACAAAACGTATGCTCAATATTTATCCCATAGAGCGAGCCGTACTGGTGGAGCGTTTGAAGCATGCGTCAGGAGGTGGTATGAAGTATGTGTACCAATGGCTGTGTAAAAGAAGCTTGTGAAATGCGTACATAGTGGTGTTTGCATAAAAGTTGAGAAGTGTGGGTGCTGGTGACAGATGGGAAATGCGTGTGTCCTGAAATATCTTCTCTCGGGTCTTGCAGAGTGAAGATATTGATGAGTGGGACGATGCTGCTCTTATTAAATCCTATGAAAAGGCTGTCCAGTCTTTCCAGGTACCTATACCTACTACATAGTTGTATTTCTCTATCCCTTTTTTTATGGGAACCATTTCAATTTGGTATCCCAGTGTGACAGCAGTAACACTCATTGAGTTCTGTGACAGAATCTGCTGCCGAGCGGTTGAAATAGAAACCTTTTTATTTTTCTGAAGAATAAAGAGGGACAGTTACTGTGCCACTGGGCATTTCTAATAAGGTTAACCTCTATGGTTAAATGTTTATAACTGTAAAGCTTTTCTGCTCAGGATTTCTTGATTGTTGATTATTTACTTGTATTCTCCCTTCAGAGCAGAGGCGCCAGCCGAGGGTTGGGTTCTAATGCCATCTTGCCTGAACTCAGTGCTGCAAACACGCATTCAAAATCCTATAACAAGTGCACAATTAAGTTTATATAAAAGAAAACAAGAGGATTTATTAATTGAACTTTTTCTCTTCTTTGGCATCCCAGATTTTAACCTTGAGCACAGGCAGGAGACAAGTCTGCCTCTATAAAGACTTCACAGCCTGACATTTCTGCACTGCCATGGAAAGAATATAACTGAATAACAGCAATTACATCTATTTGAGCGGAAAGGCTGCAATGCTATAACAACTTAAAGCATTTGTTACCCGACACGTCATATTCCTGATATGTGGCTGCTGTACCCATGTACTTGTATGAGAAAGAATCTTGTTCCCTTTGTTTTGCTTCCATTATGTGAAACCCCTGGTGTTCCTACTAGTCCCCTTGCTTTCCTATTAAAACCTGACCACACTAGACAGGAGAGCACAACGTGGTCAGTTCTCTAGCTATGCTGGGAACTCAGCCTGCTCTCATTCAATGATCAGCCTTGTCCTGACACACCCTGCTGCACAGCCATTCACTGGGAAGCTCATGCAGCTAAGAACAGAGGGAATGTGATCACTTATAAAAAAGGGGAAAAGGGTATTTATAATGTTTTTTTTTAATATATATATATATATATATATATATATACATACTTTAATTTCTATTTTAAACTGAATGGGTTGTTTTACAAGGTGATTGTTTAGGGAGAATATTTTCCCATTCAGGGTGAAGTGACACAGTCTCTTACTTCCTTGCTTCCCGATCTCACTTATAATCGCTTTCACTATGCTCCCCCACAGTTCTGTTGCTCTGTGGCATTGCAAATACCCAGGTGTAGGGGGCATCTAACCTTTTTCCAGGATGCAGTGCTCAGCTTGAGTGGCCAACCGCCAGTTCTGAAGGCTGTTATCTGAACAGGGGGACAATGTCATCTACACTGCATAAGCTGTAACACCACCTAACATAAAGGTTACATAATGATGGGAATGCACAGCAAGGGAGCAGTGGGGGAGTGCAGGGAAGGTTAGTATTAAGTAGATTGGGGAAAGGCTTTATAGAGACTTAATAGGCAAAGTGACAGTCTCTTTAACACAGGAGAGAGTCTTACTGGTTCTCTTTCTCAAAAGAACTTTCTCAAAAAAGAAAGTGTGAAGTGCCATTAACTGAAACGAGATGCATATTATTACCCAAGGAACAGATGTACTTTAACCACTTACAGACCGAAAGATTTTCCCCCTTTATCACCAGGCCACTGCGTCGCTTTAACTGACAATTGCGCGGTCATGCAACGCTGTATCCAAACAATAATTACTTTCTTTCTCCACAAATAGATCTTTCTTTTGGTGGTATTTGATCACCTCTGCGTTTTTTATTTTTTGCGCTATAAATAAAAAAAGAGCGACAATTTTGAAAAAAAACAAACAATATTTTTTACTTTTTGCTCTAATAAATATCCACCCCAAAAAATAATTTCTTCATCAGTTTAGGCCAATGTATTCTTCTACATATTTTTGGTAAAAACAAAATCGCAATAAGCGTATATTGGTTAGTTTGCGCAAAAATTATAGCATTTACAAAACAGGGGATATATTTATGGCATTTTTATTATTTTGTTATTTTTTATTAGTAATGGCGACGATCTGTGATTTTTAGTGGGACTGCGACTTTGTGGCGGACAGATCGGACACTTTTGTCACTTTTTTTGGGACCATTGACATATATACAGCGATCAGAGCTAAAAATAGCCACGACTACTGTATAACTGAGACTGGCAGGGAAGGGGTTAACACTAGGGGGCGATCAAGGGGTTAAGTTGGTTCCCTGGGAGTGTTTCTAACTGTATGGGGGCTGGGCTGACTAGAGGAGGAGAGAGATCGCTGTTCCCCTAGGAACAGGAGATGTCTCTCTAACTCCCCTGTCAGAACAGGGATCTGTCCGTTTACATTGAAAGATCTCCGTTCTGGCTCTCGTTCCCGGGATCGGGGGTGGCTGGCGGACATTGCGGCTGCCGGCCACACGCATTGGGTCCCCCGCCTTAAAGGAGCCGACGTACACCTACGGCGATTTGCGGGAAAGTGCCGACCTGCCGCCATATAACGACGGTGGCTGGTGGGCAAGTGGTTAACCAGTCAAACCAAGAAAGATTCTATAAATGGCTCCTAATGCCTCTGGTAACACCTTACTAAAAAAAAGTTTTGCCATTTCATTCCAGGGAAATTTGGTTACAAATTACCTTACCAGTCTTCCCACAGAGTCGCCTTTTATAAAATACAGGTCACCTGTAAAATAAGTGTTTATATATTTGACTTTCTGGCGGCTTGTGTATTGAAAATTCCCTGTTTCCCCGCACCCCAGAAGCTACAAGTATTCTACACCTTTGGGTGTGTGGAATACCTGCTCTCTCTTTGCCCGCTGTGGTTCCTTCTGCCTTTCTGGATTTACGGATCATTTTGACATGTGATTTCCACTGAAGGTAGGTAGACCACATTTCCAAACTGACATTCAGGGACACACCCCCTCTCTCACCTTCCCAGAAAAAAGATGATGGGGGGGGGGGCGGGGGAAAATGTAGTCTCGGGGTTGATGGGGAATTTGGTGGTGGGTTATTTGTTAGGTGAATGTGCCACTTGCCACCAGATGCAGTGCCGCTTGCCACCCATAGCCTGCCACCAGATGCAGTGCTGCTGTCACTCCCTCTGCATGAGCCAGGTGCGTAGAAGGAAAGGAGTGGCGTCACTATCTGGAGAGTGAAGATCACACCAGTCCCTGCTGCTTGCCACTGGGTGCCGGAGAAGGAGGAGGTGCCGAGGTGGGTGGGGACAGCAGTGCTGCACTAGGCGCAGGCCTCGCTCCCGGTCTCACTGTCTGAGAGTAAATTGTCACTGGTTGCAAGATGCCAGGCAGTGCTGGCCCTAGCAACCAGTTCTGGAAATTGAGTTATTTGTTAGTAGGGGGTGGCTGTGTCTTCTATTTCATTCCGGGACATTGTATTGTCCCGGAATGAAGGTGCCCGGGACCCAGGACAGACATGTCAATTGCCGGACAGTCTCGGGCAATCCGGGACACGTGGGCACCCTAACTGAAGGTAACCTAAGCTAACCCTAGTTAATGGGTTTTCCATTCATTTTAGGGCTTGATCCCCTAAACGTTAATTCATATAATTTTAAGTGACATTAACCACTTCGCGCCCGGGCCATTCTGAAAAGACGGCCGCATTGCGGCGCTCAATTGCTCGGAGGGCGTCCATGGACGTCCTCCTGTTTACTTCCGCAATGCGCGCCCCCGGCGGCGCGCATCGCGGAAGAGCTGTGCCCGCCGTGTCATGCGGGTGCCGATGCGCGTGCCTGGCGGCCGCGATGTCCGCCAGGTACCCGCGATCGGCTGTCACAGAGCCAGGGACGTGGATCTCTGTGTGTAAACACAGAGATCCACGTCCTGTCAGGGAGAGGAGACGGATGGTGTGTCCCTTGTACATAGGGACAACCATCGGTCACCTCCCCCAGTCAGTCCCCTCCCCCCACAGTTACAATCACCTAGCAGGGAACATATTAACCCCTTGATCGCCCCCTAGTGTTAACCCCTTCCCTGCCAGTCACATTTATACAGTAATCAGTGCATATTTATAGCACTGTTTGCTGTATAAATGTGAATGGTCCCAAAAATGTGTCAAAAGTGTCCGATGTGTCCGCCATAATGTCGCAGTCACGATAAAAATCACTGATCGCCGCCATTACTAGTAAAAAAAAATGTCATAATTCTATCCCCTATTTTGTAGGCACTATAACTTTTGCGCAAACCAATCACTATACGCTTATTGCGATTTTTTTTTTTTTACCTAAAATATGTAGAAGAATACGTATCGGCCTAAACTGAGAAAAAAAATTTTTTTTTAAAAATGGGCTATTTATTATAGCAAAAAGTAAAAAATATTGTGTTTTTTTTCAAAATTGTCTTATTTTTTGGTTTATAGCGCAAAAAATAAAAAACGCAGAAATTATCAAATACCACCAAAAGAAAGCTCTATTTGTGGGGAAAAAAAAGGACGTCAATTTTGATTGGGAGGCACGTCGCACGACCGTGCAATTGTCATTCAAAGCGTGACAGTGCCAAAAGCTGAAATTTCGCCTGGGCAGGAAGGGGGTTATGTGCCCAGTAAGCAAGTGGTTAAAGGTTATATATATTTTTTTTTAAATAACAAACATGTCATACTTACAGTGCCTTGAAAAAGTATTCATACCCCTTTAAATTTTCCACATTTTGTCATGTTACAACCAAAAACCTAAATGTATTTTATTGGGATTTTATAATAGACCAACACAGAGAGGCACATAATTGTCAAGTGGAAGTAAAATGATAAATGGTCAACATTTTTTACAAATAAATATGTGAAAAGTGTGGCGTGCATTTGTATTCAGCCCCCCTGAGTCAATACTTTGTAGAATCACTTTTCACTGCAATTACAGCTGCAAGTCTTTTTGGGGATGTCTCTACCAGCTTTGCACATCTAGAGTGTGAAATTTTTACCCATTTTTCATTGCAAAATAGCTCAGGCTCTGTCAGATTGGATGGAAAGCGTCTCTGAACAGAAATTTTCAAGTCTTGCCGCAGATTCTCAATTGGATTTAGGTCTGGACTTTGACTGGGCCATTCTAATGCCCCGTACACACGATCGTTTTTAATGTCATTTTTTAAACCAACGTTTTTCTCCTCGTTTTTTTTCATGTTTCCTCTCAAGCCTGCCTTGCGTACATACTATCATTAAAAAAAACGATCAAGCAAAGCGCAGTGACGTTCAACACGTACGACGGCACTATAAAGGGGGAAGTTCCGTTCGAATGGTGCTACCCTTCATGTTAGTAAAGCTTGTTGAGCGACGATTCGCGCTTTTCAGTCCGTTACTGTGTAATGAATGTGCTATCTCCATTACGAACGCTAGTTTTACCAGAACGAGCGCTCCCGTCTCATACTTGATTCTGAGCATGCGCGTTTTTTTTTCACGTCGTTAAAAAAAAAACGACATGAAAAACGACGTGAAAAAAGAGAGCATGTCCGGAATTTTTAATGGCCGTTTTTCACGTCGTTAAAAATGCTCCTAAGCCTACACACGATCATTTTTAATGGCCATTTTTGAAAATGGCATTTTTAACGGCATGAAAAACGATTGTGTGTATGGGGCATAACACATGAATATTCTTTGATCTAAACCATGGGTCTCCAAACTTTCTAAACAAAGGGCCGGTTTACTGTGCTTCGGACTTCAGGAGGGCCCGACTGTGGCCATTTGAAGTAGAAAAGGTCACAACGTCAGTGGGGAAAAAACTATGCCCCATCTTTTGTGTCAGTGGGAGGAATTGTGTAACATTATTGGTTTCCTTGGGCACCATCGTTGGTGTCATTTGGAAGAATAGTGTCTGATCATTGGTGTCATTGGGAGGAAGTGTGCCCCATTATTGGTGTTGTTGGGAGAAATTGTGCCCCATTATCGGTGTCATTTGGAGAAATTGTACCCCATTATTGGTGGCATGAGATGAATTGTGCCCCATCATTGTTGTCAGTGGAGGGAATTATGCCTCATTGTTGGTATTAGTGGATGAAATAATGCTCCAAGGGCTGGATAAAAGCAAGCAACGGGCCACATCTGGCCCCCGGGCCGCAGTTTGGAGACCACTGATCTAAACCATTCCCTTGTAGCTCCAGCTGTAGGTTTAGGGTCGTTGTCCTCCTGGAAAGTGAACCTTCGCCCCAGTCTCAAGTCTTTTGAAGACTCTAATGCCGCGTACACACGACCGGTTTTAATGTCATTGAAAAAAACAAAGTTTTTCTCGACGTGATTCTTCTCAAGCCTGCCTTGCCTACACACTATCGTGAAAAAAAATGCTCGAGCAAAGCGAGGTGACGTACGAAACATACGACGGCACTATAAAGGGGAAGTACCATTCGGATGGCACCACCCTTTGGGCTGCTTTTGCTGATCCTCATGTTAGTAAAGTTTGGTGGGAGACGATTCGTGCTTTTCAGCCTCGTGCTCTTCAGTCCGTTACAGCATGACGAATGTGCTATCTCCATTATGAACGCTAGTTTTACCAGAACGAGCGCTTCCGTCTCATAGCTTCTGAGCATGCACGTTTTTTTCACATCGTTACAGCCTACACACGGCCGTTTTTCACGACGAGAAAAACGACGAGAAAAAATAGAGCATGTTCCAAATTTTTAATGGCCATTTTTCACGTCGCGAAAAATGCTCTGGAGCCTACACACGATCGTTTTTAATGACCAAATAAAAAAATGGCATTTTTCTCATCAAGAAAAACAGTCGTGTGTACACGGCATAACAGGTTTTCTTCTAAGATTGCCCTGTATTTGGCTCCATCCATCTTCCCATCAACTCTGACAAGCTTCCCTGTCCCTGCTGAAGAAAAGCATTCCCACAACATGATGCTGCCACCACCATGTTTCACGGTGGGGATGGTGTGTTCATGGTGATGTACAGTGTAAAGCCCCGTACACACGATCGGTTTGACTGATGAAAACCGTCCGATGGACGGTTTTCATCAGACCAACCGATCGTGTATGGTACCCATCGGTCTTTTTTCCATCGGTTGTAAAAAATAGAACTTGTTTTAAAATTTTCCGATGGATAAAAAACCGATGGGAATTTCCGATCGTCTATGGGCAAGTCCATCGGTTAAAAAACCCACGCATGCTCAGAATCAAGTCGACGCATGCTCAGAAGCATTAAACTTCATTTTTCTCGGCTCATCGGAGTGTTTTACGTCACCGCGTTTGGAACGGACGGTTTTTTGACTGATGGTGTGTGGCCAAGACTGATGAAAAACAGTTTCATCGGATTTCCGATGGACAAATCCATCGGACGAAAATCCATAGGTTATCCAAACGTGTGTACGGGGCTTTAGTTTTCCACCACACATAGCTTTTAGGCCAAAAAGTAACATTTTGGCCTTATCTGACCAGAGCATCTTCTTCCACATGTTTGCTGTGTTTCCCACATGGCTTCTCGCAAACTGCAAACAGGACTTCTTATGGCTTTCTTTCAACAATGGCTTTCTTCTTGCCACTCTTCCATAAAGGCCAGATTTGTGGAGTACATGACTAATAGTTGTCCTGTGGACAGATTCTCCTACCTGAGCTGTGGATCTCTGCAGCTACTCCAGAGTTACCATGGGCCTCTTGTCTGCTTCTCTGATGAATGATCTCCTTGCCCAGCCTGTCAGTTTAGTTGGACAGCCATGTCTTGGTAGGTTTGCAGTTGAGCCATACTCTTTCCATTTTTGGATGATGGATTGAACAGTGCTCCGTGAGATGTTCAACGCTTGAAATATTTTTTTATAACCTAACCCTACTTTAATCTTCTCAACAACTTTATCCCTGACCTGTCTGGTGTGTTCCATGGCCTTCATGATGCTGTTTGTTCACTGAGGTTCTCTAACAAACCTCTGAGGGCTTCACATAACAGCTGTATTTATACTGAGATTAAAGTGGAAGTCCAGTCAAAATTTTTTTTTTTTCCTATTAATAGTATGTTAAATTTCTTTATCTTTGATATTATTAATTTTCTGGCTAGCTGATTGAATTCGATAAGATTTTCTAAGCTAAACAGACAATCAGCTTCTTCCTGTTCTTCACTGACAATGCTATCTCCCGTTATCTGAATTTGCTAAGCTGTCTTTCACTTCCTGAAAAGATTGTCGTCCTTCTTAGACAGGAATGCCTAGACCTGCCCAGGCCCATCCCCATCCCTCATATTCTTTACAGAACATGATCTCCTGCTGTCTTCATAGCCTTGTTTTGGTCAGCAGCTTCTCCTGAGAGAGAAAGGGCAGGCTCTGGAAGTATGTTATGTTTGTTAGAAACTGTAAGATAGATTACAATGCAACATGCTGCAGATTTTCTAAAGTGTAGAACCACGTGGTTGTTTCTGCATGGCACTGTGATGGGCACTGTGTGCATGGTGTGGCACACGCCCAGCTGCTGTGAACGGCAGAGGGAGCTGGGGAAGAAATTTGAAAGAAATGGGGTACAAAGGCACATTTTGGAAAGTTTGGAAGAATACAGATCAATTTTCTATTGCTCATTACAAGTGTGTAATAAGTTTAAGGCTCCATTTCCACTAGTGCAACTTGTCATGCGACTTTGGACACATAAAGTTGCATCACAAGTCATGAATTAGGATGTACAATGCATCCTTGCTGATGAGAGAACACTGGGCAGGAACCTATTATCAGCTCCTCCCATTCTGTATATGCCCACTGGCTATACAGGAACAGTGTCCCGCCCTGGAAGTGATGTCACTAGCTTTCAATAACCACACCCACTGGCTGCTCTTAGATTTAGAAGGAAGTAGAATTGAAGTCATGTGACGGCACTGGATACTGCAAAATAAAGGTAGAAAAACTGGGATTTTAAGGCATAAGGCTGAACTTAGCTCACATTAATGATTGCAGGGGAGAATTTAGGTGGTAGTGTGGACTTCCACTTTAAATGACACACAGGTGGACTCTATCTACTAACTAGGTGACTTCTGAAGGCAATTGGTTCCACTAGATTTTAGTTGGGGGTATCACAGTAAAGGGGGCTGAATACGAATGCATGCCACACTTTTCACATATTTATTTGTAAAAAAAAATGTGCCACTTTGTGTTGGTCTATCACATAAAATCCCAACAAAATTCATTTATGTTTTTGGTTGTAACATTACAAAATGTATAAAATGTCAAGGTGTATGAATACTTTTTCAAGGCACTGTACCTGCTCTGTGTAATGGTTTTGCACAGAGCAGCCTGGTTCCCCCTCCTTTTCAGGTCCCCCTCCGGTGCTCCTGGCTCCTCCTCTTCAGCCAGTGCCCCCAATAGCAATCTGCTTGCTATGGGGGTACTGGTGCGTGCTTGCCCCCAAGCCCCGCCCCGTTCTCTCCTTATTGGCTCACTGGCTGAGATTGACAGTAGGAGGAGCCAATGGCTCCCAATGAGAGACCCGGGAGAAGCTCAGGTCTCATGCACATCGCTGGATCGAGATCGGGCTTAAGTGAGTAATGCATGAAGGTAACTAACCTTGAGCCTTTAAAAAGTAGAGAATAAAATAATAATGCTAACAAAAAAGTAGGTGAAGATCTCCTGAAGAATATTAACCACTTTAATCCCTATCCCCAGGATATGCTTAGATGCTCTGATAAAAACCGGAGGGCAGAAGAAGCCACTGCATCAGGTGATCCCCAAAAAGATTGTCAGCGAGACGTGACAAGAGAATCAGAGTGGGAGAGAGACGGTCACAGGGATCACCCAAAGCATGAGGGGGATAAGTGGAGTAAGAAGAAGAAGGCACAGCCTCCTCCTCCTCTGACGCATCCTTCTTCTCATTCAACCTCTCGCTCTCTCGCAACCAAAGTGAGTGGTTTATTTAAAAAAAAATTACTAAAATACATAAATGGACAGAGTTGCATATTAAATAGTATTTTATTTGTTTCTTCTTTTAACTTTGGTTTCTGAGAATGAAGTCAAATTTCCAATGAATTTTCTATAACTGTATTTTGCCACCCATGCTCAATATCATATTTTTTCCCCTTCTTAGTGGAAAGTGGGAGACCCTTGTAGTGCAGTTTGGTCAGAGGATGGATGTGTCTACCCTGCTACAGTAAAATCCATTGACAGAGAAAGCAGCACTTGTGTGGTCCAGTATGATGGCTATGGAAATACCGAGAGGCATCAGCTGGATGAAATAGTGTCTGTGGGGAGCAGTGGGGATAGCACCCCACCTGTCAAACAGGTGACTGAGTCTTTTCTGTAGTACCAAACCAAACCCACTTCTTCAAATGGACCTCACTGCTCAGTGTCTGTATTGCCACTTTAGTTAACCCTTCTAATAATACTTGCATATTTTCCCTGCTAGTTTAGTGATTACAGCTTCTAAGTTATGTTAATGCCTTCGTATACCCCCTCTAATAAATGATTATCACAGTTCACTGTAGTTGTGATATGTTGATACCTTAGGGGGTCATATATAAAGTACAAAGGAATGAGATTTGGATAAACCCATGTTTACACAGTAGGCATTCATTTTCTATATTTCAAACTTTGTTGATATGACGCCTCCAAATTGCAGCACTTTTCTTGCTTTTATCTGGCCCTTGGGGCATTATTCCCCCTACTGTTGCTGACATAGTTCCTGCCACTGACACCAATGATGGGGCACTAATCCTCCCATTGACACCAATGTTGGGGCACTAATCCTCCCGTTGACACCAATGTTGGGGCACTAATCCTCCCATTGACACCAATGTTGGGGCGCTAATCCTCCCGTTGACACCAATGATGGTGCACCATTCCTCCCATTGACACCAATGATGCTGCACTTTTCCTCCCTTTCTCACCCATGATGGGGCAGCATTCCTCCCATTGATATCAATGATGGGGCACTATTCCTCCCATTGACACCAATGATGCTGCACTATTCCTCCTATTGACACCCATGATGGGGCAGCATTCTTCCCATTGACATCAATGTTGAGGCACTATTACTCCCATTGACAACAATGTTGGGGCACTATTCCTCCCATTGACACCAATGATGGTGCACTATTTCTCCCATTGACACCCATGATGAGGCAGCATTCTTCCCATTGACATCAATGTTGAGGCACTATTACTCCCATTGACAACAATGATGGTGCACTATTCCTCCCATTGACACCAATGATGGTGCACTATTTCTCCCATTGACACCAATGATGGAGCACTATTCCTCCCATTGACACCAATGATGGAGCACTATTCCTCCCATTGACACAATGATGGTGCACTATTCCTCCCATTGACACCAATGATGGTGCACTATTCCTCCCATTGACACCAATGATGGTGCACTATTCCTCCCATTGACACCAATGATGGGGCACTATTCCTCCCATTGACACCAATGATGGTGCACTATTCCTCCCATTGACACCCATGATGGGGCAGCATTCCTCTCATTGACACCAAAGATGGGGCACTCTTACCTAATACCAATCATGGAGCATTGTTTATCACCACTGATGCCAGGACATATTCTTCTCCCGTTGGCCACAGTGCAGCCCTCCATAAAATTTGAAGCACAGTAAACTGGCCCTTTGTTTAGAAAGTTTGAAGACCCTTGGTTTAGATAATATCTGTAAATGGGGCAAATCAGTTGGATTTAAAGAATTATTAGATTAACACGTATTCATGTAAAACAAGATATTATAAAACTTTTAATTTCAAAGAGGTTGAATAGTGACAGTAAAGAAATTGTTTCATGATTCTGAGGATAGTTGACCCAAGGTTTTAACCTGCCTGTAAACAATCATGAAAAAAATACATTCATTGGTGAATTCAAACAAGCACATTCGAAGCGTGCCTATTTTGTGGGAGAGCATTCTGCAGTTTAAAAAATTACCCTTTTGTGCATCTACTCTCTTCACCCTCAGAATAATTGGCAGATTACAACAATTACTTATCAAACGTTTGAGCTCTTTTTCCCATTAACCTCCGTGGTCATTATGATGACCACCATTTATACCCCTAAGCTTACAATCTATCCCAAACCAGTGGTCCTTTCTAAGTCCATCGTAAAAGTTATTGAATAGATTACCCCAACCCTCCCTCTGCTTTAACTGGTATTCCTGTATAGTGTTAGATTTCCTTCCTGCCAGGTTGTAGCTTCTCTATACACAGACTTTTTCATCTAATGGCAGATATACTATTTTTCTTCTCTTTCTCTTTTAATTTTTCTATTACATTTATAATTTTCTTATAACACCTACAAGTCCACAATCTCTCATTTTTTTTCTCTTATATAGTGGAAGGTTGGTGACCGTTGTTCAGTGCAGTGGTCTGAGGATGGACAGCTATACTCAGCCGTTATTCGCTCTGTGGATGAGGTTTTGGGCACCTGTGTGGTGGTGTATAAGGGATATAACAATGAGGAGGAGCAGAACTTGGCTGATCTGATGCCTCCATCCAGACTCCCCACACACACTCACGGCAAGAAGCAGGCGAGTCCTGCACCTCTAGGACTGGATAGCTCAGGGGTACAGCCTGATATGTGTGGAACTGAGTTGTGTTTGGTGCCTGGACCATTTAGGGCTGTAAGAGGTAGAGGTTTAAATTTATTACCCTTGTGCTAATATTGGGGGTGGTAGGTGTGACACTTCTAAGACTCAAAGTAAAACATATTGTGCATAGTATACAGAGAGACAATGACATCAGACATAGCATATAACATTATCGAGACTGACCAAAGAATTGGACTATTATCTACTTCTGCCTATTGGGGAAAATATATGTTTAACCTTTTCATTGCCACCGAAATAACCCATGCACAGCACTTTCTTATGTTTCTCATGTACTAGAACTAACATTTGTTAGTTCTAGCACCAAAAAGTATGTCCAGCATCACATTGATGTAAAAACACTGCAAAACGTATGGGCCATTATGTACTTTCTCTAGTAGTTAACACACAAGGTAATGTTTAGAGAAAATACATAATTGGGGGAATTAACAAAGAATGGTCCAGGCTTTATGCCTGTCCTACTGTTCTAAATGAAGAAAAAACAGAGCAGATCCTACTCTTATTCAACAAAAAGGGTGCAAGCCTTTGTTAATTAAGAGCAATCTGTTGGTGTTCTATGCCGTGTCTGCATCAGGCACAGCACAGAAGTCAGTTCAGCTGGAGCTGTAAGATTTTGTTAATGTGCCACATGCCAGTTACACCAGTTTCCTGTGCCATTATAATGGTGCAGGATCCTTTTTTTTTAATTCCCCTGAATGTCACAGACATAATTCATCCTCTCAATAATGATACCCTTTTAAATCGATCTGTGATGCCAGACATACTTTCATGATCTGCTTTGTTACACTTTTTTTTGCTAAGTTTCCTCTGGCTGGCAATGAAAGGGTTAAGACTATTAGATGAGCAGACTGAGTTTGTTACTAGTTCAAATGGTGCAGGGGGAGACTGAGCATGATTCACTAGGGGTTGGCTGGCTTTCACATGTAACAGCTTTGATTGGCAGGATGAGGAGGATACAGACTGGCTGTACACAAGAAGAAGTTCTACCTCATCACCTGATCTATCACGTAATTGGAGGAAACAAGGGAAGAAGTCTGACTGGATGTACACTTTTCCACCTCCACCACCGCCTCCGCCTCCCCCTCCACCTCCTCCACCCTCATTACCTCCTCCTCCTCCACCCAAGGTGAGTATCCTACAGTATGTTCGGTTAGGAAAAGCTTACCTCTGTATTCTGGTGAGATAGGGCATGATGAGCCTTTGACTTGTTTGAGACCTGCCAAAAAGTAAATATTGAAAAAAATATTTAATTTCTTTATTTTAGGGCTGTTTTTGGCCACCACCTCCACCACCTGTGAGAGCTCATCTTCCTGCCTGGCACAATTGGCCCCCAGTAAGTGGCTGCAATACCTCTTACATTTTAAATCTGCCTTATTTCGTTTTTGGTCCCTAAAGTGGTTCGCTTTACTTTTGTCAGTCAGCACCCCTTCCTCCACCACCGCCACCACCTCCTTTCTTCAGCACAGAGTGGGAGGACTATGATGAAGAAGAGCAGGAAGATGAAGATGTCTTAGCTTGTATGCTGATGGCTTGGTATATGACTGGGTATCATACAGGCTTCTACAAGGTAATCTATCTTTGCTGGCTTCTCAGTGACTAGATAGCTAAATGAAAGTTCATTAAGAATAAAGTGATCCTTTTGTTTTCCCCTATTAGGCAACATTACATTCTCTTTTAACAAGCTGTGTTTACCCTATCTGTTCTCAACCACTGTTTTAAAGTGGAAATAAACTTCTATCTCTTGCTTTTACCTATAGGTAAGCCTATAATAAGGCTTACCTATAGGTAGTGTAAAATATCCCCTAATTGTGCACCGTTTAGGACATACTTACTGTTCATACAGCCAGTGACATCACTGGCGCATGCACTCTGAAGGCACGGCCACCCGTGCCGTTCCTTTAGAGCCCTGTGCCGTGAACGTAGGCTCCCGTGCAGCCAGTCACAGACCTGGAGTCCGCGAACCCGGAACCAAGACCGGTGAAGATGGAAGCGGCCTCCAGCTATGACATCGCATTGTTGGAATGCTTAGTTTTCAGGTAAGTACTAGCACATTAAGACATTAACTTGCAGGTAAGGAAAAAAAATGTCCAGCGGTTTACAACCACTTTAATCTACTTTAGTAAACACCAGAAGTGTGGAGTGCAGTGATTAAAGCGATTTGTAATGGTTGTTATTTTTGTTTTTAAATAACAGACATGTCAAACCTACCTGCTTCGTGTAATGGTTTTGCACAGAGACGCCCCACCCCCCGCTCTCTCCTCATTGGCTCACTGGCTGTGGCTCCTGCTGCTGTGTGAGCCAATGAGAGGAGAGAGACCCGGAAGAGCTGCTGTTCTCATGCACATCACTGAATTGAGATGGGACTTAGGTAAGGGGAGCTGGGGGGGAGCTGCATCCAGAAGGTTTTTTACCTTAATGCAGAGAATGCATCAGGGTAAAAAATCTTCTGCCTTTAGTACAACTTTAAATGTTCAAAACTAAATATTCTGATAGTGATTCAAAACCACTAGAGAGATGAGATTCCAATAAGTGAAAAAAAGTAGATGAAAAAGATAAATAAAATATACACATTCACTGCTGCCGCTTAAAATAAATACTTAAATCAATTCAAACACATAAATCTAAATGTCCATATAATAAAAGCCCTTTCAATAATAAAGTTCAAAGAACACCACACCAGTGATGAGAAACAGAATCTTGTTCCACACTGATACTGCTCACACAAAATCCACTGCCACTCTCATGTGGCACCTGCTGTTGTGTAGCGCATTTGCTCCCAGGCACCAGATGGATTTGCCACTCAAACTAAAGATCGGCTGACACACTTGTGGTAATCAATCCAGCAGCTCCGCAGTGGTCACGCTTACCTCGCTTCCACCTTTCCCTAAGTTAACTCAGGTTGACCATAAAAAAAAAATGCTACACATAGTGTACTCCCATTCAGTAAAAGAAATGTATTCCAACCAGTTAAAAACTACTCACATGCAAAAATAGATGGTACACATAAATAACAATACACGTCAGCCTCCCTTCGATCTCTGTAGTGACTTCCGCTGTGTCACTTCCGGTGGGGGCCCTATGTCACTTCTGGTTGCCGTACGTTCCACTCCAACGCATTTCGTCTGTTTACCTCATCAAAGGGTACCATCTATTTTTACATGATCCTGATGATACTGCATCTGAAAGACGAAACACATTGGTCTGGTGGAATGCACGCTGGAATGCCAGCAGCGCTTCCTTGTACACTAATGTGAATGCCTAATCCATTTTTATACATTGTAAGTCAATTTTTACTTTGTTATATGCTCTGAATAAATAGTGTTTTTTTTATGGGAAGCTTCCACTTTTCTTTTTGATGTTTCCTTTATCAATACCTGGTGGTTCTTGGAAGAATTTGGAGATAAGTACAGCTGGAGGCCAGAAGCATCCATGGCTATTTATCTGATTGATCATACATAGTTCCTGCATTAAAGTGGCACTGTTCCCATCCTTGGAGGTGTATATCACAACAGGCATGTTTTGACTTTCTTGTGAAAACAAGGAGTCAATTAATTCTGGTGAGTGCGGTATATATTGGCACGTGGCAAAGTGGAGCACATATCAGTACAAGATTTGTCACACATGTGGGAATTTTGGAGCACTGAGTGTCATTTATGGACTTTTATGGACTTTTATGGAGTTTTATGGACTCGTTTACATAAATTATATTTTTGGTGTGACCGCTGTTTATATTTGTTTTGATTACTAATTTGTTGCACTTTGACCTCTCCACAGCCCCCTAGATTTTTACCAAGGTGCTTGTCCCTGTTCTGGCTCTGCACTCAGGGGATTCATGTTTGTTGGTACCTGGATGCTCTTCTGTTCAAGAACCAATCTTCCCATTCATTAGCATCCAACATTCAACAGACCTTTTAAAGTCTGCAGATCTTTAAGTGGATCCTCAATCTGAGGAAGCCATTGATGGACCAATCTACACAGACTGAAGTACTTAGACCTGACTATAGAGATGGCCCTGTCAAGGATCTTCCTACCCTGGAACAAACTCCTGGCCCTTCCCTCTCAAGCTTGGGCCCAGAGGAAACCCTTGTTTTGTGCATGCATGAGGGTACTGGGTCACATGGTTACCTTTTTCCAGGTTGTGCCATACCTCCAGCTTCACTTCAGACCATTGCAGCTTAACATTCTAACAGCATGAAACAAACAGGCTCGGTCCGTCGACCACTCCATGTGTCTGACTTCCAAGGCCAGACTCTTCCTAGCGTGGTGGATTTTCTACTCGGTGCTGGAGTTAGGGAAGTCCTTTCCTAGACCTAGTTCTCAGTTCTCAGGTTCTGTACTTGGAGAAATGGGCTCCCTATCCAGAGGAGTTTCAGTCAATTTACCACACATGGGGGACACCAGATGAAGATCTTCTGGCGTCCATATTCAACAAACTGGACAGGTTTGTAGCCAGGTCCAGGGACCCTTCACAGTGGACACTTTGCAGTGGTATCAGTTTATCCTGATCTGTGCCGCTCTGCCTCTTCAGATTGTTCCTCATCTACTTTGTAGGATTGAGCTTGCATTCCATTGATTCTCATTATACTGTATCGGCCCAGGGGGACATGGTACTCAGACATACTCCTAACAGACCCTCCATGGGCCCTTCCAGATTATTCAGACCACCTGTCCCAAGGGCTAGTGTCCTATCCTACTGCTTGGTTGCTGGCTTTAATATCATGCCATGGTCCTATGGGACAGGGGCCTCTCAGATTCGGTCATCCCTACCATCTTATAGGCTAGGAAGCTGACTTCTCACAAAGTCCACCATTGCAACCTGAACACATATTTTGCTTGATGGGAGGCGAGGAACTTCATCCTAGAAAGTACTCCACAGGACATATTTTATTTTACATCCAGTCCAGTCTGGGCCAACATCTGGCCTTGAGTACCATCAAGGGACAGATCTTGGCCTTTTTGATTCAAAGACCTCTGGCCTCTCACTCACTAGTTAAAGGTTTAGATCACCTTTACTGACGTTTCTTACAAACCTCCCTATGCAATACAGCGTGTTCAGTGCATTAACATGCAGATGCTCCTTTTTGTAAAAAAGCTCACATTTTCAGCTGCTTATTTCATTGCTCTTCCATTTCTGTCCTGCATATGCAGGTAACAAAAATTCTAGCCTGAGCAAAACTTCACATGCACTTCACTTCCTTGCTTGTCCACTGTTCATATTCTAGCTGTGGACAATTGTCAGACAGATTACCTCAGCTGGCAGAGCCTGGACTCGGGGGAGGGGGGGAATGGAACTCTGGAACCATGTCGCTGCTCGGGGGTGCTCGACTTTCTGCCCTCCAGGTTCAACACCAAACTGAGCAGTTTTTTCACCAGATACAAAGATCCTCTGGCAGAAGCAATGGATGCTCTCATGGCTCAGTGGGCTCAGTACAGCCTGATCTGTGCCTTCCCTCCTCTAAAACTCCCTCCTTTTCTACTTCAAAAGGATCGAAATGGAGAGCATTCTGATGATTCTAATAGCACCCAATTGGCCAAGGTGAGATTTGTACTCTAGCCTGGTCAAACTTTTGGAAAACTGTCTGTGGGCTCTTCCAGACTGATTATATGTCAGGGAACCAACAGCAGGAGAAGGGCTTTAGGACCCATCGTCTCTACCAACACTTATGGTGGGAGAAGGACTTTAGGACCCAGTATCTCTACCAGCAGGTCACATGGGCCTATATAAGGAAGTCTGCTAGTGTCTGCATTTTCTGGTTGATCTTCAGCTCCTCCAGTGTTTTATCTTTGTGATATTCCTGTTCCTGTGTCTCCTGTTACCGATCCGGCTTGTCCTTGACCTGCCTCCTGTTTCCTTCCTGTGTTCGACTCCAGCTATCCACCTGACAATGTCTGCTCTGATACCAACCCAGCTCACGACCTAGGCTTCCTTCTGACCACGCTCCAGTCGTAGTATTATCCGAATCCTTCAACACCTCATGGGTGTCCCCTGTCTGCTGATCCTACGCCAGCACACCAGCTGTACTCTAGAACCTCCTGCATACAGTCCAGTAAACGACCCGTGCTTCTTTGGGCCTGACCTTTCCTGTTTTCACCCTCAGAGGGGTCTGGAACTTAGCCGCAAAGGAAGCCCTCTCTCTCCATTGGCCTCCAGTACCAGGTACGTGATAGTATCAACCAGCCATGATGTCTGAGGCCAAGAGAGGTGCTTCCACATTGGAGGCCCTATGTCAGCAGATGACCGCTCTTACGCAAGCAGTCCAGAGCTTACAAGATGGCTACATTCAGCTGGAAGGACGCCTTCACCCCCTTACTACCTCTATAACTCCTGCGGATTCTAACCAAGCTACTAGCTCCACTGGCTCAGCTTCAACGGCCAGTTCTCCTGCCATAGCCACACCTGCTGTGGGATTACCCCCTCCAGAGCCCAGAGTCCCCACTCCTGAGCGCTTTTCAGGTGACCGCCGGAAATTCAGGGCCTTCAAAAACGCATGTGAACTTTACTTTGCCCTGCAACCAAGGACTTTTTGTCTTGAGACCGTCCAGGTAGGTTTCATCATCTCACTCTTATCAGATGAGCCACAGTCCTGGGCTCATAACCTGCTTGAGCAAAAGAACTTCGTACTGGATTCAGTTGCCACCTTTTTCGAAGCTATGGCTACACTATATGGCGATCCACAGCGAACTGCTACCACCGAGTCTGCCCTTCATGCCCTAGTACAAGGCAGACAACCGGTGGAGGATTATATTGTGAAGTTTCGCAAGTGGTCCGCTGATACCCTGTGGAATGATGCAGCCCTGAAATACCGGCAGGGCTTATCCGAGACTCTCAAGGACGAGTTAGCTAGGATCGGGGCTCCCACGTCATTAGAGAATCTCATCCAAATCTCTATCCAACTAGACCGACGGCTTCGGGAGCGACGGTCCGAACGCACCCATACCTTTCGACCCACATGGGTAATGCCAAAGGTTCCAGGACCAACAATCCCAGTCTCTGATCCCCAGCCTATCAATAATTCTGATGGGGAACCCATGCAAATTGGCCTACTCTGCCCTGCTTTAACCTCTGAAGAGTGAGCACGCAGACGACAAGCTAACTTGTGTCTCTGCTGTGGAGCTTCGGGCCACTATCTTTGTAGTTGTCCTGTTCACACAAGAAAATCCAGCCTTCCACGCCCCTCGTACCTCCAGTTACCTGGGACTGTATCCACTCATGTAATTCTCCCCATATCTCTCCAGGTGGCTGGAAAGGAAGTCAAGCTGCGGGCGATCGTTGACTCTGGAGCCTGTAGTTGCTTCTTGGACATCAACCTTGCCAAGAACTTGCGCATACCCCTGAAACTAAAGGATCAAAGACTTGATGTACATTTAGCAGATGGTACTGCTCCCAGCTCTGGACCTGTCACTCAGGAGACTATCCCTATCCTTGCCACCACAGATGCAGGCCATCAGGAATTACTTTGCTTTGATGTCATCAGGTGTCCAATTTTCCCAGCCATCCTAGGGATACCCTGGCTGCGGGCCCACAACCCGCAAATCGACTGGCCCAAGGGAGAAATCAGCTTCTCATCTCCGTACTGTCTCCAACACTGTGGCATCCTCACGCCTGTCAACCCTTCAGTATGTCTCTCAGTTCAACCTACACCAGATCCCTGTCATGCCGTCCCTTCGGCCTACCTTGATTTCCTTGATGTCTTTGAAAAGAAAGGGGCTGATGCCCTGCCCCCGCATCGGTCCCAGGACTGCCCGATTGAGTTGCTACCCGGAACAGAAGTACCCTTCGGGCGAATCTTTCATTTATCCGAGCTGGAGCTGGAGGCCCTCCGACAATATATAGATGAAAACCTAGCCAAAGGATTCATCCGCCCCTCCTCTTCGCCTGCTGGAGCTGGCATCTTCTTCGTTAAGAAGGATCATTCTCTCAGACTATGCATTGATTATCGGGACCTTAATAAAATCACCATCAAGAACAGATACCCATTTCCTCTCGTTCCTGAGTTATTCCAAAGGTTCCGAACACCTCGGGTTTTCACAAAGTTGGACTTACGGGGGGCCTACAACCTGGTTCGTATTAGGGAAGGTGATGAGTGGAAGACCGCCTTCCGAACACGCTTTGGGCACTTTGAATACCTTGTAATGCCATTCGGGCTATGTAACACCCCCGTGACATTCCAACATTTTGTGAATGACATCTTCAGGGAATACCTTGACCTGTTCTTAATCGTCTATCTGGACGACATACTAATTTTCTCAGCTTCACCTGAACTCCATCGAGAGCATGTCAGAAAAGTGTTAAAGACCTTAAGAACTCATGGCTTATATGCCAAAGCAGAGAAGTGTGAGTTCGAGAAACAATCTATCCAGTACTTGGAACTCATAATCTCCACAGAGGGGATCTCATGGATCCTCAGAAGGTCTCGGCAATCTTGGAATGGCCTGCACCCTCTGACAAGATAGGGGTCCAGAGGTTCGTGGGCTTTGCTAACTTTTATAGGAAATTTCTCGACTATCATTGCCTCGATCACCCAGCTTACTCGCCTACACTCACGCTTCTCCTGGAACCAGGATTATCGAAAAGCCTTTGAACAACTGAAGGCCCTCTTCAACTCTGCTCCCGTGTTGCAACACCCAGACCCAGCTCTTCCCTTTGTCCTCGAGGTGGACGCATCCCAAGTAGCTACGGGAGCCGTGCTCTCTCAGCGTCAGGGACCAAAGGCCCTGCTTCATCCAGTAGCCTTATGCTCCAGGAAGCTGAATCAGGCAGAGAGAAACTATGATGTGGGTGACCGAGAACTCCTGGCAATTAAAGTCGCCCTCGAAGAATGGAGGTACCTACTGGAGGGTGCTAACCACCCAATTATGATTTTCACAGATCACAAAAATCTGGAATATCTAAGATCTGCAAAACGCCCGAGACCTCAACAAGCCAGATGGGCCTTGTTCTTTTCTAGATTTAACTTCCACCTGACATACCGCCCGGGTTCCAAAAACGATGCCCTGTCCAGGTTGTTCCCCGAATCTACTGAATGTGCTCCTCCAAGCAACATCTTATCTGCGCAAAATTTTTTGCTAATTCAACCCAGCCTAAAGGCATCCATTGAACAAGCTTCTGCATCTTGCCCCAAATCTGAACATGACTCATTAAGGAGGCTGGATGGATTACTTTGGCTCCAGGACAAAATCTTCGTACCTCAGGAAGCAAGGCTCCAGGTTCTCAGGACATTCCACGACCACCAACTTGCAGGGTACTTTGGGGCCCGTAAGACTAATGAGCTCATTCGGCGGTCCTTTTGGTGGCCTAAACTCAGTCTGGACTGCAGATCCTATGTCAAGTCATGCACGACATGTCTACGTAGCAAAGGCGACAAAGCCAAAGCCTGGGGGTTATTGAGACCCTTGCCTATCCCTAATCGCCCCTGGGAGATGATCTCTATGGATTTTATTGTTGACCTTCCTCCCTCTGAAAACTTCACGACAATCCTGGTTGTGGTTGACCGACTATCCAAGATGGCCCACTTCATACCAATGATTGGTACTCCCTCTGCGGCCAAAACGGCTCATACTTTTATCAAGGAGATCATCAGACTTCACGGACTCCCAAAGTACATTGTTTCGGACTGGGGGGTGCAATTCACCTCCAGGTTTTGGAGAGCCCTTTGTAAAGCCTTGGAAGTGGAACTCTGCCTATCATCCGCCTATCATCCCCAAAGTAATGGGCAAACAGAACGCACAAATCAAACCCTGGAGCAATACCTCTGCTGCTTTTCAGCTTTTTCCCAAGATGACTGGGCATCCCTGCTCCCACTGGCAGAATTTGCCTATAATAACTCTGTCCATTCAGCTACAAACCCGTCCCCATTCTGGGCCAATTATGGATTCCACCCTGCTGCCCTGCCTGAAACTATGCCTGAAACTACTGTACCTGCCTTGCAGGAAAGACTGGTTTTCATATAAAACAATTATCAGGTCCTCCGGGAGTCTATACAGAAAGCCCAACTGGATTACAAGAAACACTTTGATCGGAAACGGAGGGGGAATCCTGCCTTCAAGGTATGGGACAAAGTGTGGCCGTCTACTGCCAACCTAAAATTGGCCTGCCCTTCACGGAAGCTAGGGCCAAGTATATTGGCCCCTTTCAGATCAAACGGGAAATAAACCCAGTGGCGTACGAACTGTCTCTGCCTGAATCATATAGGATCCATCCGGTCTTTCACACCTCCTTGCTTAAACCAACTGTTTCCAGATCCATTTCCAGGGAGAGCGAAGCCACCGCCGCCACCAGTGACTATTGGAGTGGACACAGAATTTGAAGTAGAATCAATCCTTGACTGCAGGAAGTGAGGGAGACAAACCCAATACCTAATTAAATGGAAAGGGTATCCACCCGAAGAGAGCTCCTGGGAACCTGAAGCCAATGTACATGCCCCTAGACTCCTCTGAGAGTTTCGGGCCAAATACCCTGAGAAAATTTCCCAAATGGGCATCCAGAGGCTGCCCGTCAGGGGGGGGGGCACTGTCAGGGAACCAACAGCAGGAGAAGGGCTTTAGGACCCAGCATCTCTACCAACACTTATGGCAGGAGAAGGACTTTAGGACCCAGTATCTCTACCAGCAGGTCACATGGGCCTATATAAGGAAGTCTGCTAGTGTCTGCATTTGCTGGTTGATCTTCGGCTCCTCCAGTGTGTTATCTTCATGATGTTCCTGTGTCTCCTGTTACCGATCCGGCTTGTCCTTGAACTGTCTCCTGTTTGCTTCCTGTGTTCGACTCCAGCTATCCACCTGACCACGTCTGCTATGATATCAACCCGGCTCATGACCTAGGCTTCCTTCTGACCACGCTCCAGTATTATCTGAATCCTGCAAAACCTCACGGGTGTCACCTGTCTGCTGATTCTATGCCAGCACACCAGCTGTACTCTAGAACCTCCTGCATACAGTCCAGCAGGCGACCACTGCTTCTTTGGGCCTGACCTTTCCTGTTTTCACCCTCAGGGGGGTCTGTAACTTAGTCACAAAGGAAGCCCTCTCTCTCCATTGGCCTCCAGTACCAGGTACGTGATACTATATCACCTACCTTAAGGTTCTGCCTACCACCCTGCTTTACAGTAACTGGCTAATGAAGCCCCGGTCTTGAGAGACAGGGGTCTTTCTGAGTCCGTAATTTCCATAATTTTAAAAGCTAGGAAAAATCCCTCTTGCAAGGTTTACAATCACACATGGAAGGTTTACTTCATCGGATGCGAGGAAAGAAAACCACACCACTCAGTGGGCTAAAACCTAACCTTTTCTAATCAGTTCTGGATCAAAATTTCATCCTGATTATCATTAAGGGGCAAATCTTGGCTCTTGCAATCTTATTCTACAGAGCCTCCCATCCCTTGGTCAGTACCTTTTGTACAGGGAGTCTCCCATGTTGCTCCTCTTGTACAACCTTCTGTGACACCTTTAAATCGAAAGTTTGGTTCTGTCGACTCTTCAGAAACCACCTTTTGAACCTTTTAGGAATATTTCTCTTTCCATTCTTATTCACGTTGTTGTTTTACTTGTTGATATAATTCTCCCATCTTTATGTTCGAGTTTAGTTTATCAGAAGGAAATTTCCTTTTGCTGCCTGGGTGTGGTACGTGTAACTTTTTTACCTGTTGAGCCTGTTGATATTTTTTAACTTCCCTTAACAGACCAAGTTGTGTAGCAAAAGTTGAAGTTAGAGGGTTGAGACAAACCATTTAACTCTGACAGGGGTGCTTACAATGGTCGGCTTTTGTTAATATATCTATTCAAATCCGTGTTTATTAAGGCCTGGTTCACACTTATGCATTTTTTTGCGTACTTTCAGTTTTGAAGAAACACACTACAGTCCATTTAACATTCTTTCCTATGGATGTAGTTCACATCTGTGCATTTTATGAAAAGGGCCAGGGACTTTTTTCTGGTTTTTGGTTCCATAGACTTCAATGGATGAAAAGCATGTACCCTGTATTGAAAAACGCAAAATGCACCTGCAATATGCAAACTGCAAACTGCAACCTGAAAAAGTGTGAATCAGGCCTTAAAGTGGAGCTCCACCCTAAATAGCAACTTTTGCTATTTGGATTCCTCCCCCCCTCCGGTGTCACAATTGACACCTTTCAGGGGGGAGGGGGGTGAAGATACCTGTCTAAGACAGGTATTTTCACCCACATCCGGGAGTCCTCTCTCCGGGAATCTGCGGGAGTGACGTCACTTCCCGCAGACTTCCCTTGGTGTTCTGGGAGACACTCTTCTCCCAGAACACAGGAGCACCAATCAGAACGGCGCAGTGCGACTCGCGCATGCGCCGTAGGGAACCGGGCATGAAGCCGCAGGGCTTCACTTCCTGGTTCCCTCAGCGAGGATGGCGGAGGGAGCAGCAGAGCGACGAGCGATCGCTCGTCCTCTGCTGCGGATGTCGCTGGACTCCAGGACAGGTAAGTGTCCAAATATTAAAAGCCAGCAGCTGCTGTAGCTGTAGCTGCTGGCTTTTAATTTTTTTTTTTCCGGCGGAGCTCCGCTTTAAAGAGGCAAAGTATAAATACAGATGAGGTTATTTGGCATGTGTATATACAAAGAATGATAATAAGCTGCGCTTTTAAAGTAACATATTGACCAAATAAATAAAATAAAAATGAATAAGGTGTCACTTTGAAATAAGTCTAGGGCCCTCATCCTATGGAAAGGAAACCGGCAGTGAAGCCTCTCTAAGGTAAGCTGGGTTCCACAAGGTTTTACGATAAGAACAAATATCCTGTCATTAGATTTATTATAAAGGCAATGAAGATTTCAGTATATTGCATGCAGGTACGTTGAGATTATTTATTTAATAATTTTATATGTTCACCACTTTTTGAATTTTAGTCTATGGATAAAAAATTTGCCAGTTTTTCTTGAGGTGTTATGCGTAGTTTCAATACTTGCAATCAGCAGGGACCTCTGCTGGCCAGTACTGTGAAAAATAATTTCTGGAAAATAATACAGTTCAAACTATTGTTACATGCCAGAATTTCAGTTTTGGCATTGAAAAGGATAATGACAAATGAACAGTTGTTTTACGGTAGTATACAGATTTGGAATAGGCGTATCATACTTTGCTTAAATATAGTTTTTTGTTGCATAGAGAATCTTGCATTTTAAGTATCCAGACCATTGTGATTGTGGGACTCTGCAGATTGGACAAGTGACATCTTATGGAAAATAAAAAAAATTGCAATTCTTAAGTCCTCTGATTCAACTAATTTACAAACGGGTGAATGAAATTCAAAATCTTTCTCAGAAATTTTGCAATTTTTTTAAATGCATTTTAGTTAATAGGGAAGGTAACAAAAAATGCCACTGGGAGTGTGTAAAAATATGTACAGTCTTTAGGAAAGAAGGCAAAGCAACACGTGAATTACACATTTAAATATATAAAACAGTTTGTGAAGCACTTTACAAAATAAAGGACAACGGTATAGTTACAATATAATTCCAGCATGTAAAAACTAATATTGATCCCACAAATTATTCCAATCCTTTTACATGTGCACAGTGCCTTGAAAATGTATTCATACCCCTTGAAGTTTTCCACATTTTTGTCATGTTACAACCAAAAAATGTAAATGTATTTTATTGGGATTTTATGTGATAGACCAACACAAAGTGGCACATAATTGTGAAGTGGAAGGAAAATGATAAATGGTTTTCAATATTTTTTTACAAATAAATATTTGAAAAGTGTGGCGTGCATTTGTATTCAGCCCCCCTGACTCAATACTTTGTAGAACCACCTTTCACTGCAATTACAGCTGGAAATATTTTTAGGTATGTCTCTACCAGCTTTGCACATCCAGAGAGTGAAAATTTTGCCCATTCTACTTTGCAAAACAGCTCAAGCTCTGTCAGAATTAATGGAGATCGTCTGTGAACAGCAATTTTCAAGTCTTGCCACAGATTTTCAATTGGATTTAGGTCTGAACTTTGACTGGGCCATTCTAACACATGAGGAGGCTTTGATCTAAAACATTCCATTGTAGCTCTGGCTGTATGTTTAGGGTGACTGTCCTGCTGGAAAATGAACCTCCACCCCAGTCTCAAGTCTTTTGCAGTCTCTAACAGGTTTTCTTCTAAGATTGCCCTGTATTTGGCTTTATCCACCTTCACATCATCTCTGACCAGCTTCCCTGTCCCTTCTGAAGAAAAGCATCCCCACAACATGATGCTGCCACCACCATGTTTCACGGTGGGGATGGTGTGTTCAGGGTGTTGTGCAGTGTTAGTTTTCTGCCACACATAGCATTTGTCTTTTGGCAAAAAAGTTAAATTTTGATCTCATCTTCCCAGAGCACCTTCTTCCACATGTTTGCTGTGTCCCCCACATGGCTTTTCACAAGCTGCAAACTGGACTTTTTATGGCTTTCTTTCAACAATGGCTTTGTTCTTGTCACTGTTCCATAAAGGCCAGATTTGTGGAGTGCACGACTAATAGTTGTCCTGTGGACAGATTCTCCCACCTGAGCTGTGGATCTCTGCAGCTCCTCCAGAGTTACCATGGGCCTCTTCTCTGATTAATGCTCTCTCTCTGTCCGGCCTTGTGGTTTAGGTGGACGGCCATGTTTTGGTACTCTTTCCATTTTTGGATGATGGATTGAACAGTGCTCCGTGAGATGTTCAAAGCTTTAAAACTTCTCCACAACTTTATCTCTGACCTGTCTGGTGTGTTCCTTGGCCTTCATGATGCTGTTTGTTCACTAAGGTTCTCTAACAAACCTCTGAGGACTTCACAGAACAGCTGTATTTATACTGAGATTAAATTACACACAGGCTGACTCTATTTACTAATTAGGGGACTTCAGAAGGCAATTGGATCCACTAGATTTTAGCTAGGGTTATCAGAGTAAAAGGGGCTGAATACAAATGCACTCCACACTTTTCAGATATTTATTTGTAAAAATTGTTGAAAATCATTTATCATTTCCCTTCCACTTCACAATTATAACATAAAATTCCAATAAAACACATTTACATTTTTAGTTGTAACATGACAAAATGTGGAAAATTTCAACGGGTATGAATACTTTAAGACACTGTATGCCTTTCTATGAAGAATGTGCAGAACGTACTTATCATTTGTATTCCAGGGCCTGAAGCAAGGACGGGCTGAAGCTTTGAGACCCAATCTTAAAAAAGGGTCCAGAAGAAAATAACATCAAAAGGTAAGCCATCACACTGATAGAGTAAATTATCATTATTTACAGTAAAAATTGTATTAATACATTCAGTGGAAAATTTATTAATAATCTTGATGCAACGTAAACCAATTTTCAGACTGAATGTCTCCATGTTATCTACAGCAACAATAATGTTAAACAAAGACAACTCTTTTTTGCTGGAAACAAAAATTTTACATTTCATATTGTCTTCCAAGTTCAGTACTTTACAAAAGATATTGCCTTTAAGTACAATATAAGCTAATACCCCTAAGGTTAAACAGATCATTCAAATCTCTCCCAAAACATCTCCCTTTTTCTACCCCATTGATTAGCTAAGGACATCCATATCCATGACTAATTTCTGCAGTATTAGGTTAGCCATACATGCTTAAGTTTCTTTTGTTCAGCCACTTGGGTTGTGACAGAGGAAAATGTGATTATAGCAGTACTGAGATATCACAATGTCAACATCATAAATTTTTTATTATTTAATAAAATTATCATGTAGATTTTATACAAAATAGAAGGAAATAAATTCATAAAAACAGAATGATCAAACAGATATCATGGACTGTATGGGTCGCTGGTATTCCTAATTAAGGTATAATGGTGGTCGGGTAAGATGTCATATCCCTATATATTTCGCCAACTTGGCTTACTCAGGGTAGTACGCTATGACCATCAAACTTTAAAAAGCCAACTCTATCAAAAAATCAAAAACAATATGTAAGAAATACAGTTACATATAACATATATATTTACACATATGCAAAAAAGTGCACTGCCGAAGTCACCCATAAGGGAACCCACCTTCACTCAGCCCGGGCAAGATGAACCTACATATGGAGCCCCACATGGAGTGTGTAGAAAGGTTTCCAAACATGTAGGATCATGCAAAGAGCAATGTTCAGCCGTAGGGAGCAAAAAGGACCCAGCTATAAGGAACAGAGAACCAAATGAATGCTGAGTTCCAGACATAGGAATCATTAAGAGAAAAATAAGAGGCCAATGTATGAGTTCCAGACATAGGAATCATTGGCCTCTTATTTTTCTCTTATGATTCCTATGTCTGGAACTCAGCTTTGGGGGATGAGCTGATGAAGAGGCAGGATAGGCAGGATAGGCTTCTCTGAAGAGAAAAGTTTCAGGGATCGCCTAAAAGTGGATAGAGTTGGAGATTTGACAGATTGGGGTAGGGAATTCCAGAGGATGGGAGAGGCTCCTAGAGGTGAGTATGGGAGGAGGTGACAAGGGAGCTTGAGAGCAGGAGGTCTTGGGAGGAACAAAGAGAACAATTTGGTTGGTATTTAGAGACTAGGTTAGTGATGTAGCTGGGGGCAGTGTTGTGGCTGGGCTTTGTAAGTTATTGTTAATATTTTGAATTAATTTTTTTGGGAGAGTGGCAGCCAGTGGAGGGATTGGCAGAGAGGGGTAGCAGACGCTGAGCGGTTTGTAAGGTGGATGAGTCTGACAGCAGCATTTGTGATGGAGCGGAGGAAGTAGAATTGCAAGTGACACTGAAGGTGTGGTGCGTTAGGTAGGATGAGAGCCAGCGAAAAGCGCAGTCTCTGGGCTGAAAGGTCCACAAGTAGAAGTACAGAATAGTGTCCATCGGGTTTTGCTCTTAGTCATTTGTGAGTTTTAAAAGAGCAGTTTTTGTAGAGTGTTGAAATCCAGACTGAAGGGGATCAAGAAGGTTATTCTTAATGAGGAGGTCACTCAGTTGGTTATAGACCAGACGTGGTAACAAAAAGTGTAGCGCTAGTCAAAAATAAGTAGATAAATGCCTATAAACATAGATAAACAAAGTGCTCAAATGGTGAATATGAACAATATTGATGCACTCATAAGTACACGATTAAATGTCTGTATAAAGAAAACACATTGCTAGTGCTAAAATGCACAACTGTGTGTCTATATATTGGCAAAACTTTGCAAGAGTTCAAAACTTGGTGATGGCTTCAAACAGAAACAAAGCAGTGAAGGTGAAGGGATGATGAAGTGAAGGCAACCACCACCGGTAGGTAGAACGCTTACCAGAATGTTTGAACCCAAGAGAACATACGTTCAATGGGTCAAACAGGCTTTATGTGGTCCTGTACACTCCAAGTTGCTGAACCGGAGATGACCGAACACCAGCAGAATGGAATAAACCACAGAGGAGAGTGATGTCTTTCAGGATAATCTCATGAAGAGTGGTGGTCCAGAAAATTCCAAGTTAATGTGGAAGGGTGTGTATCATAAAATAAGAGAAAAAAGGGGCGTAACTCTGTATGGAATATCAAAATTTAATGAAGAAGGAACACTTACATTTAAGATGATAAAAAAGCGCTTTGCAAAAGTGGTATGGCAACAGTGGAGTCCGCCCGACGCATTTCGTCTCCTAGGACATCGTCTGGGGCATAGACCAGACGTACAAGGAGATAGGGCATAGATTGGTAGGGTCCAAGGATGGCTTTTTAAGTATTGGGGTGACTAGTGCATGTTTTAGAGAGTTGGGGAAGATGCCAGAAGAAAGAGAGATTGAAGATGTGGGTTAGGGAGTGTAGGATAGAGTCAGAGGCTGACTGTAGTATTTGAGAGGGGACAGGTAGTTCACTGGTTTACTTCCCCATTACCTGATGGCACCGGTTATGGGGTTTCCGGGCCCGCAGTTGGGGGAGTGGAGCCCAGAAAACATGGCTGGGGTGTGCCCGAAGGGGGGGCCTTGTGAATGTAATGTGAATACTGGGGGTGTACAGTCGGCTTTTCAGATTTACATACATTAGCTATAGCAGCTGGGAATGTTTAACTCCCCCACCCCCCACCCTTCCCAGTGCTGCAGACATATGCCATATGACGGTGGCAGTGAAAGGCTTATTTTCTGTGTTTAGAAAACTTGTATAGAATTTGCCTACGTTGAAGAGATTTCATGGGAATAAAAAGATGACTTAAAGCGGAACTTCTGTCATTTTTTCATCTTTCCATTTATTAAATATTTTACCCTTGTTGTTTGAACTTTTTCTGCCAGTAAATACCTTATACAGCCCACCCATCTGTTGCTTGTCTGGTAAAAAGCGTAGGCTTATAAAATCATGCACAGCTCTCTCTCTCACTCTCGTTAGAGTTTGCCAGGAAGGGAGAGGGTATGAGTCATAAGAGGGCTGCAGAGCTGGAGGTGTGTGTTTGTGTAAATCCAGGAAGTCAGCAGACAGCAGCTTCAGCTGCCCACAGTTAAAATGGTTGCCAGCAGACTCCGTGGAGGGAGATTTCTGCAGCATTTTTGGCAAGTACAAAATCACAGTATATATAAAATAATATGCAAAGTGGTTGGAGGGAAGCTTCAGAATGGCAAAGATGTTTTTAGTACAGATTATGTGAGCAGACTGCAGTTTCTCTTTAGCCAAGCTTTTATAGAGAAAACTGTTTGTGATGATAATCTTACATTATGTTTATTTCTGTTTTGCTCCAGAATGAAAGGATTATCTCTCCCATGGAGAAGGCAGGACACTTCGCTACGTTCCTCTTTTTCCCTTGGACAGCCTCCTCCACTGCCCTCGCCCTATTTCATGACAACTGCTCACACATGTTGAGAGACCTACATACAGAGATATTAAATAATATAATAATGAAATGTTTCCAGTTTATTGCCATATTTTATTTATCATGTACACAGCTATTATATTTTTCCTTTCTCTTTTACTGACAAAAATTAAAAAGGTATCTGAGTATTAAAACAACTTTGGAACAAAAAAAAACAAAAAAAGATTAACAGGGTAAAAATAAAATCAATGGTAAAAATGTTTTGTAAAGCTTCTTAATGTAATGTTAAAAGATGATGTGATATAGGTCAGTATTAGGTTGCATAAAATGTAGATCAGAAACCATATACAAGCTCACAGTTAGTGATGAGCCGAACACCCCCGGGTTCGGTTCGCACCAGAACCCGCGAACGGACCGAAAGTTCGAACGAACATTAGAACCCTATTAAATACAATGGATGCGAACGTTCGAATTCTAAAGTGCTAATTATAAAAACTATTATGCATGTTATTGTCCTAAAAAGGGTTTGGGAACCCGGGTTCTGCACCAGGGGACATGTATCAATGCAAAAATAAGTTTTAAAAACGGTCGTTTTCCGGGAGCAGTCATTTTAATGATGCATAAAGTGAAAAAAAAAAAGTCAAATATTCCTTTAAATATCGTACCTGGGGGGTGTCTAAAGTATGCCTGTGAAGTGCCACGTGTTTCCCGTGTTTAGAACTGTCCCTGCACAAAATGACACTTCTAAAGGAAAAAAAAGCCATTTAAAACTGCTTGCGGCTTTAATGTAATGTCTGGTCCCGGTAATATGGATGAAAATCTTTAAGAAAAATGGCATAGCTACCCCATGACCCCCCCCCTACCCCAGCCCATTACCAGCCCCTTTGGGTCTTGTATGGATATTAAGGGGAACCCCGCACATAAAATAAAAAAGGCCCTATATACTCTGAACAGCCGTATACAGGCGGTGCATACAAGACAGGGACTGTAGGTTTGTTCTTATGTAGAATCTGTTTGTAATTTTGAACAGGTACATTGTTGAAGTGTAGCTCCAGACCAAAAATCTATTTTTAAACTTTTTGGAAAACATAGGTAAGGGTTATCACCCCTGTAACATTTGTTTTGCTGTCTGTGCCCCTGTTCAGAACATTTCACCTCACTTTCCGTCCTAATGACAACTGTTTTTGAAATGTGGTGTTTTTCTTGAAACAAGGATTGCTGATAAAGCATCAGTACAGAGGAGACACCTTTCTCCCATATTTATTCTTACAGGAGAGAATTTTCCTTCCTAGTGGTAGATTTCCTCTCACTTCCTGTTGTCTTCTTGCGTTTGCAAGTAGGAGTCGTTTGTAAGTTGGATGTTTGAAAGTAGGGACCTGCCGTATATACTCTGCAGAAATAGGCCCCTTAGTTGTTGGTGTTGGCACAACACTGTAAGCACTCACAGTTACTCTTGGTTGGTGCTGGAACGCCCTGCTGTCAACTATTATATCAGGAATTTTAATTACATATAATTGTTGAACAGTGGTAGTAAAAATTGGGCCTTTGATGGTGGTGCTGGTGCCACAACACTGTAAGCCCTGACAGTTACTCTTGGTGGGTGCAGCAATGGGCCCTGCTGTGAATTATTAGATCAAGAATTGTAATTACATGCCCCTGTTGAACAGGGGCTGAAAAATTGGGCCTTAGGCACTGGTGGCACAACACTGCAACCCTTCACAGATACTGTACTTGGAGCACAGCAATGAGCCCTGTTGCAAAGTATTGCTTCAAAAATTGTAATGACACGCCCCTGTTAAACAGGGGCTGAAAAATTGGGCCTTAGGCACTGGTGGCACAACACTGCAACTCCTCACAGATACTGTACTTGGAGCACAGCAATGAGCCCTGTTGCAAAGTATTGCTTCAAAAATTGTAATTACACGCCCCTGTTAAACAGGGGCTGAAAAATTGGGCGTTAGGCACTGGTGGCGGCACCCATAAACAAAAATGATCTTCCAAGCTATCATCATCAATCGTATCATTGAGGACTCGGAGGAGGAGGATAGCCAGTCAACATAACAGCACAGGCACTCAGCATCAGCATCAGTCTTGAAGGGATGTGACATTTTAAAATCAATTAGTCTGTTATATCAGCATCAGGTGTGTGGTAGCTGGTGGTGATCCAAGACTGGTTCATCTTGATGAAAGTCAGTCGATCAACCGAGTCGGTGGACAGGCGCACCCTGTGATCCGTGACAAATCCTCCAGCAGCACTGAATGTGCGTTCCGAAAGAACGCTGGATGCAGGACAGGCCAGTAGCTCAATTGCATACTGTGCAAGCTCTGGCCAGTGATCCATCCTCAAGACCCAGTAAGCCAGAGGATTTTCGGTGGGGAAGGTGTCCAAGTCTGACCTTGCCCCTAGATATTCCTGCACCATGTTTATCAGACGCTGGCGATGGTTGCTGGAACCGATCATACTTTGGGGCTGCGGACTAAAGAATTGTCTGAACGCATCGGTCAGACGGCCACCTTCCCCACCGCTCCTTCTTTGACTGGCCGAAGCCTCAGCAACTCGTTGTCCAGGACCAGGAGTTTGCAACCTCCCAGTCTCTGGGAACGCGTTGCACAGACCTTTCTGCAAGGCCTCCCGGAGTTGTCTCATCCTCTGCTCCCTCTGCGACGGTAACATAAGGTCCGCAACCTTACCCTTGTACCGTGGATCAAGGAGAGTGGCCAGCCAGTAATGGTCCCTCTCCTTGATCCGAAGAATACGAGGATCCTTCCGCAGACTTTGCAGGATCAGGGAGGCCATGCAGCGTAGGTTTGCTGAGGCATTCGCTCCGGAGTCCTCTGGGTCACTAAGGACGACATGATCCGCAGCCACCTCCTCCCAGCCACGTACAAGTCCACTGGTTTCTTGGGACTGTAAATCATCCCTAAAAGACTGCTGCTGATGATGCTGAGTGCCAGCCTCCACCTCCATGCTGACACAATCCTCCTCCTCCTCCTCCTCCTCCTCCTCCTCTTCCTGTGCGATGGGTGGGACAGAAGGAACACTGTCTGGGTAAAGGGGGCCTTGAGAGGCAAGGAAGTCCTCCTCTTCCTGCCTCTGTTCTGCCTCAAGTGCCCTGTCCATTATTCCACGCAGCGTGTGCTCCAACAGGTGGACAAGAGGTACAGTGTCACTGATGCATGCACTGTCACTGCTCACCATCCTCGTGGCCTCCTCAAATGGTGCCAGGACAGTGCATGCATCCCTGATCATGCCCCACTGGCGTGGAGAAAAAAAACCAAGCTCCCCTGACCCTGTCCTGGTGCCGTAGTCGCACAGGTACTCATTGATGGCCCTCTGCTGCGTGTGCAGCCGCTGCAGCATGGCCAACGTTGAGTTCCACCTGGTGGGCATGTCACATATAAGGCGGTTCTTGGGCAGGTTCAACTCCTTTTGCAGCTCAGCCAGGCGAGCACTGGCATTATAAGATCTGCGGAAATGCACACAGACTTTCCTGGCCTGCCTCAGGACATCCTGTAAGCCCGGGTACCTGCCCAAGAAGCGCTGCACCACCAGGTTAAGGACGTGAGCCACACAGGGCACATGGGTCAGTTGTCCCTGTCGGAGGGCGGAGAGGAGGTTGGTGCCATTGTCGCAAACCACCATTCCTGGCTTAAGCTGGCGTGGCGTCAACCACCTCTCGGCCTGGCCCTGCAGAGCAGACAGGACCTCTGCCCCAGTGTGGCTTCTGTCCCCCAAACACACCAGCGCAAGCACGGCATGGCATCTTTTTGCCTGCGTACTTGCGTAGCCCCGTGAACGGCTACGGAGCACCGCTGGTTCATAGGACAAACCACAGGAAGAGGCCATGGAGGAAGAAGAAGAGGAGGGGGTGGAGGAGAGAGGTGTGTCACAACCAGTAGTAGCATTTTGGAGGCGTGGCGGTGGGACAACCTCCAACACTACTGCACCTTGTCCTGAATCCTTCCCAGCTGCCAAAAGAGTGACCCAATGGGCCGTGAAAGAAAGGTAACGTCCCTGTCCATGCCTGCTGGACCATGAGTCAGCGGTAATATGCACCTTACCGCTGACCGCCCTGTCCAGCGAGGCCAAGACATTGCCTTCCACATGCCGGTAGAGAGCCGGAATAGCCTTCCGTGAGAAAAAGTGGCGTTTGGGAACCTGCCACTGAGGAACCGCACATTGCACAAACTCACGGAAGGGGGCCGAGTCTACCAACTGAAAAGGCAGCAGTTGAAGCGCTAGCAATTTAGCCAAGCTAGCATTCAACCGCTGGGCATGTGGATGGCTGGGAGTGAACTTCTTTCGACGGTCCAGCAGCTGGGGCAGGGAAATTTGCCTGCTAGAATCGGACGTCGGTGTACTGCTAGCAGAGTGGGCGCAAGTACTTGGCTGTGACACACCTAATTCTACACCTTCATTCCTCTCAGTGCATGTTTCAGAGAGGACTGAAGTTATAGTGGGGTTGGAGATCCCAGCTGATGCGGTGCAAGGAGAGGTCCACTTTGTTCTTTGGTGTGGGTCTTTGAGGTAGGCTTGCCAACGAGCTGCATGGCAGGTCAACATATGTCTGGTCAGGCATGTGGTACCCAAGCGGCTGATGTTTTGGCCACGCGATATACGCTTGAGACATATGTTGCAAACAGCAGCTGTGCGATCTGATGCACTAGCCTCAAAAAAGGCCCACACCAAAGAACTTTTTGAATGACGGGCAGAGGCAGCGCCCTGCACAGGCGGAGCTCTGCGGTGTGATTCCGTCGGTGTACTGCCCTTACGCTGGCCACCAAAGGGCATCCTGCCTCGTTGGAGATGTGCCTCCTCCTCATCCTCCTCCTCCTCCTCTCTCCTATTAGGCACCCACGTGGAGTCATTGACCTCATCATCCCCTCCCTCCTCATCACTGGAGCCAATCTGGCAGTATGCTGCAGCTGCTGGAACATGACTGCCAGATTGGTGTCCTTCTTGAGCATCCCCTCTGTCTGCTCTCACGCTACTGCCTTCCTCTAGCTGGGTTTCATCATCAGACCCTTCGAAACGCTGGGCATCCTCCTGGAGCATGTACCCAACACTGTGCTGAAACAGTTCGGGGGACTCCTCAGGAGGAGGACATGGTGGGTCTAGGGAAGGAGTGACTGATGATTTGTCTGACATTGATACCAGGGAAGACGACGCTTTGGCAGCTGCTTTTCCAGTACCCTGAGCCTGGGTGAGAGAGGATGAGGAGGAGGAGGAGGGCTTGGTCATCCACTCTACCAAGTCTTCGGCATGATGTGGCTCAACATGTCCAGCTGCCGAAAAGAAGGACAAGCGTGTCCCATGGCCATGTGCTGATGACAATGCACCGCGTCCACGACCAGCACTGTTGCCCCCAGACACAGAGCCTGCTTGCCCTCTTTTATTGCCTCCTGACTGTCTGCCTCTCCTTGTTTGCCTTCCAGACATTCTAATAGATGGCCTGCAGGGAGATGGGAAAAAAGCAATAAGGGCTACCTTGAGGTGTCCTTCTCTGTCCCTTGAAACAAGGACTTTCACAGTGAAAGAAACTGACACTGTCCCTACCTAGAGTTTTCTGTCCCTAGAATAAATGTTTTTTTTAATCACAATATAGCACAAGGACAATTCACTCAATGTCTCTCCAGGTCCCTGGAAACAAGGACTTGCAGAGTGAAAGAAACTGACACTGTCCCTACCTAGAGTTTTCTGTCCCTAGAATAAATGTTTTTTTTAAGCACAATATAGCACAAGGACAATTAACTCACTGTCCTTACAGGTCCCTGGAAACAAGGACTTGCAGAGTGAAAAAAAAAAAACACTCTCCCTACCTACAGTTTTCTGTCCCTAGAAAAAATGTTTTTTTTAAGCACAATATAGCACAAGGACAATTAACTCACTGTCCTTACAGGTCCCTGGAAACAAGGACTTGCAGAGTGAAAGAAAAAAAACACTCTCCCTACCTACAGTTTTCTGTCCCTAGAAAAAATGTTTTTTTTAATCACAATATAGCACAAGGAAAATTAACTCACTGTCCTTACAGGTCCCTGGAAACAAGGACTTGCAGAGTGAAAGAAAAAAAACACTCTCCCTACCTACAGTTTTCTGTCCCTAGAAAAAATGTTTTTTTTAATCACAATATAGCACAAGGAAAATTAACTCACTGTCCTTACAGGTCCCTGGAAACAAGGACTTGCAGAGTGAAAGAAACTGACACTGTCCCTACCTAGAGTTTTCTGTCCCTAGAATAAATGTTTTTTTTAAGCACAATATAGCACAAGGACAATTAACTCACTGTCCTTACAGGTCCCTGGAAACAAGGACTTGCAGAGTGAAAGAAAAAAAACACTCTCCCTACCTACAGTTTTCTGTCCCTAGAAAAAATGTTTTTTTTAATCACAATATAGCACAAGGAAAATTAACTCACTGTCCTTACAGGTCCCTGGAAACAAGGACTTGCAGAGTGAAAGAAAAAAAACACTCTCCCTACCTACAGTTTTCTGTCCCTAGAAAAAATGTTTTTTTTAATCACAATATAGCACAAGGAAAATTAACTCACTGTCCTTACAGGTCCCTGGAAACAAGGACTTGCAGAGTGAAAGAAACTGACACTGTCCCTACCTAGAGTTTTCTGTCCCTAGAATAAATGTTTTTTTTAAGCACAATATAGCACAAGGACAATTAACTCACTGTCCTTACAGGTCCCTGGAAACAAGGACTTGCAGAGTGAAAGAAAAAAAACACTCTCCCTACCTACAGTTTTCTGTCCCTAGAAAAAATGTTTTTTTTAAGCACAATATAGCACAAGGAAAATTAACTCACTGTCCTTACAGGTCCCTGGAAACAAGGACTTGCAGAGTGAAAGAAAAAAAACACTCTCCCTACCTACAGTTTTCTGTCCCTAGAAAAAATGTTTTTTTTAATCACAATATAGCACAAGGAAAATTAACTCACTGTCCTTACAGGTCCCTGGAAACAAGGACTTGCAGAGTGAAAGAAACTGACACTGTCCCTACCTAGAGTTTTCTGTCCCTAGAATAAATGTTTTTTTTAATCACAATATAGCACAAGGACAATTAACTCACTGTCCTTACAGGTCCCTGGAAACAAGGACTTGCAGAGTGAAAGAAACTGACACTGTCCCTACCTAGAGTTTTCTGTCCCTAGAATAAATGTTTTTTTTAAGCACAATATAGCACAAGGACAATTAACTCACTGTCCTTACAGGTCCCTGGAAACAAGGACTTGCAGAGTGAAAGAAAAAAAACACTCTCCCTACCTACAGTTTTCTGTCCCTAGAAAAAATGTTTTTTTTAAGCACAATATAGCACAAGTAAAATTAACTCACTGTCCTTACAGGTCCCTGGAAACAAGGACTTGCAGAGTGAAAGAAAAAAAACACTCTCCCTACCTACAGTTTTCTGTCCCTAGAAAAAATGTTTTTTTTAATCACAATACAGCACAAGGAAAATTAACTCACTGTCCTTACAGGTCCCTGGAAACAAGGACTTGCAGAGTGAAAGAAACTGACACTGTCCCTACCTAGAGTTTTCTGTCCCTAGAATAAATGTTTTTTTTAAGCACAATATAGCACAAGGACAATTAACTCACTGTCCTTACAGGTCCCTGGAAACAAGGACTTGCAGAGTGAAAGAAAAAAAACACTCTCCCTACCTACAGTTTTCTGTCCCTAGAAAAAATGTTTTTTTTAATCACAATATAGCACAAGGAAAATTAACTCACTGTCCTTACAGGTCCCTGGAAACAAGGACTTGCAGAGTGAAAGAAAAAAAACACTCTCCCTACCTACAGTTTTCTGTCCCTAGAAAAAATGTTTTTTTTAATCACAATATAGCACAAGGAAAATTAACTCACTGTCCTTACAGGTCCCTGGAAACAAGGACTTGCAGAGTGAAAGAAACTGACACTGTCCCTACCTAGAGTTTTCTGTCCCTAGAATAAATGTTTTTTTTAAGCACAATATAGCACAAGGACAATTAACTCACTGTCCTTACAGGTCCCTGGAAACAAGGACTTGCAGAGTGAAAGAAAAAAAACACTCTCCCTACCTACAGTTTTCTGTCCCTAGAAAAAATGTTTTTTTTAATCACAATATAGCACAAGGAAAATTAACTCACTGTCCTTACAGGTCCCTGGAAACAAGGACTTGCAGAGTGAAAGAAAAAAAACACTCTCCCTACCTACAGTTTTCTGTCCCTAGAAAAAATGTTTTTTTTAATCACAATATAGCACAAGGAAAATTAACTCACTGTCCTTACAGGTCCCTGGAAACAAGGACTTGCAGAGTGAAAGAAACTGACACTGTCCCTACCTAGAGTTTTCTGTCCCTAGAATAAATGTTTTTTTTAAGCACAATATAGCACAAGGACAATTAACTCACTGTCCTTACAGGTCCCTGGAAACAAGGACTTGCAGAGTGAAAGAAAAAAAACACTCTCCCTACCTACAGTTTTCTGTCCCTAGAAAAAATGTTTTTTTTAAGCACAATATAGCACAAGTAAAATTAACTCACTGTCCTTACAGGTCCCTGGAAACAAGGACTTGCAGAGTGAAAGAAAAAAAACACTCTCCCTACCTACAGTTTTCTGTCCCTAGAAAAAATGTTTTTTTTAATCACAATATAGCACAAGGAAAATTAACTCACTGTCCTTACAGGTCCCTGGAAACAAGGACTTGCAGAGTGAAAGAAACTGACACTGTCCCTACCTAGAGTTTTCTGTCCCTAGAATAAATGTTTTTTTTAATCACAATATAGCACAAGGACAATTAACTCACTGTCCTTACAGGTCCCTGGAAACAAGGACTTGCAGAGTGAAAGAAACTGACACTGTCCCTACCTAGAGTTTTCTGTCCCTAGAATAAATGTTTTTTTTAAGCACAATATAGCACAAGGACAATTAACTCACTGTCCTTACAGGTCCCTGGAAACAAGGACTTGCAGAGTGAAAGAAAAAAAACACTCTCCCTACCTACAGTTTTCTGTCCCTAGAAAAAATGTTTTTTTTAAGCACAATATAGCACAAGTAAAATTAACTCACTGTCCTTACAGGTCCCTGGAAACAAGGACTTGCAGAGTGAAAGAAAAAAAACACTCTCCCTACCTACAGTTTTCTGTCCCTAGAAAAAATGTTTTTTTTAATCACAATACAGCACAAGGAAAATTAACTCACTGTCCTTACAGGTCCCTGGAAACAAGGACTTGCAGAGTGAAAGAAACTGACACTGTCCCTACCTAGAGTTTTCTGTCCCTAGAATAAATGTTTTTTTTAATCACAATATAGCACAAGGAAAATTAACTCACTGTCCTTACAGGTCCCTGGAAACAAGGACTTGCAGAGTGAAAGAAACTGACACTGTCCCTACCTAGAGTTTTCTGTCCCTAGAATAAATGTTTTTTTTAAGCACAATATAGCACAAGGACAATTAACTCACTGTCCTTACAGGTCCCTGGAAACAAGGACTTGCAGAGTGAAAAAAAAAAAACACTCTCCCTACCTAGAGTTTTCTGTCCCTAGAAAAAATGTTTTTTTTAAGCACAATATAGCACAAGGACAATTAACTCACTGTCCTTACAGGTCCCTGGAAACAAGGACTTGCAGAGTGAAAGAAAAAAAACACTCTCCCTACCTAGAGTTTTCTGTCCCTAGAAAAAATGTTTTTTTTAATCACAATATAGCACAAGGACAATTAACTCACTGTCCTTACAGGTCCCTGGAAACAAGGACTTGCAGAGTGAAAGAAAAAAAACACTCTCCCTACCTACAGTTTTCTGTCCCTAGAAAAAATGTTTTTTTTAATCACAATATAGCACAAGGAAAATTAACTCACTGTCCTTACAGGTCCCTGGAAACAAGGACTTGCAGAGTGAAAGAAACTGACACTGTCCCTACCTAGAGTTTTCTGTCCCTAGAATAAATGTTTTTTTTAATCACAATATAGCACAAGGAAAATTAACTCACTGTCCTTACAGGTCCCTGGAAACAAGGACTTGCAGAGTGAAAGAAACTGACACTGTCCCTACCTAGAGTTTTCTGTCCCTAGAATAAATGTTTTTTTTAAGCACAATATAGCACAAGGACAATTAACTCACTGTCCTTACAGGTCCCTGGAAACAAGGACTTGCAGAGTGAAAAAAAAAAAACACTCTCCCTACCTAGAGTTTTCTGTCCCTAGAAAAAATGTTTTTTTTAAGCACAATATAGCACAAGGACAATTAACTCACTGTCCTTACAGGTCCCTGGAAACAAGGACTTGCAGAGTGAAAGAAAAAAAACACTCTCCCTACCTAGAGTTTTCTGTCCCTAGAAAAAATGTTTTTTTTAATCACAATATAGCACAAGGAAAATTAACTCACTGTCCTTACAGGTCCCTGGAAACAAGGACTTGCAGAGTGAAAGAAAAAAAAACACTCTCCCTACCTACAGTTTTCTGTCCCTAGAAAAAATGTTTTTTTTAATCACAATATAGCACAAGGAAAATTAACTCACTGTCCTTACAGGTCCCTGGAAACAAGGACTTGCAGAGTGAAAGAAACTGACACTGTCCCTACCTAGAGTTTTCTGTCCCTAGAATAAATGTTTTTTTTAATCACAATATAGCACAAGGAAAATTAACTCACTGTCCTTACAGGTCCCTGGAAACAAGGACTTGCAGAGTGAAAGAAACTGACACTGTCCCTACCTAGAGTTTTCTGTCCCTAGAATAAATGTTTTTTTTAAGCACAATATAGCACAAGGACAATTAACTCACTGTCCTTACAGGTCCCTGGAAACAAGGACTTGCAGAGTGAAAGAAAAAAAACACTCTCCCTACCTACAGTTTTCTGTCCCTAGAAAAAATGTTTTTTTTAATCACAATATAGCACAAGGAAAATTAACTCACTGTCCTTACAGGTCCCTGGAAACAAGGACTTGCAGAGTGAAAGAAACTGACACTGTCCCTACCTAGAGTTTTCTGTCCCTAGAATAAATGTTTTTTTTAATCACAATATAGCACAAGGACAATTAACTCACTGTCCTTACAGGTCCCTGGAAACAAGGACTTGCAGAGTGAAAGAAACTGACACTGTCCCTACCTAGAGTTTTCTGTCCCTAGAATAAATGTTTTTTTTAAGCACAATATAGCACAAGGACAATTAACTCACTGTCCTTACAGGTCCCTGGAAACAAGGACTTGCAGAGTGAAAGAAAAAAAACACTCTCCCTACCTACAGTTTTCTGTCCCTAGAAAAAATGTTTTTTTTAATCACAATATAGCACAAGGAAAATTAACTCACTGTCCTTACAGGTCCCTGGAAACAAGGACTTGCAGAGTGAAAGAAACTGACACTGTCCCTACCTAGAGTTTTCTGTCCCTAGAATAAATGTTTTTTTTAATCACAATATAGCACAAGGACAATTAACTCACTGTCCTTACAGGTCCCTGGAAACAAGGACTTGCAGAGTGAAAGAAACTGACACTGTCCCTACCTAGAGTTTTCTGTCCCTAGAATAAATGTTTTTTTTAAGCACAATATAGCACAAGGACAATTAACTCACTGTCCTTACAGGTCCCTGGAAACAAGGACTTGCAGAGTGAAAGAAACTGACACTGTCCCTACCTAGAGTTTTCTGTCCCTAGAATAAATGTTTTTTTTAAGCACACTATAGCAGAAGCACAAAACACACTGACACTCTCCCTACCTATCCTTCTCTTTCCCTAAACTAAAGGAATCCAGGTTAAGCAAGAAAGAAATAACAGTCACTGTCCCTGCCTATGCTACTCTATCCCTGCTCCGGAACACACTACACTAGGCCGCCGTGCTGGCGGCCTTTTATAGTGTGGGGCGTGTACTAAACACCCTCAGCAATAATTGGCCACAGGCATCCTGCCTGTGGCCAATCATTGCTCTCCTCGCTGCCGGCGCTGTGATTGGCCAAGCATGCGGGGTCACAGTGCATGCTTGGCCAATCACAGCGCCTGGATGACACTGCGATGGCGTAGTGCATTGTGGGCCGTTCGCGTCACTCGAATTTGGCGCGAACGGCCCAAATCGTTCGATCTTCGTCGAACGATCGAACAGCCAATGTTCGAGTCGAACGTATGTTCGACTCGAACACGAAGCTCATCCCTACTCACAGTCTATCCCATCCAAATACTCAAAAAAAAGTCTTTAAAATGGTTAACTCTTATGCTGCCTACACACGCTCGGAATTTCCGACAACAAATGTTCGACGGGAGCTTGTTGTCGGAAATTCTGACCGTGTGTAGGCTCCATCGGACATTTGCTGTTGGAATTTCTGACAACAAAAATTTGAGAGCTGGATCTCAAATTTTCCGACAACAAAATCCGTTCTCGTAAATTCCGAGGGTGTGTAGACAATTCCGACGCACAAAAGAAAAAACACGCATGCTCTGAATCAAGTACGAGATGGAAGTGCTCGGTCTGGTAAAACTAGCGTTCGTAATGGAGATGCAAATCTTTTAATCTTTTAATGCAGCGCATTCTTTTCTTCTTTATAATGCTAGAATAATAAAGTTGTTTTGCTGCTGATATTCACACAGAGTTCTGACAAACTGATTTCTTTATTATTTCTCGTGATCTCCTGAATAATCTTTTTATTTTTTAACTGAAAAGCACGAGGCTGAAAAGCGTGAATCGTCTATCACCAAACTTCTACTAACCCGAGATTAGCAGAAGGAGCCCAAAGGGTGGCGCACTTGGTATTGAACTTCCCTTTTATCGTGTCGTTGTACGTGACCGCGTTCTTGGCGATCGGAATTTCCGACAACATTTGTGTGACCGTGTGTATGCAAGACAAATTTGCGCCAACATCAGTCGGGAAAAAAATCCACGGTTTTGTTGTCGGAATGTCCGATCGTGTGTACGCGGTATAAGGCCGATTTTGCTAGGCATATATAGAATGAACCAGTAAGAATCAACACTAGTTTATTTTGGCAGAGACGTTCGGTTTTTGGAGCGGTATTTGTTAAATTAACATTAACTGGTAGAGATTCAGATAAATGGAGGTACACTCAATTACAGCATTTTACACAAGCACTGCCACAACCGCTACGGGGAAAAGGACACATGAGGACAATAGAGACATTTTTTCACTCTCCCCTTAGTTTAAAGCAAAGTATATCCAAAATTTATAGGATACTATCTAAAGAAATAGAACCAGAATTCCCTCCATACCTGGGGAAATGGGAAGAGGAGATAGGCCCGCTCACAGATGAGGAACACAGAAGGAAAATTCTGAGAATGGCGTGCTATTCCTCAGGAGATACAAAGACAATTGAAATGTGCCACAAACTCCTGGTGAGATGGTATGTAACCCCCCAGGGGGCATATAGGATCGGGGCAGAGGGGCCCTCAACCTGTTGGAGGGGATGTGACGCCCCGGGAACCTTTGCGCACCTCTGGTGTAAATGCATAAAGATCCACCCTATTGGGGTGGAGTCCTGGCAGCAGGGATGAGCCGAACACCCCCCTGTTCGGTTCGCACCAGAACCTGCGAACAGACAGAATGTTCGCGTGAACTTTAGAACCCTATTAAATACAATGGACTCGAACGTTCGAAATCTAAAGTGCTACTTATAAAGGCTAATATGCAATTTATTGTCCTAAAAAGTGTTTGGGGACCCGGGTCCTGCCCCAGGGGACATGTATCAATGCAAAAAAAGGTTCAAAAAATAGACATTTTTACGGGAGCGGTGATTTTAATAATGCTTAAAATGAAAAAATAAAAGTGAAATATTCCTTTAAACTTCGTACCTGGGGGGTGTGTATGATATGCATGTAAAGTGGCGCATGTTTCCCGTGTTTAGAACTGTCCCTGCACAAAATGTCATTTTTGAAGGAAAAAAAGTAATTTAAAACTCACTCACGGCTATTAATGAATTGTCGGCTCCCGACAATACATACAAAAGTCATTGATAAAAAAAAAAAAAAAAAAGCGTGGGGGTTCCCCCAAATTCAATTACCAGGCCCTTCAGGTCTGGAATGGATATTAAGGGGAACCCTACCGCAAATTTAAAAAAAAAATGGTGTGGGGTTCCCCCTAAATATCCATACCAGGCCCTTCAGATCTGGCATGGATTTTAAGGGGAACTCCACCCCAAATGTAAAAAAAAAATGGCGTGGAGTCCCCCCAAAAATCCATACCAGACCCTTATCCGAGCACGCAACCTGGCCGGCCGCAGGGGAAGAGGGGGGGATGAGAGAGCGGCCCCCCCTCCCTCCTGAACCGTACCAGGCCACATGCCCTCAACATGGGGAGGATGTCCCCATGTTGATGGGGACAGGGGCCTCATCCCCACAACCCTTGCCTGGTGGTTGTGGGGGTCTGCGGGCGGGGGGCTTATCGGAATCTGGAAGACCCCTTTAACAAAGGGGACCCCCAGATCCCGCCCCCCCATGTGAATTGGTAAGGGGTACATTGTACCCCTACCATTTCATGAAGAAAGTGTCAAAAAATGTAAAAAAAAACCACACCAACACCTTGGAAAAGTCCTTTATTAAAAAAAAATAAAAAAAAAAATAACATTCCAGCGATGAAATCCAGTGTCCCGCGGCGATCCCGATGTCCAGCGCTGTCCGTCATTGGTTGTGCCTGAGCGGACCTGATGTGGAACTTCCTCTGCAGTGTTTTAAATGTATAGACCCGCCCCTTCTAAAGTTCCCCATCAGGTCCGCTCAGCGGACCAGATGCGGAACGCGAGAAGGGGCGGGTCTATACATGAATTACACAGTAAAAGGAAGTTCCCCATCAGGTCCGCCCCCTCAGTATGTCAGACCGCGCCTACGTCATTGGCCTGAGCGGACCTGATGGGGAACTTCCTTCACTGTGTAAATTTAAATTACACAGTGAAGGAAGTTCCCCGCTCAGGCCAATGACGCAGGCGGGGTCTGACATACCGAGGGGGCGGACCTGATGGGAACTTCCTTCACTGTGTAATACGTGAATAGACCCGCCCCTTCTAAAGTTCCCCATCAGGTCCGCTAAGCGTACCAGATGTGGAACATGAGAAGGGGCGGGTCTATTCACGTATTACACAGTGAAGGAAGTTCCCATCAGGTCCGCCCCCTCGTAGAGCGGACCTGATGGGGAACGTCCTTCACTGTGTAATACATGAATAGACCCGCCCCTTCTCACGTTCCGCATCTGGTCCACTGAGCGGACCTGATGGGGAACTTTAGAAGGAGCGGGTCCATACATTTAAAACACTGCGGAGGAAGTTCCCCATCAGGTCCGCTCAGGCACAACCAATGACGGACAGCGCTGGACATCGGGATTGCCGCGGGACACTGGATTTCATCGCTGGAATGTTTTTTTTTTTTTAATAAAGGACTTTTCCAAGGTGTTGGTGTGGTTTTTTTTACATTTTTTGACACTTTCTTCGTGAAATGGTAGGGGTACAATGTACCCCTTACCAATTCACATAGGGGGGGCCGGGATCTGGGGGTCCCCTTTGTTGAAGGGGTCTTCCAGATTCCGATAAGCCCTCCACAACCACCGGGCAAGGGTTGTGGGGATGAGGCCTTTGTCCCCATCAACATGGGGACATCCTCCCCATGTTGAGGGCATGTGGCCTGGTACGGTTCAGGAGGGAGGGGGGCCGCTCTCTCTTCCCCCCCTCTTCCCCTGCGGCCGGCCAGGTTGCGTGCTCGGATAAGGGTCTGGTATGGATTTTTGGGGGGACTCCAGGCCATTTTATTTTAAATTTGAGGTGGAGTTCCCCTTAAAATCCATGCCAGATCTGAAGGGCCTGGTATGGATATTTAGGGGGAACCCCACGCCATTTTTTTTAAAATTTGCGGCGGGGTTCCCCTTAATATCCATTCCAGACCTGAAGGGCCTGGTAATTGAATTTGGGGCAATTTTCTATGTATTGATAAAAGCCGACAATTCATTAATAGCCGCGAGTGAGTTTTAAATGACTTTTTTTCCTTCAGAAATGACACTTTGTGCAGGGACAGTTCTAAGCAAGGGAAACAAGCGCTACTTTACATGCATATCATACACACCCCCCAGGTACGAAATTTAAAGGAATATTTCACTTTTATTGTTTCAATTTAATCATTATTAAAATCACTGCTCCTAAAAAAACAGCAGTTTTTTTTACTTTTTTTTGCATTGATACATGTCCCCTGGGGCAGGACCCGGGTCCCCAAACACTTTTTAGGACAATAACTTGCATATAAGCCTTTATAATTAGCACTTTAGATTTCTCCCATAGACTTTTCGAATTTGCCGCGAACACCCCAAATTGTTCGTTGTTCGGCAAACAGGCAATGTTCGAGTCGAACGTGAAGCTCATCCCTACCTGGCAGCAATCTACCAAATCACAGGAGAACAGATCCAGAAGAATGCCTGGAACTGCCTATTTCACGATACAAGGAAACCGGCCCCCTAATATAAGAACACCTTAGTTCCATTTCTCTTAAATGCGTCCAAAAGCCTGATCCCGAGTCTCTGGAGGTCTCATGAAGTCCCCAGTATGAAGGACTGGGTTGCAAGTGTTGAACTGACAAGAGTTATAGAAGAAACTATCCACATAGAAGACGACTCATTGGAGAGATTCCGGAATATATGGGGGAAATGGCAGGAGTTCAGGGAGTCGGGAATTTAGAGGATCTGTGAAGGCAGGGAACTAAGGATGGGGTTTTTTGTTTTTTTTGGGAGGGTTGTTTAAGGGTAGGGGGAATAAGGGTAGAGGGTATGGATGAAGGAATAGGATGTTTTTTAACATGTGACTATGTTTTCTATGGCTTTATAATAAAAATAAAAAGTGAATATTCAAAACTGGTGGAGATTCTATGTAGCCTAATATTTACATTGTGTTGACCACCCCATATATATTACCTCACATCTTTTTTACCCAAATTGAAATTGGGGTCTTTTTTTTTTTAAAAGGTCAGCACATGTGCAACACTACAAGGTACTTAGAATTGTGTATAAATAATAAAAAAAAAATATTTAGATAAAATTACATAAAAATATAGGGGCCTCCAATACTTTGTTTGGATAAAATAGTCCCAAAAAGGCTAAGTAGTTACCCTATGTGGACATCCACGTCTTCAGTCCAGTATTTTTCAAACATACGGTTTCTCTTTGTTAAGATCAGGGCACAGGTTTGTAGACAGAGAAAGGTTCACGTGTGTGTGTGTGCCCCACACCACCACCCCGCAGAGGATCCCACAATCTCCAGCCCAGATTGTCATTTAGCGGAAAGCCTGTAATGAACTTTCTTCTGGAGTTCTTCACAGTGTGGTGAGGTGTTAGGAGGTTGGCGGACCCATGACAGACCATTTTATGTCTTCATGTTGAAAATACTGCCCTCCCAGACCTTATTCACCCCCTTTCATGTATTTAAAGGTTTCAATCATGTCTCCCCTTTCCCTTCTTGCCTCCAGACTGTACAAATTAAATTCCTGAAGTCTCTCTTGCTGTATTTTATCCCTAAAGCCTCGTACACATGAACGAGTTTCTCGGCAAGAAACGACAAGAAAACTGCCGAGATAGCTTTCTTGCCGAGAAAATCGTTCGTGTGCATGGTTTCTCATCAAGAAAACCGACAAGAATCTCGACGAGAAATATAGAGAACCTGCTCTCTATTTTCTCGTCGAGATTCTCGTCAGCCTGTTTCTCGACGAGAAAATTGTGTGTGTGTACACTTACCTGTTGTCAGGGTCACCTGTGGCCAGGTGACAGATGCACACCGTAGGGGGACAGGAGTGCACCGCGAGGTAGTGAACCCTATGGCTGGCTTCTGTGGATAGGAAACTGGGTGGTTGTGGAAAGCGGGACCAGAGGAGCACAACCGGGATCCCAACGGAAGCGAGAGCCAAGATTCCCCAGGGCGCGGAGTCTAAGACCCAGCTGGTCTTCTCCAGGGCCTCTAGTGGTGAGGATGTTACGCTGCAGGCTGGGACCAGGTCGCGGCCCCTGGAGTTTCCTAGCTCACGCCCCGTAGGATAAGGGGAAGCAGCAGCACACGATAGAGAGAACCGAATAACAAGCCGAAGGTCAGGGGCCACAAGCAGACAAGGATAACGAAGAACGAGCCGAAGGTCAAGGGTCACGAGCAGACAGGGATGGTCGGGGACAAGCCAATAACGTAACAGAGAGACAGACGTAGCACACGGCAGGCAGGAACCCAAACACACAATGCCTAACAAACACGTTGATCAGCAAAGCAGGCTTGCAGTGCACAGGTTAATATAGTGTTCAGTGATAGGGCCTGGGGTGGAGTCAGGCTGGGAGGAGATTATAAAGGAAGCCAGGTGAAGGAGGTCTGGTCTCTAGATGAACACATGAGGAGGAAGGTAAGATGGCAGACAGACATTAATGCATATCCATGACAGTACCCTCCCTCTTACGAGGCCTCCCCCTTCCCCGCCTGGGCCCAGGTTTAGAGGGAAACTTCAGATGAAACTCCTTTAACAGACGAGGTGCAAAGACCTCAGATGCAGTGATCCAAGACCTCTCCTCAGGACCAAACCCTTTCCAATGAACGAGGTACTGAAGAACGCCTTTACAGAGTCGGGAGTCCAGAATTTGACTGATCTCGTACTCCTGATTATCCTCCGAGACAGGCGCCACGGTAGGAAGAGGACGAGAGAATTTATTGAGGACTAAAGGCTTTAGAAGAGCAACATGAAAGGAGTTAGTGATTTTAAGGCTCTTAGGAATCTGGAGTTTGAAACAAACCGGATTCAGTTTAGCAGTTACCGTGTATGGACCGATGAATCGTGGAGCAAACTTCAGAGAAGGAACTCGGAGCTTGATGTTCCTGGTAGAGAGCCAGACTTTGTCCCCTGGCTGAAGAGAAGGCGGTTTACGCCTGCGGCGGTCGGCAAAGCCTTTGAATTTTTCAGCAGCTGCCCGGAGGGAATCATGAACGTGACCCCAAACGGAATTGAGAGACTCCTGAACCGAAGCCAAAGCTGGAATGTCTGGAGAACAGATCATAGGAAGAGGAAGTTGAGGGTGTTTTCCATAAACTGTGAAAAAGGGTGTCTTCTGCGAACTGGTATTCACATGATTGTTATGGGAGAATTCTGCCCACGGGAGTAGAGAGGACCAATCGTCATGGTGAGAAGACACAAAGGTGCGAAGAAAGACCTCTAACTCCTGATTAACCCTCTCAGTCTGTCCATTGGATTGGGGATGGTAAGAAGAAGAAAAATCCAAGACAATATTGAGGGATTTGCAAAAGGCTCTCCAAAAACGAGACGTGAATTGGACTCCCCTGTCGGAAACAATATGAGAAGGGACCCCATGTAGGCGGAGAATTTCTCGAATGAAAATGGGAACCAAGGCAGGGGCAGAAGGAAGACCAGGAAGAGGAACAAAATGAGCCATCTTGGAGAATCGATCGATTACCACCCAAATGACTGTATTATTCTCAGACAGTGGGAGATCGGTGATAAAATCCATGGCAATATGGGCCCAGGGTTCCTTAGGAATAGGCAAGGGCATGAGGAGACCAGCAGGAGCTTGTGTGGAGGATTTGGACTGAGCACAGACATGACAAGCTTTAACGTAGTCTTTGACGTCTGAGCGGAGATTAGGCCACCAGTAGTGACGACTGATGAGTAGGAAGGATCGGAGGAATCCAGAATGCCCTGCCACCTTGGAATCATGTCCCCAACGAAGGATCTTAGCTCTTAGCTCAGTGGGGACAAAGGTCTTACCAGGCGGAATTTTAGACTTCAGGGTGGTAGAGTGGGCAACAATGCATGAGGTGGGAATGATCGGCTCAGGTTCAGGGGCGGACTCCTCGTCCAAAGTGTCAAATGACCTAGAGAGCGCATCAGCCCGACCGTTGCAGGAACCAGGTTTGTAGGTAATCGTGAAATTAAAACGGGCAAAGAAGAGACTCCACCTGGCCTGTCTAGGATTCAGACGTTTAGCATTCTGTAGATACTGTAAATTCTTGTGATCGGTAAAGATCGTTATGGAGTGAGGGGAACCCTCCAAGAGATGACGCCACTCCTCTAACGCCAATTTAATTGCGAGAAGTTCCCGATCACCGATGGCATAATTCCTCTCTGCCTGAGAAAATTTTTTGGAGAAGAACGCACATGGTTGGCGTCTCTTCTCAAAGATTTGAAGAAGCACAGCTCCCACCCCCATTGAGGAAGCGTCCACTTCAATAAAAAATGCATTCCCAGGATTTGGTCTCCTCAAGAGGGGGCCAGAAACAAAGGCCTGTTTCAGGTTGTGAAATGCAGAGACAGCTTCGGGAGGCCAGTCTCTGGCATTCACACCCTTCTTGGTCAAAGCGATAATAGGCGCGGCAATGGAAGAGTAATTCCTTATGAACTGCCTATAATAATTAGTGAAGCCAAGAAAGCGCTGTGTGGCCTTGAGGCTAGCAGGAAGAGGCCAGTTGGTGATAGCCAAGACCTTCCCAGGGTCCATACGAAGCCCCGAACATGAGACAAAGCACCCCAAAAACAGGACCTCAGAACATTCAAAGGAACATTTCTCCAGCTTGGCATAGAGATTGTTCTCTCTAAGACGTTGAAGTACAGTGCGGACATGGTTTCTGTGGACGAGCAGATTTTCAGAAAAGATCAGAATGTCATCCAGATAGATGACAACAAACTGGTACAGCAGATCTCTGAAGATTTCATTGACAAAGTTTTGAAACACGGCTGGAGCATTACACAGACCAAAAGGCATCACCAGATATTCGTAATGCCCGTCTCTAGTGTTAAATGCAGTCTTCCATTCGTCACCCTCCCGTATTCGAATGAGATTGTACGCGCCTCTGAGATCCAACTTGGTGAAAATGGAGGCACCCTTCAACCTATCGAATAGCTCAGATATTAAGGGTAAGGGGTATCGATTTTTAATAGTAACCGCATTTAAACCCCGATAATCGATGCAGGGTCTTAAGGTACCATCCTTTTTGGCAACAAAAAAGAACCCTGCCCCTGCAGGCGATGAGGATTTCCGGATGAACCCTCTCTCCAGATTCTCTGCTACATACTCCGACATGGCCTGGGTCTCTGGGATGGACAGAGGGTAGGTACGACCCCTGGGTAGAGTTGCTCCGGGGACAAGATCAATAGCACAGTCAAAAGACCTGTGGGGAGGAAGCACCTCAGCTGATTTTTTACAGAACACATCCCGGTAATCGCTGTATGCGGCGGGAAGATCAGAAGAAACAGAAGTGGCAGCAACCGGAAGACTCTCCTTGGGGGTCACCTTGAGAAGACACGACGAGAAACATGAGGAACCCCAGGCCAGGATCTGCCCAGAGACCCAGTCCACATGTGGAGAGTGGAGCTGTAGCCAAGGGAGGCCCAATACAACTGGGGTAGAGGCCTTGGGTAGAATAAGAAAGGATATCCACTCCTGGTGGAGAATCCCTACCGACATCCTAATGGGTAGCGTCTGGAAGCGAATAGGGCCCCCTGGGAGAACAGTGCCATCAATTGCCGAGACTACCAATGGGGTAGTGAGAGGTGAAAGGGTAAGCTTCATAGAAGAAGCAGTTCTCCAATCCATGAAATTGCCGGCAGCCCCGGAATCCAGGTATGCAAGGGTTGACTGAGGAGAAGTGCCTACATGAAGGGACACCGGCAAGAGCAGGCGAGAAGGTGATGTTTCTGGGTCCAATACTCCACCTTCCAAATGTATTAGACCCGAGCGTTTCCCGGACGAAGCGAGCAGGAGTCACGAAAATGACCCTTGCCCCCACAATAGAGGCACAAGCCCAGAGTTCTGCGCCTAGCACGTTCTTCGGGGGTTAGTCTGGTCCGGCCCAGCTGCATAGGTTCTTCAGCAGGTAGAGGATGCTCCACGGAATGAAGGGAGGGGAGCTCAGACTGGCTAGGACCCAGAGAGTGCTGGCGTCTTTTTTCTAAGGACCTCTCTTGAAAACGAATGTCGATCTGGTTGCATAATGAAATTACATCGTCCAGACCGACGGGAATGGCTCTTCCCGCTAATTCGTCTTTCACTCGGTCAGAGAGGCCATGTAAAAAGGTAGCGACCAGGGCCTCATTATTCCAGCTCAATTCAGCTGTGTGGATACGGAACTGAAGAGCATATTGCCCCACTGAACTAGATTCTTGGCGAAGACGTAAGACAGCACTAGCCGCTGAAGAAGCCCGAGCCGGCTCTTCGAAGATATTACGAAAGAGCTTCAAGAATTCGGACAGACTGGAAACCACCGGATCGTTCCTCTCCCACAGGGGGGCAGCCCAGGCCAAAGCTTCACCGGAGAGGAGGGAAATGATATAGGCTACCTTAGCCCGGTCAGATAGGAAGCTTTGAGGCTGAAGCTCAAAATGAATAGTGCATTGGCTGAGAAACCCCCTGCAGGCCTTGGAGTCCCCAGAGAAACGGAACGGAGCTGGCAATCTTAGTGAGTGTGAGGCTGCGACTGGTGCGATAGGTACAGCCGCTGGTTGTACTTGGGGTTGCGGATTCGGGGTTCCCAAGGAGACCTGAAGCTGCTCGAATCGAGAAGCCAGATCCTGGAGGAATCGCATCACCTGGGTCTGATTTGATTCCTGGGTCTCAAGTCTGCGAACTATGCCCTGCAATGGATCATCCGCGGGAAGCGGGATGTCAGCCGGGTTCATGGCTGATCAAACTGTCAGGGTCACCTGTGGCCAGGTGACAGATGCACACCGTAGGGGGACAGGAGTGCACCGCGAGGTAGTGAACCCTATGGCTGGCTTCTGTGGATAGGAAACTGGGTGGTTGTGGAAAGCGGGACCAGAGGAGCACAACCGGGATCCCAACGGAAGCGAGAGCCAAGATTCCCCAGGGCGCGGAGTCTAAGACCCAGCTGGTCTTCTCCAGGGCCTCTAGTGGTGAGGATGTTACGCTGCAGGCTGGGACCAGGTCGCGGCCCCTGGAGTTTCCTAGCTCACGCCCCGTAGGATAAGGGGAAGCAGCAGCACACGATAGAGAGAACCGAATAACAAGCCGAAGGTCAGGGGCCACAAGCAGACAAGGATAACGAAGAACGAGCCGAAGGTCAAGGGTCACGAGCAGACAGGGATGGTCGGGGACAAGCCAATAACGTAACAGAGAGACAGACGTAGCACACGGCAGGCAGGAACCCAAACACACAATGCCTAACAAACACGTTGATCAGCAAAGCAGGCTTGCAGTGCACAGGTTAATATAGTGTTCAGTGATAGGGCCTGGGGTGGAGTCAGGCTGGGAGGAGATTATAAAGGAAGCCAGGTGAAGGAGGTCTGGTCTCTAGATGAACACATGAGGAGGAAGGTAAGATGGCAGACAGACATTAATGCATATCCATGACACCTGTCCTCCGGGAAGCCCGCGCATGCTCAAAATGACTTTGACGCATGCGCGGTAGCTTCCTAGGCATAGATAGGGTGTAGCAAGATGGCGGCGACAGCATCGAATGTGACGAGCGCACGCTCGTCGTAGTCGATGACGTCACCGCGTTCGCTCCATTCAAAGAACCGCGGGTTCTTTGAATCGAGCGTGTGTACACTCGGCCGGGACAAGTTTCTTGTCCAAGAATCTCGTCAAGAAAAACAACGTGTTTTTTCTTGACGAGATTTTCGGCCGTGTGTATGAGGCTTCAGACTGTCACAGTCTAGCTTGCAGATTTCTGTTTGTGAAATTCTTACCTCCTTTCTGCAGTATTCTGCTAGATCTCTGACTTCATTTCACATGTGCTGCTGGCTTCTCTGCTCACCTATGGGAATCACCTTCTCTACTGTGGATTTATATCCTTTTTCCTTTTTTTTACTTGATGGGTCGCCTCTTTATTTCCCTATAAATACACGTGTTCAGTGAAGCGTTCCTTGCCTGAGCAACTTTACAGTTCTCTGAGCTCCTGGTCTCTATCATTACGAGTATTCTGTGTTTGACTTCCTATGTACCGACCCCGGGTTGTCTACCGTTTGTGCTTGTCTGTCGCCCACTCTGACTTCATCTTGTTCTTGGATTCCCTTCTGTCTCTTGCCGTTTGTACTGGAGTGGTCTCCTAATTCTCAGCTGGGCATACCTGGGGGCTGCGACCTGGTTCCAGCTTGCTGCAAGTCCATCTCCATCATCAGAGGCCCTCATGAAGAAGCAGGCTGGGGCTTAGACTCCGCACCCTGGGGAACCCAAAGTTGGCAATCTACAAAGGCTCACTACCATTGAAACCTGACCGTTTGCTCAGGTCATGAGCTCCTTGTAGACACTGTGAATATTATATATATCAAAGTATATATACACTCGCGCCAAACTAGGATAAATATTAAAAAGATATGGTGCAGCTGCTGTTGCAAACAAATTAGTTAATAAAGTGTTAAGTGATCCACTGGGGTGACTATCTGTGAAGAAAACTGTGCTGTGAACAAGTGCATATCAGTGAAATAATACATGATATATTATGGATAAATGTGAAAATGTATCTAGGATTGAATGCATTTCATATAAATCTAACAAGCAAATTTAAAAAAGTCCAAGCAATAAAAGTTCTTTCAGATGTATAGGATCATCCTAGTATTAATGAACCGTAGTGGTTGATGTATATCATAGACAGCATAAGCAAAGGATTTCCAGTGGGACATCAGTACAGGATAAGGTAGAAATTCCAACTCACCGGACATTGTTGACCCTATTTGCCGTATGGCAAGAGGAGTCAAATAAGGCTTAGTGTTCTCCGTGACCGGAAAAGGGAGAGAAAACTACCGATCCTCACGTCCCCTCCTCACGATGATGCGTGGTTCCGACACTGAGGTCTCTTTGTAATCAGGATAAGAAAGGAAAGAAAAAAAAAAAAAAAAGAGATCCTCATAGCGTAAATTGTTCTAAATTGTTTATTGAATCTAACTGCGAGGTTACAGCTACTAGACATGTGCAATTTGTTTAGTTTTTTTTTTTAACAAATTTTGACAAAATAGTAAATTCCGAAATTTCTCGAATTTTTCAATTTCCGAATTTTAGGATTTCCGAATTTTAGCAAATTCTAAATTTTGGAAATTCAGAATTTCGGAAATTTGAAAATTCAGAAATTCTAAACTTCGGGAATTCGGAAATTAGAAATTTCGGAAGTTCGAAAATTTGAATTTTGGAAATTTGAAATTAAAAATTTCAAAATTTCGGAAATTCGATATTCGGATATTCAAAATTTTGGAAATTTGAAAATTCAAAAATAGACACACTTCTATATCTTGTGGACAGCCTTCCCAGAAGAGTTGAAGCTGTTATAGCTGCAAAGGGTGGGCCAAATCAATATTGAACCCTACGGACGAAGACTGGGATGCCATTAATGTTCATGTGCGTGTAAAGGTAGGCATCCCAATACTTTTGGTAATATAGAGCAAAAGAAATAAGGTCACCAGTCTACTGCTGCTCCTTCACTGTCTAACTGTGGTACAGGTCAGAGGGCAGGGTAGGGATCAAACTGTATTGTTTAACTGCAATAGAAAAGAGTTAGGGCTGTGTAATAATTATAGATAGGGATGAGCCGAACACCCCCCGGTTTGGTTCGCACCAGAACCTGCGAATGGACCGAAAGTTTGCGCAACCTTTAGAACCTTCATTAAATACAATGGACTGTTCAAAATCAAAAGTGCTAATTATAACGACTAATATGCAAGTTATTGTCCTAAAAAGGGTTTGAGTACCCGGGTCCTGCCCCAGGGGACATGTATCAATGCAAAAAAAAGTTTTAAAAACTTACGTTTTTTCGGGAGCAGTGATTTTAATGATGCTTAAAGTGAAAAAAAAGAGAAATATTCCTTTAAATATCGTACCTAGGGGGTGTCTAAAGTATGCCTGTGAAGTGGCACATGTTTCCCGTGTTTAGAACTGTCCCTGCACAAAATAACATTTCTAAAGGAAAAAAAATCATTTAAAACTGCTTGTGGCTTTAATGTAATGTCTGGTCCCGGCAATATGGATGAAAATCATTGAGAAAAATGGCATGGCATGGGTACCCCCCCCCCAGCCCACTACCAGCCCCTTTGGGTCTTGTATGGATATTAAGGGGAACCCCGCACCCAAATTAAAAAAAGGCCCTATATACTCTTAACAGCCGTATACAGGCGGTGCAAACAAGACAGGGACTGTAGGTTTGTTCTTAAGTAGAATATGTTTGTAATTTTGAACAGGTAAATTTTTTAAGTGTAGCTCCAGCCAAAAAATCTATTTTTAAGCTTCTTGGAAAACATAGGGAAGGGTTATCACCCCTGTAACAATGGTTTTGCTGTCTGTGCACCTGTTCAGAACATTTCACCTCACTTTCCATCCCAATGACAAATGTTTTTAGAAAATTTGGGGGTTTTATTGAAACAAGGATTGGTGATAAAGCATCAGTGGAGAGGAGACACCTTTTTCCCATATTAACTCTTACAGGAGAGAATTTCCCTTCCTAGGGGTAGATTTCCTCTCACTTCCTGTTGTCTCCTTCCTTTTGCAAGTAGGAGTCGTTTGTAAGTTGGATGCTTGAAAGAAGGTGTTGGTGTTGCTACAACACTGTAAGCCCTCACAGTTACTCTTGGTGGGTGCTGGAACGCCCTGCTGTGAATTATTATATCAAGAATTGTAATTACATGCCATTGTTGAACAGTGGTAGGAAAAATTGGGCCTTTGGTGGTGGTGGTGGTGGTGCTGCTCGTGCCACAACACTAAGTCCTCACAGTTACTCTTGGTGGGTGCAGGAATGGGCCCTGCTGTGAATTATTAGATCAAGAATTGTAATTACATGCCCCTGTTGAACAGGGGCATTAAAATTGTGCCTTAAGCACTGGTGCCACAACACTGCAACCCCTCACAGATACTGTACTTGGAGCGCAGGAATGAGCCCTGCTGCAAAGTATTGCATCAAAAATTGTATTTACACGCCCCTGTTAAACAGGGGTTGAAAAATTGGGCCTTAGCCACTGGTGGCGGTGCCCAGAATCAAAAAATGTTCTTACATGCTAACAGCATGATCATTGAGGAGGAAGAGGATAGTCACTCAGCATAACAGGATAGTCACTCTGCATCAGCATAGGCAGTCTTGAAGGGATCTGACATTTCAAAGAAAATTTGTCGGTTACATCAGCATCAGGTGTTGGTAGTTGGTGGTGATCCAAGACTGATTCATTTTTATGAAGGTCAGTCGATCGACTGAGTCGGTGGACAGGCGCACCCTGTGATCGGTTACAAAGCCTCCAGCAGCACTGAATGTGCGTTCCGAAAGAACTCTGGATGCAGGACAGGCCAGTAGCTCAATTGCATACTGTGTAAGCTCTGGCCAGTGATCCATCCTCAAGACCCAGTAACCCAGAGGATTTTCGGTGGGAAAGGTGTCCAATGATCTTGCCCCTAGGTATTCCTGCACCATGTAAACCAGACGCTGGCGATGGTTGCTGGAAGCGATCATACCTTGGGGCTGCGTACTAAAAAATTGTCTGAACGCATCGGTCAGACGGCCACCTTCTCCACCGCTCTGTCAGAGAAATCTCCCATTCAGTAGCGCCAGTCAGCACCCTGTGCGCACTTGGACAGCGCTTCGGCTCTCGCGGGTGCGCGCGCCGGCGGAACGGCGCACCCGCATGCGCGCTGGTGCACCAATAGGAATACAGGCGGGCCTATATAAAGAGGCCTAGCTGCACTGACAGGTTGCTGGTTTGTTGTCAGCTTTCCTGTGTACCTAGTTTCCTGAATCTACCTGAACTCCTGTTGTGACCCGGATCGGCTTGACTCCTCTATCATCTCTCCTGGACCTGACCCCCGGCTTGTTATATGGACTTCTGCCTCCACCTGTGTTTGACCCTCGGCCAACTTCAGCAGCCCCTATCCTGGCTCAGTCTCCACCTGCCTCCACTGACCCCTTTTGCTGCTTGGACTGTACCTGTCAGCCAGTTCCTGCTAAAGCCTGCTCTAGCTCGGTGTTTGACCCTCAGCCTGCTCTCGGTCTACTCAGCACTACCAGATCATCTAGCAAGACTCCTCCACCTGCTGGTAGCCAGTGCCTCTTCGCGCCATCCTCTCCGTCTCACCTCCAGGGGGCGGAGTGCGTCAAGTCGCAAGGGTGAACCGCTCTCGGCATCTCGGCGTCGGTAAGTACTTATCTGACACGCTCCTTCTTTGACTGACCGGAGCCTCAGCAACACGTTGTCCAGGACCAGAAATTTGTAACCTCCCAGTCTCTGGGAACGCGTTGCACAGACCTTTCTGCAAGGCCTCCCGAAGGTTCTGCTCCCTCTGCGACTGCAAGATAAGGTCCGCAACCTTACCCTTGTAATGTGGATCAAGGAGGGTTGCCAGCCAGTAATGATCCCTCTCCTTGATCGCACGAATACTAGGATCCTTCCGCAGGCTTTGCAGGATCAGGGAGGCCATGCAGCGTAGGTTTGCTGAGGCATTCGGTGCGGAGTCCTCTGGGTCACTGAGGATGACATGATCCGCAGCCACCTCCTCCCAGCCACGTAAAAGTCCATGGGTGTCTTGGGACTGTAATTGATCCCTTGAAGACTGCTGCTGATGCTGAGTGCTAGTCTCCACCTCCATGCTGACACAATCCTCCTCCTCCTCTTCCTGAGTGATAGCCGGGCCAGCAGGAACACTGTCTGGATAAAGGGGGCCTTGAGAAGTAAGGAAGTCCTCCTCTTCCTGCCTCTGTTCTGCCTCAAGTGCCCTGTCCATTATTCCACACAGTGTGTGCTCCAACACGTGGACAAGAGGGACAGTGTCACTGATGCATGCACTGTCACTGCTCACCATCCTCGTGGCCTCCTCAAATGGTGCCAGGACAGTGCATGCATCCCAAATCATAACCCACTGGCGTGGGGAAAAAAATCCAAGCTCCCCTGACCCTGTCCTGGTGCCATATTGCAACAGATACTCATTGATGGCCCTGTGCTGCAGGTGCAGCCGCTGCAGCATGGCCAACGTAGAGTTCCACCTGGTGGGCATGTCACAGATTAGGCGGTTCTTGGGCAGGTTGTAATCCTTTTGCAGGTCAGCCAGCCGAGCACTGGCATTATATGACCGGCGAAAATGCCCACAGAGGACCTCCTGTAAGCCCGGGTACCTGCCCAAGAACCGCTGCACCACCAAGTTAAGGACGTGAGCCAAACAGGGCACATGGGTCAGGTGTCCCTGTCGGAGGGCGGAGAGGAGGTTGGTGCCATTATCGGAAACCACCATTCCTGGCTTTAGCTGGCGTGGTGTCAACCACCTCTAAGCCTGCCCCTGCAGAGCTGACAGAATCTCTGCCCGTGTGGCTCCTGTCCCCCAAGCACACCAGCTCAAGCACTGCATGGCATATTTTTGCCTGCGTACTTGCGTAACCCCTTGAACGCCTACGGAGCACCGCTGGTTCCAAGGACAAAGCACAGGTAGAGGCCATGGAGGAAGAAGAGGAGGGGATTGGGGGAGAGAGGTGTGTCAGAATCACCAGTAGTAACATTTTGGAGGTGTGGTGGCTGAACAATCTCCAACACTACTGCACCTTCTCCTGCATCCTTCCCAGCTGCCAGCAGAGTCACCCAATGCGCCGTGAAAGATAGGTAACGTGGTCCAGCAGGCATGGACAGGGACGAGTCAGCGGTAATATGCACCTTACCACTGACCGCCCTGTCCAGCGAGGCCAAGACATTGCCTTCCACATGCCGGTAGAGAGCCGGAATCGCCTTCCATTAGATAAAGTGGCGTTTGGGAACCTGCCACTGAGGAACTGCACATTCAACAAACTCACAGAAGGGGGCAGAGTCTACCAACGGAAAAGGCAGCAGTTGAAGTGTTAGCAATTTAGCCAAGCTAGCATTCAACCGCTGGGCATGTGGATGGCTGGGAGCGAACTTCTTTCGGCGGTGCAGCAGCTGGGGCAGGGAAATTTGCCTGGTACAATCAGACGTCAGTGTACCGATAGCAGATTGCCCGCAAGTACTTGGCTGTGACACACCTAATTCTACACCTTCATTCCTCTCAGTGCAGGTTTCAGAGAGGACTGAAGATATAGTGGGGTTGGAGATCCCAGCTGATGAGGAGCAAGGAGAGGTCCGCTTTGTTCTTTGGTGTGGGTCTTTTAGGTACGCTTGCAAACGAACTGCATGGCAGGTCGACATATGTCTGGTCAAGCACATGGTGCCCAAGCGGCTGATGTTTTGGCCATGCGAGATACACTTTAGACATATGTTGCAAAAGGCAACGGTGCGATCTGCTGCACACGTCTGAAAAAAGGCCCACACCAAAGAACTTTTGGAATAACGCGCAGAGAAAGCACCACCCTGCACATGCGGAGCTCTGCGGTGTGATGCAGTCGTGTGCTGCCCTTAAGCTGGCATCCTGCCTCGTTGGAGATGTGCCTCCTCCTATTAGGCACCCATGTGGAGTCAGTGACCTCATCATCCCCTCCCTCCTCATCACTGGAGCAAATCTGGCAGTATGCTGCAGCTGGGGGAACATGACTGCCAGATAGCTGACCTTGTTGGGGACCCCCTCACTCTGGGCTCACGTTACTACCCCCTCTCTCTGGGCTCAGGTTACTGTCTTCCTCTAGCTAAGTTCCATAATCGGACCCTTCAAAATGCCGGGCATCCTCCTGGAGCATGTACCAAACACTGTGGTCAAACAGTTCGGGGGACTCCTCGGGAGGACATGGTGGGGCTAGGGAAGGAGTAACTGATGCCATTGAACCGAGGGAAGAGGCCGCTTTGGCAGCTGCTTTGGCAGACAAAGTACCCTGAGCCTGGGTGAGAGAGGATGAAGATGAAGACGGCTTGGTCATCCACTCTACCAAGTCTTGGGCATGTTGCGGCTCAACATGGCCAGCTGACGAAAAGAAGGACAAGCGTGTCCCACAGCCACGTGCTGATGAGGATGCACAGTGTCCACGACCAGCACTGTTGCCTCTAGACACAGAGCCTGCTTGCCCTCTTTTATTGCCTTGTGACTGTCTGCCTCTCCTTGCCTGCTGTGGTAAAGCAGCAATTGTCTTCAGTTAGTTTTGGGTGAAAACTGTGCAGAGGACACAGTACACTAGCTGAAAATACTTGCAGCTCTCTGCCTGTTGTTTTATTATGAGAACACCACTATTAGTCACTAACTGTATTCAGGTAAGCTTTAGGTGAACGCTATGCAAAGCACACAGTACACTAAGTGAAACACTGACTGCAGCTAGCACAATCACCTGCCTGAATGTCACAGACAGTATAGAGAATAACAGGAACGGATCTAGCTAAACTGAATACAGTGTATAAATATATATACAACACCTAGGATGCATATATATCCTCTACACACCATAACTGCAGCTAACTGACTCGCCTGTCTGCTCTATATAACTCAATATAAATGACACTGTCTGGCCTCGTATACACGGCCGATTTTCTCGGCAAGAACCAGCAAGAAACTTGCTGGCAGAGAGGTCTTGCTGAGTAAATCGGTCGTGTGTACGCGGCTATCGGGTTTCTCGTCGAGAAAACCGACAAGAAACCTCGACGAGAAAATAGAGAACCTGCTCTCTATTTTCTCGTCGAGATTCTCCTCGGCATGTTTCTCGACGAGAAAAGTGAGTGTGTGTACACTTACCTGTCCTCGCGGAAATGAATTCGACGCATGCGCGGTAGCTTCATAGGCATACGTAGGGTATACCAAGATGGCGGCGACGGCATCGAATGTGACGAGCGCATGCTCGTCGTAGTCGATGACGTCACCGCGTACGCTCCATTCAAAGAACCGCGGGTTCTTTGAAACGAGCGTGTGTACACTCGGCCGGGACAAGTTTCTTGTCCAAGAATCTCGTCGAAAAAAACGACATGTTTTTTTCAACGAGAATCTCGGCCGTGTGTACGAGGGCTTACTCTCTGTAATCTCTGTCTTTTAACAACTCCAACACACTACACAAGGCCGCCAAGCCGGCAGCCTTATATAGTGTGGGGCGTGTACTAAACCCCCTGAGCCATAATTGGCCAAAGCCACCCTGGCTTTGGCCAATTATAGCTCTCCGTTTTTTGCGCGCTGTGATTGGCCAAAGCATGCGGGTCATAGTGCATGCTTGGCCAATCATCAACCAGCAATGCACTGCGATGCCGCAGTGAATTATGGGCCGTGACGCGCCACTCGAAATTTGGCGCGAATGGCCCATAATGTTCGCAATTCGGCGAACAGCCGATGTTTGAGTTGAACATGGGTTCGACTCAAACACGAAGCTCATCCCTAATTATAGAAAAAGATTAAATACAAATCCTAATCCTAAATGCACATTTTTGGAGCATGTTACACCCGTATTTAGGGTGTAACATGTAACATACTCCAGTTCCTCTCCTCGATAATCCCTTCCCACAATTTGTGTATGAAGACACTACAAGTCCCATCTTCCATTGCGGCCAATGGCTTGTAATTCTTCAATGAACTGGTTCATTGACTGGCTCTCTGCATCCACGATCCACTGATCATGGGTACAGTGCTTTACAGGCTCCCGTAGGAAAAAATTATAAATGCAAATTTTTTTTACTGCACAAATGTGTGTAGCGCTACCCCCAGTTAAGAGAGCCGCTGATATTGATTTGGGCCCTGTAGTGCACTGCTGTCAACCCCTGGCAATCGGCTCTAACCTCCCGTGGCACAGCTGGTGATAGAGGGATAGGACCGCGTGACCGCAACTGTTGGTGACGCAGTCCTATAACAAACATACACAGAATATACTTTAAAACTCCTATTAAAGTAAGCGGAACTGACACCAAATGTACTTTACCGAGATATTTTACTGAGGCTAATGGGCAAGTAATAAACAACAGTATAACAAGTTGCAGATCCCTGCAATAAACAGTAATAAAGATAAACAGAGTAATCAGAATAATTAAGTATTGCTATGCAACTCTAGCGCTGCCCTTTTACAGCTACTTCCCCTCATGGGTAGACTAACACCCAGCAATGTCTACCTATGCAGTCAGGCCTGACTGATCTAAATGGAAGTTCAGTGAAACAATATTTGCTAGCAATCTCTCGGTGGTGCACTTGAAGAACAACTTTGTAATCCCAACGAATAGTAAAGATAAAGTATCTGTCTTTAAACAGCTCTCACCACCTGGACAAGTCCAAGTCCGTTTCCTCCATCGATTCGTCTAGGAACAGGAATCCACCGACATCCAAGTCTTCAATCCTTCTGGTGTACTGCAGCAAGGAGGATTAGATGTCTCTAAGGCTCTGCTAGGCTGGCAGAGGGCTCTTTAGAAAGGAGCACACGGCCCGGGCTTCAGGCCTTGTGCACACAGCAGTTCAGCACAGACATCCTCTTGCTAGGAGAGGGGGGTCCAAAGAGAGCGACCAAAACTCCGCCTCCCCTTTATAAAGTCTGCCCCAGCAGTCTCTGTTCTGGAGCAATGCACCCTGGGTGCTGCAAGATGTACTGGGAGATGTAGTCTCTTTCTCTCCTCTGCTTTCACTTCCAGTAATGTCTCTTTACTTCCTCCCGACTCACCTCTCACCTGGAACTTCTTGTCTCTCTGTCTTAAAGGGGAACACCCCGCTACACACTCCCCCCACTTGAACTCTTTGGTCCCCAAAGATAAACTTCAACAAATACTGTTTACCATTTTGGACAATGTCGAGCATGATGTTGGCATAGGGAATACCCACCAAAACTTTGGGATGGAACTCTCTTGCCCACAGGTCACACTACCATGAGTGGCCTGCCTAACTGTGCCAGAGAGTGAGCTGGGGTTGCCCTCCACCAAATGGACGGTGGAAGGATCAGGTTGTTCAACACTTCTCTTAGCCGTTACAACAGAGTCCTCTGAGCTCATCCCCATTTGGGGGTAAGTTAGTTTCTTGGGAGGCTTGATGACTCTGCGAGCCCTCTGCTCTCTTGGTGCTTCTGACTCTGGCACCACAGGCTCTTCTTCAGGAGTAAGTTCAGGTAACATTGCTGGTTCTGGAACCTCTGATTCAGAAGTCGACTGACGTATGGAATCTCTAGAGTCCTCCTCTGCGCAAGTGTCAGGAACATCTTCCCAGTAATCAGCTGAGGGACTGAAGGGTATGAATTCAGTAGCCTCCGGATTCAGCGTTGCATCTGGGGTATCCCCCCCATTTGGGAGATCTATGGCGGACGTTCCCAGAGTCGAGGGAGGCCACAGCCAGTCCAGTTCTCCACCTTCATCTGTACTCAATTGGGAGGCCTCCCCATCTTTGGCTCGAGAGGTCTGGGACCGAGTGTTCGGCCTAGGAATATCCAGGATAGAGGCCGGTTCAGGGGAGTCTCTCACGGGAGGTATTCTGACTGCCTCAGCAAGTGGGAGCAGGTGGTTCCGATGCCACGTCTTCAGTGGACCCACCTTTCCTTCTGGCTTTAGTTTGTAGACAGGCAAACCGGGCAACTTCCTACAGACAACATAGGGCTCAGATCTCCACCTGTCGGCAAGCTTGTGTTTTCCAGGGACCCCCAGATTGCGTAGCAGTACTCGGTCCCCGGGCTGCAGATCTTGCACTCGAACCTTCAGATCGAAATTTCTCTTGTTGCGGGCCCCCCTTTGATCCGAAGCCGCCTGGGCTTGTTCATAGGCCACCTGCAAGCTACGTCTAAGTCTGTCCACGTATCCCTTGTGGGATGTAGCTGAGGTATTGTCTATAGAAGTGCCAAAGGCCAGGTCCACAGGTAGCCTTGCTTCTCTCCCAAACATAAGTCGAAAAGGGGAGTAGCCAGTGGCGTCACTTGTGGTACAGTTATAGGCATGTACTAGGGCTGATATGTGCTGACTCCAGTGTTGCTTCTTCTCTGTTTCTAAGGTTCCCAACATGTTGAGCAGGGTCCGGTTAAATCTCTCCGGCTGAGCATCTCCTTGTGGGTGGTAAGGCGTGGTTCTGGTCTTCTTTATTCCTAATGAATCCAAAAGTCTTCGGATCAACCGACTCTCAAAGTCCCTTCCTTGATCTGAGTGGAGTCTCTGTGGTAGTCCGTAATGGACAAAATACTTCTCCATAAGTATCTTGGCCACGGTGGATGCCTTCTGGTCTTTGGTTGGGAAAGCTTGAGCATAGCGGGTGAAATGGTCGGTTATTACCAGAACATTCCCCAATCCACTCAGGTCGGGTTCGAGGCAGAGAAAGTCAATGCATACCAGATCCATTGGGCCTTGACTCTGTAAGTGGCCCATTGGGGCAGCTTGATGGGGTAGGGTCTTTCTCTGAATGCATCGTGCACAGGAATGGCAATACTCCTCTACTTCTGCCCTCATGCAGGGCCAATAGAACCGATTTCTGACAAGCTGGAAGGTCCTTTCTGCCCCTAGGTGACCATGATGGTCATGCAGGGCAATTAGTACAGTCTCTCGGTGCTTCTCTGGAAGAAATAACTGCCACTTATCTTCTGAGTCATCAGAGGGGCCCCTTCGGTAGACCACTCCCTGATGTACCTGTAGCCTGTCCAATTCCTTCCTCAACAGGCGAGCCTCCTTTGAGGGGTGATGTAGGAGTTTGTTGGGATCCTGATTCTCCAGGGCTTCGAGGACCAATCTCCCCATGGGGTCTTCCAATTGGTCACACCTCAACTCCTTCTTGGACAGTCTCGGTAGGTTGTCTTCCTCCAGTTGAGTTACCCCACAATAGTGTTTGGGGACTCCTACCATGGTAACCCCTATTTCTTCTGCTCTGGAGCCTCCTCTGGCTTGGAATTCAGCCCCTTGACAAAGGGCCCGCACCCCGTCCGGTGCCACTTGGGTCCAATCTTCCCAGTCATTTGTCGTGGCATGAGACCTCCGGGACAGGGCATCTGCATCCCTATTTCCGGCTCCTGGTCTGTACTTCAGACTGAAGTTGAATCCAGACAATGCGGCCAACCACCTGTGTCCGGTGGCATCTAGTTTCGCGGTGGTGAAGAGGTAGGTCAGGGGGTTGTTGTCTGTCTTCACAGTAAACTCTGCCCCATACAAGTAGTCTTTTAGCTTGTCTACTACCGCCCATTTGAGGGCCAGGAATTCCAGCTTATGAGTGGGGTAATTCTTTTCTGAGGGGGTCAGGCTCCTGCTCACATAGGCCACTGGTGGCAGTTGTCCTTCATGTTCTTGGTAGAGTACACCACCTAGACCCTCATGGCTGGCATCCACATGTAATTCATAAGGTCTGGTAGGGTCGGCGTAGGCCAGGACTGGGGCAGTGGTTAAGCTCCTCTTCAGAGCATGAAAGGCCTCTTCACACCTTGGGTTCCACTGATCTTGAACTGACTCACCAGGCCTCCTGGGCCCTGAGTCATCCTCTTCCCCTTCTGCCTTTAGCAATTCATTCAACGGGCGGGCAATCCGAGCAAACCCCTCCACAAACCTCCTATAATAGGAGCAGAACCCCAGGAAGGATCTGAGCTCTGTTACTGTGGTGGGTCGTGGCCAGGAAGTGACTGCTTCCAACTTCTCAGGATCTGTGGCCACCCCTTCTTCAGACACTATGTGCCCCAGATAGTTCACAGAAGACTGGTAGAACCGACACTTCTCGGGGGAAAGCTTAAGTCCCTCTTCGCTGAGTCTTCTCAATACTTTCTCCAACCTGGCTTCATGTTCTTCCAAGGTTCTCCCGAAGACAATGACATCATCCAAGTACACAAGGACTTCTATAAGATTCATGTCTCCAACAGTCTTCTCCATAAGGCGTTGAAAGGTAGCAGGAGCTCCAGACAGACCCTGAGGCATCCTATTGAATTCGAAGAATCCCACCGGGGTTATGAAGGCTGTCTTCTCCCTGTCTTCTGGGTGCATAGGGATTTGATAGTACCCACTCTTGAGGTCCATCACACTGAACCATTTGGCTCCAGACAAACTTTGTAGGGCATCTTCTATCCTTGGCGTGGTGTATTGGTCAGGGATGGTTCTCCTGTTGAGAGTCCTGTAATCGATACAAAGCCTCAACGACCCATTCTTCTTTCTGACCACCACGATTGGGGAGGCATAGGGACTTCTAGACTCCCGGATCACACCAGTCTTCTTTAGTTCTACAAGTTGTTCCCTCAGATCCTCCAGATCTGCCAGGGGGACCCGCCTGACCCTCTCTCGGAAGGGCTTATCTTCTTGGAGGCGGATCAGATGGGTGGCACTTCTTGCACACCCCACATCGAATTCATCTTCGGAAAAGATCTTCTCCCACCTGGTCAGCTGGGCCTTGGCTCTTTCTTTCCAAGCCCTGGGTAGGTTCGGGTTTTCCACGGACAGCTTCTCCCAAACATCTCCTCCGTCACCCGTCCCCTTGACTTCGGACCAAGTGACCGGGGCAGCAGGGCTCACCTGACCAAGCAACACTCTGGCAGGGATCTCCATGGGTCCTCCCGTAGTGTTCCTAACACTCACCGGAACTCTGCCATGGGCCTTCTTCAGGGCCTTGAACGGAATCACTTCTGGTATCACTTCCAGGCCTGAGGACTCTTCCCTTGGGTCTGATTCCAGCATGACAAAGGGGCCAGGTTGTTCCCACCAAAGCTTCACAGTGGCCCTAAGACAGGTTACTTCTCCGGGCTGTAGCACTACTCCTTCTCTGCCAAGTCTCCACACCTTCCCTATCCCCTCTCCCGGGGTCTTCTGCTCTAAGACCAGTCGTTGGTAGGCCGTCTTTAGCATGGGATGGATTTTGGTGGCTGAATGGTTTCTCTCTTTCACTAGAGGGGTCAGGAGTCTCCTGACTAGATCCGTGTTTGTCCCAATGATCAGGGAAATCTTGCTGGCTCCAGGCGGCCGGGGACACACAACTGCCAGGGTGTCAAACACTTCAGCCTTCCCAGCCACGGATGGGTCGAAAGTCATCTTTATGGGCAGGTACCCATCATAAGGGAAACTCTGGGTTCCAAGTCCCCATATCTCCAGCTCTTCTATCTTCTGGATAGGCAGATGACTCAAGTGCCTATCATAGAAGTCCCGGTATAGTAAAGTCACCTGTGCTCCGGTGTCCAAAAGAGCTTTAGTATAGACTCCTTCCACTTGAATGGGCACAGTAGGAGACGGGCCCACCAGTTCCTTTGGGTATGGCCGGACTGGGGTCACCTCTTTTTTTTGGCTTTCGACCCTTGCCCTGCTCCTTTTGGACTTTAATTTTTCCTGAGCCTGGCATGCATTGACTTTCTCCCTCTCAATGGGGGCACAAACCCGCTGAGGGATGTTATTGTTCCTTTTAGGTGGATGTTCCTTCTTTGGGGTGCTGTACTTCCACTGAGGGGTCTTGCCCCCTCCCTCTGGGGTACATCTTGGTGGGGGTGTACTATACCTCCTCCTAGGAGTTTTGTCTCCTCCATTCTTGGCCTTTTTTTTTAGTTTGGAGCGCACTGAAGATGATGGGCACCCGGTTGACTCCTTCACCGGGGCCCTTTGGAGTTTCCCGCCGGCTTGCAATTATCTGTTCTCTTTTTCTTTGGGCTGGAGCATACGTTAGCAAAGTGGCCACTCCCTCCGCAGTTATAGCAAATCACCTCTTCTCGGTCCTGTAGGGAGGCCGGTGCTGAGGTGTTCGGGAACAACTCCTTTCTTGGACCTGGTTTCTCTCGTCTTCTCTGATCTTTCTCCATCAAAGAGGTCAGCATCTGCAACACTTGGGCCATTTGCGATTTCAGAGTGTCAACCTCCGCATCTCTTTCCGGGCTCTTGACCGAATGGACCAACACTGGTACAGGTGTGACATTCGCCTTGGCCACCTGCTGATCTTCCTCCAGTGCCTCTTCGTCCCTAATAATTTTTATTAGATCAGAGTAGGTTAGTGACATTCCTCCTCCTGAGGTTTTCAGGTGCAGCCAGACCGGTTCTGAGCGCCGCGCTCCCCTCATGATCTGCTTCATGCGTGCTTCATCTGCATCTTTGGGCAGCATTCCCTTCTTCAGTACAATCTTGCATAACTGCCTGTTCAGCCTTCTAACATATTCTGACAGTTTCTCATTCGGCTGCTGGAGAGTGTGTTCCATTTGATAAATCATCTCTGACACCTTCTCCAGCTGACCAAACTCTTCCTGCAGCATGGCCAGGCAATCTTGAGCTGTACAGTTTTCATTTCCAAACCGGAAGCTCTTCACCGCTTCTGCCGCGGCACCTTTCAGACTTTCTAAGACTCGCTGTCTCTTCTGTGCCTCAGGCACCTCCCATGCTTCTACTGCCTGCAATGCCTGTTCCACCCAAGTGTCAAAATCTTCCTCCCCCGCAGGGACGGGGAGCTTCCCTGAGAAGGTGCTATGCTTCCGGTAACCGGCCTCCACATGCACCGTACTGCTTTTCTGGCACTTAATTACAAGGTCTCCTAGAGCATTCAACAATTCAGGCCCTATAGCGGCCAGCGGTGATCCCGGGCTTAATAGTTCCTTAAGCTTTTCTGCTTTAGGGGATAGTGGTGGAGATAATTGTGGGAGTGATGGCTTTGGTGTCTGAAACCATTCTTCCTTCACTGGCAGCGTATGTATCAAGTGATAGATCTGATTATCTATGGCTTGTATACTCTGACTTTTAAAATGCTCTGGGATTTCGTTTTTCCATTCTACCAGTGCGTATGTAAACGAGATCACTGGATCTGGCCTAAAATCCATCACCCATGCTTTGTGGCTCGGAGACAGTAACAATACGAGCTGTTTTATCTCCTCTTCCTTCCATCTTTCCCCCGGGAGTACAATGACTACCGCCGCGGTTGGATCGGCGCCAATCGCTGCGCACCACTGTGACATTGCCAGCGGGTCCATGCTGGTACTTCTGACCAGCTTGATTGCAGCATGCAACGTACAAGGATCCCGGACTCGAGCCCCCACGTGTAGCGCTACCCCCAGTTAAGAGAGCCGCTGATATTGATTTGGGCCCTGTAGTGCACTGCTGTCAACCCCTGGCAATCGGCTCTAACCTCCCGTGGCACAGCTGGTGATAGAGGGATAGGACCGCGTGACCGCAACTGTTGGTGACGCAGTCCTATAACAAACATACACAGAATATACTTTAAAACTCCTATTAAAGTAAGCGGAACTGACACCAAATGTACTTTACCGAGATATTTTACTGAGGCTAATGGGCAAGTAATAAACAACAGTATAACAAGTTGCAGATCCCTGCAATAAACAGTAATAAAGATAAACAGTAATCAGAATAATTAAGTATTGCTATGCAACTCTAGCGCTGCCCTTTTACAGCTACTTCCCCTCATGGGTAGACTTACACCCAGCAATGTCTACCTATGCAGTCAGGCCTGACTGATCTAAATAGAAGTTCAGTGAAACAATATTCGCTAGCAATCTCTCGGTGGTGCACTTGAAGAACAACTTTGTAATCCCAACGAATAGTAAAGATAAAGTATCTGTCTTTAAACAGCTCTCACCACCTGGACAAGTCCAAGTCCGTTTCCTCCATCGATTCGTCTAGGAACAGGAATCCACCGACATCCAAGTCTTCAATCCTTCTGGTGTACTGCAGCAAGGAGGATTAGATGTCTCTAAGGCTCTGCTAGGCTGGCAGAGGGCTCTTTAGAAAGGAGCACACGGCCCGGGCTTCAGGCCTTGTGCACACAGCAGTTCAGCACAGACATCCTCTTGCTAGGAGAGGGGGGTCCAAAGAGAGCGACCAAAACTCCGCCTCCCCTTTATAAAGTCTGCCCCAGCAGTCTCTGTTCTGGAGCAATGCACCCTGGGTGCTGCAAGATGTACTGGGAGATGTAGTCTCTTTCTCTCCTCTGCTTTCACTTCCAGTAATGTCTCTTTACTTCCTCCCGACTCACCTCTCACCTGGAACTTCTTGTCTCTCTGTCTTAAAGGGGAACACCCCGCTACATGTGCATTTATTATTTTTTCCCCAAAGGTGAACTTAGCCTTTAGGCTGGGTTCACACTATTGTAAATTGGATGCGGAGCATCCAATTCGCATGTCAGGAGATTGTGACCTGCTCTCTTTTGAGCCGGCTCACACATCTCCAGAGGGGCTCCGGAGCGAATTGCACAGGAGTCCTGTGTGTCTTCTGGTCTGTTTCATGTCAGAATTCAACCAAAATTGGACCTGAATCGGTAAACAGGGACACACTGGACCCCTGCTGTGAGCCGCTCTGTGCTGTGGTTGACTGGGTTCACACTGGAGAACGCAGCAGCTCACAGCAGGAGTCCTAAGCGTCTCCATTCTTCGTTTCGTTTCGTTTCAGGTCCGATTTCAGCCCAAATTTTGGGCTGAATTCGGACATGAAACAGACCAAAAGACGCACAGGACTCCAGTGCAATTCGCACCGGAGCCGATGCGGAGATGTGTGAACCGGCTCCAAGGCCTTTATTATTGCTCAATAAATTAATTTTTTGATTGAAAAAAAAAAAAATTGTTCAATTGGTGTTATATATGATGCACAACAGCACTCCTTTGCCCTCTGCCTTCAGACGAGCGTATGCTAGCCCATTACTGGCTTAGCATGCACTTACTTAAAGACAGAGGGCAAAGCACTCCTTTGCCCTCTGCCTTCAGACGAGCGTATGCTAGCCCATTATGGGCTTAGCATGCGCTTGCCTAAAGACAGAGAGCAAAGCACTCCTTTGCCCTCTGCGTTCAGACGAGCGTATGCTAGCCCATTACTGGCTTAGCATGCGCTTGCCTAAAGACAGAGGGCAAAGCACTCCTTTGCCTTCTGCCTTCAGACGAGCGTATGCTAGCCCATTACTGGCTTAGCATGCGCTTGCCCAAAGACAGAGGGCAAAGGACTCAAAAGGGGCTTAGCATACGCTTGCCTGAAGGCACAGTCAAAACTTGTTGAACAATCATTGAAAAATGGACATAAAAATTACAATCTTTTAAATGATTTATTTCCAAAAAAACACAAGAAAGTTAAGCTGTATACATCTGTATTGAAAATTTATCAGGATCTATATCTGTATCAAATTTTTCTGAATCTGAATACATCTGTATTCCATTTTTTTAAATTACACATGATCATTCTGCCATGACACCTTTCCATCAGGGGATTCAAAAAATGCAGCAAATTGGTTTCGAATGCCCATGACACGTGCCGTTGACCGCAAGTCCATAAATTGTACCCTCTGAGTTTGGTTACTGGGCTCCGGTTCAACATTGCTGCTGTCGCTGTCCCTTAGAAAATTATGCAGAACGCAGCATGCCAGGACTACTTTAATTGTGTTCTCCACATCAAGTTGCATACTTGTGAGCAAAACTCGCCATTTGGCCGTGCACACCCCAAATGCACATTCAACAACACGGCGTGCACGGCTGAGCCTATAATTATAGATTTTTTGACGATGGCTGAGACCATAGCCACTGTATGGCCTCATAAGGTTTTCAGCCAGTCCAAAGGCCTCGTCTGCCACCATCACTAAGGGTAATCTGGGTTCCTCAGTGCAGGGTAGAGGCCTGCTTTCAGGGATATTGAGTCATCCCTCATGTACACGACGTCCGAAGGCCGACTCACGGAATATACGGGCGTCACCTTGGCTTCCATATGTTCCCACATCCACAAAAAGGAATTTGAGATGTGCATCGGACAATGCCAGGAGGACCACTGAAAAATATTTTTTATAATTAAAATACGATAATTCAGAGTGGGGAGGCTTTTTAACCCTGATGTGTTTCCCATCAAGGGCACCAATACAATTTGGGAACTGAGTTTTCTTCCAAAAAGTGTCAACCACCGATTCCCAGATCTCTTCTGTGGGCTCTGGCATTACCACCTCATACAACTCCTCCCATATTGCCACACATGTTTCCCTTATTACCCTGGACACCGTTGTGAGGCCAAGTAGGAAATAATGATGCAGGGACACATAACTTTGTCCTGTGGCAAGGAACCTAAGATAAGATAAAAATTTCACATATTAAAAAACTATTGAATAAAAATAAAAACTTACCCTTCCCTTAACCCTAACCCTACCCCCTAACCCTATTCCCTAACCCTATCACTTAACCCTATCCCCTAACCCTATCCCCTAACCCCTAACCCTATACCCTAACCCTATCACTTAACCCTATCCCCTAACCCCTAACCCTATCCCCTAACCCTATTCCCTAACCCTATCACTTAACCCTATCCCCATACCCCAACCCTATCCCTATCCCCTAACCCCTAACCCTATCCCCTAACCCTATCCCTATCACTTAACCCTATCCCCTAACCCCTAACCCTATTCCCTAACCCTATCACTTAACCCTATCACTTAACCCTATCACTTAACCCGATCCCCTAACCCTATCGCCTAACCCCAAACCCTACACCCTAACCTTAACCCCTAACCCTACCCCCTAACCCTAACCCATATGTGTATTGCACTTACCTGAGTGTCACTAGGAGCCGTTCCTCCGGTGACACAGAGCTCTGCATCATTGTGTCCATCCTGGTCAGCCTTGGCCTGAGCTTCTCCAACACATGATCAAAGCGCGGCACTGACATCCTTGTGAAATTATGGAACTTTGTCGGATATACCCGCAGTTGCGAATACATGTTGGCAAAGTACCCCGTTGACACCCGATGGGATACCATTGGATGCATCCAATACTGACGAGTTCTCCTTCTCTCCTCCTCCTGTCTCCTTCTCCGCAGCCTCCGCAAGATGATCAGAAGGATTGCCTCATCAATTTTTAACATGGCGAGATCCATATTACTCCCGAAATAGAAAGAAAATGCTAAAATGCTTAAAAAGGGTGTGTAATGCTCTCTCCTCTCTCTCTCCTAACAAAATGGCACAGACACATGCTCTGTAACATGTTTTCTTTGTTTTCTGTGGCATTGTGGGAAATTTGGGAGTGTATATAGCCTAGAGATGTGTTTTTCTTTAAAAAACGCTGACGCTAAAAAACTTGCAAAAACGCGCACAAGCGCGAATGAAAAACGCAGTAAATTTTGCGTTTTTTAACACTGGTTTTCCTGGCGTCCAACCTATATTTACTGCTCGCTTTTAAAAACGTCCGTGGGCATGAAGCATAACCTATTTAAACAACATTCTAATGTAAATATTGATTTTAAATCAAATGGGCACCAAGAGTATGCCCAAAAATCGTTCTGTTTTTTTTCTTTTATATTGCAAACGCTCATCATTGATATTAGCCGCCGCCATAGGAACTGTGGTCTTCAGGGTTCTGTATTCTATTTTACTTCCGCACGCAGTAGTTATTATTGTCCCTATTCCCACGCACGTGCAGTAATAGCGCTATCCAAGGTGTCCATGATCCTCTTCACATTGCGGAAGAAATACAATTAAGTCTTGCGCGATGTCGGGGCTGACGTCGACGCTCGGAAATGACACAGCCCCGGCATAGACCCTGCATTTTTCCGGCAGGGTCTCTGCTTGCCAGAAAAATAGGAAATAAGGCGCATGCGTGGGTGACGTCAGAAGTGAAAAATATACAGAATACAGGAAAGGCAAGCAGGTAAGAAGACTTTCATATAGCGCAACTTGTTTTAAAACCTGCAATTGTCCATTTACATAAATGTCGTCAGAATGGGTATACAAACACTTTAAATAAAAAGTAATGTTAGCAGGAAATGAGATAACACAGGCATGTGCTGAACACCAGGCTGAAGTCTAATGCTGGCCATACACTAGACGAAAAATCGGGCGACATCGCTCTCTAAAAACGAACATACGTTTCTGAGAGCAAACGATCACGCCATCAGCTAAGTAACGATATTCGAACGATAAAACGTTTGAGAACATTAATGTATCATTTTTTCGAGCGGTTTTTGCATTTAAAAAGGAAGTGACAAAATATATTTGACCTCTGCTCCCTGGCTTCCTGTAAATTAGGTATACGCCCAGAGAAGCAATGTGCGTTCGTCAGAACGAACCTTGTGCGTAGTGAGCATCTCTAGTGAATCACCTACATCAGCACCACCTTCAATATGGATGTGGATGAGAGGACCATTGCCATAGTAATGCTTGGAGTGATGGCTATACAGCAAGCAGAGGAGCCCCCCAAAAAAAGGCGAAGGTTATGGAGTAAAGAGTGGCTGAAGAACCGTGATATTTTCTCACATATGAGATTGGTTCGAGAGCTAAAGGAAAACAATCCCGATGATTATCGGAACTATCTGAGGATGCCTGATGAGTCATTTCAGCTGCTACTGAGTCAAGTTTCACCCCTCATAACAAAAAAGGACACCGTCTTAAGAAGTAGCATCACAGCGGAGCAGAGACTGGTAGCAACACTTTGTTTCCTGGCAACTGGTCGAAGTCTTGAAGACCTTAAGTTCACTACTGGAATCTCTGCCCAGTCGCTCGGCCGCATCATACCTGAGACCTGCCAAGCCATCATAACAATACTGCAAGACGAATACTTAAAGGTAATAACACAATGCTTTTATTTTAAACTATGAAAAACACCGTAAAGCTAGCTTCCTTGAACATTGAAGCTGTAAACATCATATTAAACTTAAAATTGGTTCATAACATATAAAAGTGAAAAAATGTAACACCTTTTATGTGATTCACAAAGCTGTGTACTGAAAATCATGTCCCCAGTTGTTTTGGGGACGATCCTGCTGTTGTGTATATGGTATGGGCCACTGATGAGGGTGAGGTTGTTGGGGTGATTGGGTGTGTGTGGCTTTGTGCTCAGCTAAGTGAGTATTTGTGGTAAGCTCCCCTTTCAACCCTTTATTAAGAAGCTGAATCAGTAAGGGTTCCAGCAATTGTTTTTGGTCTTCTGACATCCGGCGTATTTTCTTGGCAATAAATCCACCCATGTCATCACATTCATCCCTCTTCTGATTCAACGCTGCAGATGCCTGTAATAGAAAGTTGCCTGTAGACTGTTGAGTTGTCTCTCTTTTTGTTCCTGTTTACTGCTGGTGATGTGACAGTCTGTGTGTCATTGACAAATAGATCCTGTATAACAGGGGTCTCAAACTCAAATTACCTGAGGGCCACAAGACAAGTTTTCATATCACATGGGGGCCGCATGCAAACTTTCAAACTTCAAAAACAGCACTGGTGTCAGCGGACGCACTATTAACCCCCAGCACTGGTGTCAGCAGACGCACTATTAACCCCCAGCACTACCCCTACACTTCACAAATACCCTCCTACACTTCACAAATACCCCCTGCTCACAAATTTCAAACCCAGTCACCTACCTAAGGACTTAGCCTCAGTGTGATGGCTCACTTACCTCTCCTCCTGGCAGGGCTGGACTGGGACAAAAATTTGGCCCTGGACTTCATCCAGACCGGCCCACTTTAATTTTGCAAACACGCACAAAAACATTAATTCATCAGTGACCATGACCAGCAGTGGCAGTACATTAATTCATTCATGCCTGTAGCCCTCCTTTATTGCAGAAATACTACAGGAGAGGGTCAGAGACTGCAAAGCGTACTACAGGCGAGGGTCAGAGACTGCAGACATAGTACAGGAGAGGGTCAGAGACTGCAGACATGATACAGGAGATGGTCAGAGACTGCGGACATGATACAGGAGATGGTCAGAGACTGCAAAACGTACTACAGGCGAGGGTCATAGACTGCAGACATAGTACAGGAGAGGGTCAGAGACTGCAAAACGTACTACATGCGAGGGTCATAGACTGCAGACATAGTACAGGAGAGGGTCAGAGACTGCAAAATGTACTACAGGAGAGGGTCAGAGACTGCAGACATGATACAGGAGATGGTCAGAGACTGCGGACATGATACAGGAGATGGTCAGAGACTGCAAAACGTACTACAGGCGAGGGTCATAGACTGCAGACATAGTACAGGAGAGGGTCAGAGACTGCAAAATGTACTACAGGAGAGGGTCAGAGACTGCAGACATGATACAGGAGATGGTCAGAGACTGCGGACATGATACAGGAGATGGTCAGAGACTGCGGACATGATACAGGAGATGGTCAGAGACTGCGGACACGATACAGGAGATGGTCAGAGACTGCAGACATTGTACAAGTGTGTCCTAGGCTAGCAGTGAACAATGTGGAAAAAACATTGATTGCTGCACTGCAACAGGAGTTTACAAGATATAACAAAGTGGCAAAAAAAAACTTTGCCAACAGTCATTTCTCAAGCACAGGAGGACAGTAAATGGTTAACAGGTCTGTGAAGCTCCCAGCCTGACCAGCTAATGCCTTCAAAAGATAACAAGGAAAATGTCAAACAAATCAGGGATGGCTGGCACAGGACTCTGGCACAAATAGCTATATAGAAACAGCTGAAGTTCCAGCTTCTTGCAGAAAGCTAATCAGCATTCTCCTGTCATGTGTTCAGTGTAAATAAAAACAGATAAGAAGCAGTGTGAGAAGACGGGGAAGTCACCCCTCGATCAGTGTGTTCTCCTTCTCCTGTGCTGTGTGTGGAATATGCAGTGATCACACTGATTCCCTCTGTCTTCTAACACTGCTTCTTATCTGTTTTTATTTACATTGAACACAGGACAGGAGAATGCTGATTAGATTTCTGTAGCCAGCATTGTAACATGTTTGATCTCATACCTTCTTCATGTTCAGGTATGTCGGATCTTCTGCATCCCGCCCTGCTCTGGCCACTAGCCTCTTCTAAATGTGGCGGGCTGGACAATCTGATTGGCTAAAGAGGTGGTGGGAGGCGAAGCAACTTAGCAGTCACACCCTCCCACTCAGAAGAGAAGCGCTATTGGCTGCCTGCCCTGTTACACACAGATATCCCTCTCCCTCCAGCATGTCAAAGCCGATGGGAGGGAGAGGGGCGGGAAGCTGCACACTGCCGCTGGTAGCCTTGCGGGTTGGTCCTGTCCTGTCCTGGTCCCCTATCAGCGGCTCTGCCGGAAGTTTGAGGGGGGGCGACAAGGAGGAGGTAGAGATAAGGCAAGGGTCAACTGCGTTCTAGGTGGCTGCCTAGTGGGGGCACCGGCTCTGTCCACACAGACAGACTTCGAGAAAGGTAGAGAGACGAGTGACACACTGAGCCATCGGCCCCTGCCTGCGGGCCAATTGGAACCTGTTTGCGGGCCGCAAATGGCCCGCGGGCCGGTAGTTTGAGACCCCTGCTGTATAATATAGCAAAATAAATGAATGTATCAAGAAATAAAGACTGAACATTTTTATATTTTACCTTTTACAGCTCCCGTCATCTGTGGAGGAATGGAAGGCAACAGCCAAACAATTTCACGACTATTGGAATTTCCCTAACTGTGGTGGTGCCATAGACGGAAAACATGTTCGCATAACACCCCCAGCAAAATCTGGCTCTTTCTACTACAACTATAAAGGCTACTTTAGCATTGTCCTAATGGCAATCGTGAATGCAAAGTATGAGTTTATGTTTGTGGACATTGGCAAAAATGAAATTCTGATGGGGGTGTAATCGAGAAAACAGTTCTCTCATCGTTTAAAAAATGGACATTTAAATCTACCATCCAAAGAGGACACAGTGGAAGGCCTGAATTATGTATTTGTCGCAGATGACGCATTTGCATTATCTGAACATGTGTTGAAACCATTTGCAAATTGAGATTAGGGTTCATTGTTGCTGTGTGTTACATAATTTTCTAAGACGTACTAGCTCCACCTACATGTTACAAACCATGATGGACCGGGAAGATACTCTGTCTGGGGATCTCATACCTGGTGATTGGCGTAATGATACAGAAGGGCTGCTAGACCTAGGCCGTGCCCCACCACGTCTCTCTAGTCAACTAGCCCGTCAGAATCGTCTTGACTATATGCAATATTTTATTGGTCCTGGCACAGTGGATTGACAAAACAATCTCTAGATCTAATAAGAAAAAATGCATTGTTTAGTTGCCGATTTACACCAAACAATATCATAGAACTATTGTACTGGTCTGCTTACCTTCAGTTGTAAGGAATCTTCTATAGATTGGTCTGTATAATCGTTCGTTTAGTCAGAGTGTGTGCTCGTTCCTCTACTCGGTAAATCGTGCGTGACAACGTTCTGTGTGCGTGACAACGTTCTGTGTGCCGGGTCAGAGTGTAAAACGCAGTGCAATATGGGAGTTTGCAAGCTCCACCAGTCTTCATTTGGTGTCATCTTTAGCAGCAGAACGATGGCTGAAGAACAGGAGCATGTCCTTCCCAAAAGAATTTGCCTGGAAATTTAAAAAAAAAAGGCAAAACCTATGTCCCTGGAAGAAATGAAAACGATGGTGAAGATTTTGGAAAAAAATTACTATGATGGGAGGCACAAAAACTACCCCAGGCCTAATAGAAGAAATGACATCATGGAGAAGGTTATCCATGTGCTTGGGAAGAAATATGGTGTGGACCGAACAAAGGACCAGCTGCGCAAGAGATGGTCTGACTTGAAGCATAGGGAGGAAGCACAGTTGTATAAAATACATACAATGATCAAAAAAGGTATTTATGATTAATTTCTGCCATTTCTGCTCTCTCACCTAGGCATGCAATCCATGTAGTCTTTCTGCAATGTCTTCATCAATGCAAACTATAATCTTTAGCATGCATGCTTTTTTCATGTATTTTTTAAATATTTTTAACCTAGAAACACCCAAGAAAGCACACTGTGGGAACAGCACTGTGACAACAGGCCTGGATATTATTGTGGTTGATGACATCTCCAGTTACTGAAAAAGGACCTGATGATGATGACACAGCTCCAGTTACTGAAAAAGGACCCGATGATGATGATGCTGAACCATGCCAAAGTATTACAGATGTTGAAGCAGACCAGGCACAGCATTCCTGTGAAACCATCACAAGCAGCACAGGTAAGCCAGTACACATACACTTTAAGATCAACTCCATTTTAAAAACATTTCCCTCAATCTTTTTTTTTCTTATCTTTAACAGCACATCATCTGTCTGTGGAACAGGAATTAAATACAATTACTGCCCAAAGATTGTTATCTGATCTGTTGAAATGCTCATCAGAGTTAGAGAAGTGCTCATCTGAGTTAGAAAAAGTGAAAGAGCACCTCTGTCCAAAAAAATATTCTGGTTGCACTTGACACACTTTGTAAGATTTAACATGTGTCACTTTGGTCCATGTATGTTTTCTTGTCTTTTTCGTTGATGTGTTAATTGTTTGTAAAAGTTTGCACAAAACTTTAAGGGGTTGTAAAGGTTAGTTTTTTAGTTTCTAAATAGGTTCCTTTAAGCTAGTGCTGGTTGGTTCACTAACCTTTTCCTTCCATTTCTCTTCTAAAAGTTTTTTCTTTGTTTTCCTTGTCTGAATTTCTCACTTCCTGTTCCTCCTCAGTAAGCTGTTTGGTAAGCTGTTCTGGCTGACCCCCGCTCGGATGATGGGGGCAAGCTTACTGAGGAGAAACAGGACGTGAGAAATTCAGACAAAAAAAAAAACATTTAGAAGGGAAATTGAATGAAAAGGTAAGTGAACCAACAATGCACTAGCTTAAGGGAACCTATTTAGAAAATAAAAAACGAACAAACATTTACAACACCTTTAAGCTATTTGGACTGTTGAGGACAAGCACTTTATTAATGTTCGTGACTCATGCACATTTACAAGTCAGGCCTGACATGGAAAAACATGATTGGAGCAAAGCTGTCCTTGAGGTTTGAGTAGTCAGTCACCTCTACTATATTTGTGTTATGACACAAGTCAATTATAGTGTTTACGTGAACACAAATTTCCCATATGTTGACATGCACTTATAGTAGGGGTGACTGACATCACAAACCTCAAGGACAATCTCAAACCATGTTTATTCTGCAGGCCAAAAAATCAAGAATACTGATATTGGGTTACAAAAAATTAAAACTTTGAAACCATGAGAAATAATTAAAAAACATTCTTTGATAGATGCATAATGTATATTCTTAAAATGTCAAAATATTAGTTTTTTCACAGCATTTGAATATTAAACATTATGCTCTCTGGTTTTAAAAAAAAATTTTTTTGCTCTCTAGTTTACCAAAAAATTTACGCCATCTTGTGTTCAAAAAACAAAATATGCTCTCTTGTGTAACAAAATAAAAAATTGTGCTCTGTTGTAGAAAGAACTTTTGCTCTCTTGTGTAAAAACATTATGCTCTCATGTAAAAACAATTACCCAAAACAAAGATTAAAAACTAGTTTCTTACAAAAATAATTGGCAATAAAGTTTTATTATTGCATATTTTGTCTGTTGCATTATTTTTACAGAGATATATATAGGTATATCACGATTGAAGTGGTTGCAGGTTGAATACTTGGTGATGTGTATCATGACCTTTTGACGTCAACGTTCTTTGATACGAATATTTACCATCCGGGTTATATGTTTTCAAACCATGCGCAGTAGCAAGCGTTAGTTTTTTCTCGGACGACAAACGCATTAACATTGTGATTTATTGTTCGGTCGGCAACATTTTTCCAAACTTGCTGTTCGTTTTTCTTCACATAAACGTCACAAACGATTAACGATTTGTGCCCATTAACTTGCCGAAAAACGAACGAAGTGTCTACATGAGCGATTGTCGCCCGATTTTTTGTCTAGTGTATGGCCAGCATAAGACACACAGAGTTGGAGCCTGGAAGGAATAGCTGCACCAGCCACAGTATGTCCATGCTCTTTGAGCACCCGAGGAGATCTTGAAGCACACATCAAATGTCAAAACTTATTGAAGTCCCCATTGAAGCTAAATAACAATTATTTGTTTATATTAGTGTTATCTGCTTTACCTGGGGTAAATAGATAGAACTGATTGCTTATGCGTGTGTATGGCTAGATGCAATGGTTTCTTCTGTGCCTTTGAACCTATTTAAAGGGGTTGTAAAGGTTCGCTTTTTATTTTCTAAATAGGTTCCTTTAAGCTAGTGCATTGTTGGTTCACTTACCCTTTCCTTAGATTTCCCTTCTAAATATTTTTTTTTCTTTGTCTGAATTTCTCACTTCCTGTTTCTCCTCAGTAAGCTTGCCACCATCATCCGAGAGGGGGTTAGTCAGCCAGAACAGCTTACTGAACAGCTTACTGAGGAGGAACAGGAAGTGAGAAATTCAGACAAAGAAAACAAAGAAAAAAAATATTTAGAAGGGAAATCTAAGGAAAAGATAAGTGAACCAACAATGCACTAGCTTAAAGGAACCTATTTAGAAAATAAAAAAATGAACCTTTACAACCCCTTTAAGTTCTTATACATCTTTAGATCTTTAATACCCTTTTATAACATATTTTGGGTAAGTACCTATTACTTCCTTGAATGTTGCTGTACAACCTGAGACATAACAAAGTAAAGCAGCAACCAAACAGTAACCCTTGCTCTGTACAGCATTGGACCACTTCTGGACTGTAGCATGCCTAGTCTAGTATCATGGTATATAGTTGGAATTTGTATTTATTGGATAAGGTAATGTTTTTCTTTTACAAAATTTTTTATTGTCATTTAAATCAACAGTACAGGTTTACAATAGAATGTTACAGCATTCAGTATACAAAGTAGATCTGGACTCGAAAGCCCTCAACAACAGGAAGGAAACATGGGTCGTGATCTGATGTTATATTCAAGATAAAAATAAAAAATAAATGAGAAAGTCCTCAGGACCCGATGGTCCAGAACCTGGGCCATGCCCAGATGGGTGTAAACCTGTAGAATGGGTGTATAATACACAACAATAAAACCTGAAAGTTGGCATCCACTAGAAAAGATAGAACAGTTAAGCCTCAAGTAAGAGCCTAGGAAGAAAAATAAAATAAAAATAAAAATAAAAAATTGGAGAAAAAGAGAGAAAGAGAAAAGAGAAAAAGAAAAAAAGGAGGCAGGACAAGAAGAAGAGGAGAAGGAGAAGAGGGAGAAAGAGAAGAGGGAAGTAGGAGGTCCACGGGGTGCGCGCAAGAGGGGTCCTACAGTGACAGCAAAGCAGTGTCGAATCTAGAAGGGTGGTAGTATGTGATCCAAGGTTGCCAGACTCTGAGAAACTTGTCATGCGTATCAGAAAGAATAGCTGTTAGTTTCTCGTTGACCATGATATCGTTCAGGCGGTTCTTGACTGCCTCAAAGCTCAATGCAGGGGTTTTCCACGCTCTCGCAATTGTCAATCTAGTTGCAGTAAAAAGATGTTGGGCTAGTTGCCGTTCTGGACGCAGAAGTTCCACGATGGGCTTACCCAGGAGAGCTACATAGGGGTCTCTTTTGATATTAATCTGAAAAAGATTGCGGAGGAGAGTATATACCCTAATCCATAGTCTGCACGCCCGCGGGCATGACCACCAAATATGTGCCATGGTGCCTTCCTGGGAACACCCCCTATAACAAAGTGGAGAATAATTTGGGATAAAGCGAGCCAATCTTGCCGGTGTGTAGTACCACCTATACAATACTTTATAGGCATTTTCCAAAATTGACACATTACGTGAGCATTTGGACAGAGTTAATGTCATCGCCTGCCAAACCTCAGGGTCCAACTGCCTCCCCAGCTCTTTCTCCCATTGAAGGTGATAAGACCTCAATGGGGGTCTCTTTATTGAAATCACCGCCGAGTATATCAGTGATATTAGACCCGGAGAATGGGGCCTGGCTCTGCAAAGGCTCTCAAAGGGGGTCAAGGTATAAGGGGTAGATTGAAACCTAATAAGGCTCTGAAGAAAGTGGCGAATTTGTAAATAGCGATAGTGTTCACGCAAGGGAATACCATGAGAAGAGCGCAAAGCGTCAAATGCCAAAATCCTGGTAGGCCGTAGCATTGAGTGAACATCTGTGAATCCGTTCATGGTCCACCATAGAAATTGGGAGGGATTATCACAACCTGGAGGGAACAGCGGGCAGTGTAAGAGTCGTAAGAGTGGGAGATGTGGGGAGATCAGCCCTGCAGAGTATTTTACCGAGTCCCATAGTCGCAAGGAGTGGGCCAAACAAGGCCCCATGACCGCCGGACGATGCACAGGTGGGAGCCAGGGTAATGAGGAGATAGGAATAGGGTCGATGTCAACCAGGTCGAGCATAGCCCAGAGCGGGAGCTGATAGGTTTCATGAAGGCACGAAAGTGGGGCTATGTTAGCAGCTATGTAGTAGGCTTGTAAATTAGGAACCGAAAGGCCCCCATTGACTCGCTTAGCAAACAAGACCTGTTTGGCGATTCGAGGGCGGGACGAACCCCATATAAATTGCATAATTTTTCGCTGATGTATGCGGAGGATATGCGAAGAAACCTGAACCGGCAAGACACGGAAAAAATATAATAGTTTCGGGAGATAGGACATACGAACAGCCGTTATCCTGCCGAACCAAGACAAAGGCAAATGAGACCAAGACAACAGCATATCTGTTAGTCTCTTGAACAATGGTGGAAAGTTGGCCTGGTACAATCCGGAGTATGTGGGGGTAAGGTGGATTCCCAGATAGGGCAGCGAGGAAACCCACTGAAAGGAGAATGCCGACTGTAAATCCCCCATCAGGCCAGGAGAGAGATTAACCGACAACGCCCTCGATTTTGAGGGATTAACCCGAAGCCCCGAAAGGGAAGCAAAGGTATCCAAAAGAGTTTGCAAGTTTGGTAAAGAGCTTCTGGGGGAGGTCAAAGTGAGAAGGACATCATCGGCGAATAGGGAAATTTTATGGGGACAACCCGCTAATTCGATGCCTCGTATATCCGGATGAGAGCGAATCGCCTCTGCCAGGGGTTCCAGAGCCAATACAAAAAGAAGAGGTGATAGGGGGCACCCCTGACGGGTGCCCCTCTTAATATTAAAGAGGGGAGACTCGAATCCATAATACTTAATTTTTGCCCGGGGGGAATCATATAAAACAGATATCCAGTGCATAAAAGAAGACCCGAAGCCATAATGTCGAAGAACAGACATGAGGTAAGGCCATGACAAAGTGTCAAAGGCCTTGTTTACGTCCAGAGACAAGAGCATAGATTCTAGCGAGCGAGTATGAGCTATGTGTTGGAGTTGCAATATACGCCGAATAGCATCACCGGCCTGTCTCTGAGGTATAAAGCCGACCTGGTCTTTCCCAATTAATCGAGGAAGAAAAGAATTTAAGCGATTAGCCAGAATTTTGGTCAAAATTTTCATGTCAACGTTAATTAGGGAGATAGGCCTAAAATTAGCCCAGGAGGAATGATCGCGATCCGGTTTAGGGATCATCACTATGTTTGCCGTCAAAAGGTCCGGGGTAAAGGAGCATCCATTTTTAACAGAGTTATACATTGCCGTTAGATGCGGAGCTACCATAACTGCCAGTTTCCTATAGTAAAGCGCCGTAAAGCCATCCGGCCCCGGACGCTTTCCCACCTTAAGATCTTTTATACCTTGGAGGACCTCTGAAATTTGTATATCCCGGTCCATAAGAGTAACATGCGCCTCCGTCAGGGTCGGGAGAGGGAGACGGCCGAGGAAATCAGCAGTGTCCTGGGCGTTAAACTGCTCTGGATCAGAGTACAATTTAGTAAGGCGGAATCGAAACTCCTCCAATATACGCAACGGATTACCCGTAAGTACATTGTGTCGGTTGCGCAGAGTGATGGGGGTGAATTTAGGAGCGAAAGTCCGGAGTCTGTTGGCTAACATTCGATTAGGTTTATTCGCCCTGGTATACCACCTCTGGCGGGACCAACGTAAGACGCGTTCAGCCCCCTCGGTGAGGCAAAGATCCAACTCCGAACGAACCTGTTCCAAGAGTTTACGGTTGCCAGAGGTGGGGGATTGTTTAAAAACCGCAGATAATGCCTCCAGACGGGTCTCCAGGGCTTTTTGTTTCAAACCCCTTTCCCGCTTACGGGCTGACGCTATCCGAATAATGCGGCCACGGAGTACCGCCTTATAAGCCTCCCAAAGCGTTACCGGCGACGTAACCGACCCCTGATTTTCACGGAAGTAGTCCTCTGAGGCCTTAAAAATATCTTCCCGGACCTCTTTAAGCGATAAGAGCGAATCATTCATCGCCCAGGGTGAGAATTGGGGTCTGTCCAAAACGGAGTGGCAGACCACCAAAACAGGGTCATGATCAGACCATGGAACAGCCAGGATAGAGGCCCTGACCACCATGGGAAGGTGGCGTCGTAGCATGAACATATGATCAATTCTGGAGTGAGAGTGATGAGGGTGGGAATAATGTGTAAAGTCCTTACTCTGAGGATGGCATTCCCTCCAAAGATCGACCAAATCATGTAGTTGTAAAGAGCGAGCAAATTTTTTAGCGCCAGGCGAGGGAGCGATACGCACCGAGGGGTATTTATCCAGTGAGGGATTCAAAACTAAATTTGAATCTCCCGAAAGAAAGAGAGTACCTCTGTGATGGGATGCTAGCAGGGCGCAGACGTGAGTCAAGAAGGGTCCTGGGTTGGAATTTGGCGCATAATAAGTCATGATGGTAACCTCCTTTCCTTGGATAGTGCCTTGTAGCAATAGATATCTGCCATCTGGGTCTGCGATCTGTCTAGTGCAACTAAATGAAACCGACTTGCGGAAAGCTATGAGCACCCCCTTTTGCTTGGTTGGAGCCGTGGCCAAAAATACCTGGGGAAACTGAGCATCAAAGTATTTAGGGCAGGAAGACGCCGAAAAATGGGTTTCCTGTAAGCAGGCGATGTCAATCCGCTGCTTCCTAAGATACTTAAAAATCTTCACCCTTTTCTGAGGAGAATTCATACCCTGAACATTCAGGGACAGCCAATTAAGCGTCATATCAAGACTAGCAATCGGCAGAAGATCATGTCCCCAAGCACACACCCCGCGGACCTCGTAAAGGGAAGAAAAAGGTGAAAGACCAGAGAGTCAGGTAGGGAGACAGTGGAAGAAAACAGATAAAGGAAAACAAACAGACCGAGTAAAACTCGGAGTAAAAACATTCCAGTCATCTAGGTTGCAATTGGTAGTGGGGCTGGAATCCCACTAAAAGGTCGGAAGTTGGCCAAAACTTTTGTTCGGGCCAAGTTCCAAGCCAAGGGGGAGCAATGGTCCGTCGGACACCGCTCGGCATATTTTTAAAGTAGTCTGAACAATAAGATCAGATCGACATCAGCATAAGGTAAACAGAAAAAACATGTTCAATAGACACCACCTAAATAAGGATTAAAGCAGTCTCAATCAAAATTGTGTAACATATCAACTTAAAATTGTGAACGAATTATTGTGGGCCGTGGTCATCCCCGCGTCCCGGAGCCCCCAACCAAAGTACGGGGAGTCCAGGACACGAAGCCGACCCACCGCAAACACAAGGACAATAACATACACATACTACAGCAAAAAACTGCGAAGGCCCCAAACCGTGGACCGTGATGGGCAGGGCACACCCACAACTGTAATGGGGGTGTGCAGCACAGTGCAAGGACATTCCTCTCAAGCGACAGATCAAAAGCCCTCGCCTGAGGGGGAAAAAAAAAAAAAGGGGGGGGGGGACAGGGGACAAGAATCCAGGTGGGCCAAATGACCATGCGAACGTAGCCACAGCACAGAGGCCCAATGTCGCTGCCCCTCAATTGGGGCAACATCGAGCAAGGGGTCAGCCACATGACATGGCCTCCAGGGGCAGGGAAGGAGGGAACACAATGGGGCCACCGGGCCCAGGGAAAAAAAAAAAAAAAACAGTCCAGATATCATTTTGGTTGAAAGGCAGAAAAGTTCATGTACTGTAATTGGGTCCCCAGAATGGGAAGTCTAAAGGCGAAATTTAGATTTAAAGTTATAGATCAAGGCGAGATACTGCTGACAGTTCAGAACAACAGGGTGCTGGCAGGTTAGCTCCTCAGAGTGACAGATGAGAATCGGTGCTATCATCCTTTAGGGACATCCTGGAATCGCTGTGCTTGCAGTGATCGAAGCGCCTGGGACCCCTGCTGAGACATTTGTGAGGAACCGTGGGGTGGCCTGGATGATCGTGGCTGGGCCGAAGAAGACTCCGGTTGGGAGGGAGGGAGCTCAAACTGCAGATCCTGAAAATGTCGCTGTAAGTCAGGCTGGGAGGAGGCATGAAACTGGCGGCCGAGGTGATAGAAGGAGAGCTTGAAGGGGAACCCCCATCTATAACGAATGCCCCGAGCTTGTAGAATCTGCAAATAAGGCTTCAGACTCCGCCGTTTGGCTATGGTGACCGGAGAGAGGTCCGTAAATAGCTGGAGGGGACTACCCCGGTAAGAGAGGTCCGGGACATCCCGTGCAGCCTGCAGGAGTCGCTCCTTGGTCTTATAAAAGTGAAATTTAATTATAACGTCCCTAGGGGGACCCTCGGTCAGCCTGAGAGCGAGGGACCTGTGTATGCGATCGAATTCCAAGCGCTCCAAAGGGACGTCAGGCGCCAGCTCCTGAAAGAAAGCCGTGGCCGTCCCCTGCAGGTCGGTTATGGCCTCTGGGAGCCCACGGATGCGGAGGTTATCCCTGCGAGCCCTATTCTCAGAGTCCTCTAATTTATCCTGTAGGCTCAACAGTTCAGCATTCAGTCTTTCAACTTCGTCCTCATGACCCTCTAGGACCGTTGTTGTTAGATCCATCCGCTGTTCCAGTTGGTTGGTGCGGTGGCCTATCTCCTTGAGACCCCTCACCAGTTCTGCTGAGAGCTTACGGGAGGCAACGTTTATTTCATCTCGTACTATACTGCGGAACTTCTGGAGCATGGCATCCGAGCCAGCGTCAGTGGGGCCCTCCAGGTTGGAGGGGAACTGAAGCAAGCTGTCCTCAGAATGCTGAGTGGTGTCATCCGGTTCCGGAGGCTCGGGTGCCATCTTGCTCTTCCCCCTCCCCTTCCCCACGGTGGGAGAGGCCTTCTGCTGGGAGCGGTAGCGCTGTCGGTTTCGGGAAGTATTGTGCATAGGTAATGTTAGGCGATGTCCGTCACTTAGGGAGCATGCGCGGTGGCGTCAGGGATTCAGGATGTGTCTTATTCGCCGAGACTGAGCGGTCCGACGGCGCAGAGCGGGGAGATCAAGCTGTCATTATCCCCGACTCTGTGTAGTTGCCCCCCAGGGCTGTAAGTTCAGTACACAGCAAAAGTTAGTATATATAGCTATCTGGTTTAGGGGCCATAGCCTGGCCGGCCAAAGCACCTAGGCTTCCAGGGATAACTTGTTAAATGAGAAAAGTCTGAATAATGGGCACTATGGTGCAGCAAGATGGCCGTCTATCACAGTGTTGTATCCGATCCACAACCTGCAAGCCGCAGACAGAGGGTGCCATACACAGCTTTTAGCTAGTAAAAGGGAATCCTTGCAGTGGCTGTGGGAAGAGGGAAGAGGTGGGGGCCCTGTGCAGGGAGAGCTGGGCGGCTGAGGGGTTAATACAGGCCGTGCTTCAACTGTATAGGGGCCTTGGGTGCAGCAAAATGGCCGCCGTCTTCCGGGACTAGGCCGAAGCCGCGGACTTTCCTACGCTCGGCCGCCGTCCGGAAGAGCTCCGCTGCGTTTGGGCCACAACTTCCCCACTAAGGGCTGGCGACGAATCCCGGCCAGCGATTAGGCAGTCTATCGGCACCGGAGGTGCCGGCTGTATCACAGCAGCGCCGAGCGCCTATCACTGTACCTGAGAGGATGCAGCCGGGTCTGAAGGCCTCAAGATGTCGTCGGGTCCGCCGGATCACGGAGCTCACCTGCGGGGGATCAGCGCTGTAAGTGGCCCCTAGGAGAGTTGCTGTATACCCACGGAGTTGTGGTGGAGAGGGGTGGAGAGTCCGAATCCCTCGCGGATCTCGGCAGGCAAGGTCGGGGATCGCCGGAGGCTCCGTAGGCCTCAAGATGGCGGCAGGCCTCGGCGGCGTCAGGCCAGCCGCAATCCCAGGACGAGTCCGACCCGGCAAAATCCACAAAAACCGGACGGGGCTGCGGCAGGAGATGCCCAGGCACAGGTAATGTCACTTTTAATGCCTAGTGGGGTAAAATAGGCAAGGGATGGCTAAGGATTGTCCTCGTGGGTACAGAGCCCAGCACCAGCACGTCTTCCCTGCTTCACGTCCGGACACGCCCCCGTGACAGACAATTTTTTGCGAAACCACTAGACAGCGAAATTAGATTGCTGGTTCTAATGATAAAAGGACTAATGTGAATCACTTAAAGCTTCACCTAATGTGTTAGAGCTTTAACAGGAAAAAATCATATCAGCATTAAAGATAAATTAAAAATAGTCTTAAAAGCAAGGTACCAGTGACTATCCTAAGGGTGTCCTGTATGGCACACTGGGAAAAATATGTTTTGCTGCCTAACAGACAGGAATACATGCTTACACAGAAGGCTCTTAAATACTCAAGGTAATGTTTTTCAATTCATAGACATTCCAGTGCTTATATTGTTTTGGTCACGGCAAACACATTTTTCATCACAAATAGATAAGGAAGATTGCTTGATAGTCTGCTGGTCCAGCAGCAAAGTGTGTTGTGCATTCTGATATTGGTTGCCCGCAGCCCTACTCCACATGATCATGTGAAGTAGAGTTAAAAAGTAAAATAATCAAGAACAGGTGCGTCTCTTCTGCAATAAAATGGAAAATTGTATCAAATACTTACTGTAATTTTCCTTTCCTGACGCCAAGACATGGCAGCATACATATGATATAGCCCCGCCCCTATATCCACCCACAGGACTCGTTTAGCTCTATAAAAGTCTGACAGAGCTACCTCCCCCATTCTCCATATAACGCAAAAAGATCAGAGGGAGGGCTCGTATGCTGCCATGTCTTGGCGTCAGGAAAGGAAAAATTACGGTAAGTATTTGATACAATTTTCCATTTTCCTGACGCCAGACATGGCAGCATACATATGATACATAATGAGCTTTTGAGAGGGAGGGTTTAACCACTTGCCGCCCGCCCTATAGCGGATTGACGTCGGCAAAGTGGTTGCAAAATCCTGACAGGACGTCATATGACGTCCTCAGGATTTTGAGCCGCTGCGCGCCCCCGGGGGCGCGCATCGCGGCGATCGTTGCTGCGGGGTGTCAGTCTGACACCCCGCAACTCCGATCTAGGTAAAGAGTCTCCGACGGAGACTCTTTACCACGTGATCAGCCGTGTCCAATCACGGCTGATCACAGTGTAAACAGGAAAAGCCGGTCATCGGCTTTTCCTCACTCGCGTCTGTCAGACGCGAGTAGAGGAGAGCCGATCGGCTGCTCCTCTGACAGGGGGGGGTTTGTGCTGATCGATTATCAGCACAGCCCCCCCGAGGATGCCCCCACTGGACCACCAGGGATGCCACTGGACCACCAGGGATGCCAGCACCAGGTATGCCACCCTAGACCACCAGGGATGCCAGGTAGTGCCCCCTAATGGATGCCAATCAGTGCCCACAATGGATGCCAATCAGTGCCCACAATGGGCATCACTGATTGGCAGGCATTTTTGTTTGGCACTGATTGGCATCCATTACAGTACATCAGTGCCGCCTATCAGTGCCCACCCATGCCACCTATCAGTGCCCATCCATGCCACCTATCAGTGCCCATCCATGCCCATCCGTGCTGCCTAGCAGTGCCCATCCGTGCTGCCTATCAGTGCCCATCCGTGCCGCCTATCAGTGCCCATTCGTGCCGCCTATCAGCGCCCATTCGTGCCGCCTATCCGTGCCCATCTGTGCCGCCTATCCGTGCCCATCTGTGCCGATTATCCGTTCCACCTATCAGTGCTGCATATTAGTGCCCATCAATGCCACCTCATTGGTGCCACCTCATCGGTGCCCGTCAGTGCAGCCCCATCAGTGAAGGAGAAAACTTACTTATTTAAAAAGTTTTGTAACTGAAACAAAAAAAATACTTTTTTTTTCAAAATTTTTGGTACTTTTTTATTTTTTTTTGCAGAAAATAAAAATCCCAGAGGTGATCAAATACCACCAAAAGAAAGCTCTATTTGTGGGGAAAAAATGATAAAAATTTCGTTTGGGTACAGTGTAGCATGACCGCGCAATTGTCATTCAAATGCAACAGCGCAGAAAGCTGAAAATTGGTCTGGGCAGGAAGGTGTTTAAGTGCCCAGTATGGAAGTGGTTAATGCTACAAACTTAGTCTTTATTTTGACAATAGACTTAGAAGCTTGTATAGTCTTCCTCCCAAACTCTACTGTAGTAAGAACTACTGGATCCACCCTGTAGGGTTTTAAGAATATATAATGTGATGACCAGCTAGCCTCTTTGCAGACTGTCTCCAGAGACAATCCTGCCTGTGCCGCCCAAGAAGATGACATCACCCTGGTTGAGTGATGATCTCTACCTACTTCTGGAGGATCCTTCCCGGTGTTCTAACGATATGGTTCCTCCTATCGATATGGTTCCCCCTTGACTGCGCAGGTGCAATCCGAGCCGACGGAAAACTCAGAGCCTGAACAGCTGTTCGCCAGCTGTAGACGCGCTCGCTCTCGATGCTTGGTTATACACGCCGCCGATGCTTAGTTATACACGCCGCTCTATACAGAAAGGGGCAGCAAGGGGCGGATGTGATATTGAGCAGTGCTTTTTTGCTTGGTTATACACGCCGCTCTATACAGCAAGGGGCGGATGTGAGACTTGAATTTTATTGAGAAAACCATTCCCCAAAAAAGCACTGCTCAATATCACATCCGCCCCTTGCTGGCCCTTGCTGTATAGAGCGGCATGTAGTATAGAGCGGCGTGTATAACCAAGCATCAAAGCACTGGTCAATATCACATCAGCCTTCGCCCCCTTTTCCACCCCTTGCTGCGGCGTGTAGTATAGAGCGGTGTGTCAATAACACATCAGTCTCCGCCCCTTTTCCGCCCCTTGCTGTGCAGCGTGTATCATCAGCAGCGAGCGCATGTACAGCTGACAAACAGGTGTTCAGGCTCGGAGATTTCAGTGGCCTACGACTGCCCATGCGCTGCACCTGACGGACCCTATCCGATAAGGTAACCAGCTCGACAAGACACCGGCTCTACATGCCCGGAGAATATTTTTTTTTACTATCCAGGCCGACATGGTTCTGGCCGAAGCCCCTTATTCTTTAAAATCTTCATGATGAAAAGTTCTGTCAGAACTTCTGAATGTAGAAGTAGCCTGGAGATAGGCTTTGAGGACTTTTGGAATGTCCAACTCATGCAGATCAGTATCTGATTCCACTGGGAAGGCTGTGTGTGTATATATGTGTGTGTGTGTGTGTGTGTGTGTGTAAATATATATATACATACATACACACATACACACATACACAGGGCTCAAAATTTCAAATCCTGAGCTACAAGCCAGACCTCAAGTGTTACTCACCACCAGTTGCCGGCCCAACCCCTACCATGCCCCACCCCTAATCCCGTCCCTAAACACGCCCTCAAATTATCTCATGAAATGACACTTAAATGTTTTATGTAGAATTAAGTTATAAATATTAACAAATAACTTTGTCCATGTCCAAAACTGCAGCCTGCCCGTGTCCGCCAATACAGCCTGTGTCCGCCAGTGCAGCCTGTGACGCCAAATGCAGCCATCTGTCCCCAAATGCAGCCTTGTGTAGCCTTGTGTCCCCAAATGCAGCCTTGTGTAGCAATGTGTCCCCAAATGCAGCCATATGTCCCCAAATGCAGCCGTATGTCCCCAAATGCAGCCATGTGTAGGTCCCCAGTGGCCTGTCTGTGTAAGAGAGAGCCCCCCTACCACCGCCGCCGATGTCTGGTTGATCAGCATGCGGGGGGCGAGAGAGAGGAAAGGTGAGGAGGAGCTGCTGCCGCATTGATCAGCGCACGGGGAATATAACAGCTTTCATTTCAATAGCTGTGTGTTCCACGCTGCATGCGCCGTCACATATAGCCCCTCCCCCTTGTCCGGGCACCGCGGGTGATCTGTCTATCAAAGTGCCCGGACAAGGGGGAGGGGCTATATATGAAGACGCGCAACGGGGAACACACAGCTATTGAAATGAAAGCTGTTATGTTCCCCGTGCGCTGATCAATGCGGCGGCAGCAGCAGCTCCTCCTCTTCTCTCCTCTCCCTTGCCCCACGACCGCCCCCCCGCTCCCAGCCCTCAAAATCCACTCGCAAAATGCGAGCAGAAATTTTGGAGGGCTGTATGTATGTGTATATATACACACTATATATATATATATATATATATATATATATATATTGTGACAGCAGGAAGGTAAAGTCACCTGGTTGCATCCAGGGGGGTAGATATATTTCGCCCAGATTCAGGCTTTACGCCGACTTATACAACTAGGTGGAGAGTTGTATAAGCCCAGCTAAGGCTAGTGGGCTCATGGATGACTCATATGTCTAGGGAGAGTGTGGGGCGTCGTGCAGACAGGGAGTTGATGAGACCAGCTGAAGCTTGTCAGCTCATTTAGGCCTCTATAAGAACTCCCAGCTTCATTAGATGTTAGCTCATGCCTGGAACCAGACCTGTGTGGACTGTCTAGGGAGAGTGAACCCCTGTGCGGTGAGACAAAGCCTGTGTGGCTATTTGCTTGGACATTTAAAACCAGGGACTTAGGGACTAGGACAGCACTAGGCTGATCCCAGTTGTTAGTTAGGAAACCTGTATGTTTAGTCAGAGGTCAACTTGACCAGGATTTATTTTGTTTATGTTTCTTTTGCTTTGCTGTGTTTTGTCACTGTAAATAGAAAATAAACCGCACCTTTTTGATTTTGAAAACCACAACCTCCGTTTGCTGGGCCTGTTTTGTGTGGGGAGCCCATCCCGGGGGTCACACACACCCGCTGCCGAGCTAACCCCCTCACAATATATATATATATATATATATATATATATATATATATATATACACACACATACACACACACACACACACACACACACACACACACTGTATTCAGTTTAGCTAGATTTCACTTCAGAGTGTTCCTTTGTTATTCTCGCTGCAGTATATCAAGTCAGTGTAGTGTATACTGGGCTCAGTGTGCATGTATAGCTGACTGCAGACTATTGCTTTTCTATTACTGATAATACAAGCAGTTGATTGAGCTAACCTGCAGTTTCTTAAGTCAGTGTAGTGTAGTCTGGCCACAGTGTGCACGTAAAGCTCACCGCAGACTATTGCTTTTCTATTACTGATAATACAAGTAGTTGATTGAGAGTGTACTGTATACTGGCCACAGTGTGCAGCTAAAGCTGACTGCAGACAATTCCTTGTGTACCTACCTATTCCAATACATCAAATAAAGTATGTCTGGAAGGCCAACAAGGAGAGGCAGACACACACAGGCCAATAAAAGAGGGCAAGCAGGCTCTGTGTCTAGAGGCAACAGTTATGGTCGAGGACACTGTGCATCCTCATCAGCATGTGGCCGTAGGGCACGCTTGTCCTTTTTTTCGGAAGCTGGCCGTGTTTAGCCCAACATGCTGAAGTGTTGGTAGAGTGGGTGACCAAGCCATCCTCATCCTCCCCATCCTCTCTCACCCAGCCTCAGGGTACTTTGTCTGCCAAAGCGGCCTCTTTCCTCGGCTCGATGGCATCAGTCACTCCTTCCCTAGCCCCACCATGTCCTCCTAAAGGAGTCCCCCGAACTGTTTGACTACAGTGTTGGGTACATGCTGCAGGAGGATGCGCAGCATTTTGAAGGCTCTGAAGATAGTACCCAGCTTGAGGAAGGCAGTAACGTGAGCCCAGAGAGAGGGGGTGTCCAAGAAGGACAGCAAACTGGCAGTCATGTTCCCCCAGCTGCAGCATACTGCCAGGTTTGCTCCAGTGACGAGAAGGGAGGGGATGATGAGGTCACTGACTCTACATGGGTGCCTGATAGGAGAGAGGAGGAGGAGGCACATCTCCAAACGAGGCAGGATGCCCTCCAGGGGCCAGCTTAAGGGCAGCACACCAACTGCATCACACCGCAGAGTTCCGCATGTGCAGGGCGCTGCTGTCTCTGCACGTTATTCCAAAAGTTCTTTGGTGTGAGCCTTTTGAGACGTGTGCATCAGATCGCACCGTTGCTATTTGCAACATATGTCTCAAGCGTATCTCGCGTGGCCAAAACACCAGCCGCTTGGGCACCACATGCTTGACCAGACATATGTCGACCTGCCATGCAGTCCGTTGGCAAGCGTACATAAAAGACCCACACCAAAGAACAAAGTGGACCTCTCCTTGCTCCTCATCAGCTGGGATCTCCAACCCCACTATACCTTCAGTCCTCTCAGAAACCTGCACTGAGAGGAATGAAGGTGTAGAATTAGGTGTGTCAAAGCCAAGTACTTGCGGGCAATCTGCTATCGGTACACCAACGTCAGATTGTACCAGGCAAATTTCCCCGCCCCAGCTGCTGCACAGCCAAAAGAAGTTCGCTCCCAGCCATCCACATGCCCAGCGGTTGAATGCTAGCACTTCAACTGCTGCCTTTTCAGTTGGTAGACTGCACCCTTCCGTGAGTTTGTGAAATGTGCGGTTCCTCAGTGGCAGGTTCCCAAACGCCACTTTTTTTCATGGAAGGCGATTCTGGCTCTCTATCGGCATGTGGAAGGCAATGTCTTGGCCTTGCTGGACAGGGCGGTCAGCGGTAAGGTGCATATTACCGCTGACTCATGGTCCAGCAGGCATAGACAGGGACGTTACCTATCTTTCACGGCGCATTGGGTGACTCTGCTGGCAGCTGGGAAGGATGCAGGACAGGGTGCAGTAGTGTTGGAGGTTGTTCCGCCACCACCCCTCCAAAATGCTACTAGTGGTGATTCTGAAACACCTCTCCCCTCCACACCCTCCTCTTCTTCCTTCATGGCCTCTTCCTGTGCTGATTTGTCCTCAGAACCCGCGGTGCTACGTAGGCGTTCAAGGGGCTACGCAAGTACGCAGGCAAAAAGATGCCATGCGGTGCTTGAGCTGGTGTGCTTGGGGGACAGTAGCCACACTGGGGCAGAGATTCTGTCAGCTCTGCAGGGGCAGGCTCAGAGGTGGTTGACGCCATGCCAACTCAAGCCAGGAATGGTGGTTTGCGACAATAATACCAACCTCCTCTCCGCCCTCCGACAGGGACAACTGACCCATGTGCCCTGTTTGGCTCACGTCCTTAACTTCTTGGGCAGGTACCCGGGCTTACAGGGTGTCCTGAGGCAGGCCAGGAAACTCTGTGTGCATTCCCGCCGGTCATATAATGCCAGTGCTCGGCTGGCTGACCTCCAAAAGGAATACAACCTGCCCAAGAACCGCCTAATCTGTGACATGCCCACCAGGTGGAACTCAACGTTTGCCATGCTGCAGCGGCTGCACACACACAGCAGAGGGCCATCAATGAGTATCTGTGCCAATATGGCACCAGGACAGGGTCAGGGGAGCTTGTTTTTTTTTTTGCCACGCCAGTGGGTCATGATCAGGGATGCATGCACTGTCCTGTCACCATTTGAGGAGGCCACGAGGATGGTGAGTAGTGACAGTGCATGCATCAGTGACACTGTCCCTCTTGTCCACCTGTTGGAGCACACGCTGCATGGAACAATGGACAGGGCCCGCCGATCACACAGGATGAGGAGGAGGAGGAGGATTGTGTCAGCATGGAGGTGGAGCCTAGCACTCAGCATCAGCAGCAGTCTTCAAGGGATCATTTACAGTCCCAATAAATCCGTGGACTGAAGCAGAAGTTTGAACACACCTGACCTGTATCACCATTGTCATTGGACAGTTTAACCCGCCCTGTTCCCCAAGGATGGGAGGGAAGGGTTTTGAAGAGAAATGTGTTACCATGTGTTTTGAAAATAAAGTCATTCCCTGTTTTGGAACTTGAAATACAGAGCGTTGTCTCGTATCTCTGGAAGGATTAATCCTATGGGAAGTGGTCACCTGGCTGTGGAGGGTCGATAGTGGTTGTGTGTTCAGAGAGGGAATATTCTAAACGGCGTTACCCCCTTTCGTATTTGGGGTGCCGTTACATTGGTTGGCAGCAGTGGGATATTCCCTCCAGTTACTGGGACACTCCAAACCACCGCAGTGAATGACCAGCTATGCAGCCTGCAGGAGAGCCACGCTGAAAGACTTACTTGAGAGCCGTGGAGGCACCGGTGGGACAAAGAGCAAGGCCACCTTGACCAGGGAACTAGCCGAGATGGACCAGAGGGATGGTGATGCAGGACCCCGGTCAGTTGAAGATTTGTTTCAGCAACGAGTTCGAGAGCGCTTGGCATTATATGGTGCTAACCCATCAGAGACCGCCATACAGGAAGCCATTAGAGAAATCGAGCGGCAGGATGAGCGGCAACATGAGCAGAGAATGGCGGAAATACGGCAATCAGAGACAACACCTAAAAAAGCAGCACCAACTGAAAGGAGAGGAGAGCTACAGATACCAGCCGACATGGAAAAGGAATTCAGAAGGAGGTTGCGACAGATGCAGATACAGCATAGAGGACCAGTATCAGAGGAGGTCCTGCTGGGATGGTCTGATTCAATCCGCTGCGAACTCTGGAAGAAAGTGCTAGCTCTCGAGCAGCAACACCAGGGAAAGTTCTCCCCTCCATCCATGTAAGGTACTGGTCGCAGTATGAAGTACGAATGCTGTTATTGGGGGAACAACCGAAGCAGGAGTGGACAGCGGAGTTAAGCAGGCTGATCCGGGCAGAGATGCGGTTGGACGAGAGCTACAGAGCCCTCCGGTGGTATGTAGCCCAAGAGTGCCAGTGGTCAGCGGATGACAGCCCCACGGAAGGCTTTGACTATAATGGCCTGGGATTGTTGTATTGGAGGCTGTCCAAGGACCCTGACTTTGGGAGTGACGTTTGGAGGAAATAATGGAGCACAGAGAGCAAAGACTGAATGTCTCGGAAGGGCACTAGGCACAGGAAGACTTGGAGTTTCTGGCCGTTCAGGAATGGGAGCTGGAGATTGCCTACAGACAGCTGCTAGACTCGGCTTAGCAGCAGGGTGGGGCTCCCTTTGCCTGGGACTATCAGGAAATACCAGTTGAAATACAACTATGAAATCCTGGCTGAAGAATCAGCAGTGGAAAATCTGAAGATTGCCATCCCTAAAGCCGAAGTGAATGATATGGAGTTCCAGGGAGCTAGCCTGGCTGAAGAATCGGCAGTGGAAAATCTGAAGATTGCCATCCCTAAAGCCGAAGTGAATGATATGGAGTTCCAGGGAGCTAGCCTGGCTGAAGAATCGGCAGTGGAAAATCTGAAGATTGCCCTCCCTAAAGCTGAAGTGGATGATATGGAGTTCCAGGGAGCTAGGGCAGTTGGCTCATCTTCCCAGCTACAGATTACAGAAGGTATGGACTTAAGGGACTGTTCAGAGGATGTTATGGATTATGCATCGCCTGCCCAAGTACTGGCAATAGGACAGAGTACTGCAGACCCCTGCTCTACACCCGTGGCAGTTTGAGGCCCGAGATGAGACGGTGATGGTTCCTCTTTTCCAGGGGATTTCAGAGATGCAGGGGGGAGAAGCAGCCCTTTTCTCTCCCCAACAGTTAGCCAGAGCAGATGGGGTGGAGTCCCCAGCAGAAGTGCTGGCAACAGGGCAGAGTGCTAGCAACCTCTGCCCAGCACCGGAAACAACTGTGGAGTTTCAGGGAGCCGGGGCAGTTGGCCCATCTCTCCAGCAACAAGCTGAGGTGGCAAAGCTTTTACCCCCAGCTGAATCACTGGCAGTAGGGCAGAATGCTACTGGCCGCTGCACAGAACTGCCACTTGAGCGGATATCGGTGGATGGGACTACGGTCTCCACTCACAGCAACCCAGCGGAAGAGCTGGCAACAGAGCAGAGTGCCGCGGGCTTCTGCTCTCAACTAACAGAAGAGGGAGTTCCTGTGGTACTGGATGGAACTTCGGTCCTCACTGACACAACCCCGGAAAATGGTGTGACACTGAGACAGGAGGATGTCAGCCTTGCTTTGCAAGCACTGGGGGATTTTCACCTACCACAAGGGAATGGGACTTCATTCTCCACTTGTATACCTCAGGGATGCTGGGCAGTCGGCTCAGATCCCCAACAGCATGACGGACTGAGGCCAGTCACCCTGTCTTCTCCCCAGTGGCGGATATGTTCTCTGAGAGAGGCAGAGGTTGGCTGGGTAAGTAATGCTCTGTTTGGAGCAATTTATTTGGGGTACTGTGTGGATACCGGCATTAGAAGAATGGACCTATGGACTAACTTCGGAGTCAACCCGTCTGGGGTCCCCTCCTCTGTTAGTCTCCTGCCGAAAGGGGAGATGTGTGACAGGGTGTCACTCTGGGCACAGGGTGAATGGAAAAACCCCACTATGACCTATGATAGCCACATTCAATGCTGTTTATACATTGTATCTAGATTGGGTGTGTACTGTGGTTGGGGGTTGTGTAATCCTTGCTGTGATGAGGTGTGATTGCATTCTATTGTCTATTATGAATTAAGTCTGCTACTGTGACGATGTGGATTGGAGCTGGTCGACCGTCTGGCTGCATATTATGGGATGCTGAAGTGTCTTCTGTGAGGAGGGGGGGGAATCACCCCTCCTGCTAAGACTGTTTACTGAAGGAGAAGTTTGAACACACCTGACCTGTATCACCATTGTCATTGGACAGTTTAACCCGCCCTGTTCCCCAAGGATGGGAGGGAAGGGTTTTGAAGAGAAATGTGTTACCATGTGTTTTGAAAATAAAGTAAGTCCCTGTTTTGGAACTTGAAATACAGAGCGTTGTCTCGTATCTCTGGAAGGATTAATCCTATGGGAAGTGGTCGGCTGGCTGTGGAGGATCGACAGTGAATTTATGTCCAGGAGAGGGAAGGGATCTAAACGGCGTTACCCCCTTTCGTATTTGGGGTGCCGTTACAGTTACAAATTCCTGGTCCTGGACAACGTGTTGCTGAGGCTTCGGTCAGTCACAGAAGGAGTGGTGGAGAAGGTGGCCGTCTGACCGATGCGTTCAGACAATTTTTTAGTCCCCAGCCCCAAGGTATGATCGGTTCCAGCAACCATCGCCAGCGTCTGATTCACATGGTGCAGGAATACCTGGCTGGCAACCCTCGTTACAAGGGTAAGGTTGCGGACCTTATCTTGCCGTCGCAGAGGGAGCAGAGGATGAAGCATCTTCGGGAGGCCTTGCAGAAAGGTCTGTGCAACGCGTTCCCAGAGACATGGAGGTTACAAATTCCTGGTCCTGGACAAGGTATTGCTGAGGCTTTGGTCGGTCAAAGAAGGAGCGGTGGAGAAGGTGGCCGTCTGACCGATGCGTTCAGACAATTTTTTAATCCACAGCCCCAAGGTATGATTGGTTCCAGTAACCATCACCAGCGTCTGGTATACATGGTGCAGGAATACCTAGGGGCAAGATCAGACTTGGACACCTTTCCCACCGAAAATCCTCTGGGTTACTGGGTCTTGAGGATGGATCACTGGCCAGAGCTTGCACAGTATGCAATTGAGCTACTGGCCTGTCCTGCATCCAGCGTTCTTTTGGAACGCACATTCAGTGCTCCTGGAGGCTTTGTAACCGATCACAGGGTGCGCCTGTCCACCGAATCGGTCGATCGGCTGACCTTTATAAAAATTAATCAGTCTTGGATCACCAGCTACCAAGCACCTGATGCTGATTGAATGTGAGATCCCTTCAAGACTGCCTATGCTGATGCTGAGTGACTATCCTGTTATGCTGAGTGACTATCCTCCTCCTCCTCAATGTTCATGCTGATAGCTTGTAAGAACATTTTTGGTTCTGGGCACCGCCACCAGTGGCTAAGGCCCAATTTTTCTGCCCCTGTTTAACAGGGGCGTGTAATTACAATTTTTGGTGCAATAATTTGCAGCAGGGCTCATTCATGCGCTCCAACTAGAGTTTCTGTGAGGGGTTGCAGTGTTGTGGCACCAGCACCTGTGCCTAAAGCCTCGTACACGCGGTCGGACTTCCATCGGACTTTTCCGTGGTTTTTTGTCCGAACGGAGTTGGTCGGGAACACCCATAGCATACACACGCTTGGACTTTTCTGCAAACTTTCTCAAAACTTTTTGCAACATCACATGGTTTTTCTGCTCTTTTCTGCTCTTTACCGCCACCCTTTGGTCAACTTCTGCTATTGTTGGTTGATTTTAACATTAGTTGTTTTGTCCACCGGACAAAAGTCCTATGGTTTTTTGTACACACGGTAGGACTTTTCTCCATCTGACTTTTGTTGGGCAAAAGTTTGTCCATTTGCAGACCCAACTTTTGTCCGATGAAAACAAAACCAAACGAAAAAAAGTTTGTCCGATGGAGCGTACACACGGTCGGATTGTTGGTCCAACTTGCTTAAAACGAAGTTTGTTGGGCAAAAGTCCGACCGTGTGTACGGGGCTTTAGGCACAATTTTTCTGCCCCTGTTCAACAGGGGCATGTAATTACAATTCTTGATCTAATATTTCACAGCAGGGCCCGTTCCTGCACCCACCAAGAGTAACTGAGGCCTTATGCCGCGTACACGATCGTTTTTCACGTCGTTAAAAATGCCATTTTTTAAATTGGGCATTAAAAACGATCGTGTGTAGGCTTCAGAGCATTTTTAACGACGTGAAAAATGGCCTAAAAAAATTAGAACCTGCTCTATTTTTTTTAAACGACGTGAAAAACGGTAGTGTGTATGCTTTTACAAGGGGGAAAAAAACGTGCATGCTCAGAATCAAGTATGAGACCGGAGCGCTCGTTCTGGTAAAACTAGCGTTCGTAATGGAGATAGCACATTCGTCACGCTGTAACGGACTGAAAAGCACGAGCCTGAAAAGCCTGAATCGTCGCTCAACAAACTTTACTAACATGAAGGGTGGCGCCATTCAAACGGAACTTCCCCTTTATAGTGCCGTCGTACGTGTTGTACGTCACTGCGCATTGCTCAAGTGTTTTTTTTAATGAACGTGTGTATGCAAGACAGGCTTGAGAGGAAACAAGAAAAATCACGTCGAGAAAAGCGTTGTTTTTGAAAATGACATTAAAAACGATCGTGTGTACGCGGCATTACAGTGTTGTGGCAACACCTAAGGCCCAAATTTCAGCAGAGTATATACGGCAGGCCCCTACATTCAAACATCCAACTTACAAACGACTCTTACTTGCAAACGGAAGGAGACAACAGGAAGTGAGAAGAAATCTACCCCTAGGAAGGGAAATTCTCTCCTGTAATAGTTAATATGGGAAAAACTTGTCTCCTCTCTACTGATGCTTTATCACCAATCCTTGTTTCACTAAAAAACCCAAATTTTCAAAAAAAAAATGTTATTGGGACAGAAAGTGAGGTGAAATGTTCTGAACAGGTGCACAGACAGCAAAACAATAGATTTTTTGGCTGGAGCTACACTTTAAAAAGGTACCAGTTCAAAATTACAAACATATTCTACTTAAAAACAAACCTACAGTCCCTGTCTTGTATGCACCGCCTGTATACTGCTGTTCAGAGTATATAGGGCCTGGGGGCCCCATGCCTTATTCTTTTTTTAATTTGGGTGCGGGGTTCCCCTTAATATCCATACAAGACACAAAGGGGCTGGTAATGGGCTGGGGGGGGGGGGTACCCATGCCGTTTTTCTCAATGATTTTCATCTATATTGCCGGGACCAGACATTACATTAAAGCCGCAAGCAGTTTTAAATGACTTTTATTCCTTTAGAATTGTAATTTTGTGCAGGGACTGTTCTAAACACGGGAAACACGCGCCACTTCACAGGCATACTATACACACCCCCCAGGTATGATATTTAAAGGAATATTTCACTTTTATTTTTCACTGTAAGCATCATTAAAATCACTGCTCCCGAAAAAACGGGCGTTTTTAAAACTTTTTTTTCATTGATACATGAACCCTGGGGCAGGACCTGGGTCCCCAAACCCTTTTTAGGACAATAATTTGCATATTAGCCTTTAAATTTCTCACTTTTGATTTCTCACGTTTGAGTCCCATAGACTTTAAACAGGGTTCGAAAGTTTGCGCAAACTTTCGGTCCGTTCGCATGTTCTGGTGCGAACCGAACCGGGGGGGTTGTTCGGCTCATCCCTAATGGCTACTAGTAAAGGCGATTTTAAGGAGATCTCTCATAAAGAACAGTCTTCTGTCAGAGTATGATGAGGGTTTGCTAGAAAATTGAGGACTACTGCCCGGTCCCATTGAGGGAACCCATTTCTCTTGGGAGGGCGTAGTCTAAGTACCGCTCTGATGAAGTCCTCCACCAGCAGGTTTGCTGCCCATTTCTTTTGGGTAAAAGCCAAGATGGCTGACCTTTGCACCTGAAGCGAACTGAGCCCCAAATCCAATCTGGATTACAGGAAAGACAGGATTTGAGATAAATTTTGGTCACTAGGGTCAAACTGACGCCCAGCTGCAAAGCTTGTGAACCCATTCCATATTCTGGAGTATATGGCATTGGTTGACCCTTTTATGGAACTCTGTAAAGTTCTAATACCCTCTGGAAAACATCCTAACTCTTGTAACCTCTGCCTTACAATTTTCAGGCCGCTAGTTTTACCAGAACGAGCGCTCCCGTCTCATACTTGATTCTGAGCATGCGCGTTTTTTCCCCTCGGAAGAGCATACACGCGACCGTTTCTTCGCGATGAGAAAAAGACTGACGGGAAACACGACGAGAAAAAAGAGCTGGTTTTAATTTTTTTGCGGGCAGTTTTTTCGTCGATAAAACTGCTAGGGAGCATACAGATGACCGGTTTTCACGACCAATATAAAAAATGGCAGTTTTCTCTTTGTGAAAACCGGTCGTGTGTACAAGGCATTAGGCTTGTTCACACTTGCAGCAGGATCTGCTCTTGCACTGAAAAGCAATCTGTGCTTAGGTCACTTTTCAGAGGCATTAAATATTGAGGGGACCAGTGTTTCTGCTATGCAATTTGTACAAAATGTTGCAACTCGCATGCGGGCGGCCCATTCACTTGGCTGCCCTACGTGTGCAAAAAGAAGCCCCTGCTCCTATTTAAGGGCAACCAGCTTTGCACAATGTTTTTAAAAGGCGCGTTCTCCCACGTGACTATCACAGCAGAAATTGCATGGCATTTGGAGTGCCCTGAAAGGATAACGGCACCTAATGCCTGTTGTGCAGTGATTGTCACACAATTTTAAATCAGATTGTATGGTGTGTGATAGGTTTTCTCCTTCTTTGGAGGAGTTTCCGGGTCTTCCCATTCCAGTGCAGCCTTTACTGCCTTAATGAATAGTTGCACCAAAGTAAATTCAAAGCCTGAACCTTCAGGATCCTCTGCCGAGAGGGGGCGATATCTTCATCTTCCCCCTCTGCCAGAAAGGTTGGCTGTAACACTGGATCTGGGGAATCAGCCTGCCTAATCTGCTGGGCTGGAGTCACCCCTGAAGTGCCTGGTACCCCTCCAGTTAGAGAGGGTTGAATGGCTTGGTTTGGACCTGGTGTACGGCCCACACTGTTCGTCCACTTCTGTCCCTGGATTCCCAAGATGACCAGAAAATTCTGCCAGAGAGTCATGGGCTACTTTCTTGAGCAAGGTTGACACCTGCTGACTCTCATACTCCTGGTCTCTGGAAAGCTGCCTGAAGCAGTTGCTGCAAAGTAGCTTTGCAGGCATAGGGTCATCTCCACATGACCAACATTTGCCTTTTGGGTGCTGAGCCCTCAGAGGAGAAGCTGTGTGCGTTCTCTTAAGCGTACATTTGCGCCCTTTGTACTGGGGTTTGCCAGGACTGGAGGAGACACTTTCTGCCTTGGAAAAATCCTGACGATCCAGAGGGCCACTGGGCCTCCTAGAGCAGGTGTGTGAGCGGTCTGGACTGCAATAGATAGGAAGACACGCTCATCAGGGCAGAACACTCTTTTTCCCGCATTTTCTGACTTACCAAAAGTTGGCCCTTACCTGGTATTGCGGTGGTCTTGGTTATGTGGTGTTAGACTCATGCTGGAGGAAGAACCGAAAGGTGCAAGGGGAACTGCATGGCAACAGAGAGAAATAAGGGAAACGAGCGAGAGAAAAATATATATATATATACATATAAATTTCAACAAAATAAATCTGGGCAAACCCTAGTAATAGATTGCTCCTTACACCCCCCCCCCCCCATCCCTATTACTAGGATAGCAAGACTTACGAGAGAGAGAGAGAGAGAGAGAGAGAGAGAGAGAGAGAGAGAGAGAGAGAGAGAGAGAGAGCCTCAGCCCTCTCTCATCTCTGTTATATTCAAAAAAAGGGCTAGTACAATTAGGAGGGCCAACGCCCATCCACACGAAAGGACACTTTTAAGCTGGCTACACATCATACAATCCTCTGCAGATTTTTTCCTTCAGATCTACCAAAACCACACAATATGAGGTCAAACCTTAAGAGTCTCAATCTGTATGCAATCAGTAAGGCCCCTGCACCACATGGCCCCGGAAATCGGACAACAAAAGTTGCACAGTGTGTATGGGGTGTTTAGAGACATGATAGCAAGAAAAAGGAAAAAAGTTTTATAGAAATTGACAGACCTGGAAAGAGTTCCATAGGAGAGAAGACATCATGCGGTCCCAGCTGCTGAATCCGGACTCCAAAGCAGGCATGCCACGAGAGGATTGTCGTCTCTGATTAGAGAACACCTCAACCCCAAAAGACTACCAGAAGGGGTCCCCTACCTTGTTGGTGCGTTTAGCGTACCTAAGATGTGGGACTTCGCACTGGGAGAGGCTGAACCCAGACGGAACTTCGACATAGTCGGCAGGTAAGAGCTTATCCTGAGTGTAACGGTCCGTAGCTGTTGATCTTTTGAGGACAATAAGGAGAGTGGGGGAGGTAGCTCTCAGTCAGACTTTTATTTCAATAAATTTTTATTTTTCAATTCAAGACATGTACAGAAAATCTTAAAAAATTGTTGTTTAAACATGACAAAGGATTATTTCCAATTGTTTATGTCACAATGTTCTCATCAAGAGATTAAAAAAAATAAAAAAAAATGAAAAATAGGCATTCAGGGAAGTCACACCCCACCTGGACGCCCCTAACGGGATCATCCTGCGCCCAGGTCAGGCCCCCCCCCCCCAGCCCGCCATCCTCATATGAAACCAATAAAAAGGAACTCGGAATCTTAATGAAGAACAGTACTACACTCATATACAATAACGACCATCAAATTTAAGACTTGGAAATACCGCAATAAGAACACAGTAAATAATGATATCAAATCTTTGAATCATGTTTAAGCATCGAAACAAAAATAAAATAAAAATAAATAAAACAAAAGATAAAAGAACCAAGAAAAGATAGAATAGAAGAAGAAAGAAATAAGAAGAAATCACATGCCGAACATGAGGCCCTTTAGGAATTAGAGCGGTCAGGGTCATGCCTGACCTTCAAAGAAACGCCACAGAAAACTGCCCAAGGTTCCCATATTGCCTCAAATTTAGGGATTAAATTAGTTGATATGCTAACCATCTTCTCTTGAGCCATAATCCAAGAGATCTTATTGTGTATAGCCTTAATGGATACCCTGGGCTTCCTCCAAGATCTAGCAATAATAATTTTAGTCCCCAGAAGTATAAAGTGAATCAGTTTTCTAGTTGGTTTAGAAACGTTGGGAATATTGTCATTGAGAAGAGCAACAGAAGCTGACCTAGGTATTGAACACGAAGTGACCTTAAATATGAGATTAAAAATTTTCTTCCAGATCGGCCTGATCCTAGGACATTCCCACCAGATATGCACCATCGAGCCCAAAAAATGGCAGCCTCTAAAGCAGTTGGGATCCGATTCTGGGTAGATGGATGCAAGCCTGATGGGAGTCATATACCATCTCATGACAACTTTTAAGTTAGCTTCCATGAGGGAGGTGTTCAAAATACTTTGGAATGAGCGAAAGTTGGCCTTTTGCCAGGATCCTAGATCCCAATTTAGCTGGAGGTCATCTTCCCATGCTTTCATGTATGAGGTTTTAGTAGCTGTACAAGTAAGTGAAGAGTAGATGACAGAAATGCCCCCCCTTTGTCCCACGGCCGATCCGCACCAGATCTCATAGTCCGTAAATTTGGGAGGAAGAGGTTTCTCCATCCAAATATCATTCAAGAATTGTGAAATCTGTTCAAATCTAAATTTTTCAGAGTCAGGGAGGTCAAATTTATTTAGACAATGGGGCATGGTAATAGGACCCCGATTTGTAAAGTATTGTCCTATCCTATATAGACCTTTGTTTGTCCACCAACTGAAGGCCTCTGTATCCATACCAGGAAAGAATTTTGGATTATTAAAAATGTGTGCTAGTGGTTGTGTTACAGACACTAGAGTGGGAAGAGGACGGAGTCTGTCCCAAAGGGAAAATGATTGAGATAAGGAAGGGGATAAAATAGGTGGTCTCTGTCTTTGTGGGCACCAAAGCAGGTACTCTAAGGATAATTGTGGTACCGCTTGTTCTTCTATCAGCACCCAGTCCGGTTTTTCATTCTTGGAATAAAATATAGATAATTGTGCTAGTCTGGCAGCTAAAAAATAATTATATAAGTTAGGCAAACCCACCCCTCCCTTCTTCCTATTTAAATATAGGGTGTTTTGGGGAACTCTGTAACTAGATTTGCCCCATACGAATGTGAGAATTTTACTTTGTAAGGAATTTATCTGATCTTTCCTGATGGGAATGGGGAGGGAACGAAATAGATATAAAATTCTAGGAAGTAATGTCATTTTCACTGAATTAATCCTGCCCAACCAAGATAGTTCAAATTTGTCCCAATTTTTAAGATCTGTAATAATTTTATGGAATAGGGGAGGATAGTTACTTGTGTAAAGAGATTCTGTTCGAGCAGTCAGAAAGATTCCCAGATATTTAATATGAGAAGAATTCCATTCAAATTTGAAAGACTGTTTGATGAGGGAAACTATGGGTAACGGGAGGGAAATATTTAGTGCCTGTGACTTGGCAAAATTGACCCTGAGTCCTGAAATATTAGAAAAATCAGAAATTACTTTATAAAGATTCGGGAGGGAGGTAATGGGAGAGGTAAGAAAGAGAAGCAAATCATCTGCGAAAAGTCCGCATTTATGCATCTGATTCCCACAGGTTACGCCTTTAATGTCAGAATTTTGTCTAATGGCTATGGCCAAGCTTTCAATGGCCATAGCAAAGACAATAGGGGATAGTGGACAACCTTGTCTTGTACCCCTGGCTATATTTATCGGAGAGGAATAATATCCCTGTATACGAATTTGAGCTTTAGGTTGAGAATACAGAGCTCTAATAACTCCCATAAAACGTGGGCCAAAACCCCATCGTTCTAATAGGGGAAAAAAGTATTGCCAGGATACAGAGTCGAAGGCCTTCTCCAGATCAAGTGCTAACAGGAAACCCTGTTGTTTTCGACCTCCGTCCCAGTTGGACTGCAAAAGGGAGATAATATCAATCGCTCTTCTCACTTGATCTGGGCCTTGTCTTCCTGGCATAAATCCTACCTGATCCTTGTGAATATATTTAGTAATAAAAGAGGAGAGGCGATTCGCTAAAATTTTAGTGAGAATTTTCAAATCATTATTTATCAAAGAAATAGGGCGATAATTGGAAACTTCTTCTGGGTTTTTATCTGGTTTGGGTATAACAGTAATGTAGGCTGTATTAAGTTGTGTACCTAATTGGGAACCCCTTGTAGTAAAATTAAAAAAATTTGTTAAATATGGGGTAAGGGTGTCCTTGAAGGCTTTGTAGTAGGGAGCTGATAATCCATCAGGTCCCGGGGCTGATCCCGCCCTGAGATCTTGAATTACTGCTGTAACCTCTTCAACAGAGAAGGGAGCTTCTAGGATATCTCTATGTTCCATATTCAAGGATGGAATAGGGAGGCCATCTAGGTATGAGGATACCGAGTTCATGGGTATATTTGAAGGGTCGCTATAGAGTTCGGAATAAAATGTCTGAAAAGCCTTTAGTATCTTTTCAGGGTTAGCCGTGGGGTCCTGTCCAGCAATGCGGATCTTAGGTATGGAATAAACTCTCGTTTTAGGAGACAATTTGGATGCCAACATTCTACCTATTTTACCTGTTTGAGTATAAAATTTATTACTTGTCCAACGGAGAGATTTCTCCGCTTTTGTAGTGAGTGCTAAATTGAGTTCTAGTCTACTCCTTTCAATCTTAGACAATAAGGATGGAGAAGGTTTCATTTTATGCTGTGTTCTCAGGGTCCTGTATGATCTCTCCAATCTATCAATGCCCACTTCCCTTTCCTTTTTGATTCTTGTCGAAATTTGGATAAGCTTGCCCCTAATAAAGGCCTTATGAGCAGCCCAAAGGACTTCAGCGGAAACATTTTCTATATCATTAAAGCTGAAGTATTCTTGAAGAGCTTTATCTATTTCCATTTGTATGGCTGGATCGGAAAGTAAAGACTCATTTAGTCTCCAATTACCCCCCTTTGATCTACCAGTTTTAATGCGTAGGAACATGACAACCATGGAGTGATCAGAAAGGACCGTGTCTTTGATAATTGACTTAATAACATCCGGGAGAATATAGGAAGGAACCAGGATATGGTCAATCCTAGAGTAGGTGTTGTGTGGGTGAGAGTAATGAGTATAATCTCTTATAGAAGGATTAGATTCTCGCCATACATCAGCTAGGCCTTTATCATGCAAAAGTCTAGCTATTTTCAGGCTTATCTTAGTGGGTCTGGTTAATTGGGTTGAGGGGGGTTTGGATTTGTCCAACCCCTGATCAAATGCTGCATTGGAATCTCCCCCCCAAATGATTGTGCCCTCTAATTGAGGAGATAGGGTGTCCAGGATGAATCGAAAAAATGTATCTTGCCCTGAATTGGGGGAATAATATGAAATCAGAGAATATATTCGTCCCTCTATTGTGCCCTTAACCAGTATAAACCTGCCCTCAGGATCTTTGAAATCAGATATGAAACTAAACTGGCATGATTTTGAAATACAAATAGCCACACCCTTGGTTTTCTTTTCGGCATTAGCTAAAAAAAATTGTGGGAATCGGGAGTGTATAAAGCTGGGATTGAATTGCCTAGGGAAATGGGTTTCCTGAATCATGAGTATGTCAATACCCAGGGATTTATAAGAGTCAAAGAGTTTGCGTCTCTTAACAGGGGAATTCATGCCTTGAACATTATGTGTAGCTATTTTGAGTGAACCTAGTACGGAATCAGCCATGGGACTCAGGGAGGGAGCTGCCATCGTCATCCACTATATCTACTTTACCGCAATACACCATCCTCAGGATCTGTAAGTGTTCTAGACGGGTAATCAAAAGCCAAAGGATCATGTTGCGGGTACCTTCAATTGAATCTGCAAAAACCAGAACTGCCAGGCATGTGATAATAGGATTAGAGATAGGAAAGGAGAAAAAAGGAATGAAAAAGTGGAAAAAATAAGAAGAGTAAAAAATTGTCATAGAAAAACAGTAATAAAAAAATTTAATTAAAATTTTTAAAAACCGAAAAAAGGATGAAAACGATCTTGAGGAGGATAAAGTCCTCCCCAAAACTTCTACCAAGGTAGAAAATGAAAAGCCCGTTCCCTAAGGAAAAGGCTATTCCTTCCACAAAGTCTCTAGGAGACTCAGGGGAAAGGTGGAAGCACATGGGACCCACCCCAGCCAGGGCGCCCCTTAAAAAAAAATTAAAGACTTACTAGATCTACCATATTCAGGTCTGTCCGGAGGGACCCCCACCTCTCCCCCCTGAAGTGGATAGAGGAGCGAGAGTCTCACCCCCCCAAATTGGACAAAGAACTCTACAAGTAGTAGATCGAACTCAGAAAAATTGAGACAGGGATAAAAACCCCTTGCAAAACATTTTGGAAAAATTTAAACAATCAGAACAAAAAAAAAACATTCGTTCCAGACTCTTAGAATAAATCTTTCCTGGAACTCATGGGAATCGAGGAGTACAAAGTATAAATTGTGAGCTTGGGTCTCTTCAAGCGGGACCATTGTCTTAGGCTTTCTTGGTTCTTGCCCTGGTCCACAAGGGAGATTGAGGGCTGGTAGGGTTCGGTCTCTTTGAAGATTGTGGGCCACTTCGAGAAGTGTCCATGTCATTTTCTTGAGTGATGATCTTGAGATTCAATAACAGTTTTTCGCCGTCAGGAAAAGTAGAAAAGGAATGATTCTTCCCTTTGTAAGAGAATTTTACTGCAAATGGGAATGCCCACTTGTATTTAATGTCTTTTTGTATGAGGGCTAGAAGTAGAGGCTTCATTGCACGTCTGCGTTGCATTGTAGAGGGAGAGAGGTCTGCATATAATTGGATTTTATGACCCAGGCATAGAATCGTAGACATATTTCGCGCCTTGCTCATAATTTCCTCCTTTATCGCATAGAAATGGGGTTTAATTATTATGTCTCTCGGTAGACCATCTTTCCTTAGAGGACCTAAGGCCCTATGTGCTCTATCTAGCTCCAGGCGGTCTTGTGGAATTTCTGGGATTAGGGATTGAATCATATTTTGAATCGCTGCCGGGATGTCAGTTATGGTTTCTGGAAGTCCTCTAATACGGATATTATATCTCCTGGACCTATTTTCCAAATCGTCGATCCTAGACAAAGCTGTATCTAATTGTTCTTGAATAAAATGGACTTGTTCTGCATTTTGATTTGTGGCGGACACTGTTTGATCCAACTTACACTCTATGTTCTCAATTCTGGCTCCTAAATTCTGAAAATCAGCCTTTAATTCTCCCGTGATTTTAGCCGCAGTTTGAGAGAGGCCCCTATCAAGTAATTCAGCCAGGGTCTGGTACAAGTTGGCCATAGAAAATGTAGATGTATTGGTCAGAGAGCTGACAGGACAAGAGCTGTCCTGATCCATAATAGGATTAGCCAAAGGGGTTAATGCTGAGTTCTCCTGAAAATGTTCCCTCAGGGGTTCATGAGGGGGATGAGATGGAGAGATAGTCTGTATAATAAAGCCAGATGCATGTGAGGAACATTGTTGGGCTATCAGATCTGCCATATTAATTCCCTTTGAATTTACCTCAGCACTGACACAAACAATCTGTGACTCGGCGGCCATCTTGGATTTTCGGGCGGAATTTCGATCGGCCGTTGCGGCTTCCATTGAGCCGTAAAAATTATTATTTATAGATAGGGGGGTGCCCGGGAGTCTGGGGGTTCTGTGGATACCAGTGGTTCCAAATTTCGTTCAGTAGAACCGGAGTTATGGGCGCCGCTGTGCTGGGGTGGTGAGGAGCTACTGGCTCAAGCAGCCATCTTCAGAGCTCCGCCCACAATATGACACTCAGTCAGACTTTTATAGAGCTAAACGAGTCCTGTGGGTGGATATAGGGGCGGTGCTATATCATATGTATGCTGCCATGTCTGGCATCAGGAAAACACATTTTCTTTAGAATGTACACAGCAATGCTTCCTCAGCCAGTCAGTTTTGCTGCAGTACTCATGCATTAGAGCAGGGGTCGCCAAACTATTGCCCTCCAATTGTTCGGGAACTCCAATTCCCATCATCCCGTCATGTCTGTGAATGTCAGAGTTTTACAATGCCTCATGGGATGTGTACTTCGGCAACAGCTGGAGGGCCGTAGTTTGGAGATCCCTGCATTAGAGTAACAGAGAGATGATCTCATTATTATGCTGCTTCTCCTTTACTGCCTAATTACAATGTAGGGGCAAAGACAAGACCTAGTTGTATTGTTAATTAAACTGAAGTAAATAAATTTCAGGTTAACAACCTGGCTCTGCTGTGTGGTGGAGCTGTATAAATCTTAGTAAATGATAGACAAAAATACAAATATTTTGGTAGGTAAACCAACTCTTTGCCTTTTTGGCCTGAGCCACCAGACGTCCCTATGGTATTTTACCAGAGGCTGTCTATAACCTAGTATACATGTTACTAGGGTATCTTTTGCTCTGTGCTATTCAACTTCAAGATTGCCTCCTTTAAAAAGAACCAAGATTGCTAAAACCGTGGCAGTGCTCTTCAAGAGGAAGTAAACCCTCTAAAACTTTTCCTAAAAAAAAAAACCTGCAAGAGAAAGGCATAATGAGCTAGTATGCATAGCATACTAGCTCATTATGAATTACTTACCTGAGATCCCCCGTAGCGACTCTCGTTCCTCTCCTTCGCCGCCGCCATGAGACCCGAGTGACTTCCGAGTATTGCTGCTCCGGCGCTGTGACTAGCTGGAGCAGCGATGACGTCACTCGCCTTCACTCGGCATGATCGCCTTCACTAACGGCCCGCTCAGTGCGCCTGCGCCCTTGTCTACTGCGCGCATGCGCCCTTGTCTATAACGTGCATGCGCCGTAGACATCGGTTCAGTCTTTTCTGCAAATATCTTCTTAACCGTGTAGGTTAAGGAGATATTTCTTGCATCTACAGGTAAGCCTTAATCTAGGCTTACCTGTAGGGCCAAGTGGTCTGTAAGGGTTTTCAACCACTTTAAGCTAGCCATACACCAGCAAGCTAGATGAAAAAAATTAACAGATCCCTCCATCCATACAAACAAGGAAGTGAAGGTCTCCTTTAAGCTTACAGTTGATAATCTGTTCACACACAAAGTCAGTGTAAAAAACTGGGGTTATTTTTGCATGTCTGTTTACAGTACCTTGAAAATGTTTTCATACCCCTTGAAATTTTCCAACACAAAGTGGCACATAATTGTGAAGTGGAAGGAAAATGATAAATGGTTTTCATTTTTTTTTACAAATATGTAGCGGCCTCCTCACCCCGACCTCTTTAGCTAGGGGTATGTCGAGCGACAGAGTGAGGTGCGCTACGGCCCATGTCCTCCCCATGCATGTGGGTGAGGTGAAGGCCAATATCAATCTTTTCCTCGGGCCAAATGTGTGCTGGTTATGAGGGTCAGTCCTTCCGTGCCGGAATCTCCCTTTGTTCCCATCAACAGAGTCCATACACCCATCAAAGTCCAAACTCAGGTTTATTGCGTATCTCCACATACAGTCAAATGCAACGGCATGATACGATGGGGAAGCAGGTCGAGGCACTGTACAGGTTCCTAGTCCCTACACTCCCTGTGCTATGACCAGGGGTTGCAGGAGCCTTGATGGAAGCTCCTCCGCTGCGCTGAAGCCCATATCAGGGGAAGATGTCCTCCAAGGGAGTTACTGAAGGCCCATCCGTCACCGGGTTGACGCTACACCGGGTCTTCGGACGGGTGACCCCCCCCAGCCTCCTCACCTCAGATGCGGGTCCCCTCGCAAGGGGCGCCCTGGAGCAACTTCACCCTTGCGGGACCCAGTCGGAGTCACCGGGTCCCAGGCCTCCTTAATAGTACCTCACCCCAGGCTGAAGGTGCCCGGGATGGACTCCATCTTCGTTCCGACCAGGCCTTGGGCGCCTAGGCCGGAACCTTGAACCGCCCGCACCCAGGCCTAAGGTGCCTGGGTGCGTGAAGGGGTGACCCCCTCCCACAAGAACAACAGACAGGCGACGACGACCTCGTGGCGTGGGCGTCTCCCCCTTTTATATCCTTCCATCGACACCACGGCGGGTTCCCCGCCCCAGCCGTACCATCGCCAGGAAGGAACCAAAAAAAGGGTAACACTGTGATAGCGATTCTACCTCGAGCCAGCAGGTACACTGACACCCACTGGTCAAAGACAATATTACACCACCCAATCCTCCACGAATAAGAAAAGGGGTCTAATCCCTGACATAATTACACACCTGGGTCTCTCTACCCCCAGGTGTATCCCACTAACTTTGAAGACCCCGCTACACACTCCCCCTGGTGATTTGACGCTGGTCCCCAGCGTCAGGTGCACACCCATGTCTCCCAAGGAGGGGTGAAATGAAGTGGGCCCCAGAGGCTATCCCTAATATTTTGGATACTGTATGTGCCAAGACCTGCCCAAAAAAAAAACCTATAAAACATTAAAACTTTTGTATAAAACATCTGTCATGTACACATATACAATCCCTCCCGTCACTGTCTAAGAACCACCCCATACTCAGTAGTCTTGACCGACGAATCTCCTGCAGAAGGGAAACAAAAAAAAACATCCTAACACTCTGTGTTAACTTGGCATGAGTGGGTCCGTCAGCCGAGAGACCCACTCACTCCAATAAGTAAGTAATGCATGTGTAACATTTTCAAACAACCGTTGCACAACACTGCCACCTGGTGACAGCGCTGCGGTAATGACACTTGGTTAGATCTTCATTCTTCCTGCTTTCCTACTCTAACTCTACCCCAAAAGTCTCTGCCTTTGGCACATGAAGAAAAGGGAGAAAAAAAACAACAGCTCCCAAATCTCCAGTGAGTAAAAGAAAAGCCCAAATCAAAACAAAAGTAGGGCACAGTTCTAGGCGTCTGGGAATGTCTCTTCCAGAAAGTTTCAATAGCAACAAGATAGGAGCTCACTTTTCCTATAAATAGAACCTTGGATCCGGCAGAAACAGGGGCTTCAGGTGCCCGTCAAACACTTCCACCGAATACTCAACATCCTCTCCATCTTTCCTGCAGATGAGCACCTTATCGGCATGAATATGGCGCCCAAGTCTCCAATCAGCTCTGCAGTCCTTGAACTTTTTAGACACAGGCGGCGAACATGACAGGTATCGCCTGGCATGGGGTACTTTAAGCTTTTCCCATACAAACTCGTCATACCACCTTGGTCGCAGGACCTCGACTTCATACAATAGGTCCCGAGGCAAGTAGGGGTACTCCCACCCATATTCACGGGCGACTCTCTGGGAGAAAAGTCTCTGCAACCTGGCTAGAGGCGGCATCACATCTCGCTCACCTTCTCCTGGCTGTACGATGGCCTCCGGGTGCCGAGGTACCTTTACCATCTCGGGTTTCTTTGTCTTTGGTGCCCGCAATGAAGCACGCTGCATCCCCACCATGAGAGCGGGTGATGTAGTTGAATGCGAAAAGTTGGTCGGAGGACTAGATTTCCTCGGGAACTCCGGGGCCTTCACCCGGAGCGTACTGTCTTCTATGGACATGGGGGAATCCTGCGGTTTACTCAGCATAGGTAGTGGGCGTCTGTCCCAGCCCTTCCGGTGAAACAGTTCGTCTATCTCTCCGTCATCCCCACAGTCTGACAATGACTCTAAGTCGGAGGTGTCATACATCTCAGCGGGAAGGTAGTCTCTAGTAGACGGAAGGCTACCCTCCCCTGCGGGCTCCACCGACTGGGGACCCCCGACACCTCCAACCAACACCACAGTCCCAGCCCCTGGCTCACCTGGACCTTCTGAAGAACTGGGATGTCCGGGACTCTCTTCTCTACCGGCGCCATCCAGGCCAGGCAAGCGGCGGGGTGAAGCTCGACCACGGCCATAAGATGCCTGTACCAGACCGACTTTCCTCTTCGGAGGTGGGAGCAGGGAGTCTGTAGTGACCGAAGCAGTGTCCTCGGATTTTTCTCTCTCAGTCTCTGGTTGGGCAGTCACTTCGCCCTGGTCAGCGCACACGGGAAACTCCGCAAAGGCTTTGATCTCTCCCTCCGGAGTGGCGGTTCCTGTGATGCAGTTGAGGCGTAGGGCCCGGGGCCTTTCTGTGTGTGGTTCAACCTCAAAAAGAAACTCCTTGCATGCTTCGCATCGCCCGAATGGCTTTAGTTGGACCACCAGTCCCGAGCATCCGGGACAGATCACACCGAGGGCCTCTGTGTCTCTGCATGAATACAAAGCCAACTGTCCTCGGGGCCTGAGCCTTATCCCTGTGTCTGTAATGGATGCAGCAAATGCAGTCATCTTGAAAGGATAAGGTACCGGCATCCACGGGGAGCCTGAGTTCACTCCGACCACTTGCTGCTCCATCACACGCTGACCTCGCGCCGGAGTCTCCACGTGCATCTCCACACGTGGCCAGACTCCTCCCATGACTTGCACGTTTTCGCGGGCTTCCTTCAGTCTCCTCCCACGAATTGCGTAGTCATGGGGTGCCTCGTGGCGCAGTGCAGCAAAAGTCCCCACATGTAGTTCGTCACACGGCTGGACTCCTCCCTCTTCCCGCTCTTTCTGCATGGGCCTCTCCCAGTTTTTCAGGGAAATTTCCACGACTTCGAGCACAGGGATGCACTTTGGCCAATCACATGGCCGACCTGCTCGGACCTCCTCCGGGCAGCAAAGTTCAAACACAGCCGTTCCAAACCTCAGGGTTAACACACGTTCGTATCCCGGACGAGCCCCCACGTGTAGCGGCCTCCTCACCCCGACCTCTTTAGCTAGGGGTATGTCGAGCGACAGAGTGAGGTGCGCTACGGCCCATGTCCTCCCCATGCATGTGGGTGAGGTGAAGGCCAATATCAATCTTTTCCTCGGGCCAAATGTGTGCTGGTTATGAGGGTCAGTCCTTCCGTGCCGGAATCTCCCTTTGTTCCCATCAACAGAGTCCATACACCCATCAAAGTCCAAACTCAGGTTTATTGCGTATCTCCACATACAGTCAAATGCAACGGCATGATACGATGGGGAAGCAGGTCGAGGCACTGTACAGGTTCCTAGTCCCTACACTCCCTGTGCTATGACCAGGGGTTGCAGGAGTCTTGATGGAAGCTCCTCCGCTGCGCTGAAGCCCATATCAGGGGAAGATGTCCTCCAAGGGAGTTACTGAAGGCCCATCCGTCACCGGGTTGACGCTACACCGGGTCTTCGGACGGGTGACCCCCCCAGCCTCCTCACCTCAGATGCGGGTCCCCTCGCAAGGGGCGCCCTGGAGCAACTTCACCCTTGCGGGACCCAGTCGGAGTCACCGGGTCCCAGGCCTCCTTAATAGTACCTCACCCCAGGCTGAAGGTGCCCGGGATGGACTCCATCTTCGTTCCGACCAGGCCTTGGGCGCCTAGGCCGGAACCTTGAACCGCCCGCACCCAGGCCTAAGGTGCCTGGGTGCGTGAAGGGGTGACCCCCTCCCACAAGAACAACAGACAGGCGACGACGACCTCGTGGCGCGGGCGTCTCCCCCTTTTATATCCTCCCATCGACACCACGGCGGGTTCCCCGCCCCAGCCGTACCATCGCCAGGAAGGAACCAAAAAAAGGGTAACACTGTGATAGCGATTCTACCTCGAGCCAGCAGGTACACTGACACCCACTGGTCAAAGAGAATATTACACCACCCAATCCTCCACGAATAAGAAAAGGGGTCTAATCCCTGACATAATTACACACCTGGGTCTCTCTACCCCCAGGTGTATCCCACTAACTTTGAAGACCCCGCTACAAATAAATATCTGAAAAGTGCATTTGTTTTTGTTTTGCTTTTTTTGTTTTTGTGCATTTGTATTCAGCCCCATTTAGAAAAATAGCCAAAAATGTATTTTTCTAGATGTGCAAAGCTGGTAGAAACATACCCAAAAAGACTTGCAGCTGTAATTGCAGTGAAAGGTGGTTCTACAAAGTATTGACTGGGGGGGGGGGGGGGGTTGGATGAATACAAATGCACGCCACACTTTTCTGATATTTATTTGTAAAGAATTTTGAAAAACATGTATCATTTTCCTTCCACAATTATGTGCCACTTTGTGTTGGTTTATCACATAAAATCTCAAAAAATTAATTTATGTTTTTGGTTGTAACATGACAAAATGTGGAAAATTTCAAGGGGTATGAATACTTTTTTCACAAACAGCAAGTTCAGGGCCACTTGCTACGGGTTTAATGATTCTATTTCTCTGATGACTGGGTGTCTTTTTTACAATTTCTAAAAACCAGTGTGTCAAGACCAGAAATAATAGGTGGGAGGAGAACTCTAGAGCACTGACGCATCATCCGTAACCCTGTTTTATTCCTCACTGGCAAGGCCACTTTGTGCAAACATTCACCCTTTCAGCATTCAGTTTCATATATTCTTTCTAAGCATGTAATTTATTAGTAAGAAATCATGCATCTCTCTTACATGAATGTCATTACACTGCAAAATTAGGTTGGCAGATGTTATCATTATATCAGTAATAGCTCTGTGTTCAAGTGTAAACAAATGCAGATGGGTGAATTTGACAATATATCAGCCAGGGGAAATAAGAACGCCAAGGCTTGAGCCAAGTCAACGTGAAAATAGATTTTCCGATTCAGATAAAAGGATAAACAGAATCCTTTGAAAAATTAAGGGTTTTTGCTACCCATGCATTTTTAAGGTTGAAAAAATATTTGCAAATAGGAATGAAATTCAGGTTTGAGTCAAGGGTCAAGGAAAACACAGCCCATTTGCCATTTGTGGACCTGGCTAACGAATGCATGATTTCTCTGCCACAGAAACCATTTACCAGCAATGCATTTCCTAAGAGGTATTATAAATATCACTGTTTTTGTTATGAATTTAGGCGGATTGTATTTGTTCTCCCTTTTCCAATTTGTGTTTTGTTTGTTTTATCTCTTTGTAATTTTTGAAAAAAATTATAAACAGATATGTGAAAGTGGTGCACTTTGTCATGACGGAGATACCTCAAAATAGCATTTTTTTTAAACAAGAGACAAAATATAATATTTTGATTTAAACCATTCTGAGTCAAGGTTCTAAAAGGTTCTAAAAGGTTCTAATGGGTTTACTTCCTCTATGTCTCCCTGCAAAAGTAAAGCATAATGGGCTACTATGCATCACATAGTAGCCCATAATGTGACACTTACCTGCAGTAGAAGCCTGCGATGTCCCCGTCTTCCTCCATGGCAGTGAGTGTCCATCTTCACCCCTCTTCTTCTGGGGGCCGCGAACTCCGGCTCTGTGACTGGCCGGAGTCGCGTGACTTCACTCACGCGCATGCGCGGGGGTGCCGCCACTCGCGGCTTCATTGACGGATTTCTGACAGATGGTCAGTGCGCCTGCGAGCCGTTGTCAGCGGTGCCTTTCTTTTGCAAATATCTCCTAAACCGTATAGGTTTAGGAGATATTTGTTGCACCTACAGGTAAGCCTTAATCTAGGCTTACCTGTAGGTTAAAGTGGTATGTAAGGGTTTACAACCACTTTAAAGCGGAAGTAAACCCATATATAAAAAAAAGTTTCATTTCCGGCACATGCCGGAAATGTAACACTCCCATTGGTTGTGCTTTCAACCAAACTGTCAAACCATCCAATGGCTGGTGTCTAAACTGATCACATGTGCAGCATCATGGCAGTTGTAGATTAAACAGAGGCAAAGATGGCAGCTTCCTTGGCTGAAAACGATAGGAGGGTTTACTTCCACTTTAAAGAAGAAGAATGGGTATTAAACCCATTGTGAAGTCAAATCCCTAGCTAAATACCAATGTTGATTTTAGCTGTCTTTCAGACAATGGATATGTTGTAAGGTATATGGCACCCAAAATCTGGACAATCTGAAATGTGTGAACAAGACTAGAGCTATATTGGCTAAGAAGTATTAATAAGAGGAATCTGTATGTACAGCTGAACTGTTCGCCCAGTTCTTTTTTTTTTTTTTTATCTTTTTTTTATTAAACTTTTTCACATTACATAACAATTAAATAACAATACAATGGAAATTTAAACCATATAGACACAACGTACATATAAAGTCTCATTATATACCCCTTTGATAAATTGGACCCAGGAGGAATGTCATTTACCAATTTTCCATTTTACTTGAGGGACTACCTATCCCTTATCTCCATAGCCCTGTGTTCCTAATCCCCCAGATGTAGAGGCCAAGCATAGGAAAAAACAAACTACAGAGAAAAAAAAAAAATTGATAGATCCAATGGACATAAGAAAGGAGGAGGGAGAGAAAGAGATGGAGGAAAGGAGAGGGAGGGAAGGAAGGCAGGGGGGGAGGGGAGGGAAGAACAAAGAAAAACTGAAGAAAAAATAAAAATAAAAAATAAAAAATAGGCGGGGGGGAGAGGGGAGAGGACCTTGTCTCCCATGTACTCCCTCTTGTAGCTAGATATGAATATAATCATAATCTAAAGTGCTTGTGCATCTTAATCTATATCTTAATAAGTACAATCTAGGTGCAATGTGCCCTACAAAAAAAAAAGAAGGTGTATATATATATATATATATATATATATATATATATATATAATAATTAAAAATAATTTAAGAAGGCTCCTATTCAAGGCCTACGCGTGTATATTAAAAAAAAAAAAAAGGGTGAAGAGGAAATATGGAGAGGGAGGGGGACTTTATCTCCCGTCCTCTCCCTCTTATTGGTACATACAGTCTAAGTGCAAGTGTCTCCTGTGTCATATAACAATCATATACCCGTGTCCCTACTGTGAGCAAAGGAGGTGGAAAAAAAAAAAAAGGAAGAGGGGGGGGGGGAAGAATATCAAATGTATGTGATAGTTAGGTCGTCAGAGTCAAGTGGGAGAGGAAAAAGAAAAAAAAAAAAAAAAAGGGTGAAGAGGAAATATGGAGAGGGAGGGGGGCTTTATCTCCCGTCCTCTCCCTCTTATTGGTAAATACAGTCTAAGTGCAAGTGTCCTGTGTCCTATAACAATCATATACCCGTGTCCCTACTGTGAGCAAAGGAGGTGAAGAGAGAAAAAAAATAAAAATAAAAAAAAAAAGAAAGAGGGGGGGGGGGGGAAGAATATCAAATGTATGTGATAGTTAAGTCATCAGAGTCAAGTGGGAAAGGAAAAAAAAAAATTTTTTTTTTTTTATGTACAACATAATTTAAGAAGTCTCCTACTCAGGGCCTATAGCTGTGTGCGTATGTGTACACACCTATATACACACACGGGGGGAAAAAAAAAAAAAAGAGAGGGGGAGACAAAAAGGGAAAGAGGAGAGGGAAGGGGAGAAAGAGAGAAAGAAAAGAATAAATACAAAAAAGGAATAATAAAAAAATAATACATTCCCTAGCCCCCTAGCCCCCCAGCCCCTCTATATAGGCCTCTGAGTCCTTAAACTCTCTCCATCTCTTCCAAACTCTATCATGTTTTGATCTACTTCCATTATGATTTGAGAGCAACTCCTCCATCAGTCTAGTTCTATCCATCTCTCTCAACCAGTCTCCTAATGCTGGTACCCTTTTTTCTCTCCAATTCCGTGGTATAAGTGCTTTGGCTCCATTCAACATATATGGTACCAAAGTTGTTCTATATTTTTTCCTCGTCATTTCCGTATTATGAAACAGACAATACCAGGGATCTAATTTAACCTTAAATCCACATATCTTCTCTATCAATCGTAAGATCCCTCTCCAGTATTCCTGTATCAGTGGACAATGCCACCATATATGGGCGTGTGTTCCCTCCAGCCCACATTCCCTCCAACATAAGGGTGATAACTCCTTATTTATCCTATGTAGCTTTGTTGGAACCAAATACCACTTAGTTAAAAGCTTATAATTAATTTCCTTTACTTTTGCCTCTACTGAGGTGGAGTGGGCATAGTCAAAAATTAGGCTCTTCTTTTCATCCATTATAGTTTGATTCAGTTCTGATTCCCAGTTTTCCAGTATTTTCATTGTCTTGGGGCCCTTTGGGGGTAACAGTATCCTATATATATTCGATATCCCCTGTCTTCCCGTCCCCCCCCCCCTGTTCTACGAGTTTTTCCCACGGGGTTAGCTCATTCATAGCCCGTAGAGGTTTCGGTAGTGTATTTACAAAATGTTGGATCTGTATATACCTCCAACTGTCACCCCCAGAGGGTCCATATTTTTCTCTTATTTCTGAGATTGGACACAGGATATTCCCCTTCAGTACGTCTTTCAGTTTTAATGAATCTGAGGTTGTCCATCCCATAAAGGCCTCGCGGCTCTTCCCTGGCGGGAAATAGTCTGTACCCGTGAGGGACATCAATGGACTGTTTTAGAGCCATTTTTTTGTTTTACATACTCTATCCCATATTCTGAAGGTTTCTTTTGTTATTGGGGGTGTTTCTTGTGTTAAGCCTCTATATTGGTTTGGGATCCATATTCTCTTTCCCAAGTCCCCATTACACAGACTTTCCTCTATTTCTACCCATTTCTTTCTCCGTCCATTTCCCTGTAGCCAGTCTGTTATCCTTTTTAGTACTGCTGCCTCATAATATTTTCTAAAATCTGGAAGGTATAATCCTCCCTCATGTCTAGGTCTAGTTAAAGTTTCTACTGATATGCGAGGCCTCTTTTCTTTCCAAATGAATCTCCTTATTATCTTCCCCAATATTTTAAAGTACATATCTGGGATTTTTATTGGGAGTGTTTGAAAGACATATAGTGCTTTAGGCAGTATCATCATTTTAATAGTATTCATTCTACCCAACCAAGATAGTTTTTCTATCGGGTATCCCTTCAATTCTGTTTTTATTTTATTCAGTAGGGGGATATAGTTGTCCTCATATAGGTCCCTCTCCTTATTGGACAAATATATCCCCAAGTACTTCATCCCCTTCTGCTTCCATGTAAACGGGTAGAGGGCCCCAAGATCTCTGCGTTCTTTTGGACTTAAGGATATACTTAATATTTCCGTCTTCTCTTTATTAATTTTTAGATTTGAGATCTCTCCATACTTTTCGTATTCCTCCATTATCCTTGGCAAAGTTTGCTTTGGATTTGATACATACAGCATCATATCGTCCGCGAACGCAGAGATCTTGTGTTCCCTCCCGTCTACCTTTATTCCCTCTATCTCCTGATTAGTTCTAATAGTTGCTAGCAATGGCTCTAATGAGAGGACAAACAGGAGGGGGGAGAGCGGGCAGCCCTGGCGAGTTCCATTAGTAAGTGCAAAACTACCTGTGCAGAGGGTTTAGAGTAAAGTGCCCCTATCCATTTAAGCATGTTGGGACCTAATCCTATATGCCTCATTGTTGCTAGCATAAATTCCCAGTCTAGTCTGTCAAAGGCCTTTTCGGCATCTACTGACAGAAATAGAACTGTTTTTTTACTTTTTTTTGCTTTTTGTATCAGGAATAGTGCTCTTAAGACGTTGTCCCTCGTTTCTCTCCCTGGTACAAACCCTGCCTGGTCGTTTTCAATCAGCTCTGGCATGAAGGGTCTTATTCTCTCTGCTATAATTTTTGCATAGATCTTTATATCCACGTTAATCAGTGATATATGCCTATAACTAGCACATAGTGAGGGATCCTTGTCTTCCTTCTCTATAAGGGTTATGTGGGCACCCAATGCTTCCTCCCGCATCGTCATACCTCTTCCTATGGAGTTCATGTATTCCTGGAAGTATGGTATCAGGATTTCTCCATATCTCTTATAGTAGAGTGAGGTATACCCATCTGGGCCCGGGCTCTTTCCCATTTTAATATTTTTAATTACTTGGCTTATTTCCTCCCTTGATATTTCCTTGTCTAACTTGTTAATTACTTCTTCTACCATTGTCGGTATCTTACTCCTTTCTAAGTATTGTTTAATTTTCTTTCTTCTACACTGGGTTTCCAAGGAGCTTTGTTCTTTATTTATATTATATAAGTTTTGATAGTAATCTTGAACAATTTTAATTATATCTTTTGTAGAATACCTCGTATCACCTTTAATATCTTTCATTTTAGAGATATAATTCTGTGTTTTTCTAGGCTTAATTGTCCTTGCTAAATGTTTCCCTGGTTTATTCCCTGTTGCATAGAATTTCTTGTTTATATTATTGAATACCCATCTAGTTTCTTGATCCATTAGATCCCGTAGTCTTTCTCTTTTCTCGGTTAATAATATCAAAGTTTGCTCCTCCTGGCTATCTTTGTGTTGCTGTTCCAGGCCCTGGATTTCTCCTAGTAGGGTTTGTTTCTGATGCTGCCTAATTTTCTTTCTTTTGGCCTTTTCTGCTATCATCCTCCCTCTTATATATACTTTATGTGTTTCCCATAATATCGAAGGAGTGTTATTTTCTATATTATTTTCTTTAAAGAATAGACCTAATTCCTTTTCTATATCGCTGGCTATCTTAGTGTCGTTTAAAAGGGATTCATCTAATCTCCATATTCCCTGGTCGACTGGGATTTCCCCTATATCCAGGGTCATCTCTACTGGCGCATGGTCAGAGAGCGTTATTGATTTTATTTCTACCCCTCTCAATCCCTCTAATAGCTGGTGGTCTAATAGGAAATAATCTATTCTAGAGTATGACCTATGTACCAATGAATAGTACGTAAAGTCTTTATCTCTAGGATGTAGAATTCTCCAGGCCTCCATTAGATGCATTTGTGAAATTTTATGCTTAATTGCTCTAAGGTATTTACCCTCCGACCTAAATGACATTGGTTGAGTATCTAGTTCCGGGTCAAAAACAAAATTAAAGTCCCCTGCTAGTATCACCTTCCCTTCTTTAAAGCCCTCCAGCCTGTTAAGGATTTTTCTCAGGTACTCTGCGGGGCGAATATTAGGGCAATAGACATTTACCAAGGTATATTTCATATTAAATAAAGAGCCTTTAACAAAAAGATATCTGCCTTCCGGATCTGTTTCCATGCCTTCCAGTGTAAACCGTGTATTCTTATCGAAACCTATCGCAGTTCCTTTTGATCTCTTATTAGGGGAGTAGCTATGAATCCATGTGGGAAAGTCTTTTGAGTTCAATTTTGTCTTTGTTGTCTCTTTTAAATGAGTTTCTTGTAAAAACACTATATTGGTTGAAGATCTCCTCATTTCCTGCAGTATCTGGTATTGCTTATTTGGGCTATTAAGCCCTCGTACATTGTACGTAACTATTTTTATTGCTGTCATTTTACTTAGTTTAATTTCTCGAAATCATAACTAAAGCGGTTCTACCAGATATAAGCAGAAAAGAGGTGACCCCGTACAATCTCTTCTCCTCATAATGGCCCTTCCTTCAGATACGTCTATTCTCGACCCCACATAAGGTATTTTTACATTCCAGAGATAATAATCCAATTTAACCATTATACACATGGCACCTAGGTTCAGCTTCCAATAACCATATGAAATATATTGAGACCACATATACCCCCCTCCCCCCTCCCTCTCCCCTATCACATTGTACATCAATGTTAGAACTCCCTCGGTCTGCCCCCAATCGGGCTATCTGCCGAGCGGGCCCTATCTCGGGGGATCTTGTGTGTCCTCCCCCATCCCGGAGCCCCATCCACCCCCTCATGGATGAGCCCCGGCGCGTATAGCGACCCCCACTCCATATCCCCCCCACCCCCAGGTGAATCAATCTTCCCTATCATGTCATTCTGCCCTCTACAAAAAAAAAAAAAAGAAAAAAAAAAGGGAAGCCACATATTTTCTAGGTTCTATTCCAGTCCTGGTTCCTCCATTTTCTCCATGTTGGAGGGTTCTTTTCCCAGTTGTCTACTTGAACCGGCTGTATATTCAGTCTGCTACAGAATTCTTTTATATCCTCTGGAAACCGTATATAAGCCGAAACCCCCTGGTGCTTCACCGATAGGCATGCTGGGAACCCCCACCTGTAGGGAATGTCCTTTGTCTGTAAAAAAGTTGTTAACGGCTTTAAGGCCCTTTTTCGTGCTAACGTCTCTGGGGCTAAGTCAGAGAAGATAGATATTTTTGTTCCCTTATATACCACGGGGGAGGAATTCCTTGTACTGTGAGAGACTAATTCTTTCTGCTCCGAGTCTTGAAATCTTGCTATAATGTCCCTTGGAACATCCCCATGAGCATTATATGACCTTTGAATTCTATGAACTCGTTCAAACTGCATCAACGTAGTTGATTCCCGATTTAAAGCTAAGTTAAAAATCTCTCGCAGCACATCTCCTAGTTCTTTATCTTTAACATCTTCAGAGAGTCCTCTTATCCGGAGGTTCTTCCTTCTACTACGGTTTTCTTGGTCCTCAAGTTTATACCGAACGTTTCTTATCTCTGTCCAATCCATCTCTGCTCTTTCTCTTAATTCCACTATTGCACTTTTATGCTCTTCTACTTGTTCTTCTATTCCCTCTACTCTTTGTAGTACACTCTGTATATCCTTTCTTGTTGCTCCCATTTCACCTTTAATGGTTTGCTCCAGGCGAGCTATCATGCCTATCATATTTATCATATCTTGCTTTGAGGGAGGGGCTTGAAGGTCTTCTGTGGGTATCTCTAGTTGTTGTTGTTTTTCAGGTGTCTTTTGCTCCTTTTGTTTATCTTTCTTACTTTTTGCTTCTGGGGATTGGGTTTTGTTATTTTTACCTTTCCCTGGGGTCCCCGGAGTTCCCACCCCTTTCTCTCCTTCTAGTTCTGTCCCTGGAGGCCCCTTATTCTTTACAGGAGTCGTAGGTACTGATCCTGAGCTTTTACTAAAACTTTCGGTCATTTGATCAGTCCCTTCTGCCACCAGATAAGACTTTATTGTGTTGCGGCTTGTTCCCTCTCCCTGGGTTACTTTAGGGCCCTTTTTAACCATCTTTTCCCCGTAGCCTAGTCTCTAGTGGTTTTAAGGGTTCCCAGGCCCGTCTTTAGGTCCTGTGTTGTTCCGAGTGTTCGACCGGGAGGGGCAAAAAAAAAAGGGGGGTCTTTATACCCGTTTATATCCCAGTGACCAGTAGCCAGTAGCCAGTGACTAATCCCCCTACCAGGATACCCTCCAAGAGTGAGCTGGTATTGCAGACAGTTATTTACAGTTATTCGTGTTACTGCCTTATATTCCTGCGGACATCAATCTCTAAGTATATACACAGATATTTTATGGGCGGAACCCGGAGTGCTGCTAGATTTTTGCTCCCAGTCAGTTGCAGCTTGCAAATTCCTGTATAATAGTTTGATTGGCCGGATTAAATGCGAGCCAACACACCGTACTTTTAGCAAGCCGTTTGAAATTTTCCCACGGGATTATGGCATAGTCCTAGGGAATGCTGAGAGGGGGTGAGAAGACTAAATCCTAAAGAGAAAAAAAAAAAGAAAAAACACGCTTCTCCTCTTTTCTCAGTAACCCCACTGCATTCAAACGTTGGTGTTTTGTTTGATGCTGGTATTCTGTGTTCTTATACTATTTGGCTTTGGCTCCTATTGTACACCATAAGATCTATGCTGTGACAGTAAGGAAAAGAACAGCTTCTCCCACCATGTCTCTGCAGGGAGCTCTCTCACCTACTTCACGGCTCCTTGCAGTCCCGAGTGTCCCCGATGGGTTCAATCTCCCGGTCTCCGGCTCCAGCTGTATCCGCCTTCCGTCCTCCACCCGCAGGACGTTGCGCGGCCCCTCCGGTCCTCCGGTCCTCCAATCCAGGATATCAGCACTCCCACGCGTCCGCCCCTCTACCGCCGGTCCGTCGAAGCAGTATCCAGCAGGTCCTCCGATCCCGCTATCCAGCAGTCGTGGCTCCGGTAAGGGAAGAGCAGGGAGAGACAGCTCAGGTATCACCGCTGCTTCCCTTTAGAATGCTCGTGTCCTCGTGTACCGCTACTCCGTGTCCATAGGTCAGAGCGTCTCCTTAGTGCGGGTGCAGGGTAGATAGCTAGATATCCAGCAAGAGCTCCAGGCTTTCTATGTAGCTAGTCTGTGCAGTCTATGCAGCCATTCGTGTAGCGGGCATATTTCTCCTTCTTCACCTGGCGGGGATCATGGAGCTGAGCGCTGCACGCTGAGTTACGGCGCCATGTTGTTACTCCTCCCCCTCCTTCTCAGAGCCACCCACCTCCTGTTCGCCCAGTTCTAAGTCTAAAGCCCAGGTCTAACCATCAAGAGAAACTTTCATACATATATATATTTTTTTTCTTTCTCTTACTTTCCCTCATATATATGTGGATATATATATATATATTATATACTGATCATAAGTGACGCCTATGCCACTTTTTAGACGTGTTAAGAGAACACTTGCATACATATTGCATTATGAAGACATATGACAATACCCATTTTACCTGTGTTGTTTTTACATAGGAGATACAGGGACCATGTTGTTGTTCATGCAATTATCCATTTAGTGTGTTTCTAATTAATCAAATCTACACTCAATGATTACATTATGTACCAATTACTAGGGATCCCTAAACCGTTGTGACAGCAGGAAGGTAAAGTCACCTGGTTGCATCCAGGGGGGTAGATATATTTCGCCCAGATTCAGGCTTTACGCCGACTTATACAACTAGGTGGAGAGTTGTATAAGCCCAGCTAAGGCTAGTGGGCTCATGGATGACTCATACCTCTAGGGAGAGTGTGGGGCGTCGTGCAGACAGGGAGTTGATGAGACCAGCTGAAGCTTGTCAGCTCATTTAGGCCTCTATAAGAACTCCCAGCTTCATTAGATGTTAGCTCATGCCTGGACCCAGACCTGTGTGGACTGTCTAGGGAGAGTGAACCCCTGTGCGGTGAGACAAAGCCTGTGTGGCTATTTGCTTGGACATTTAAAACCAGGGACTTAGGGACTAGGACAGCACTAGGCTGATCCCAGTTGTTAGTTAGGAAACCTGTATGTTTAGTCAGAGGTCAAGTTGACCAGGATTTATTTTGTTTATGTTTCTTTTGCTTTGCTGTGTTTTGTCACTGTAAATAGAAAATAAACCGCACCTTTTTGATTTTGAAAACCACAACCTCCGTTTGCTGGGCCTGTTTTTTGTGTGGGGAGCCCATCCCGGGGGTCACACACACCCGCTGCCGAGCTAACCCCCTCACAGTTGGTGGAGAACCAGTGGCAGTTTTTTTTAAGCCAGCATGGAGGAGATACTGAAGCAGCTGGCTCTAGCAAATGCCAATCAACAGCAGACAAATGCAGGTTTGCAAAAGAGCCTTGCAGCTCATCAACAGAGCCTTGCAGCTCAACAACAGAACTTCGCAGCCCAGCAGCAAGCTCATCAACAGAGCCTTGCAGCCCAGCAGCAAGCTCACCAACAGAGTCTGGAAGCTCAGCAACAAGCCCAGCAGCAATCTGAGGCCCGCTTCATAGACCTGTTACAGAAGCAAGAGCAGAGACTACAACAAATGGAAGCAGTAATGCAGCAACGTCCGCAGACCAGTGAGGAAAGCCGTCCCACTAATACCGCGTCCTTTGGGGTGAGTCGTTTATTGACAAAAATGACTGGAGAGGATGATCCAGAGGTATTTTTGACCACATTTGAAAGGACTGCTGAAAGAGAAAAGTGGCCTGAGGAGCAGTGGGCTGGACTGGTGGCTCCTCTGTTAACTGGTGAATCGCAGAAGGCTTACTATGACCTAGAGCCTGACCAAGCAAAAGACTATGTGATGCTAAAAGCTGAGATATTGGCAAGGCTGGGTGTCACCCAGGCTGTCCGGGCTCAGCGTGTGCATAACTGGACTTTCCAGCTTGGAAAACCCCCAGGTCTCAAATGTATGATCTCATTCACCTGAGCAGAAAGTGGCTACAGCCAGAGACTTTGTCCGCACCAAAGATTGTGGAACGTGTTGTAATGGATCGGTTTTTGAGAGCTCTTCCTACTGCCATCCAAAAGTGGGTAAGCCATGGAGACCCAGAGATGGCCGATGGTCTTGTGGATCGTGTGGAGAAATACTTGGCTACAGAGAACCTGACGGCCTCTTCCAGAGACACTCGGACTTTCCACCCTAAGACCAGACCATCCCCAGGGGCGGATAAGAGGATTCCAAGGGGTAAGGGTGGAGAGAGTGAGAGGGTGGGAGCTCTACCCCAAGTTTGGCGAGAACAGCCTGGGAAATCAGCGGCTCAAGAGGCGGCAAGAAGGATCGTTTGCTACCGCTGCCGGCAAGCGGGACATATTGCAGCCAATTGCCCGGTTGTGGAGGAATCCATGCAGTGTGACTTTCTGACGGGCAGACGTCAGTCGCTGTGTGCAACAGTCGCATGCACTGCCATTCGAGGAACTGAGAAACATTTATGCAAAATGTGTGTTAATGGTAGAAATGTTGTGGTATTGCTGGATTCAGGTAGCCTTGTGACCCTGATAAAGGCTGAGTTAGTTAAAACAGAGGTCTCTGGGAATAGCAAGGTAGCTGTTATTTGTGTGCATGGGGACACCCGAGAGTATCCAGTGACTACAGTGTGTTTCGAGACCCCCAAAGGTACCCTCTCTCATCCAGTGGGCTTAGTATCTCAGTTACCGTATGACGCCATTGTGGGAAGGGATTTTCCGAAGTTCTGGGAACTGTGGGATGATCCTGAGCCCCCCACTGGTGCCCCTATGTACCAGGAATGTGATAGCCAGAACTCCCCTGAGAGTGGTGAGGACTCTCCGGAATTTCCCTTATCAGTATTGGCAGGGGAGACTCAAGAAACTGGAGAGGAGCCCACCTCCTCAGACGAAAACCTACCGTCTGTGGAGTTTTCTGATCTTGAGGTTCACAGGGAAAACTTTGCCACAGAACAGTTGAAAGACCCCGCCCTAATAAAGGCACGGGAAAACGTAGTGAAAATAGATGGCGAGTTAGTGAACCCAGATAATACCTGCACTTACCCATACTTCAGCGTAGAGAAGGACCTACTGTATCGGGTGGCAAAAAGGGCAGAAGAAACCGTTGAGCAGCTTGTGGTGCCCAAACCTTACAGGAAGTTGGTGTTGGAGTTGGCCCATGGGCACATTCTTGGAGGTCATCTGGGGACAGAGAAAACCCGAGAGAGGGTGTTACAGAGATTCTATTGGCCGGGGGTGATGAAGGACATAGAAAATTATTGTTCCTCCTGCCCTGTGTGTCAGAGGTCGGCCCCGATGCCACATTTCCGTAGCCCGCTGGTCCCTCTACCCATCATTGAGGTCCCGTTTGAGAGGATCGCCATGGATTTGGTAGGTCCTATAATCAAGTCCGCTAGGGGGCACCAGTACATATTAGTTATAATGGACTATGCCACCCGTTATCCAGAAGCGATCCCTCTCCGAAATACCTCGGCCAAAACCATAGCCAAAGAGCTATCTCTTGTGTTTAGCCGGGTGGGTATTTGTAAAGAACTGCTTACGGACCAAGGTACACCCTTTATGTCCCGGGTTATGAAGGAGCTGTGTAAATTGTTCAAAGTGACGCAATTACGTACATCTGTGTATCACCCCCAAACCGATGGGCTGGTTGAAAGATTCAACAAAACCCTAAAACAAATGTTGAAGAAAGTGGTGGATAGAGATGGAAAGGATTGGGACTGTCTACTTCCTTATCTGATGTTTGCTATTAGGGAGGTGCCCCAATCCTCTACGGGATTCTCCCCCTTTGAGTTACTGTATGGGAGACACCCAAGAGGGCTGTTGGATATTGCCAAGGAAACTTGGGAAAGTGAGAGTTCTCCCCACAGGAGTGTGATTGAGCATGTCGCCCTGATGCAAGACCGAATTGCACAGGTAATGCCCATCGTGAAGGAACATTTGGCCCAAGCGCAGTTAGCACAGCAGAGAGTGTACAACCGTGGAGCCAAGACCCGTACCTTTTCCCCGGGGGATAGGATACTGGTACTTGTCCCTACGGTTGAAAGTAAATTCCTTGCCAAATGGCAAGGCCCCTACGAGATAATGGAAAAAGTGAGCGAAGTGAATTACAAGGTCAGACAACCAGGAAGGCGAAAGCCCGAACAGATCTATCACGTTAATCTGTTGAAAGCCTGGAGGGATAGAGAGTCCCTAGTCGCAGACACTTGGTCACCAGCTCAAACTGGTTGCGTGATTCCTGAGGTTGGAATAGCAGCCACCTTGTCACAACCCCAACAACAGGAGGTTAAGGAGTTTGTGCTTCGCAACAAGGAGGTATTCTCTGAGCTGCCGGGACAAACATTTGGGGTAGAGCATGACATCATTACCCCGCCCGGTGAAAGGGTGAAGTTAAAACCCTATCGGATCCCAGAGGCCCGACGGGAGGCAATACGGGAGGAAGTACAGAAAATGCTGAACTTAGGGGTGATAGAGGAGTCCCAAAGTGATTGGTCTAGTCCCATTGTGTTGGTGCCTAAACCGGATGGGAGCTGGCGATTTTGTAACGATTTTCGTCAGTTGAACAAAGTTACAAAATTTGACACCTACCCCATGCCACGTATAGATGAGTTGATCGACCGGCTGGGAACAGCCCGATACATGACGACTCTTGACCTTACAAAAGGGTATTGGCAAATCCCCCTGGCCAAATTGGCCAAAGAGAAAACCGCATTTGTAACCCCAGACGGGGCGTTCCAATATAAAAGAATGCCGTTCGGGTTACAGAATGCGCCGGCCACATTCCAGCGGAAAATGGACCAGATGCTGAGGCCCCATCGGAAGTATGCTGCGGCTTACCTGGATGACGTAATTGTCCATAGCACAGATTGGGCCTCACATCTGCCAAAAGTGCAAGCAGTCCTGGACTCTGTTCGGGAAGCGGGGTTTACGGCTAACCCCAAGAAGTGTACCATTGGGCAGGAGGAGGCCAAATATCTTGGGTACACCATTGGGAGGGGAGTAATAAAACCCCAACTCAACAAAGTCGAGGCCATCCAGAGTTGGCCACGTCCCAACAGCAAGAAGCAGGTACGAGCCTTTCTGGGAATCGCTGGGTATTATCGGCGATTCATTCCCCACTTTGCTTCTAAGGCTGTGCCCCTAACCAACCTAACGAAGGGGAAAGGGTCGGTCATGATTAAATGGACCCCCGAGGCTGAGGCAGCATTCCAATTCTTGAAACAAGCCTTATGTAGCCAGCCAGTGTTGTACTCACCCGACTTCTCTAAAGACTTTGTCGTACAAAGTGATGCGTCAGATGTGGGGTTAGGAGCAGTATTGTCCCAGGTCTGGAACGGGGAAGAGCACCCAGTCATTTACCTCAGCAGGAAGTTGAAGTCCCATGAGGTAAATTACGCCACCGTTGAAAAGGAGTGTTTAGCGGTGAAGTGGGCTCTAGATTCCCTTCGGTACTACCTGCTAGGTAGGCACTTTGACATGGTTACGGATCACGCTCCGTTAAAGTGGATGGCTCAAAACAAGGAAACAAATAGAAGAGTGAATAGGTGGTTCCTGGCCCTCCAGGAATTCAACTTCACAGTAAAGCATCGCCCTGGCGTTCAAATGGGGAATGTGGATGCTTTGTCTCGAGTACATGAATGCCTGATTGCTGGTGTTCCAACCCCGAGGTTAAAACAAGAGGGGGGGGTATGTGACAGCAGGAAGGTAAAGTCACCTGGTTTCGCCCAGATTCAGGCTTTACGCCGACTTATACAACTAGGTGGAGAGTTGTATAAGCCCAGCTAAGGCTAGTGGGCTCATGGATGACTCATACCTCTAGGGAGAGTGTGGGGCGTCGTGCAGACAGGGAGTTGATGAGACCAGCTGAAGCTTGTCAGCTCATTTAGGCCTCTATAAGAACTCCCAGCTTCATTAGATGTTAGCTCATGCCTGGACCCAGACCTGTGTGGACTGTCTAGGGAGAGTGAACCCCTGTGCGGTGAGACAAAGCCTGTGTGGCTATTTGCTTGGACATTTAAAACCAGGGACTTAGGGACTAGGACAGCACTAGGCTGATCCCAGTTGTTAGTTAGGAAACCTGTATGTTTAGTCAGAGGTCAAGTTGACCAGGATTTATTTTGTTTATGTTTCTTTTGCTTTGCTGTGTTTTGTCACTGTAAATAGAAAATAAACCGCACCTTTTTGATTTTGAAAACCACAACCTCCGTTTGCTGGGCCTGTTTTTTGTGTGGGGAGCCCATCCCGGGGGTCACACACACCCGCTGCCGAGCTAACCCCCTCACACCGTATAGACATATATATTCATATCCCCAAAAAATAGATAAATACTCATAAGAAGGAAACACATTTATTTTTTAAGAAAATAAGTTTAGAAAAACATTTGTTGTCCTCAGATGCCCCCCCAGTGGCTGAAGATCAATATAATATTACCTCTGGTAATTGATAGAAAAAAATATATATTTCCCAACCAATAGGGAGTGAGCCGAACCTTCTGGTCTGAGCTCATGATAACTTTACGAGCTTATTGTCCCAGGATGGTATAAAAGTTAGGAAGGCCCGAAAGGATAGAGCACAGACCCACACACCAGATGAACTCCTAGATATCAAGAAGTCTGCTGATCTTTGATCACTCCCCATCTTGCTGAGACTCGTGACTTGAACCACTCGATGTGCTTAGATATTGGCGGACATCTTCCCCTTTTGGGCTGATTGGTAAGATACAAATCATACAGATTCTATCTCATCTTCTCTCTCAAAATTGTAGAGGTTATTTTTTTATAGGTTATGTATTGACGTTTATTGACTGTCTAGGGGTGCATCATTACAACTGTGTTTTAGGGAATTCAGGCCAAGATATTTAAAAAATTATAAGTTATGTGATCCCAGGGAAGGTTTTATTGCTCCATATAATTTCTGAACTCTGTTGGTTTAATAATTATTTCAAGTTCGCAGTGTTGTTCTGTTGACTTAGTGAGACACATTTCGGATTTCTTTCCGGCCGGAAGAAATTTGAAGGACTGTTTCCCTGGGCAACAAGAGATATTGCGTTTTTGATTCTAAAGCGTAAATTACCTCACATATTTTTCCAACAGACCAATGTAGAATTTACTATATTAATTTTCGTTTCACCACAAATTTGATGTTTTAATAGTGTATGTGTGAAGTGTCAATCACCAGTAAATCTCATGCTGTATGAAATGGTATGAATATACTCGTTAATTAATAAAGTCAAATTATTCACTTGTTAATTTTGTGGGAGATATTTTATACTTATATTTTATACTTTGGTAAGAAAACCCCATAAATTAGGGAACTCAGGAAAAGATTATGGTATGCATTGACATTCTGAAATAAGTTCATAAATTACCATAAGATTGGAGGCACTGACAAATTAACATTGAGATCTTACTTAAGATTCCATACCATACTCACAACATAAAATTGGAGGCACTGCTGAGATATTTTGTAAGAGGGAATCTTGTCACATTACAGAACATACTGGTGATTGTGTTTGCATATACATTGTGAAAAATATCGGTTGTATATTGACATGGCTGGTAGCGATAAGGAATCATTTTCCTCTAGAAACAGCCAGGAGGGCGCTACCGCCCTAGCGGTAACCACCTCAAGCCAGAAAAAGGCCACTGAGCTTCAGGAAAATTTAAGGAAATTTCTTAACTATGGTATAACCGAATACATTCGTATGAGATTAAACCTAGGGGGAAATTTGGAGGAGTTTGTCAAAGAGTTAAAAGAACAGGTCCAAAGGGCAGGTGATAATATTTTTACTGAAGATGGCCGGGTTAACCAACTGATTATGGCTTTTGTTGGCACAGATGACAAAAAAAAGCACGATCGGCTCCTCATGGAGTTTCTGCCGTTCGTGTGTTTTTTTGTGTGATGAATTGTCCAAACAACTGCAAGCCCTAAGGAAAGAATTACTGGAAACCCGTACTATCTTGAATAAAACAAAAGAGAAGATAGAATCCATGTCAACCGAAAACCAACAGCTTAAGAGTAGACTAAAGCCCCGTACACACGGTCGGACTTTTGGCCAACAAACTTCATTTTGAGCAAGTTGGACCAACAGTCCGACCGTGTGTATGCTCCATCGGACAAACTTTTTTTGCTTTTTTCTTGTTTTCATCGGACAAAAGTTGGGTCTGCAAACGGACAAACTTTTGCCCAACAAAAGTCCGATGGAGCAAAGTCCGACCGTGTGTACAGAAAACCATCGGACTTTTGTCCGATGGACAAAACAACTAATGTTACAATCAACCAACAATAGCAGAAGTTGACCAAAGAGCAGAAAAACCACGTGATGTTGCAAAAAGTTTTGGGAAAGTTTGCAGAAAAGTCAGAGCGTGTGTATGCTATGGGTGTTCCCGACCAACACCGTTCGGACAAAAAACAACGGAAAAGTCAGATGGAAGTCCGACCGTGTGTACAGGGCTTTAGACAGTATGAGGAAGACAGGGAAGAGTTAAATCACTTACTAAAAAAAATGCAAGAGGAAGATCAACAGAATAAACAGGAAAGAAAAGGCCACATTGAAGCCAATTCCGCTACTAGAGATAAAGAATGTAAAGCAAAGATTGAGAGACTCAAACATGAGCAGAGATTAATGGAGGAACAGATAAAAAGGTTAACATCCCCGGTAGACTACGAGCCCATGAGCCGAGGTCGCGTAGAGGAACAGGAGACGGAAAGACGGAAATATTCATATTTCCAAGGGACACGGGTAAGTCACGATGAGATCAGGTCAGAATACAGGTCATCCCCTAAGCTTCAAAGATATTCCCCAGAGTACACCGATGAGGAAGTAGAGAGGGCTTCATATAGGCAGAAAAAGAAGCATAGGATCCCAGCAAAAAGGTATGACACCCCCAAAGTGATAAAATTCTTAAAATAAACTGTTCCCGTTTTTTCCAAGAAAGGATCCCCAACCATCACTGACCATTTAGGGACATACGAACGTACCTTAAAAATACTAGACATTCAGGACGATCGCACCAAAATTGAGTTACTACCATGGATATTTGAAGAAAAGTACAGACAATTCTTTGATTCATTACAAGTCCTGTATGGTCAGTCATGGAGGGAGATTAAACATAGGTGCCAAATGGAGTTTGGACCATACAAAACTGCAAAAAAGCAGCGGCCTACAATTTAAAATGTGGTCATAATCAATGTCCCACAGAATTCCTGGCCGTATTGAAAAGCGCTTACTTTCTGGCTGAAAAGGATCCTAATTCGGACCAGCCAGAATTCCAGACTCTATTTTATGAAGCATTACCTGCTTACATAAAATTGTGGCTGGCAAGGGAGTTTAAAAAGGGATGTTCCCTGGATTGGTTAGTCAGAGAGAGTGATCACCTGTACGCAATCCAACAATCTAGCGAAGTTGGGGTAAAAAGAGACACCAAATCCATACTCAAAGCTGTAGCAGGCACTACCATGACCCCTCAATCTCTCGATCTGCAAACGGAGAGAAAATCATATGCTGAGGCAGTCCGAGATGGTAAACCCACTGGAACTTCCGAAGTTACGCCTCAACCACAGCAGATGATGGGGGATAGACGAAGGTTGCCAGGATACGGTAGTGAGGGTGAAAGGGGCCCCAGGTACAGAAATAGCCAGAGGGGATATATGCAGGGATCCCAAAACAAACAACAATCAAATTGGAATCGAGATCCCACTGCTACTAGGTACCCCTACTATAATAGGAATCCCAAATTTGGGATAAATCCAAATTTTAACAGAGACCCCAATTTTCAAGGGTACCCGCGCTTTAACAGGAATCCAAACTTTCACGGCCACTCTGGTTACTACAGAGACCCCAACTTTATAAGAGATCCAAATTCTAATGGGAATCCTGATAATCGCAGAACACCTCCCAATCAGGAACAGGTCAATCACCCCAGGGTTGGGGTAGCCCCTCAAATTCCCCCAAATCAAAGGGAACCACAGGAAACCCAGAGAGAAAGGCCACAGCACCAAGACCCGAGGAGTGGTGATGAATCTGATGCATCAACACAGTCCCGTCCTGAACGCAACCGGTTCCGGCGAAATCGGGCAAATCGCCAGGACACCATGGGCCAGCGAATCGAACAGGTAGAGACGCAAATTAATCAGATGTGTGAACGAATGACCCAGCTGATCAATTGCCAATCTACCAACCCATCTTTTTTAGGGGCCGCTCCTGTGACCAACGCAAGGTCACAGAATGCTTAGAACCCCAGATAAATCTCCTGCAAGGAGCAACCCTGGATGCGATGGCAGGAGATACACAACACACCCATGACATGCCCATAAAAAGGGGGAATCAGGGTGGGATTGTTAACTCTGCTCCTGTTTTTCAGTATCCTCCCAACCACTACAATGTAGCTGAACCACTGAGAGCCGGTATAAGTGACCAAATGGGCGGGATGCCTCACACTTCATGTGCTTCCGTCTCCAGTAAGCCCCGCAGGCCATCCCGCAGGAATCATAAACACATAGAAGCTGTGACAAGCGGTGAGATAAATGCCAAAAGTAATTTGTTGGAAATCCCACAGATCCTCAACCACGCTAATTTCATGTGTGAGTTGACTGAATCTGGTGGAAGATATTTCACAACTGTAAAAATAAATGAGGCCGCTGATCACCACATTTCAGGTTTAAATGACGCGGGATCCCAAGCCACCGTCCTGTCGCAGGAACAATTTAATGAAGCAATAAAATCAATGCCCAGCAAACCAAGATTTAGGAGCCTTGACTGCTCACTAATCGAGGTGGAAGGAGAGCCACTACAAGTCATGGGTACTGCCTGGCTTAAACTTAAATTAGGTAATAAGGAAATCAGGCACCCTGTTATCATTGCTGATCTCCCACACCATCACATGATCATAGGAATGGATCTCCTCAAGAGGCTCAACACAATTGTTCATTGCGTAAATCAAGTGATGTGGTCACAGGACAACTCCCCGATTAAATATGAAAGACTTCAAACTCCCCATTACCGGCGACACTGCCACCTGGTGGAAGAAAGGCCTGGTTCCCTAGAAATCCACTTCAGGAATAGTCAGTTCCCTGATGTTACGGTCATCCAACCTGACAATCCTGGCCTGGAAGTAGGAATCAAGGAACATATTTTTAAAATTCCCCGAGATAGAATAAAAGAGATCTCCCTCCAGGATAACGTACTGACCATATCCTTCCACCAAGAAGACAAAACTAGGAAAGGGGGAAATTATGCCCAGTTCCTGACAGAAATAGAAAAGGTTAACAATGACCTCTTTATCCCTATCCGGATAGATGGTCTTAATAGGTCAAAATATGCAAAAATGTATCTAAAACAAGAGCATTTCTTTGTGAGCCACGGCCTTGTTGGTCACCTTTCTGACCGAGAAATGATCTGTTTCTCCACTCCTCAGAGACGTTGGATGACAGATACCATCAATGACTCTGAGGACCATAGCTCAGTTGTAAGATGCCTCTTAAACATCACCATAGGTAATAAGACAACTACCCACGTGTTCAAAGTGCTGGATAATCCACAATCGCAAATTTACCTCGACAATGATCTACTGCATCGGTTTGCCACACAAATTGACCTGATAAACTATTGTTTATGGAGTCGACTAAAGGGGGACCCTGAGAGATACCAGGATATGACCTCAGCACTGAAGTTCCAGCAACAGATGCTTTACGCTGTTGAGATTCAGGTAGCTTGAGAAATTATCATCCCTAGGGACATAAAAAATTTCCTACTCCCCATCAACGTCAAAAAGGGACAAAAACTGAAGGAATCGGATGCATTAGTATGCCTGTCCCAGAGAATACAAGAGGAGGGAATAAAAATTACCCATGCACCCTTGATCAATACACATCAGTCAATGTCCATTTACATACACGACCTCTCAAATCAAGATCTTAACCTACCCAAGGGCACCCTTATCAGCCTTGAGGTAGAGATGGGGTATCACACGTTTGGAGTCACCAACCAAGTAATTGGGCTCATACCAGATGAATATTTATCTGAGGAGAAATTGATTGAACAATCGTTCAATTCTACACCCGAGGGCATATTCACCATAGAATCCATTTACCCCTTCGACTCTAAAGATGGTACCTGTAGAGTTGAAGAAACATCTCTCGTCTTTAAACAACCAATCAAAGAGCAAGAGTACCCCAAGGGACCTGATTGGGAGAAAAATAAACCTTGCACACCCAATGACCTGACCACCAGGCTTGAAGAGGCCTATGAGATAGGGAAACCGGAAAGCTTTCCGGGATTCAAGAAGATAGTCGAAGAGATCATAGCCCTAACCGATGCCTGCACCAATGATCTGGAGCGACAATTGCTCCGCGAACTTCTTTTTGAATTCCAGGAAACCTTTGCTCAGGATTCCTACGATTGTGGGAATACTGATCTCTACATCGCAAAAATCCAGACAGACCCTCAGGCCCCACCGGTATTTGTAAAACAGTATAGACTTTCGCTAGCCTCCTATTTGTCTCCCTCTGAGATCATTAGGAAGTTACTCGAACGGGGTATAATTAGGCCCATCCACAGTTCGTACAATCACCCCATCCTGGGAATTTTTAAACCCAACGGACAGTGGCGCTTATGCGCTGATCTCCAACAACTCAATAAGCGTGTCTACATGTCAGGATGGCCCGTACCCTACATAGACCAGTGCCTGGCCCAACTCCAGGGATCTCAGGTATTCTTGGCCCTCGATTGTGCCCAGGGATACTGGAGCATAAAAGTTAGCGAAGAAGATCAATATAAACTGGCATTCAGCTTTGGAAACCAACAATACTGCTGGGTGCGTATGCCTTTCGGCTATATCAATTCTGGCCACGAATTTGCAGTCTTTATACAAAAGGCCATGCCAGATGCCTTAGAGCGAGGAACATTGGCATATGTCGATGACATCCTCATTAAAAGTACTGACATGACCAAACACATCACAGAACTCCGACACATTTTGGGCCAGCTAAGGACCGCCGGAGTGAAACTATCACTTCAAAAAGCACAATGGTGCCGCACCCGAGTAAACTTCTTAGGCCATGAAGTTACCTCAGAAAGGTTAAACCCCCAAAAGAAGAAGGTTGAAGCAGTCTTTAATTGTAAGGTAGGTAAGAAAAAAACTGCGCTAATTCGTGAGCAAAAAGTTGTAAAGACTAAAGCTGCAACAATAAGTGCTATACTACACCACCAGTTATATAAAGAAAAAAAGTTGCGCTAATTGTAAGGTCCCTACAAATCTTAAAGAATTGAGATCGTTTCTAGGAATGGTGAATTATTCACGTAAGTTCATCGACAATTACGCTGAGATTAGCAAACCATTACTTCATCTGCTGAAGAAAGACACTGAGTGGTCGTGGGGCCAGGAACAAACCGACGCTATGAAGAAACTAAAGATATGACTCACCCAAGCTCCCTGCCTTGCGTATCCAGAAGGAGGTAAACCCTTTTTCCTTGAGACAGGGTACACACAGGTAAGTATGAGTTCTGTTCTTTATCAGAAACAAGAAAATGTCAATAAGATTATCGCTTACGCCAGCAAAACGTTGTCCTCAGTCGAGATGACATTTTCTGACTGCGAAAAAGCTCTGTTGTCCACTGTCTGGGCATTACAGAATTTCCGCAGTTACATTCAAGGTGAAAAAATTATTGTTGAGACCGCACACCAGCCTTTACAGTATTTACAGAGTGAACGTATAAGGGATGGAAATGTATCAAATAGCCGCATCACTGCTTGGACTCTGTCCTTGCAAGGATGGCCCCTGGAAATTCGATATAAACAGAACAAGAAAAGTCCAGTGGCCCAGGGCCTTGCTGAGCTGCATGATTGCTCCGCCCCTGATCCCTGCGCAGGGAACCCGGACACTGACTTTTTAGAAGAACAAATGTTGTCTCCATATAAGGTTTATGATGATGAATACTGTAAACAGTTGTCGTGTGTTTTTGTAGATGGCTGTGCCTATCATCACAAGGACAAGGACCAGCTCCAACTAGTGGCTGGCATCGGGATCATATGGACCCAAGGTGTAGCCCCAATCTCTGTGGGATACAAACTTTGGCCAAGAAGCAGCCAAGTTGCTGAACTCGCTGCAATCCTGAAAGCCGTTGAGATGGCCATAGATTACGGCATTAAAGAATTTGCGATCATAACTGATTCAAATTACGTCAGAAATACAGTAGTTTTGTTGAGTATCTCACCCGATGGAAACGGAACAACATGGTAAAAAGTAACCATAAGCTTGTGTAGTGGGGTATTCCCCTATATTGGGAAGAAACTACATTACCCATAACCCCATTCTTCAGATGTTCCACCGCAGAGACTCATGGGAGGGGTTATAAAAGGAGGAGGCGAGGCCGGGCTCGGCCTCTTTTGGGACACGAGACTTCACAGACGGATCCTCCTGTGCGGATGTGTCGGAGTGCAAGGCCTGAAGCCTGGGGCCTTGCTCTGCACCAAAGAGCCTTCCACCCCCCCTCTGCGAGCCTGGGTGGCATCTGACTTTGTGCGCTACAGCCTTGTCGGATCGGGGGCCCGATCGTTGGAGAGATCGTGTGTGTGTGACACGGCCGGTGGAGGTTTCCCGGACTGGATCCGTAGTCCGGCGGGTGAGAGGGCGTAAGCCCAGCTAAGATACTGTTACTGTGTATAGGCCTATAGACTGCCGTGGCCTACAAGTGATTTTTCATACCCCTATTGAAGAGCCTTGTCAGAACTGAGCCTGTGACTGTATTTAACCAAGTTCTATACCCCTTGGATTACAAAGTTATACTCTGTTTAAAGTGCACCAACATTACAGACCTGCCGGTGAAGAAAGAAGGACTAAGTTAAATATTAGAACCAGGCCTGGTGGGGATTCTAGTGTGTTTGATTACTGCGCCATAGGGCACTTAGTTAACGGTCGCCCGTATGGCGCACCTGTAGCGTGTGTTACTATATAGTGTGTTAGAGTGGCAGGACGCTGCCCTTAGGAGTGATTATCTTGAACTGTGATTACTGTTACCCCTTTATCCATATTGAGAAAATGAGTAAAACACTTTACCTATTACAATTCATTACTGTGTCCTTGCTTAGTTATTCTATTGCATAGGACATATCATTGATTGTTAATACTAGCTGTGCCAGAAGGGGGTAGAGCCTATTGCCGAGGGGTTGGCGGAGCTGCACTCAGGGCCCAAATCTAATTCTGCGGCCTCCTTAGTTGGAGGTATCGCTACACGTGGGGGCTCGTCCGGGATCCTGATGCAGCAAGCGAACGCCAGAAGTGCCGGCATGGACCCCATGGATCCAAGAGCGGTAGAAGAGTGGTGCAAAGCTGCTAATACAGAGCCAAAACAGTCGATAGCCATTAGCCTCCCTGGGGAGAAATGGTCAAGTGAGACGGTAGAGGAACTAATGAGTTCAGTGTCCCCAGATCACACACCGTGGGTGATGGACATAAAGTCAGACCCAAACATCTCATATCAATACGCATTAGTGGAATATTGGGACGGGATGCCAGAGGCTTGTAAGCACAAGTGTCTGCGGACGCCAGACAACAGAACATTTAGGCTGGCGCACGCAATAACTGTAGAAAGGGAACCATCCCCTACGGGATCGCCACAGGCTGCGGCCCGAACTCCACCTGAAAGAGAAGACAGGGCGACACCCCCGGTGGCACCTGCACCGGCCACTGCTATATCACCAGAACTGATAAATGCAATAGGGGATTTGTTAGCCAAATGTCAGAAGACAAGTACGGTGCATGTGGAAACTAGCTACCGGAGACTAAAAATATTCCCAGGGAAGCTCCCTGTCCCGGCAGGGGAAGAAGATTTTGATACCTGGGTGGAGCAGGCATTACAGGCGGTGGAGGCATGGGAGGTGCCGGAAGCACAGAAGAGGCAGCGAGTGTTAGAAAGCCTTAAAGGTGCAGCAGCAGAAGCAGTGAAAAGTTTCCGGTTTGGGAATGTAGGGAGCACGGCGCAGGACTGTCTAGCTATGCTGCAGGAAGAGCTTGGTCAATTAGACAAGGTGACAGAGATGGTCTACCAGTTTGAACACACTTTCCAAAAACCGGAGGAGAAACTTTCCGAGTATGTCAGAAGGCTAAACAGGCTGCTGTGCAAGATTGTGTTAAAGAAAGGGATGAAGCCCCAAGATGCCGATGCGGCAAGAATGAAGCAAGTCTTAAAGGGAGCGCTACGCTCCGATCCAGTCTGGCTGCACCTGAAAACCTTGGGAGGAGGAATGTTGCTGACTTATGCTGATTTAATAAAAATCATCAGAGATGAGGAGGCGCTGCAACAGGACCAGCAGAAGGATAAGACAAGTGTTGTACCCGCACAGGTGCTGGTCAATCCAGTAATGACCCCTGAAAGAGAGGCGGAGATAGACACCCTAAAAACTCAGATGTCCAAGGTGTTAGAGATATTGACCTCTCTGATAGCAAAAGACACAGAGTGTCCCAAGACGAAGGAAAGTCCAAGGAAGGAATTGTTCCCGATTGCCTCAGCACCCGAACCTTTACAAGAATGGGGAGATATAGTCTGCTTCAACTGTGGGGGAGTTGGCCACATTGCAGCCACATGTTCTAGTCCGAAGAAGAAGAGACCAGACAACCGCAAGCCGGCGGGAAACTCCAGAGGGCCCCGGTGAAGGAGTCAACCGGGTGCCCATCATCTTCAGTAAACTCCAAGCTGAATGCGAAGAAAAACAAAAAGAGAGATAGAACACCAAAGGGGAAATGCAATACCCCTCAACAAAGCTATACTCCAGGAGAAAGGGGGGGACCCCTCAGGAGAGGCACAGCACTCCCCAAAGGGGGTGCCCACCCAAGAAAAATAATAGTACCCCTCAGCGGGTTCCTACACCCATTAAAAGGAGGGAAGTCAGTGCATACCAGGCTCAAGAAAGGTTCAAGTACAAAGGGAATAGGACAAGAGAAAGTCCAAAGGGAAAAGGCGTGAAGAAGGCGGCTTCTGCCGGACCATATCCAGAGAAGCTGGTAGGCCCATCCCCTATAGTGCCCATTCAAGTGGAGGGAGTCTACACCAGGGGCCTCCTGGATACCGGGGCACAAGTGACCCTACTATACCGGGACTTCTACGACAGGCACCTGAGTCATCTGCCTATCCAGAAGATAGAAGAGCTGGAAATATGGGGAATTGGAACCCAGAGTTTCCCTTACGACGGCTACCTTCCCATCAAAATGACCTTTGACCCATCCGTGGCTGGAAAGGCCGAAGTGTTTGACACCCTGGCAGTTGTGTGCCCTAGGCCGCCTGGAGCCAACAAGAATTCCCTTATAATAGGGACAAACACGGACCTGGTCCGAAGACTCCTGACCCCTCTCGTGACAGAAGAAAGACAAGCAGCTACCAAGATCCATCCCATGCTGAAGACAGCCTACCAACGGCTGGTCCAAGAGCGGGAGACCCCTGGAGAGGAGATAGGGAAGGTGTGGAGACTTGGAAGAGAAGGGGTAGTGTTGCAGCCCGGTGAAGTAACCTGTCTCAGGGCCACTGTGAAGCTTACTTGGGAGCAGCCTGGTCCCTTTGTCATGCTGGAGTCAGACCCAAGGGGTGAGTCCTCAGGCCTGGAGGTGATACCGGAAGTGATCCCGCTGAAGGTCCTGAAGAAGGCCCATTATAGAGTTCCAGTGAGTGTTAGGAATACTACCAAAGACCCCATGGAAATCCCAGCCAGAATGTTGCTAGGCCAGGTGAGCCCGGCGGCCCCTGTTACCCTGTCAGAAGTGAAGAGGACAGGTGGAGGAGGGGATGTTTGGGAGAAGCTGACCATGGAAAACCCGAATCTGTCCAGGGCTTGGAAAGAGCGAGCCAAGGCCCAGTTGAATAGATGGGAGAAGATCTTCTCTAAGGATGAGTTTGATGTGGGGTGTGCAAGGAGTGCCACCCATCGGATCCGCCTCCAGGAAGATAAGCCCTTCCGAGAGAGGGTCAGGCGGGTCCCGCTAGCAGATCTGGAGGATCTGAGGGAGCAACTTGCAGAACTCAAGAGGACTGGTGTGATACGGGAGTCCAGAAGCCCCTATGCCTCTCCCATAGTGGTGGTCCGAAAGAAGAATGGATCATTGAGGCTCTGTATCGACTACAGGACTCTCAACAGGAGAACCATACCTGACCAATACACCACTCCGAGGATAGAGGATGCCCTACAGAGCTTGTCTGGAGCCAAATGGTTCAGCGTTATGGATCTCAAGAGTGGGTACTATCAGATTCCGATGCACCCAGCAGACAAGGAGAAGACAGCTTTCATAACCCCAGTGGGGTTCTTTGAATTCGACCGGATGCCCCAAGGTCTGTCTGGAGCCCCAGCTACTTTCCAACGCCTCATGGAGAAGACAGTAGGGGACATGAACTTGATCGAAGTCCTTGTATACCTGGACGATGTCATTGTCTTTGGGAGAACCTTGGAGGAACATGAAGAGAGGCTGGAAAAAGTGTTGAGAAGACTCAGTGAGGAGGGACTTAAGCTTTCGCCTGAGAAGTGTCGGTTCTACCAGTCTTCTGTGAACTATCTGGGGCACATAGTGTCTGAAGAAGGGGTGGCCACAGACCCTGAGAAATTGGAGGCAGTTACCTCCTGGCCACGGCCCACCACAGTAACAGAACTCAGATCCTTCTTGGGCTTCTGCTCCTACTACAGGAGGTTTGTGGAGGGATTTGCCCGAATTGCTAGACCATTGAATGAGTTGCTCAAGACTGAAGGAGAAGAGGATGGCTCGGGGCCCAGGAGGCCAGGAGAGTCCATCAGAGATCAGTGGAATCAGAAGTGTGAAGAGGCTTTCCAGGAATTGAAGAGGAGCCTGACCACTGCACCAGTCTTGGCCTACGCAGACCCAACCAAACCCTATGAACTGCACGTGGATGCTAGTCATGATGGTCTGGGAGGAGTACTTTACCAAGAACATGAGGGGCAATTGCGGCCTGTTGCCTATGTGAGTAGGAGCCTGACCCCCTCTGAGAAGAACTACCCCACTCACAAGCTGGAGTTCCTGGCCCTCAAGTGGGCGGTAGTAGACAAGCTCAAAGACTACCTGTATGGAGCGGAGTTCACTGTGAAGACCGACAACAACCCCCTTACCTACCTGTTCACCATGGCCAACCTGGATGCCACTGGACACAGGTGGCTGGCCGCACTGTCTGGATTCAACTTCTTCCTTAAGTATAGACCAGGAGTGGGGAATCGAGACGCAGACGCTCTGTCCAGGAGATCTCATTCCCCCACCATTGAAATAGAAGATTGGACCCAAGTGGCACCGGACGGGGTGCGGGCCCTTTGTCAAGGAGCTGAATTCCAAGCCCGAGGAGGCTCCAGAGCAGAGGAAATAGGAGTTACCATGGTGGGAGTCCCCAAACACTACTGTGGAGTAGCTCAATTGGAAGAGGACAACCTACCAAGACTGTCCAAGAAGGAATTGAGGTGTGACCAATTGGAAGACCCCATGGGGAGATTGGTCCTGGAGGCCTTGAAAAATCAGGATCCAGACAGACTCATGCGTCAACCTTCAAAAGAAGCTCGCCTGCTGAGGAAGGAGTGGGATAGGTTGCAGTTACATCAGGGAGTGGTCTACCGAAGGGGCCCCTTTGATGACTCAGAAGATAAGTGGCAGCTGTTCCTCCCAGAGAAACATCGGGAGACTGTTCTGATTGCCCTGCATGACAATCATGGCCACCTAGGGGCTGAAAGGACCTTTCAACTTGTCAGAAGTCGGTTCTATTGGCCCTGCATGAGGGCAGAGGTAGAGGAGTACTGCCACTCATGTGCGCGATGCATCCAGAGGAAGACTTTGCCCCATCAAGCTGCCCCAATGGGCCATCTACAGAGCCAAGGGCCCATGGACCTGGTGTGCATTGACTTTCTCTGCCTCGAACCCGACCTGAGTGGACTAGGAAATGTTCTGGTGATAACCGACCATTTCACCCGGTATGCCCAGGCTTTCCCCACCAAAGATCAGAAGGCCTCCACCGTGGCCAAGGTACTTATGGAGAAGTACTTTGTCCATTATGGGCTGCCACAGAGACTCCATTCAGACCAAGGGAGGGACTTCGAGAGTAAGCTGATCCGGAAGCTCTTGGATTCTTTGGGAATTAAGAAGACTCGAACTACACCTTACCATCCTCAGGGAGATGCTCAGCCGGAAAGGTTCAACCAAACCCTGCTCAACATGTTGGGGACTCTGGAAAGCGAGAAAAAGCAACATTGGAGCAAACACATAGCAGCCATAGTACATGCTTACAACTGCACCATCAGTGATGCTACAGGCTACTCCCCATATCGACTCATGTTTGGGAGAGAAGCGAGACTACCGGTGGACCTGGCTTTTGGCACCTCACTGGACCATTCCTCAGCCACATCCCACAAAGGATATGTGGACAGGCTCAGACACAGCCTGAAAGTAGCCTATGAACAAGCTCAAGCGGCCTCAGATCAAAGGGGAGCTCGGAATAAAATAAATTTCGACTTGAAGGTCCGGGTACAAGACCTACAGCCCGGGGATCGAGTACTGTTGCGCAATCTGGGAGTCCCCGGAAAGCACAAACTTGCAGACAGATGGAGATCTGAACCCTATGTCATCTGCAGGAAGTTGCCGGGCCTACCTGTCTACAAGGTGAAGCCAGAGGGAAAGGTAGGCCCACTGAAGACATGGCATCGAAACCACCTGCTCCCACTTGCGGAGGCAGTTAGAATACCTTCCGTGGGAGACTCCCCTGCACCGGCCTCTATCTTGGATACTCCTAGGCCGAACACTCGGTCACAGACCTCCCGAGCTGAAAATGGAGAAGCCTCCCAACTTAGTGGAGATGAAGAGGGAGAGCTTGATTGGCTGTGGTCTTCCCCAACTCCAGGAACTTCTATCATAGATCTTCCAGTCACCCAAGATACCACAGATGAAACACTGAACCCAGAGGCTACAGAGTTCATCCCCTTTAGTCCTTCAGCAGATTACTGGGAAGATGCCCATGATAGTTGCTCCGAGGAAGAGGAGCCGGTGGGGCCAGAGCCAGAGATTCCAGGAGAGCAAAGAGCTCGAAGAGTCATTCGACCTCCTAAGAAGCTGACCTACCCTCAGATGGGGAACAGTTTGGAAGACTCTGTAGTCACTGCTAGGAGAAATGCTGAGATTCCGGATCCCTCCACTGTCCATTTGGTGGAGGGCAACCCCAGCTCACTCTCTGGCACAGTTAGGCAGGCCACCCATGATAATGTGACCTGTGGGCAAGGGAATTCAACCCCTCAGTTATGGTGGGAATCCCCTATCCCAACATCGTTTTCAGAATTGTCCAGTGTTATATATAGTTGTTGTTAAAATTTATCTTTGGGGACCAAAGAGTTTAAGTGGGGGGAGTGTGTAGCGGGGTATTCCCCTATATTGGGAAGAAACTACATTACCCATAACCCCATTCTTCAGATGTTCCACCGCAGAGACTCATGGGAGGGGTTATAAAAGGAGGAGGCGAGGCCGGGCTCGGCCTCTTTTGGGACACGAGACTTCACAGACGGATCCTCCTGTGCGGATGTGTCGGAGTGCAAGGCCTGAAGCCTGGGGCCTTGCTCTGCACCAAAGAGCCTTCCACCCCCCCTCTGCGAGCCTGGGTGGCATCTGACTTTGTGCGCTACAGCCTTGTCGGATCGGGGGCCCGATCGTTGGAGAGATCGAGTGTGTGTGACACGGCCGGTGGAGGTTTCCCGGACTGGATCCGTAGTCCGGCGGGTGAGAGGGCGTAAGCCCAGCTAAGATACTGTTACTGTGTATAGGCCTATAGACTGCCGTGGCCTACAAGTGATTTTTCATACCCCTATTGAAGAGCCTTGTCAGAACTGAGCCTGTGACTGTATTTAACCAAGTTCTATACCCCTTGGATTACAAAGTTATACTCTGTTTAAAGTGCACCAACATTACAGACCTGCCGGTGAAGAAAGAAGGACTAAGTTAAATATTAGAACCAGGCCTGGTGGGGATTCTAGTGTGTTTGATTACTGCGCCATAGGGCACTTAGTTAACGGTCGCCCGTATGGCGCACCTGTAGCGTGTGTTACTATATAGTGTGTTAGAGTGGCAGGACGCTGCCCTTAGGAGTGATTATCTTGAACTGTGATTACTGTTACCCCTTTATCCATATTGAGAAAATGAGTAAAACACTTTACCTATTACAATTCATTACTGTGTCCTTGCTTAGTTATTCTATTGCATAGGACATATCATTGATTGTTAATACTAGCTGTGCCAGAAGGGGGTAGAGCCTATTGCCGGGGGTTGGCGGAGCTGCACTCAGGGCCCAAATCTAATTCTGCGGCCTCCTTAGTTGGAGGTATCGCTACACTTGTAAAACATGGTAAGTTGTTTTGTCAAATCGACCAATTGGTAAGGGAACATGAGATCACTCTATATTTTAAGAAAAGCAAGGGCCACTCCAAAGTCATAGGTGAAGAGAAGGATGGAAATGATCAGGCCGATACCCTAGCCAAAGTAGGGGCCCTAACAGGTGAGTTGCTAGTTATAAATCATCTCTTGGGGTCAGTACAGTCGGAAGCTGTTACCAGGCAACAAGCTAGGATGACAGATGATTCAAATGTATTGCAATGGTGTCATGAAAACCCCAGTGAAGATTTAATTACGGCCCAAAAAGAAGACCCAATAATTGGCTTGTTTTATAAACACTTGGAATGTCCGAGCCAGAATCCCTTTAGTCAAGAAAAGTATCCTGGCAAGGAAGACTTACGTATATTAATGAAATCCAAATGCCAGTTCACGCTGCATCAGGGATTGTTGATCCGACCCTCTAAGGGGGGTATCCAACAATTGCTAGTCCAACTCAAATTAAGAGGTTTAATGCTACAGCATGCCCATGACGCCCCCCACGTCTGGGCACCGCAGAGAACAAATCACCTATGAGATCCTCCGAGATTATGCCTACTGGCCTCATATTCTGCACGATGTGAAGGCATACTGTCAAGGATGTCTAATATGTCCTCAATTCCAACCGGCTTCGCCCGCCGGAAGGGCACCACTTCAGAAAAGGGGGATATGCATGCCTTGGTCAGACCTTCAAATGGATTTCATTGGGCCTGTAATTAAATCTTCACGTGGGAATCGATATATGCTAACCGTAACATGTTTATTTACCAAATATGTTGAAAACATTCCCGTTTATTTTGTGTCCAATGAGACGGTAAAGACCTTACTCGCCCGGGTCAATGGGGGCGTAGTAGAAGACTTCCAAATCAAAATGGCTTTCGAAACAGGAAGTGCTATGCCGCTATATATCAATCCAGAAGATCTTAAAGTGTGTTTCTTGTTGGCCATACCCTTCGTCTCCTCTAAAAATATTTTCCAAATGAAAACAATCCATAATGTCGGAACATGGAAAGGCAATATACACGTACAAATCAAGACCCCCGACCTGATTGCCTATCAACCCTGGGTGCCGGATTTATACGCTATACCCCTTTTAAAGGAATGCACACGATTCAAGGACATTAATTATCAATGTAACGGAAACCCATTTGTATATGACACAACCCACGCACTGTACTGCATGGAATATGAAAAACATGGTTCCAAAAAATGCGAAGTACAAATGCGGTAGACCACAGATACCTCAGAAGTACGGGAAATACTCGTGAAAGACGAATGGCTGGTGAGCACCCCATTAAAAAACATAAGCATCTTTTATGAAAAACAAATCATGAGCCGTGTCATATCACTACCCGCCAGTATCTATTATCAAAATCCCGACCAACGCAAGGATCACTATCAGGAAAACCACCTTATATCCGATAGAAACCAAAGTCTGGGAAGGGGAAGTTGAAAGTGTCATACATTCCAACATCAGGACATACCAATGAACCCGGACCTCAAATTCCTGTTGGAACATAAGCCAAACCACACCCTCCAGATGTCTGATAAAAAAAACAATCTGTCAATTGAAGATTTCGACTACTCCGAAAAGGACCACATCTTGCTAGAAAACAGATCATATTTTCCTTTGACAGATATAATGATTCTAATCTGTATCTGACTGTTAATACTATGGTTGGTGATTCTAACCATCAACTTGGCAAAAGTATCCAGAGAAACCCACGGACAATTACCAACGGTCCTGAAGCTCATCAGCGGAGGATACCAACAACCGTAACCTTCAATACCCTACCCACCAAGTTACCAACACCGGAATCCCGCCAAGTTGTGAAGTGAATCCCCGACACGTTTCCAGGACATACCCGGAATTCAAAAGGGGGATTTTGTCATGACGGAGATACCTCAAAATATAATTTTTTTTTAAACAAGAGACAAAATATCATATTTTGATTTAAACCATTCTGAGTCAAGGTCCTAAAATGAACACCCCCCCCCCCCTCCAATGGAAACAAACATTACACAAAACCTGCTGACAAGAAATAGCTTGTGTGTGTTACAAGACTTTCAATGAAAGAAGAAGAATGGGTATTAAACCCATTGTGAAGTCAAATCCCTAGCTAAATACCAATGTTGATTTTAGCTGTCTTTCAGACAATGTTGTAAGGTATATGGCACCCAAAATCTGGACAATCAGAAATGTGTGAACAAGACTAGAGCTATATTGGCTAAGAAGTATTGATAAGAAGAATCTGTTTGTACAGCTGAACTGTTCGCCCAGTTCTCAGTCTAAAGTCCAGGTCTAACCATCAAGAGAAACTTTCATACATATATATATATTTTTTTCTTTCTCTTTCTTTCCCTCATATATATGTGGATATATATATATATATATTGTGACAGCAGGAAGGTAAAGTCACCTGGTTGCATCCAGGGGGGTAGATATATTTCTCCCAGATTCAGGCTTTATGCCGACTTATACAACTAGGGAGTTGATGAAGCCCAGCTGAGGCTAGTGGGCTCATGAATGACTCATACCTCTAGGGAGAGTGCTGGGCGTCGTGAGGCAGGGAGTTGATGAGACCAGCTGAAGCCTGTCAGTTCGTTTAAGGCCTCTATAAAAACTCCCAGATTCATTAGATGTTAGCTCATGCCTGGAACCAGACCTGTGTGGACTGTCTAGGGAGAGTGAACCCCTGTGCGGTGAGGCAAAGCCTGTGTGGCTATTTGTTTGGACTTTTACTAAACCAGGGACTTAGGGACTAGGACAGCACCAGGCTGATCCCAGTTGTTAGTTTAGGAAACCTGCATGTTTAGTCAGAGGTCAAACTGACCAGGATTTATTTTGTTTGTTTCTTTTTTTTTTTGCTGTGTTTTTGTCACTGTACATAGAGAAATAAACCGCACCTTTTGATTTTGAAAACCACAACCTCCGTCTGCTGGCCCTGTTTTTGTGTGGGGAGCCCAACCAGGGGGTCACACACACCCGCTACCGAGTTAACCCCCCTCACAGTTGGTGGAGAACCAGTGGCAGTTTTTTTTAAGCCAGCATGGAGGAGATACTGAAACAGCTGGCTCTAGCAAATGCCAATCAACAGCAGACAAATGCAGGTTTGCAAAGGAGCCTTGCAGCCCAGCAGCAAGCTCATCAACAAGCCCAGCAGCAATCTGAGGCCCGCTTCATAGACCTGTTACAGAAGCAAGAGCAGAGACTACAACAAATGGAAGCAGTAATGCAGCAACGTCCGCAGACCAGTGAGGAAAGCCGTCCCACTAATACCGCGTCCTTTGGGGTGAGTCGTTTATTGACAAAAATGACTGGAGAGGATGATCCAGAGGTATTTTTGACCACATTTGAAAGGACTGCTGAAAGAGAAAAGTGGCCTGAGGAGCAGTGGGCTGGACTGGTGGCTCCTCTGTTAACTGGTGAATCGCAGAAGGCTTACTATGACCTAGAGCCTGACCAAGCAAAAGACTATGTGATGCTAAAAGCTGAAATATTGGCAAGGCTGGGTGTCACCCTGGCTGTCCGGGCTCAGCGTGTGCATAACTGGACTTTCCAGCTTGGAAAACCCCCCAGGTCTCAAATGTATGATCTCATTCACCTGAGCAGGAAGTGGCTACAGCCAGAGACTTTGTCCGCACCGGAGATTGTGGAACGTGTTGTGATGGATCGTTTCTTGAGAGCTCTTCCTACCGCCATTCAAAAGTGGGTAAGCCACGGAGACCCAGAAACGGCCGGTAAACTTGTGGATCGTGTAGAGAGATACTTGGCTACAGAGAACCTGACGGCCTCTTCCAGAGACTCTCGGACTTTCCACCCTAAGACCAGACCATCCCCAGGGGCGGATAAGAGGATTCCAAGGGGTGAGGGTGGAGAGAGTGAGAGGGTGGGAGCTCTACCCCAAGTTTGGCGAGAACAGCCTGGGAAATCAGCGGCTCAAGAGGCCGCAAGAAGGATCGTTTGCTACCGCTGCCGGCAAGCGGGACATATTGCAGCCAATTGCCCGGTTGTGGAGGAACCCATGCAGTGTGACTTTCTGACGGGCAGACGTCAGTCGCTGTGTGCGACAGTCGCATGCACTGCCATTCGAGGAACTGAGAAACATTTATGCAAAATGTGTGTTAATGGTAGAAATGTTGTGGTATTGTTGGATTCAGGTAGCCTTGTGACCCTGATAAAGGCTGAGTTAGTTAAAACAGAGGTCTCTGGGAATAGCAAGGTAGCTGTTATTTGTGTGCATGGGGACACCCGAGAGTATCCAGTGACTACAGTGTGTTTCGAGACCCCCAAAGGTACCCTCTCTCATCCAGTGGGCTTAGTATCTCAGTTACCGCATGACGCCATTGTGGGAAGGGATTTTCCGAAGTTCTGGGAACTGTGGGATGATCCTGAGCCCCCCACTGGTGCCCCTATGTACCAGGAATGTGATAGCCAGAACTCCTCTGAGAGTGGTGAGGACTCTCCAGAATTTCCCTTGTCAGTATTGGCAGGGGAGACTCAAGAAACTGGAGAGGAGCCCACCTCCTCAGACGAAAACCTACCGTCTGTGGAGTTTTCTGATCTGGAGGTTCACAGGGAAAATTTTGCCACAGAACAGTTAAAAGACCCCGCCCTAATAAAGGCACGGGAAAACGTAGTGGAAATAGATGGCGAGTTAGTGAACCCAGATAATACCTGCACTTACCCATACTTCAGCGTAGAGAAGGACCTACTGTATCGGGTGGCAAAAAGGGCAGAAGAAACCGTTGAGCAGCTGGTGGTGCCCAAACCTTACAGGAAGTTGGTGTTGGAGTTGGCCCATGGGCACATTCTTGGAGGTCATCTGGGGACAGAGAAAACCCGAGAGAGGGTATTACAGAGATTCTATTGGTCTGGGGTGATGAAGGACATAGAAAATTATTGTTCCTCCTGCCCTGTGTGTCAGAGGTCGGCCCCGATGCCACATTTCCGTAGCCCGCTGGTCCCTCTACCCATCATTGAGGTCCCGTTTGAGAGAATCGCAATGGATTTGGTAGGTCCTATAATCAAGTCCGCTAGGGGGCACCAGTACATATTGGTTATAATGGACTATGCCACCCGTTATCCAGAAGCGATCCCTCTCAGAAATACCTCGGCCAAAACCATAGCCAAAGAGCTATCTCTTGTTTTTAGCCGGGTGGGTATTTGTAAAGAACTGCTTACGGACCAAGGTACACCCTTTATGTCCCGGGTTATGAAAGAGCTGTGTAAATTGTTCAAAGTGACGCAATTGCGTACATCTGTGTATCACCCCCAAACCGATGGGCTGGTTGAAAGATTCAACAAAACCCTAAAACAAATGTTGAAGAAAGTGGTGGATAGAGATGGAAAGGATTGGGACTGTCTACTTCCTTATTTGATGTTTGCTATTAGGGAGGTGCCCCAATCCTCTACGGGATTCTCCCCCTTTGAGTTACTGTATGGGAGACACCCAAGAGGGCTGTTGGATATTGCCAAGGAAACTTGGGAAAGTGAGAGTTCTCCCCACAGGAGTGTGATTGAGCATGTCGCCCTGATGCAAGATCGAATTGCACAGGTAATGCCCATCGTGAAGGAACATTTGGCCCAAGCGCAGTTGGCACAGCAGAGAGTGTACAACCGTGGAGCAAAGACCCGTACCTTTTCCCCGGGGGATAGGATATTGGTACTTGTCCCTACGGTTGAAAGTAAATTCCTTGCCAAATGGCAAGGCCCCTACGAGATAATGGAAAAAGTGAGCGAAGTGAATTACAAGGTCAGACAACCAGGAAGGCGAAAGCCCGAACAGATATATCACGTTAATCTGTTGAAAGCCTGGAGGGATAGAGAGTCCCTAGTCGCAGAAACTTGGTCACCAGCTCAAACTGGTTGCGTGATTCCGGAGGTTGGAATAGCAGCCACCTTGTCACAACCCCAACAACAGGAGGTTAAGGAGTTTGTGCTTCGCAACAAGGAGGTGTTCTCTGAGCTGCCGGGACAAACATCTGGGGTAGAGCATGATATTATTACCCCGCCCGGTGAAAGGGTGAAGTTAAAACCCTATCGGATCCCAGAGGCCCGACGGGAGGCAATACGGGAGGAAGTACAGAAAATGCTGAACTTAGGGGTGATAGAGGAGTCCCAAAGTGATTGGTCTAGTCCCATTGTGTTGGTGCCTAAACCGGATGGGAGCTGGCGATTTTGTAACGATTTTCGTCAGTTGAACAAAGTTACAAAATTTGACACCTACCCCATGCCACGTATAGATGAGTTGATCGACCGGCTGGGAACAGCCCGATACATGACGACTCTTGACCTCACAAAAGGGTATTGGCAAATTCCCCTGGCCAAGTCGGCCAAAGAGAAAACCGCATTTGTAACCCCAGACGGGGCGTTCCAATATAAGAGAATGCCGTTCGGGTTACAGAATGCGCCGGCCACATTCCAGCGGAAAATGGACCAGATGCTGAGGCCCCATCGGAAGTATGCTGCGGCTTACCTGGATGACGTAATTGTCCATAGCACAGATTGGGCCTCACATCTGCCAAAAGTGCAAGCAGTCCTGGACTCTGTTCGGGAAGCGGGGTTTACGGCTAACCCCAAGAAGTGTACCATTGGGCAGGAGGAGGCCAAATATCTTGGGTACACCATTGGCAGGGGAGTAATAAAACCCCAACTCAACAAAGTCGAGGCCATCCAGAGTTGGCCACGTCCCAACAGCAAGAAGCAGGTACGAGCCTTTCTGGGAATCGCGGGTTATTATCGGCGCTTCATTCCCCACTTTGCTTCTAAGGCTGTGCCCCTAACCAACCTGACGAAAGGGAAAGGGTCGGTCATGATTAAATGGACCCCCGAGGCTGAGGCAGCATTCCAATTCTTGAAACAAGCCTTATGTAGCCAGCCAGTGTTGTACTCACCCGACTTCTCTAAAGACTTTGTCGTACAAAGTGATGCGTCAGATGTGGGGTTAGGAGCAGTATTGTCCCAGGTCTGGAACGGGGAAGAGCACCCAGTCATTTACCTCAGCAGGAAGTTGAAGTCCCATGAGGTAAATTACGCCACGGTTGAAAAGGAATGTTTAGCGGTGAAGTGGGCTCTAGATTCCCTTCGGTACTATCTGCTAGGTAGGCACTTTGACATGGTTACGGATCACGCTCCGTTAAAGTGGATGGCTCAAAACAAGGAGACAAATAGAAGAGTGAATAGGTGGTTCCTGGCCCTACAGGAATTCAACTTCACAGTAAAGCATCGCCCTGGCGTTCAAATGGGGAATGTGGATGCTTTGTCTCGAGTACATGAATGCCTGATTGCTGGTGTTCCAACCCCAAGGTTAAAACAAGAGGGGGGGGTATGTGACAGCAGGAAGGTAAAGTCACCTGGTTGCATCCAGGGGGGTAGATATATTTCTCCCAGATTCAGGCTTTATGCCGACTTATACAACTAGGGAGTTGATGAAGCCCAGCTGAGGCTAGTGGGCTCATGAATGACTCATACCTCTAGGGAGAGTGCTGGGCGTCGTGAGGCAGGGAGTTGATGAGACCAGCTGAAGCCTGTCAGTTCGTTTAAGGCCTCTATAAAAACTCCCAGATTCATTAGATGTTAGCTCATGCCTGGAACCAGACCTGTGTGGACTGTCTAGGGAGAGTGAACCCCTGTGCGGTGAGGCAAAGCCTGTGTGGCTATTTGTTTGGACTTTTACTAAACCAGGGACTTAGGGACTAGGACAGCACCAGGCTGATCCCAGTTGTTAGTTTAGGAAACCTGCATGTTTAGTCAGAGGTCAAACTGACCAGGATTTATTTTGTTTGTTTCTTTTTTTTTTTGCTGTGTTTTTGTCACTGTACATAGAGAAATAAACCGCACCTTTTGATTTTGAAAACCACAACCTCCGTCTGCTGGCCCTGTTTTTGTGTGGGGAGCCCAACCAGGGGGTCACACACACCCGCTACCGAGTTAACCCCCCTCACAATATATATATATATATATATATATATATATATATATATATATTGTGACAGCAGGAAGGTAAAGTCACCTGGTTGCATCCAGGGGGGTAGATATATTTCGCCCAGATTCAGGCTTTACGCCGACTTATACAACTAGGTGGAGAGTTGTATAAGCCCAGCTGAGACTAGTGGGCTCATTGATGACTCATACCTCTAGGGAGAGGGCTGGGCGTCGTGCAGACAGGGAGTTGATGAGACCAGCTGAAGCCTGTCAGTTCGTTTAAGGCCTCTATAAAAACTCCCAGCTTCATTAGATGTTAGCTCATGCCTGGAACCAGACCTGTGTGGACTGTCTAGGGAGAGTGAACCCCTGTGCGGTGAGAAAAAGCCTGTGTGGCTATTTGCTTGGACATTTAAAACCAGGGACTTAGGGACTAGGACAGCACTAGGCTGATCCCAGTTGTTAGTTAGGAAACCTGTATGTTTAGTCAGAGGTCAACTTGACCAGGATTTATTTTGGTTATGTTTCTTTTGCTTTGCTGTGTTTTGTCACTGTAAATAGAAAATAAACCGCACCTTTTTGATTTTGAAAACCACAACCTCCGTTTGCTGGGCCTGTTTTGTGTGGGGAGCCCATCCCGGGGGTCACACACACCCGCTGCCGAGCTAACCCCCTCACAGTTGGTGGAGAATGCGGGCAGTTTTTTTAGGCCAGCATGGAGGAGATACTGAAACAGCTGGCTCTAGCAAATGCCAATCAACAGCAGACAAATGCAGGTTTGCAAAAGAGCCTTGCAGCTCAACAACAGAGCCTTGCAGCCCAGCAGCAGACAAACGCAACTTTGCAACAGAGTCTGGAGGCTCAGCAACAAGCCCAGCAGCAATCTGAGGCCCGCTTCATAGACCTATTGCAGAGTCAAGAGCAGAGACTACAACAACAGATGGAAGCAGTAATGCAGCAACGTCCGCAGACCAGTGAGGAAAGCCGTCCCACTAATACCGCGTCCTTTGGGGTGAGTCGTTTATTGACAAAAATGACTGGAGAGGATGATCCAGAGGTATTTTTGACCACATTTGAAAGGACTGCTGAAAGAGAAAAGTGGCCTGAGGAGCAGTGGGCTGGACTGGTGGCTCCTCTGTTAACTGGTGAATCGCAGAAAGCTTACTATGACCTGGAGCCTGACCAAGCAAAAAACTATGTGATGCTAAAAGCTGAAATATTGGCAAGGCTGGGTGTCACCCTGGCTGTCCGGGCTCAGCGTGTGCATAACTGGACTTTCCAGCTTGGAAAACCCCCCAGGTCTCAAATGTATGATCTCATTCACCTGAGCAGAAAGTGGCTACAGCCAGAGACTTTGCCCGCACCAAAGATTGTGGAACGTGTTGTAATGGATCGGTTTTTGAGAGCTCTTCCTACTGCCATCCAAAAGTGGGTAAGCCATGGAGACCCAGAGACGGCCGATGGTCTTGTGGATCGTGTGGAGAAATACTTGGCTACAGAGAACCTGACGGCCTCTTCCAGAGACACTCGGACTTTCCACCCTAAGACCAGACCATCCCCAGGGGCGGATAAGAGGATTCCAAGGGGTAAGGGTGGAGAGAGTGAGAGGGTGGGAGCTCTACCCCAAGTTTGGCGAGAACAGCCTGGGAAATCAGCGGCTCAAGAGGCGGCAAGAAGGATCATTTGCTACCGCTGCCGGCAAGCGGGACATATTGCAGCAAATTGCCCGGTTTTGGAGGAACCCATGCAGTGTGACTTTCTGACGGGCAGACGTCAGTCGCTGTGTGCGACAGTCGCATGCACTGCCATTCGGGGAACTGAGAAACATTTATGCAAAATGTGTATTAATGGTAGAAATGTTGTGGTATTGCTGGATTCAGGTAGCCTTGTGACCCTGATAAAGGCTGAATTAGTTAAAACAGAGGTCTCTGGGAATAGCAAGGTAGCTGTTATTTGTGTGCATGGGGACACCCGAGAGTATCCAGTGACTACAGTGTGTTTCGAGACCCCCAAAGGTACCCTCTCTCATCCAGTGGGCTTAGTATCTCAGTTACCGTATGACGCCATTGTGGGAAGGGATTTTCCGAAGTTCTGGGAACTGTGGGATGATCCTGAGCCCCCCACTGGTGCCCCTATGTACCAGGAATGTGATAGCCAGAACTCCCCTGAGAGTGGTGAGGACTCTCCGGAATTTCCCTTGTCAGTATTGGCAGGGGAGACTCAAGAAACTGGAGAGGAGCCCACCTCCTCAGACGAAAACCTACCGTCTGTGGAGTTTTCTGATCTTGAGGTTCACAGGGAAAACTTTGCCACAGAACAGTTGAAAGACCCCGCCCTAATAAAGGCACGGGAAAACGTAGTGAAAATAGATGGCGAGTTAGTAAACCCAGATAATACCTGCACTTACCCATACTTCAGCGTAGAGAAGGACCTACTGTATCGGGTGGCAAAAAGGGCAGAAGAAACCGTTGAGCAGCTTGTGGTGCCCAAACCTTACAGGAAGTTGGTGTTGGAGTTGGCCCATGGGCACATTCTTGGAGGTCATCTGGGGACAGAGAAAACCCGAGAGAGGGTATTACAGAGATTCTATTGGCCGGGGGTGATGAAGGACATAGAAAATTATTGTTCCTCCTGCCCTGTGTGTCAGAGGTCGGCCCCGATGCCACATTTCCGTAGCCCGCTGGTCCCTCTACCCATCATTGAGGTCCCGTTTGAGAGGATCGCCATGGATTTGGTAGGTCCTATAATCAAGTCCGCTAGGGGGCACCAGTACATATTAGTTATAATGGACTATGCCACCCGTTATCCAGAAGCGATCCCTCTCCGAAATACCTCGGCCAAAACCATAGCCAAAGAGCTATCTCTTGTGTTTAGCCGGGTGGGTATTTGTAAAGAACTGCTTACGGACCAAGGTACACCCTTTATGTCCCGGGTTATGAAGGAGCTGTGTAAATTGTTCAAAGTGACGCAATTACGTACATCTGTGTATCACCCCCAAACCGATGGGCTGGTTGAAAGATTCAACAAAACCCTAAAACAAATGTTGAAGAAAGTGGTGGATAGAGATGGAAAGGATTGGGACTGTTTACTTCCTTATTTGATGTTTGCTATTAGGGAGGTGCCCCAATCCTCTACGGGATTCTCCCCCTTTGAGTTACTGTATGGGAGACACCCAAGAGGGCTGTTGGATATTGCCAAGGAAACTTGGGAAAGTGAGAGTTCTCCCCACAGGAGTGTGATTGAGCATGTCGCCCTGATGCAAGACCGAATTGCACAGGTAATGCCCATCGTGAAGGAACATTTGGCCCAAGCGCAGTTAGCACAGCAGAGAGTGTACAACCGTGGAGCCAAGACCCGTACCTTTTCCCCGGGGGATAGGATACTGGTACTTGTCCCTACGGTTGAAAGTAAATTCCTTGCCAAATGGCAAGGCCCCTACGAGATAATGGAAAAAGTGAGCGAAGTGAATTACAAGGTCAGACAACCAGGAAGGCGAAAGCCCGAACAGATCTATCACGTTAATCTGTTGAAAGCCTGGAGGGATAGAGAGTCCCTAGTCGCAGACACTTGGTCACCAGCTCAAACTGGTTGCGTGATTCCTGAGGTTGGAATCGCAGCCACCTTGTCACAACCCCAACAACAGGAGGTTAAGGAGTTTGTGCTTCGCAACAAGGAGGTATTCTCTGAGCTGCCGGGACAAACATCTGGGGTAGAGCATGACATTATTACCCCGCCCGGTGAAAGGGTGAAGTTAAAACCCTATCGGATCCCAGAGGCCCGACGGGAGGCAATACGAGAGGAAGTACAGAAAATGCTGAACTTAGGGGTGATAGAGGAGTCCCAAAGTGATTGGTCTAGTCCCATTGTGTTGGTGCCTAAACCGGATGGGAGCTGGCGATTTTGTAACGATTTTCGTCAGTTGAACAAAGTTACAAAATTTGACACCTACCCCATGCCACGTATAGATGAGTTGATCGACCGGCTGGGAACAGCCCGATACATGACGACTCTTGACCTCACAAAAGGGTATTGGCAAATCCCCCTGGCCAAGTCAGCCAAAGAGAAAACCGCATTTGTAACCCCAGACGGGGCGTTCCAATATAAAAGAATGCCGTTCGGGTTACAGAATGCGCCGGCCACATTCCAGCGGAAAATGGACCAGATGCTGAGGCCCCATCGGAAGTATGCTGCGGCTTACCTGGATGACGTAATTGTCCATAGCACAGATTGGGCCTCACATCTGCCAAAAGTGCAAGCAGTCCTGGACTCTGTTCGGGAAGCGGGGTTTACGGCTAACCCCAAGAAGTGTACCATTGGGCAGGAGGAGGCCAAATATCTTGGGTACACCATTGGGAGGGGAGTAATAAAACCCCAACTCAACAAAGTCGAGGCCATCCAGAGTTGGCCACGTCCCAACAGCAAGAAGCAGGTACGAGCCTTTCTGGGAATCGCTGGGTATTATCGGCGATTCATTCCCCACTTTGCTTCTAAGGCTGTGCCCCTAACCAACCTGACGAAGGGGAAAGGGTCGGTCATGATTAAATGGACCCCCGAGGCTGAGGCAGCATTCCAATTCTTGAAACAAGCCTTATGTAGCCAGCCAGTGTTGTACTCACCCGACTTCTCTAAAGACTTTGTCGTACAAAGTGATGCGTCAGATGTGGGGTTAGGAGCAGTATTGTCCCAGGTCTGGAACGGGGAAGAGCACCCAGTCATTTACCTCAGCAGGAAGTTGAAGTCCCATGAGGTAAATTACGCCACCGTTGAAAAGGAGTGTTTAGCGGTGAAGTGGGCTCTAGATTCCCTTCGGTACTACCTGCTAGGTAGGCACTTTGACATGGTTACGGATCACGCTCCGTTAAAGTGGATGGCTCAAAACAAGGAAACAAATAGAAGAGTGAATAGGTGGTTCCTGGCCCTCCAGGAATTCAACTTCACAGTAAAGCATCGCCCTGGCGTTCAAATGGGGAATGTGGATGCTTTGTCTCGAGTACATGAATGCCTGATTCCTGGTGTTCCAACCCCGAGGTTAAAACAAGAGGGGGGGGGTATGTGACAGCAGGAAGGTAAAGTCACCTGGTTGCATCCAGGGGGGTAGATATATTTCGCCCAGATTCAGGCTTTACGCCGACTTATACAACTAGGTGGAGAGTTGTATAAGCCCAGCTGAGACTAGTGGGCTCATTGATGACTCATACCTCTAGGGAGAGGGCTGGGCGTCGTGCAGACAGGGAGTTGATGAGACCAGCTGAAGCCTGTCAGTTCGTTTAAGGCCTCTATAAAAACTCCCAGCTTCATTAGATGTTAGCTCATGCCTGGAACCAGACCTGTGTGGACTGTCTAGGGAGAGTGAACCCCTGTGCGGTGAGAAAAAGCCTGTGTGGCTATTTGCTTGGACATTTAAAACCAGGGACTTAGGGACTAGGACAGCACTAGGCTGATCCCAGTTGTTAGTTAGGAAACCTGTATGTTTAGTCAGAGGTCAACTTGACCAGGATTTATTTTGGTTATGTTTCTTTTGCTTTGCTGTGTTTTGTCACTGTAAATAGAAAATAAACCGCACCTTTTTGATTTTGAAAACCACAACCTCCGTTTGCTGGGCCTGTTTTGTGTGGGGAGCCCATCCCGGGGGTCACACACACCCGCTGCCGAGCTAACCCCCTCACAATATATATATACTGATCATAAGTGATGCCTATGTCACTTTTAAGAGAACACTTGTATACATATTGGATTATGAAGACATATGACAATACCCATTTTACCTGTGTTGTTTTTACATAGGAGATACAGGGACCATGTTGTTCATGCAATTATCCATTTAGTGTGATTCTAATTAATCAAATCTACACTCAATGATTACTTTATGTACCAATTACTAGGGATCCCTAAACAATATAGACATATATTCATATCCCCAAAATATAGATAAATACTCATAAGAAGGAAACACATTTATTTTTTAACAAAATAAGTTTAGAAAAACATTTTGTTGTCCTCAGACGCCCAACCCCCCCCCCCCCCAGTGGCTGAAGATAATATTACCTCTGGTAATTGATAGAAAAAAATATTTCCCAACCAATAGGGAGTGAGCCGAACCTTCTGGGCTGAGCTCATGATAACTTTACCAGCTTATTGTCCCAGGATGGTATAAAAGTTAGGAAGGCCCAAAATCAGTGGCGGTGCGTCCATAGTGGGCGCAGGAGCGCCGCCCCCTCTCTCTCCTGCGCCCGTCACTCACGTCAACAATACATAGGTTCATGCATTGCAGAACAAAACAATGTGTTGTGACAGCAGGAAGGTAAAGTCACCTGGTTGCATCCAGGGGGGTAGATATATTTCGCCCAGATTCAGGCTTTACGCCGACTTATACAACTAGGTGGAGAGTTGTATAAGCCCAGCTGAGGCTAGTGGGCTCATGGATGACTCATACCTCTAGGGAGAGTGTGGGGCGTCGTGCAGACAGGGAGTTGATGAGACCAGCTGAAGCTTGTCAGCTCATTTAGGCCTCTATAAAAACTCCCAGATTCATTAGGTGTTTGCTCATGCCTGGACCCAGACCTGTGTGGACTGTCTAGGGAGAGTGAACCCCTGTGCGGTGAGACAAAGCCTGTGTGGCTATTTGCTTGGACATTTAAAACCAGGGACTTAGGGACTAGGACAGCACTAGGCTGATCCCAGTTGTTAGTTAGGAAACATGTATGTTTAGTCAGAGGTCAAGTTGACCAGGATTTATTTTGTTTATGTTTCTTTTGCTTTGCTGTGTTTTGTCACTGTAAATAGAAAATAAATCGCACCTTTTTGATTTTGAAAACCACAACCTCCGTTTGCTGGGCCTGTTTTTGTGTGGGGAGCCCATCTCGGGGGTCACACACACCCGCTGCCGAGCTAACCCCCTCACAGTTGGTGGAGAACCAGTGGCAGTTTTTTTTAAGCCAGCATGGAGGAGATACTGAAGCAGCTGGCTCTAGCAAATGCCAATCAACAGCAGACAAATGCAGGTTTGCAAAAGAGCCTTGCAGCTCATCAACAGAGCCTTGCAGCTCAACAACAGAACTTCGCAGCCCAGCAGCAAGCTCATCAACAGAGCCTTGCAGCCCAGCAGCAAGCTCACCAACAGAGTCTGGAAGCTCAGCAACAAGCCCAGCAGCAATCTGAGGCCCGCTTCATAGACCTGTTACAGAAGCAAGAGCAGAGACTACAACAAATGGAAGCAGTAATGCAGCAACGTCCGCAGACCAGTGAGGAAAGCCGTCCCACTAATACCGCGTCCTTTGGGGTGAGTCGTTTATTGACAAAAATGACTGGAGAGGATGATCCAGAGGTATTTTTGACCACATTTGAAAGGACTGCTGAAAGAGAAAAGTGGCCTGAGGAGCAGTGGGCTGGACTGGTGGCTCCTCTGTTAACTGGTGAATCGCAGAAGGCTTACTATGACCTAGAGCCTGACCAAGCAAAAGACTATGTGATGCTAAAAGCTGAAATATTGGCAAGGCTGGGTGTCACCCAGGCTGTCCGGGCTCAGCGTGTGCATAACTGGACTTTCCAGCTTGGAAAACCCCCCAGGTCTCAAATGTATGATCTCATTCACCTGAGCAGAAAGTGGCTACAGCCAGAGACTTTGTCCGCACCAAAGATTGTGGAACGTGTTGTAATGGATCGGTTTTTGAGAGCTCTTCCTACTGCCATCCAAAAGTGGGTAAGCCATGGAGACCCAGAGACGGCCGATGGTCTTGTGGATCGTGTGGAGAAATACTTGGCTACAGAGAACCTGACGGCCTCTTCCAGAGACACTCGGACTTTCCACCCTAAGACCAGACCATCCCCAGGGGCGGATAAGAGGATTCCAAGGGGTGAGGGTGGAGAGAGTGAGAAGGTGGGAGCTCTACCCCAAGTTTGGCGAGAACAGCCTGGGAAATCAGCGGCTCAAGAGGCGGCAAGAAGGATCGTTTGCTACCGCTGCCGGCAAGCGGGACATATTGCAGCCAATTGCCCGGTTGTGGAGGAACCCATACAGTGTGACTTTCTGACGGGCAGACGTCAGTCGCTGTGTGCGACAGTCGCATGCACTGCCATTCGAGGAACTGAGAAACATTTATGCAAAATGTGTGTTAATGGTAGAAATGTTGTGGTATTGCTGGATTCAGGTAGCCTTGTGACCCTGATAAAGGCTGAGTTAGTTAAAACAGAGGTCTCTGGGAATAGCAAGGTAGCTGTTATTTGTGTGCATGGGGACACCCGAGAGTATCCAGTGACTACAGTGTGTTTCGAGACCCCCAAAGGTACCCTCTCTCATCCAGTGGGCTTTGTATCTCAGTTACCGCATGACGCCATTGTGGGAAGGGATTTTCCGAAGTTCTGGGAACTGTGGGATGATCCTGAGCCCCCCACTGGTGCCCCTATGTACCAGGAATGTGATAGCCAGAACTCCCCTGAGAGTGGTGAGGACTCTCCGGAATTTCCCTTATCAGTATTGGCAGGGGAGACTCAAGAAACTGGAGAGGAGCCCACCTCCTCAGACGAAAACCTACCGTCTGTGGAGTTTTCTGATCTTGAGGTTCACAGGGAAAACTTTGCCACAGAAAAGTTGAAAGACCCCGCCCTAATAAAGGCACGGGAAAACGTAGTGAAAATAGATGGCGAGGTAGTGAACCCAGATAATACCTGCACTTACCCATACTTCAGCGTAGAGAAGGACCTACTGTATCGGGTGGCAAAAAGGGCAGAAGAAACCGTTGAGCAGCTTGTGGTGCCCAAACCTTACAGGAAGTTGGTGTTGGAGTTGGCCCATGGGCACATTCTTGGAGGTCATCTGGGGACAGAGAAAACCCGAGAGAGGGTATTACAGAGATTCTATTGGCCGGGGGTGATGAAGGACATAGAAAATTATTGTTCCTCCTGCCCTGTGTGTCAGAGGTCGGCCCCGATGCCGCATTTCCGTAGCCCGCTGGTCCCTCTACCCATCATTGAGGTCCCGTTTGAGAGGATCGCCATGGATTTGGTAGGTCCTATAATCAAGTCCGCTAGGGGGCACCAGTACATATTAGTTATAATGGACTATGCCACCCGTTATCCAGAAGCGATCCCTCTCCGAAATACCTCGGCCAAAACCATAGCCAAAGAGCTATCTCTTGTGTTTAGCCGGGTGGGTATTTGTAAAGAACTGCTTACGGACCAAGGTACACCCTTTATGTCCCGGGTTATGAAGGAGCTGTGTAAATTGTTCAAAGTGACGCAATTATGTACATCTGTGTATCACCCCCAAACCGATGGGCTGGTTGAAAGATTCAACAAAACCCTAAAACAAATGTTGAAGAAAGTGGTGGATAGAGATGGAAAGGATTGGGACTGTCTACTTCCTTATCTGATGTTTGCTATTAGGGAGGTGCCCCAATCCTCTACGGGATTCTCCCCCTTTGAGTTACTGTATGGGAGACACCCAAGAGGGCTGTTGGATATTGCCAAGGAAACTTGGGAAAGTGAGAGTTCTCCCCACAGGAGTGTGATTGAGCATGTCGCCCTGATGCAAGACCGAATTGCACAGGTAATGCCCATCGTGAAGGAACATTTGGCCCAAGCGCAGTTAGCACAGCAGAGAGTGTACAACCGTGGAGCCAAGACCCGTACCTTTTCCCCGGGGGATAGGATATTGGTACTTGTCCCTACGGTTGAAAGTAAATTCCTTGCCAAATGGCAAGGCCCCTACGAGATAATGGAAAAAGTGAGCGAAGTGAATTACAAGGTCAGACAACCAGGAAGGCGAAAGCCCGAACAGATCTATCACGTTAATCTGTTGAAAGCCTGGAGGGATAGAGAGTCCCTAGTCGCAGACACTTGGTCACCAGCTCAAACTGGTTGCGTGATTCCTGAGGTTGGAATAGCAGCCACCTTGTCACAACCCCAACAACAGGAGGTTAAGGAGTTTGTGCTTCGCAACAAGGAGGTATTCTCTGAGCTGCCGGGACAAACATCTGGGGTAGAGCATGACATCATTACCCCGCCCGGTGAAAGGGTGAAGTTAAAACCCTATCGGATCCCAGAGGCCCGACGGGAGGCAATACGGGAGGAAGTACAGAAAATGCTGAACTTAGGGGTGATAGAGGAGTCCCAAAGTGATTGGTCTAGTCCCATTGTGTTGGTGCCTAAACCGGATGGGAGCTGGCGATTTTGTAACGATTTTCGTCAGTTGAACAAAGTTACAAAATTTGACACCTACCCCATGCCACGTATAGATGAGTTGATCGACCGGCTGGGAACAGCCCGATACATGACGACTCTTGACCTCACAAAAGGGTATTGGCAAATCCCCCTGGCCAAATTGGCCAAAGAGAAAACCGCATTTGTAACCCCAGACGGGGCGTTCCAATATGAAAGAATGCCGTTCGGGTTACAGAATGCGCCGGCCACATTCCAGCGGAAAATGGACCAGATGCTGAGGCCCCATCGGAAGTATGCTGCGGCTTACCTGGATGACGTAATTGTCCATAGCACAGATTGGGCCTCACATCTGCCAAAAGTGCAAGCAGTCCTGGACTCTGTTCGGGAAGCGGGGTTTACGGCTAACCCCAAGAAGTGTACCATTGGGCAGGAGGAGGCCAAATATCTTGGGTACACCATTGGGAGGGGAGTAATAAAACCCCAACTCAACAAAGTCGAGGCCATCCAGAGTTGGCCACGTCCCAACAGCAAGAAGCAGGTACGAGCCTTTCTGGGAATCGCTGGGTATTATCGGCGATTCATTCCCCACTTTGCTTCTAAGGCTGTGCCCCTAACCAACCTAACGAAGGGGAAAGGGTCGGTCATGATTAAATGGACCCCCGAGGCTGAGGCAGCATTCCAATTCTTGAAACAAGCCTTATGTAGCCAGCCAGTGTTGTACTCACCCGACTTCTCTAAAGACTTTGTCGTACAAAGTGATGCGTCAGATGTGGGGTTAGGAGCAGTATTGTCCCAGGTCTGGAACGGGGAAGAGCACCCAGTCATTTACCTCAGCAGGAAGTTGAAGTCCCATGAGGTAAATTACGCCACAGTTGAAAAGGAGTGTTTAGCGGTGAAGTGGGCTCTAGATTCCCTTCGGTACTACCTGCTAGGTAGGCACTTTGACATGGTTACGGATCACGCTCCGTTAAAGTGGATGGCTCAAAACAAGGAAACAAATAGAAGAGTGAATAGGTGGTTCCTGGCCCTCCAGGAATTCAACTTCACAGTAAAGCATCGCCCTGGCGTTCAAATGGGGAATGTGGATGCTTTGTCTCGAGTACATGAATGCCTGATTGCTGGTGTTCCAACCCCGAGGTTAAAACAAGAGGGGGGGTATGTGACAGCAGGAAGGTAAAGTCACCTGGTTGCATCCAGGGGGGTAGATATATTTCGCCCAGATTCAGGCTTTACGCCGACTTATACAACTAGGTGGAGAGTTGTATAAGCCCAGCTGAGGCTAGTGGGCTCATGGATGACTCATACCTCTAGGGAGAGTGTGGGGCGTCGTGCAGACAGGGAGTTGATGAGACCAGCTGAAGCTTGTCAGCTCATTTAGGCCTCTATAAAAACTCCCAGATTCATTAGGTGTTTGCTCATGCCTGGACCCAGACCTGTGTGGACTGTCTAGGGAGAGTGAACCCCTGTGCGGTGAGACAAAGCCTGTGTGGCTATTTGCTTGGACATTTAAAACCAGGGACTTAGGGACTAGGACAGCACTAGGCTGATCCCAGTTGTTAGTTAGGAAACATGTATGTTTAGTCAGAGGTCAAGTTGACCAGGATTTATTTTGTTTATGTTTCTTTTGCTTTGCTGTGTTTTGTCACTGTAAATAGAAAATAAACCGCACCTTTTTGATTTTGAAAACCACAACCTCCGTTTGCTGGGCCTGTTTTTGTGTGGGGAGCCCATCTCGGGGGTCACACACACCCGCTGCCGAGCTAACCCCCTCACAGTGTATATAATATAAACACAATACTATAAATCCTGGTGTATAAGGTGATACCATCAAGCAGTACACAAACACATGTAAAGCATCACAAAATAAAACCCCCCTGTGAATCCAGTAACAAACAATAATACATGTGATCAAATAGTCTGAAACCACATATAGTGCATTCCAAATGGGATAAAAAAACTCCTGTGAATCCAGTGATGGGCAATCCCAAGATAAGTGGTATAAGGTAGAAAATTATTAAGTAATAGTCTAGTGTCAAATAAGTCCCGTCACCAAAATACAACATGCAGTGCTGGGCAGATCCTGCAGTGTGAGACACCTCTGTGCTTTCAAGCAGCTCACCTCACTGCTATCAGGTAGACAGCATAAGTATGTCCCAAGGCAGATTAGTAGCATATATATAAAAGATAAAATATAAAGAAAAATGTTCATCGCATAACTCTATGGGAATCCACAGTGGAGCAACAGTTGGTCATACAGTTTTGTACTCACTCTTTAAAAGAGGAACATGGGCGTCAATCCACGATTGCCGAGTTCGTCAATCCCAGCTGTATGCCTTGGTCCACTCTGAAATCCCAATAGGAGATCCCCAGTGTTGCAGTGGGCAGCGGTATTGGTAAAAAGGATAAGGAATGCTTATAGCATAAATCCGTATAAATGTATTTAATAGCGCAATCAGATAACAATAAAAACACTCACATTTGGCAGACAATGCAATAAAATCGTATCCACGAGCGCCGAGCTCGTCTCCTGCCATCAGGCTGTTGGTGTACCTAGTGCTCCAATCCCGACGCGTGTCATCACGTCTGGTGACTTCATCAGGGGATAACACTAGGTAGGCTTATATAGGCACATAGGCTTATATAGTCTTCATAATACAAACTCTGTCGGCCATTTTGTTGAAGCCTGTCATTGTATTAAATGGCATTAGTTCCTCAATGATCCGTCCGCCATTTTGTGTGTGACCAAACAGCACAGTATGTGTGGCCGGTAACAAGCTGGGTGGTCAGATAAGCAAGGGGATGGGCTGCATTTGGGGGGAAACTGGCTGTATGTGGGGAAAAACTGGCTGTATGTGGGGACAAACTGGCTGCATTTGGGGACAAATTGGCTGCATTTGGGGACAAACTGGCTGTATTTGGGGACAAACTGGCTGCATTTGGGGAGAAACTGGCTGCATTTGGGGAGAAACTGGCTGCATTTGGGGGGAAACTGGCTGCATTTGGGGACCAACTGGCTGCATTTGAGGGGGCAAACTGGTGGCATTTGGGCACAGTGGCTGTGTTTAATTGGCACAGTGGCGGCAATTGATGATTTTTTTTTTCAGTTTGTTTGCGCCCCCCCAAAAAATTTTGAGCACCAGCCGCCACTGCCCAAAAGGATAGAGCACAGACCCACACACCAGATGCACTCCTAGATATTAAGAAGTCTGCTGATCTTTGACCACTCCCCATCTTGCTGAACCTCGTGACTTGAACCACTCGATGTGCTTAGATATTGACGGACATCTTCCCCTTTTGGGCTGATTGGTAATCACCAGTAAATCTCGTGCTGTATGAAATGGTATGAATATTCTCGTTAATTAATAAAGTAAAATTTTTCACTTGTTAATTTTGTGGGAGATATTTTATACTTTGGTAAGAAAACCCCATAAATGAATGAACTCAGGAAAAGATTATGGTATGCATTGACATTCTGAAATAAGTTCATAAATTACCGTAAGTTTGGAGGCACTGACAAATTAACATTGAGATCTTACTTAAGATTCCATACCATACTCACAACAAATTCCTAGCTTTTGAACCTTGGACAAATAGATTAGGAGGGCCAGTTAGGGCCAGTTAGGGGTCATTGGCTAAGCCAGCCTCCTCACTATAAAGGTTGGATTCCTAAAAGCATTATTTACAATGTGCCTAGCTGCGTTAGGGAAAAGCATAGTGTAGAGCAGGGATATGCAATTAGCAGACCTCCAGCTGCAAAACTACAAGTCCCTTCCTGCCTCTGCCTTTGGGTGTCATGCTTGTGGCTGTCAGAGTCTTGCTATGCCTCATGGGACTTGTAGTTCTGCAACAGCTGGAGGTCTGCTAATTGCATATCCCTGGTGTAGAGCTTGTAGGCATTGGTCATTTAACAACTTCAACCCCGTGCTTTTTTTACCACCTCAATACTGGGCCTATTCTGGCACTTCTCTCCTGCATGTACAAATCATCATTCTTTTGCTAGAAAATTACTCAGAACCCCCAAACATTATATATGTTCTTTTAGCGGAATAAAATGACGGTCATTGCAACTTTTTTTCTTGCACGGTATTTGCGCAATCATTTTTCAAGCGCCTTTTTTTGGGGAAAAAAATTGTTTAATTAATTAAAAAATAACAAAACAGTAAAGTTAGCCCAATTTTTGGGGAAAATATGAAAGATGATGTTACGCCGAGTAAATAGATACCTAACATGTCATGCTTTAAAATTGCACACACTCATGGAATGGCGCCAAACTTCGGTACTTAAAAATCTCCATAGGCGAAGCTTTAAAGTTTTTTACAGGTTACCAGGTCAGAGTTACAGAGGAGGTCTAGTGCTAGAATTGTTGCACGCGCTCTAACGCACGCGGCGATACCTCACATATGTGGTTTGAACGGCGTTTACATATGTAGGCGGGACTTACATGAGCGTTCGCTTCTGATCGCGAGCTAATTTTTATTTTTTACTTAGATTTTTTTATTTTTACACTTACTTTACTTTTTTTTTTATTTTTGATCACTTTTATTCCTATTACAAGGAATGTAAACATCCCTTGTAATAGGAATGTGTGTGACAGGTTCTCTTTATTGAGACATGCGGGATCAATAAGACCCCACATCTCTCCTCCAGGCTGGAAAGCATGAGATCATCACATCGCGCCCGGGACTGGTCACCAGTCATCTCTATGCTTCCTATCGTGCGCCGGACGATTCATTCTCCGGGCCCCCGATGGCATGGGAGAGCCCGGAGAAGCACCGGATGGTGGCGGGAGGGGGGGATGTCCCCTCCCACCGCCTATAAGAACGCCGCTATGATCATTATTATGGTGCACAGAATCGCCGGCAGAACAGAAGGATATCTGAATGGTGCCTCTAGCTGCAGCCTCACAAAGCCCAGGACGTCATATGACGTCCACCCAGGATGGGAGATCCCATCTGTGGATGTCATTTGACTATGGCTGGGTAGGGAAGTGGTTAAAGGAGAAGTGGGGCCAAAGCTCTTTTGGCTCTACTTCTCCTGCGGGTCACAGAAGTGCAGTTAGTTCTGCACTCCTGTGACCCAGATTGAGCCGACAGAAGAATTTAATGTCGGGATCTACCAAGGACCCTGAATGCACAGCTGGCTCCACCCCCTTTAAGTGAAACTTTTACATATATCTTTACATTACTGTGTAAATGCTTTGGCAGATACACTTGTTTAAATTTCCTGAATGGGTCTTCTCTTCTGCATGTATGCAGGATTTTTTTACCTAAATGAGCTCCCTTGCAAAAAATGTCTTGTGTGGTTACCCTTTGAACACAAATGCCTGTTAGGTCCCTCCTTGGATAAGTTCACCAAAGAGATCACAGGGAGTACTCTCTTCCCCTAGAAGAAAGTCACTTATAAATCTCCTGGTAGGTCTATTCCTGAGGTTAGGAAGGGATATTTTTGTCCCTCTCAGTCTTCTAATGCCATTTCTAAGACAGGAGGAGCCTTTGTTTGTAAAAGACCTGGTCTTCCAAGCCAGCCAAGTCTGCTGTCAAAGCCTTTTCAAAGTGATGGGGTGCCCCTAATTTTCATAGTAGGGGGGGGCGTCTGTTGGCCTTCTAGTCTTTCTGGTCCCACACATCTCGCACATGTGGGTTCAGAGTGTCTTGCTGGAGTTTCACACTCTGCATCTTCCCTGTTTCATGCTCTCAGACATGCCAGGATCCTAGTCTCGACAGTTGGTCTCCTGACTGCTGTGCAGCAGCTCCTGTCCCAGGATGTCATCACCCTGGTACCAACAGAAAAATTATTTCATGTTTCTTACTCTTTGTTTCCAGAGCTAAATGGAGTCCAACGCATTCTGGAACTGAAGATCTTTAAATTGGTTCTGCAGCTTCAGTCAATGCCTCTAGGGTATATTCTGGCTTTCACAGACATTGGATGCTTATCTGCACATGCTCATTCTTCCGCAAAACACCAATGCTATCTGCAGTTTGTGGTGGGTGACCACCAGTATCAGTTTTTCTCCCTTCCATTTGGTCTGTCCATCTCCCCTCTAGTTTTCATCAAGGTGCTTGTATTGGTTCTGCCCCATGCTTGCAGGTTTCATGTTGTGGGATGATTTTTCTGCTGAAGAACCAGTCTTTCCTGTCCATTAAGACCCAACTTCACTCCAGATCATTGCAACTCAACATTCCGGCAGCATGAGACAAACTCAATTGTTTGAATATCTTTTGTGTTGGACCCCATGGGCCAGATTCTCCTTTAGCGTGGTAAATTTCCAATTTCGGAATTAAAGAAGTCCTCCCTAGTCATGGAAGGTTATCAGAACAAATTCCAGTCTGTTGAGCTATAGTGCAGTCCTGGACATGCTCTTGGTGCAGAGGATGTTAGTGTCAGAGGAAGTTTGCCTTTCCATCAACATTCTGGAAGGGTGATTTAAAATACCCTTCAATGCTGTGCTCCTGTAGGATAAAACACTATAAAGAGGGACCATTGCTATCCTAACACCACTCTAAAAGAAGCGGTCTTGATCCTCTCTTAAGCAGAGCTTCCCACCCTGGTCCTGTCCACTGTTCACATCCCAGACATTTAAAATAGGCAGGTGAAATTTCTCAGTCATAAATTTCTGTATCCTGAGGCATGGGCCATCCATCCAGAGATATTTTTAAGTTGTTTGCCAAAACATGGGGGATGCCGGATGTGGATTTCCTGGTATCTATATGTAGCGGGTGTCACTTTATGGTGTTCACAGAGACTATGTTTCATCAAGTGAATCCGGATCTCCCCTGGTTTCCTATTGGATAATATGCTGACCACTGCTTGACTATGAGTAGGGAAGTGCATGGTGGGATTTGTGGTACCAGGAGAGTTGGACTTCAATGGCGAGGATACTACACAGACTACTGTACCCACAGTGCAACTGAATATCCATCGTGCATTGCCCCGGCGCAAGGTCTGCTGGGGATGGGTTATTTAATGGGAGGAGGAGCAACGCGGGGTCTCTTTGGACATCGCCCGCCCAGCAACTTGGAACCTGTGTTGGGGTCTATCGTGTTAGTCTAGGCCGGAGAGTCTGGGCCTACTGAGCCTGGAAAAACCTGCTTGCCGGAGAAGGAGAGAGCCTTTATCCAGAGAGCCTGCTGACATCTCGGAGCTTCCAAGAGTCGAGTCACCTTCACCTTCCCTATCGGTTGTCTGGAAGATCGGAGACTACGGGTGACCGGGAGATCGTGTGTGCTGGAGCCTAGCAGCAGGATCGGATAAACGGATTCGTCTGGTCGGGTGAGAGAGCACTAGCTCAGGATTCTTAACTGTTTTCTAGGCCCAAGACCCTTTGCATAGGACCCACCGCCATTACAGTAGTGTGTTGCGCAGTTAAAGTTTGGCATATTATTGTCTGTGACTTTAGGCCCTAAACTATAGCAGGATCACAGCTAACGGTGGATACCCCTTGGATTACAAACATAAAAGTGCACCAACGTTGCTAGCGAAGACCCTTTCTATCAAAGTAACTGTGTGTGTGAGATAGTCAGGCCTGATTGTAACTCACGGAGACATTGTTTGGGCGCCATACTGCCCACGAGGGGGAAGCTCGCGAGCGTAGTTCTTTTAAAGACATTTTAGAGTGTATAAGATTTTTGTGCCTCGATATTGGTTACATTGTGCATAACTTTGATTTTTGCAGGGCCCTGCATATGTAAATGCCTATCTGTTAACCTAACCTTTTCTTATCTAGTAAATATATTTTATGGTTAAGCAAACACGTTGTGTGGAGTATTAACCAGTGTTGTTCATCTTGCTCTAAAAAAGTAATTAGTTACAGTTACAAATTACTTCTCCCAAAAAGTAAGTGAGTTAGTAACTTAGTTACTACATTGGAAAAGTAATTAGTTACTCAGCAAAGTAACTGACTTTTTTTTTTTTAGATTCTATAATGCAATTACGTTCTATAACATCTTTATTATCATCAAAGATGTTTATATTAACTGATTGAAGAATAAAAACACTATATACAGTATTTTAGAACATTTGTTATTTATTTGAACCCAACTCAATAGATTGCAGCCTGCCATAGATATGAATGATATCTATGCATATAAACATATAAAAAATTTAATATTGAAACTAAAATTCAAGTGCAAAATTAAGACACACAACTGTAAACTTGGGTAAAAAGAAACAACGGAAAATCTGGCCTTTAATTAGTGCAATTATCTGTATCTGTATAATTGTTTAAAAAGAAACAAAGGAAAACTTGGCCATTAGTGCAAATCTCTGTAACTGTATAGGCCTACTGTATAGTTTTGATAGCCTGAAATAATAATCATAATTAGTAGCAGTTGTATTTATTATTATTAGTACTACAGCAATGTTCACTTAATAAATAATAAAATATTAAATTCAAGTTCTTACTGTGACTATGGCGTCAGGAAGGTCCCTCAGTATTTGCAGGCCACTTTGAAGGGCTTGTGTCTTCAGCATTAATGTCTCAATCGTTGGTAGGAGTGTACCATGAAAACAATTATCTTCTCCCTGAAGTATATCCAAGGCAACTGTAAGGGGCTTCATCGCAATACAGTACTCCTTTAAAAACTGGTGTTCCCTTTCTGTTATTGCTGGCAGTCCTAATTTTGAGGAAATGGTGTTAAGGTCTACCATGGATATTTCACAGATTCGAGCCAGGGCATCATAGAAGGAATTCCATCGTGTTGTACAAGGTACAAGCAGCTTTTTTGACACCAACTCATCAACTGTTTTAGTAGCCAAAGCTGATCGACTAGTCTTGTTCCATAGGGCAGTACATTTGGCAGTAGCACTTCTATAAACAGCCTTGTTGCAGATTTTGACAGCAGCCACTTGTCAACATCTGTGCATGAAATCAGGTTTAGTGTGTGTGATGCACATCTCTTGTGGGGGGGGCAAAGTGATCACATTACCATCATTATCATCACCAGTTGCATGTAGAGCATCATTAATGTCTGTAAACGTCACCTCATCTTCATAGTCTTCTTCAGAATCACTTTCCTCAAGTGGCTGGTACCTCTTAAATGCTTTAACAAAATTAGAGCCATTATCAGTCACTGTTGCTGTGATTTTGTGTGTTATCCCATATGTTGAGTGTATATTGTCAAGCTCAACTGCTATGGCATCATGAGTATGATGCCCCTTAAACCGTCTGCAGGCAAGAGCTGCTTTCTCTCTTTCCATGTTATTTGGATTGATCCAATGTGCTGTCACACCCAGGTAACTTTTATTGTGGCAAGTCCAGATGTCTGCTGTAGTTGAAATGTACTGTAATTCCTCAAATGACGTTTTGAGCTCAATATTCATTTTTTCGTATTCACTGTCTATGAATTTAGCAAAAGAGTTTCGGCATGGGGCAACCCCCTTTCCTCCTCCTCGTATTGGTATTTTAGCAAGGATAGCTCTGAATGACGCATACACCACAGTGGACAGGGGGAGCATGTTTTCAACAACATACCTTGCAATCAATGTATTCAGCTCGGGCTTGGTCACCTGTTACTGACCCGAAAAATAGAGCGTTGCTTGTTTTTTTTTAACAGAGTGGGTCCGTCTCCTTCGCTAGCTGCATTCGGGGTTGGGTTAGCAGAAAGTGTCATGTTAGCATGTGTTGATGTGAGGTGCTTCAAAAGATTTGAGTTGCTTGAGGCAGACGTGGATAAAGTTTTTTTTTCCCTGGGCATAGCGTGCATGTTACATAAACATTCTTGCCTTTAATTTCAATTAAGGAGAAGTAGTGCCGGTACTTCCAGTTCGAGAATGCTAACTTTGATTTTCCCCAGCTCGTCGCCATTGTCGCTGATGGCTGGTGGTGTGGCACTGCACTGGTGGGGGTACTGGCAGTGTGGTACGGTGGTACCTGACCTGAGTCTGACTCCTGAGTCCACTCCAGTCAGTCCTGAGTCCTGACTACAGTCCACTCCAGTCCTGACTGTGGTATTATTTTATGTTTTTTTTTTTGGTACCTGCTGCTGGCTGGTGGTGGTGTGGCAGTGGCACACTGGTGGGGGTCGGTGTCCTGTGGTAACTTGTAAGTAACCGTATTCTTTTGTTTATTGGTACCGACTGCTGCTTGGAGTGGCTGGCTGGCTGACAGCCTACCTGACAGGGACCACCTAAAAAAATATCAAAACAATATTTTTGCTAGTAGCAATACACCACAAAAATCATTATTAGCATACACAAAAACAACAAAACTTATAAACTTACAGGGGAACAGGAGGGTACAGTGTGGGGGACCGGGGGAGGGGGCAGGATGGCACAGTACAAGGGGGCAGGAGGGCACAGTACAGCAGTTAGGAAGGTCCAGTACAGGGGGGGCACAGTAGGAGAGGGACAGGAAAGTACAGTATGGAGGCAGGAGGGCTGAGGGCACAGTATGGGGGGGGGGTGGTCACTGGGCAGGAAGGTACAGTATGGTGGGGTTAGGAGGATACAGTTAAGAGGATACAGTACAGGGGGAAGGTAAGTGGACATGGGGCAAGAGGGTACAGTATAGGGGCAGTAATGTAGAATACAGATATGGTCTCCTGAAGCAGAGCTGTGCAGGGAAGCTGATGTCACAGATCCTATCTATTCTGGCAGGCTGTCACTCTGGGTTCTTCCTTAAACCCTGAAAAAAATGGGGTGGGGTCCGGGGATGAGAACCATGGTGTAGGGGACTCGGGAAGAAAGAGGAAGGGGGTTAAAAGTGGGGGTGTGGATAATGAGACAGATGGGGGATGGGTAGAGAAGAACTAATGAGACTGGGGGAATCCTGGTCTGTATAGGGATAAAAAAGGAGGTGGATTTGTGCTGAAAGTGGGGAAGGGAGGGCGGATAGATGGCTGTCAAGGGGACTGGAGAGGGATAATCAGAGATGGGCATGGGGCATACTCTCAGCTGGTAAGAAATAGCCAAAGCATGATTTTGATCCTTTTTTTTTTGAGGGGGTGGCAACGGCGGTAGTTGAGGGGGGGTGGCAGCAGTGGTACTTGAGGGGGAGGCAGCGGTGATGTTGAGGGGGTGGCAACGGTGGTATTGAGGGAGGGTGGCAGCGGTGATACTTGAGGGGGGAGGGTGGCAGCGGTGATGTTGAGGGGGTGGCAGCGGTGGAACTTGAGGGGTGGCAGCGGAGCGGTGGTACTTGGGGGTGGCAACGGTGGTACTTGGGGGGTGGGGGTGGCAGTGGTGGTATTTAGGGGGGTGGCAGTGGTGGTACTTGGGGGGGGTGGCAGTGGTGGTACTTGGGGGGGGTGGCAGCGGTGGTGCCATCCTCTCCCACCACCTCTGCCTCTTACTGATCCCACCCCCCACTGTCACTGACTGTCACACAGGCACAGCTTTGTACTGTCTCTGTCTGTGTCAGACACTCTGTCAGTCAGTCACCCCCCCACTCCCCAGCCCCACCGGGCAGCCATCACCTCTGGCTCTGACTGTGTGACTGTTGTAGTGAATCGATGGCATTGGCTGGGAGGGTAGGGAGGATGCATGTGGGATCATCATCTCGGAATTTGGGATTCGGAATGGATCGAGAAGAGATAGATTACAGGCAGCACTGCAATTAATTCGTCAGTCACAGTCACTTACTTTACTTTACTGTAACTTCCGTGAAGTTCACATCTGCCAGTGCACTGCCAGGTGCCTCCAGGGTCGACTCGTCGCCGCGTCGGATGCCTTTTCTCATGGGGAGAGGAGAGACCCTCCCCCTCACTCTGCTCATTGGTGTCAGCTGGTCAGCTGACTTCATTTTCAGTGTCCGCCCCGCCCCCGAGTCCCTCTTTCTCTCTCGACGATAGCGATGGGCGGGGTGGGATGGCGGGGTGGTCCAGAGGCAGAGCCAGAGTCTCTCTCTCTCTCAGCCTCAGCCTGTCTTCACTTCAGTACCGCGGACAGCGCCGGAATTACACTACTGCCATCTAGTGGCGGTAGATGTAATTGCGGTAACGCGGCCCGAGTAACGGGAACGGCGCTAAAAAGAGGGGATGAGTAATCAGTTAGATTACTCGTTACCCTCAAAAGGGGCTGCGTTACATAATGCCGTTTATTTAAACGGCGTTAGTTACAACACTGGTATTAACTGTTCCAGAGAGAGAGACGGTCAACACAGGTACTCTAGTTCTGAACGGTGAATGTATACTTTATTGTGGTATTCGTTGTTAGTAGGTTCCACAATCTCATTTGCTTAACCGCTGTGCCAGTGGAGGGTCAGAGCCAGTTTCTTTGGGGGTTGACAGCAGTAAGGTACAGGCCCAAAATAATACCAGCTGCTCTCTTAACTGGGGGTAGTGCTACATATATTTAATAACAAACTGGACAGGTTTGTTACCAAGTCCAAGAACCTTTTAGGCTTTCGCAGTAAATACTCTGGTGACTCAATGGAATCAGTTCAACCTGATCTATGCTTTTCCACCCCTCCAGATTCTCCTTGCCTACTTATCAGAATTGAGATAGAGCGCATTCCAATGATTGTCATTGCTTTAAACTGGCACAGGAGAATCATAGCATTTAGATATACTCAAACTCCTGACAAATGCTCTGTGGGCTCTTCCAGATTGTCTAGACCTCCGGTCCCAAGGGCCAATATGCAATTCTGCTTCTTGGTTGGTGGCTTTAGCAGCATAGCTGTTGAAGCCCCGAGCCAGAGGGTCAGATTCTATCATCCCTACCCTCTTAAAGTCTAGGAAACTGACTTCTCGCAAAGTCTACCATCACAGCTGGAAACCTGCAGTATTTTGCTTGGTGCGAGGCGAGCATGCAGTCGTATTCTTTCATTTCTCCAGTCCAGTCTAGACCACTATCTGGCTCTAAGTGACATTAAGGGACAAATCTCAGCCTTAGACATTCTTTTTTGGAGACCTCTGGCCACTCACTCTCTAGTTAAAGTACAATCAAAGGGAAGACTTTTTTGATTTGGAAATCTATATTGCTTGGTGCGAGGTGAGGAGTAGGGTTGCCACCTGTCCGGTTTTGACCCGGACAGTCCGGGTTTAGACACATGTGCCCAGGTTTCAACCCGCCTGAAACCCGGACACATATAGCAACAGTTCAACTGTCCCGTGGCCCCCGGCTGCAACATCTAGAGCGGCGCATCGATTCCCGAGCCCGCCGCCATCAGTATACACTTTTACATACACTGCCTGTGCGAGAGCTGGGCAGTGGGTAGCGGGCGCGCTGTGACTGGATGAATGAGTCATGTGCGTGCCGCGCTCCGGTCTGTGATTGGCCTGGTGGAGCTGTTAAATGGTCACATGTGGAGGCGGGGCTGCGCTGTGGGTGATCGCAGCCGCTCGGAGTCCCGCCTCCCTGCCTGGCGCGCTGTTTCTCCTGACTGAGGTGAGGTCTCTCTGCCATCCGCTCTTCCACCCGCCCGTCTGTCAGCCCCCCCTTCTGTCAGCCCGCCCCTCTCTATAAGCCACCCCCCTCTGTCAGCCCGCCCTTCTCTGTAAGCCACCCCCCCTGTCAGCCCCCCTCTCTATCAGCAACCCCCCTGTCAGCCCCCCTCTCTGTCAGCAACTCCCCCCTCTCCCTGTCAGCAACCCCCCTTCTATCAGCCCCCCCTGTCAGCCCCCCTCTCTGTCAGCAACCCCCCTGTCAGTCCCCCTCTCTATCAGCAACTCCCCCCTCTCTGTCAGCAACCCCCCTTCTATCAGCAACCCCCCTGTCAGCCCCCCTTTCTGTCAGCAACCCCCCCTGTCAGCCCCCTCTCTGTCAGCAACTCCCCCCTCTATATCAGCAACCCCCCTGTCAGCCCCCCTCTCTGTCAGCCCCCCTCTCTGTCAGCAACCCCCCTGTCAGCCCCCCTCTATCAGCAACCCCCCTGTCAGCCCCCCTGTCAGCAACCCCCCTGTCAGCAACTCCCCCCTCTCTGTCAGCAACCCCCCCTGTCAGCCCCCCTCTCTGTCAGCAACTCCCCCCTCTCTCTGTCAGCAACCCCCCTGTCAGCCCCCCTCTCTGTCAGCAACTCCCCCCTCTCTGCCAGCACCCCCTTGTCAGCCCCCCTCTCTGTCAGCAAACCCCCTCCTCTGTCAGCCCGCACCTCTCTGTAAGCCACCCCCTCCTCTGTCAGCTACCCACCCCCCCTCTGTCAGATACCCCCTTTCTTCCCCCGCTCCAGCGGGGCTAATGTCCTGCAGCTGGGTCACGCTGCACTGTCTGTCTGTGCACTCTCTCACCCCAACCCAGCCGTCGGTGCCAATGCCACCAGAGACAGTGAATGGAGGGTCACTGGACTGGTGTCCTAGCAACCAGGGATGCTTTTGCAGGAGAAAGCATAATATTACAGACTCCACCCCCTAACAGGTTCACACACACATCTTTACAGCGGCTCCTGGAAGGTAAGGTTTTTTTTGTCTCGCTGTAATGGAGGTCTCTATTGGGGAGGCACAAGGATTGTAGATTGTACAGTGCCACTTTGTGAACAGTTTGTATTGGGTTGGGTTCAGTAGAGCTGATTTAGGTTTTTGGATGGAGGTACACTGCTCTACTGACACCGTCCACTGCCCTACTGACACCGTCCACTGCCCTACTGACACCGTCCACTGCCCTACTGACACCGTCCACTGCCCTACTGACACCGTCCACTGTTCTACTGACACCGTCCACTGATCTACTGGTTGACAGTGTCCACTTTTAAGGTAGGCTAGTTTCATAATATATAATTTTTGCGCAAACCAATCAATAAACGCTGATTGCGATTTTTTTTACCAAAAATATGTAGAAGAATACGTATCGGCCTAAACTGAGGAGAAAAAATGTTTTTTTATATATTTTTTGGGGATATTTATTATAGCAAAAAGTAAAAAATATGTCATTTTTTTCAAAATTTCCGCTCTATTTTTGTTTATAGCGCAAAAAATAAAAACCGCATAGGTGATCAAAGACCACCAAAAGAAAGCTCTATTTGTGGGAAAAGAAGGACACCAATTTTCCTTGGGAGCCACATCGCACGACCGCGCAATTGTCAGTTAAAGCGACGCAGTGCCGAATCGCAAAAAGAGGCCTGGTCATAATGGCCCGTATTGGTCCGGGGCTTAAGTGGTTAAGTCCTCCCCATTTGTAATGCAATTTGGTCTCAGCCACTGTTCACCGTAGCACACCTCATTACTACTCTCTTTGGGTAACCCAAAAGGTGTCCCAGGTATTTTACAATCCTATAGCGTGTACTGCAAAAAAATTGCTGTGTGCCGCGAAAGTGTTCGGGTTTGGCTTGATGAGAAGGTGGCAACCCTAGTGAGGAGGCTAGAAAGCACTCCATGTGTCGTATTTTATCGTTTCTCCAGTCCAGTCTGGACCAACATCTGATTCTAAAGACCATCAAGGGTAAGGTGACCAGATTTTTTAAATGAAATCCAGGGACATATTTTTTTTTACTAGTAATGGCGGCAATCAGCTGCCTCTCTGCCCGTCACCGCCGCCCGCCTCACAGCCTCTCAAGTCTCACTCTCCAGGCCCCGGCTACTACTGGGTGGGGAGCGGAGGAAGATCACTCCACCAAGGAAGGCAAGGAGATAAGCAGGCAGGCGGCTGGCCCGGGACTTGAGCCAAGGCAGAAGAACATGCGAGCGGAGCTGGATGGGCATGCACCCGAAACTGAAGAAATATTCCCTCCGCTCCGATCAGCACATGATCATCAGAACGGGGCACAGATAATTGAAACAAATACACCACCCTAAGCTAGTAGGAGCAGCATAGCGGGGGGGGGGGGTGTAATTCAGACTATATTTTATTTTATTCTGACTGTCTTTGAAATCGCCCCAGCCCCTGTTCAAATCCAATCCGGGGACAAAACCGGGGACAGACTTGATGATCCGGGGACAGTGTCCTCAATCCGGGGACTGTCCCCTGAAACCGGGGATGTCTGGTCACCCTAATCAAGGGGCAAATCTCTAGCCATTCTTTTTCAGAGACCTCTGGCCTCTCACCATCTAGTTAAAGGGGTTGCTCCACCGGAAAAAAAAAATTAAAAGCCAGCAGCTACAGCTACAGCAGCTGCTGGCTTTTAATATTTGGACACTTACCTGTCCTGGAGTCCAGCGACGTCCGCAGCAGAGGACGAGCGACCGCTCGTCGCTCTGCTGCTCCCTCCGCCATCCTCGCTGAGGGAACCAGGAAGTGAAGCCCTGCGGCTTCATGCCCGGTTCCCTACGGCGCATGCGCGAGTCGCGCTGCGCCGTTCTGATTGGTGCTCCTGTGTTCTGGGAGCCGAGTGTCTCCCAGAACACCAAGGGAAGTCTGCGGGAAGTGACGTAACTCCCGCAGATTCCCGGAGACAGGACTCCCGGATGTGGGTGAAAATACCTGTCTTAGACAGGTATCTTCACCCCCCTCCCCCCTGAAAGGTGTCAATTGTGACACCGGAGGGGGGGAGGGTTCCAAATAGCAAAAGTTGCTATTTAGGGTGGAGCTCCACTTTAATGTACAACTAAAGGCAAAACTTTTGTTTGTTTTTTGGGATAGAGGGATTAGAACATTTTTTTTATGCCCCAGTTAGGGAGAATTATCCTCTCTATTTGTAATGTTTACCATTACCATTACTAAAAGTGAAAGTGAAAGAAAATCCCAACTTTTGGGTTGTCCCAAGAACCGGAATAGAGGGAAAATGTTCCCAAATGTTCCATTGGGGACATTAGTTCTAGTGACTCTGGTAAAAATCACGGATCCACTTCAGAAGGATTACCTCTCACTTCCTGTTTTTGCTATGGGACAGGAAGTGAAGAGAAACCTCCCCCATGGGACACAGATAGCAAAAAACAGGTATTGTGACCCTCCCTTAGGCTAGGTTTCCACTATTGCGACCCCAAATTCACGCAATTTACAGTGCAACTTTGCAATGCGATTTTTGATGCGATGTCATGCGACCAGTGAAAACCATGTGAGAACAAGTCGGAACAAAGTAGTGCAAAAACCTTTTTTGGAGTCGTTGCGACTTGAGTCGCACCAATTAGAACGGGGACCATTGAAATACACATGGTTTTTGACTTGTCATGCGACTTCACATGTGTCAAGTGAACATGTTTCGCCAGCACACCATGGATCAACACTTCCATCCAAAGGTTTCTTTTATTTAGAAAGATCACATCACAAAAGTAGGTGCAACATTTCGGAGCCACGCAGGGCCCCTTCGTCAGGCATGTGATCAATGTGTCAAGTCACACAACAACTCGCAGTAGTGGAAACAGAGCCTTACTTTACTGAAAATGAAAAAAAAAATGTTTTGGCCTTTCTTCAGGCTCGGTTCACATATGAGCCACATGCAGCTCACAGCAGGGGTCTGGTGTGTGCTGGTTCACCGTTTCAGGTCCGATTTCAGCCAAAATTTTGGGCTGAATTCGGACCTGAAACGGACCAAAAGATGCACAGCATTTTTGTGCAAAACCCCCTGGACCCGCTGCAAAGATATGTGAACCGGCTCCATAGAGAGCCGGTCAAAATCTCCTGCTATTGCAAATTGGATGTGGGTACTTACTTTAGAGAGGGACTTCCTGTCCCACTTCCTCGTTCAGTCTTCAGGCTGCCTAGGTGACTCCTCCTCTACCCCTAGGCAGTCCCTCCCTCTAGGCAATCTTCTGGGATATGTGACAGGTCCCAGGAGATCGCCTGTCCACTCCGAGAGCGTAGCAAGGTGCGCGCCTGGCTGTGAAGCCACAAGCTGTCACGGCCGGGTGCCCACAGTTCCAATGACGGCGCCGCGGAGAGGAGCGGCCTCATCGCTAGACCGTGGGACAGGTGAGTGCCTGTTTATTAAGAGTCAGCAGGTATACTTTTTGTAGCTGCTGACTTTTAATAAACTAACAATAGCCTGGAACTCCGCTTTAACAGACCTTTTTTTCTAATTATCATGTTAGAGTTTAGATGAGATTTTAGTGGTTTGGTTTACATCTTTACCAAATTAAATTATGCTTGAGTTCTTTGAATTGCTATGCAGGGGGTAAATATTTTCTTACTGTATATGCTCTGCCTGTGTGTACAGGACTGTACATCACCAAATCCTTTTAAAGTGTTAATAAACCCTTACATAGGCCCGTTAAATACACAGTGATGAAGCAAATCTTCCCACATAAGATATACATCTTTAGCTGCAGCTCTCTCTTCTCCAGATCCTTTCAAAATGCACAGAGCAAATTGTGTTCCTCAACTTCCAGAGGCAGGGGGTGGGGATCTGCTGATGTCACACACCTTGTAATCTACACCCACAGTGTTTATCTGACACCTGAATAGAGGAAATGGACACCACCCCTCTTACACAGTCTCACTGGGAAACTGATTTCAAGGAACTGTCCCTGATTTGGAACAAAGTCCCTCTGTCCCTCTTTCCTCCTCATTTGTCCCTCATTTTGGTCTGATCTATTTATCTGTATATAAAACACACTATTTATCTGTCAAAAAGTGTTTTCATAGTTCTAAACCTTTCATCCAAATTCTAAATCATTGCATTTGTAAGTTTCAAAAAGCCAGTATAATGGAACAGTAGTGGAAAAAAAGCATTTGTAGGTTTAACTACTCTTTTTCTTTGTATAATTCTCCTTTAAGGGGGCGTGGCAGGGGGTGTGTCCTATGCCTACATACTTTTGCTAATAGGTATCCCTCATTCCCATCTCAAAAAGTTAAGAGGTATGAAAGATGTACATCTGGGGCTGTCAATCACCTGCCATAGATTGCAGCCAGAGAGCAGCCAGGATCCACACTAGGTGCTATGGGTTGAGGCAGGTACATTTTATATGAGGATATGCTTTTTTAAATTTTTGCTTTCAAAGGTTAACAACCACTTTAACCACTTAAAGACTGTCCACCGCATATATACTGTGGCAGGGCGGCTCTATTGCGCAAAACAACGTACCTGTACGTTGTTTTAATGCAATAGATACTGTGGGCACGCCCCCGCTGCACGGTGGGGGAGTCAATGAGTGGGTCCGCGGAACAGAGGCAGAACAGGGGGATCTGCCTATGTAAACAAGGCAGATCCCCATTCTGACAGGGAAGTATACAGAGATCTTCTGTTCCTAGTAATCAGGAACAGTGATTGCTTTGTTCTTCCTGTCAGTACTTCCCCCACACAGTTAGAAACACACTGAGGGACACACTTTACCCTTTGATCACCCCTGATGTTAGTCACTTCCCTGCCAGTGTCATTTATGCAGTAGTCAGTGCATTTTTTTTAGCACTGATCACTGTATTGGTGTCACTGGTCCCCAAAAAGTGTCACTTAGGGTCAGATTTGTCCGCCGCAATGTCGCAGTCCCGCTAAAAAATTGCTGATCACTGACATTACCAGTAAAAAAAAAAAAAAGTCCATAAATCTATCCCATAGTTTGTAGATGCTATAACTTTTGCGCAAATCAATCAATATACACTTATTGGGATTTTTTTTACCAAAAACATGTAGAATACATATTGGCCTAAACTGATGAAGAAATTCGTTTTTTTTTTGTTATTTTTTTTTGGGATATGTATTACAGCAGAAATAATATATATATATATATATATATATATATATATATATATATATATATATATATATACATATATATATATATATATACTGTGAGGGGGTTAGCTTGGCAGCGGGTGTGTGTGACCCCCGGGATGGGCTCCCCACACAAAAACAGGCCCAGCAAACGGAGGTTGTGGTTTTCAAAATCAAAAAAAAGGTGCGGTTTATTTTCTATTTACAGTGACAAAACACAGCAAAGCAAAAGAAACATAACCAAAATAAATCCTGGTCAAGTTGACCTCTGACTAAACATACAGGTTTCCTAACTAACAACTGGGATCAGCCTAGTGCTGTCCTAGTCCCTAAGTCCCTGGTATAGTAAAAGTCCAAACAAATAGCCACACAGGCTTTGCCTCACCGCACAGGGGTTCACTCTCCCTAGACAGTCCACACAGGTCTGGTTCCAGGCATGAGCTAACATCTAATGAAGCTGGGAGTTCTTATAGAGGCCTAAATGAGCTGACAAGCTTCAGCTGGCCTCATCAACTCCCTGTCTGTACGACGCCCAGCCCTCTCCCTAGAGGTATGAGTCATCCATGAGCCCACTAGCCTTATACAACTCTCCACCTAGTTGTATAAGTCGGCGTAAAGCCTGAATCTGGGCGAAATATATCTACCCCCCTGGATGCAACCAGGTGACTTTACCTTCCTGCTGTCACATACCCCCCCCTCTTGTTTTAACCTCGGGGTTGGAACACCAGCAATCAGGCATTCATGTACTCGAGACAAAGCATCCACATTCCCCATTTGAACGCCAGGGCGATGCTTTACTGTGAAGTTGAATTCCTGGAGGGCCAGGAACCACCTATTCACTCTTCTATTTGTTTCCTTGTTTTGAGCCATCCACTTTAACGGAGCGTGATCCGTAACCATGTCAAAGTGCCTACCTAGCAGGTAGTACCGAAGGGAATCTAGAGCCCACTTCACCGCTAAACACTCCTTTTCAACGGTGGCGTAATTTACCTCATGGGACTTCAACTTCCTGCTGAGGTAAATGACTGGGTGCTCTTCCCCGTTCCAGACCTGGGACAATACTGCTCCTAACCCCACATCTGACGCATCACTTTGTACGACAAAGTCTTTAGAGAAGTCGGGTGAGTACAACACTGGCTGGCTACATAAGGCTTGTTTCAAGAATTGGAATGCTGCCTCAGCCTCGGGGGTCCATTTAATCATGACCGACCCTTTCCCCTTCGTTAGGTTGGTTAGGGGCACAGCCTTAGAGGCAAAGTGGGGAATGAATCGCCGATAATACCCAGCGATTCCCAGAAAGGCTCGTACCTGCTTCTTGCTGTTGGGACGTGGCCAACTCTGGATGGCCTCGACTTTGTTGAGTTGGGGTTTTATTACTCCCCTCCCAATGGTGTACCCCAGATATTTGGCCTCCTCCTGCCCAATGGTACACTTCTTGGGGTTAGCCGTAAACCCCGCTTCCCGAACAGAGTCCAGGACTGCTTGCACTTTTGGCAGATGTGAGGCCCAATCTGTGCTATGGACAATTACGTCATCCAGGTAAGCCGCAGCATACTTCCGATGGGGCCTCAGCATCTGGTCCATTTTCCGCTGGAATGTGGCCGGCGCATTCTGTAACCCGAACGGCATTCTTTTATATTGGAACGCCCCGTCTGGGGTTACAAATGCGGTTTTCTCTTTGGCCAATTTGGCCAGGGGGATTTGCCAATACCCTTTTGTGAGGTCAAGAGTCGTCATGTATCGGGCTGTTCCCAGCCGGTCGATCAACTCATCTATACGTGGCATGGGGTAGGTGTCAAATTTTGTAACTTTGTTCAACTGACGAAAATCGTTACAAAATCGCCAGCTCCCATCCGGTTTAGGCACCAACACAATGGGACTAGACCAATCACTTTGGGACTCCTCTATCACCCCTAAGTTCAGCATTTTCTGTACTTCCTCCCGTATTGCCTCCCGTCGGGCCTCTGGGATCCGATAGGGTTTTAACTTCACCCTTTCACCGGGCGGGGTAATGATGTCATGCTCTACCCCAGATGTTTGTCCCGGCAGCTCAGAGAATACCTGCTTGTTGCGAAGCACAAACTCCTTAACCTCCTGTTGTTGGGGTTGTGACAAGGTGGCTGCTATTCCAACCTCAGGAATCACGCAACCAGTTTGAGCTGGTGACCAAGTGTCTGCGACTAGGGACTCTCTATCCCTCCAGGCTTAAAAAAAAACTGCCACTGGTTCTCCACCAACTGTGAGGGGGTTAGCTTGGCAGCGGGTGTGTGTGACCCCCGGGATGGGCTCCCCACACAAAAACAGGCCCAGCAAACGGAGGTTGTGGTTTTCAAAATCAAAAAAAAGGTGCGGTTTATTTTCTATTTACAGTGACAAAACACAGCAAAGCAAAAGAAACATAACCAAAATAAATCCTGGTCAAGTTGACCTCTGACTAAACATACAGGTTTCCTAACTAACAACTGGGATCAGCCTAGTGCTGTCCTAGTCCCTAAGTCCCTGGTATAGTAAAAGTCCAAACAAATAGCCACACAGGCTTTGCCTCACCGCACAGGGGTTCACTCTCCCTAGACAGTCCACACAGGTCTGGTTCCAGGCATGAGCTAACATCTAATGAAGCTGGGAGTTCTTATAGAGGCCTAAATGAGCTGACAAGCTTCAGCTGGCCTCATCAACTCCCTGTCTGTACGACGCCCAGCCCTCTCCCTAGAGGTATGAGTCATCCATGAGCCCACTAGCCTTATACAACTCTCCACCTAGTTGTATAAGTCGGCGTAAAGCCTGAATCTGGGCGAAATATATCTACCCCCCTGGATGCAACCAGGTGACTTTACCTTCCTGCTGTCACAATATATATATATATATATATTTTTTTTTTTAATTGTCGTGTTTTTTTGTTTATAGCGCAAAGAATAAAAACTGCAGAGGTGATTAAATACCACCAAAAGAAAGCTCTATTTGTGGGAGAAAAAAGGACATCAATTTTATTTGGGTACAACGTCGCACGACCGCGCAATTGTCAGTTAAAATAAGGCAGTGCTGTATCGCAAAAAATGGCCTGGTCATTAAGAGGGTAAATCCTTCCGGGGTTAAAGTGGTTAAGGACCAATAGCCATGTGCAACAATGGACTGATTGCTAGCTCATCAACACCTTACCTGCTTTTTTCTAATAAGTGGGGTGTTTTCCACCTTTTGCATTGTTTGAAAGAAAAAAAAGAAAAAATAAATGCAGGAACAGTATGCACCTAAGTTAGTGGTTCTCAACCACCGGGCTGCAACCTTCCTACTGCTGGCCCTGGTTTCCTGTCCTACCCTGGCAGCTAGACTTTAGCTGGTGAAGCAGATAGAGGATGTGTGCTGTCTTGCACTCCTTCCAGCCCTTTTAGTGTGGGAGGAGATGCAGTGGTCCTTCTGGCCAGCTCTGGCTATCCTGAATGCCCGACAGTCAAGGTAAAGTGATACAGAATCACTTTGACATTTAGTTCATGGGCTCTTATTATCTATTGCTGGAACTGTGCACTACCCTCATCCTGATAGCCTCTCTCTGCTGTTTGCCAGGTTCAGTGCTGCCCTAGTTATCACTCTTCTTTCAGTGATAACCAGTTTGAAATAGCTTGTTGCAAGTTTTTATCCATTTTGATTTGTGTATGCATTCATGCGAGTAGTGTCTGTGCAAAAATGTCTGCACCAAAGACTTAACACTAAAGCCTCGTACACACGGTCGGACTTCCATCGGACTTTTCCGTGTTTTTTTGTCCGAACGGAGTTGGTTGGGAACACCCATAGCATACACACGCTCGGACTTTTCTGCAAACTTTCTTAAAACTTCTTACAACATCGCGTGTTTTTTCTGCTCTTTTCTGCTCTTTACCGCCACCCTTTGGTCAACTTCTGCTATTGTTGGTTGATTTTAACATTAGTTGTTTTGTCCATCGGACTAAAGTCCGATTGTTTTCTGTACACACGGTCGGACTTTGCTCCATCGGACTTTTGTTGGGCAAAAGTTTGTCCGTTTGCAGACCCAACTTTTGTCCGATGAAATCCAAAACCAAACGAAAAAAGTTTGTTCGATGGAGCGTACACACGGTCGGATTGTTGGTCCAACTTGCTCAAAACGAAGTTTGTTGGGCAAAAGTCCGACCGTGTGTACGGGGCTTAAGTTAGAAAATTAAATTGAAAATACACAGAAAACTGGAGTTGTAGCTAATGGGAGGTTTGTTTCACTGTTTATTTTTTTGGGGAAACATTAAACAACAATGTGATTGGTTGCTGTGGAATACAACTGCAATTGTGTGCTATTTTTAGTCTTTTCATTTTTAATGGATCAATCATCTGGGTTCTTCTGATAATATGTTATGGATGTAAAGCGTATCTATAGTCCAAACTTTTTCTTGTTTGTTTTGGAGAGTAGGGAGTAGCTTTTGAATGGGAATCGGCAACAGTCAGTTCATGATACACCATCAATCCTGGCCATATTGGGGTATGGAAGGTTTTGTAAGACTTTACTGGGCCCTAGTCTTTCTAAGATTGAAAACCACTGACCTAAGTCATCTGACATTATATTACTCACATTCAACACAGCCCATATTCCCATAGATTAACAAAAATATTGGCATATACCTGTTAGGCCTATTATCCCTGATTAAAATAGCAGGCCAAATATACCCTGCTGCATCCTCTGTGGTATCTTTATTCTTGTAGTAAAGCACCAACCTGTGCTCTTTATCTCTATTAATTAGGGCCTAGCCTTGCCATTCAAATAACTGCCCAACTACTGGCCAGTTACACGGTTGTATACGGAGTTATTTTACACATTGTACTAAATCCTTGCCTGTGCTCTTTGTTTCTAGTCATTTTGGGCCTAAAATTGCTATTTAACACTGCCCCACAGTTGGCCAATTTTCATTTGCAGCCTCTTAGCACATGTAGTAAAAACTTTACCTGCACTCTTTGTCTCTAGTAAATTTAGGCCTAAGATTGCTATTCAAAGTTGATCTGCTGCTAACCAATGTAACTTACTGTACTCTTTATCTCTATGCATTTTAGACAATGTTCACCAAATAAAAATGTATCCTCTGTGTTATCTTAATTATTTTTTAAACCCCCAGCCTGTGCTCTTCATCTCTAGTAAAGTCGGCTTAAAGCGGAGCTCCGCCGAAAAAAAAATATTAAAAGCCAGCAGCTACAGCAGCTGCTGACTTTTAATATTTGGACACTTACCTGTCCTGGAGTCCAGCGACGTCCGCAGCAGAGGACGAGCGATCGCTCGTCACTCTGCTGCCCCCACCGCCATCCTCGGTGCGGCTTCACTGCCCGGTTCCCTACGGCGCATGCACGAGTCGCGCTGCGCCGTTCTGACTGGTCCTCCTGTGTTCTGGGAGCCGAGTGTCTCCCAGAACACTATGGGTATTCTGCGGGAAGTGACGTGCTTCCTGCAGATTTCCCGCAGAGAGGACTCCCGGAAGTGGGTGCAAATACCTGTCTTAGACAGATATCTTCACCCCCCTCCCCCCTGAAAGGTGTCAATTGTGACACCGGAGGGGGGGAGGGTTCCGATGAGCAGAAGTTGAAATTTAGGGTGGAGCTCCACTTTAACCTTGCTAGCCTGTGTCACACAGAGACCCCAGGGCATCCCGTGGCAATGTATGACTACAGTGCACTTCCATGACACCTGTGTCTTCATGCTGTGTCTTCATCTCCTGTACTGTCTCTCTTCCTATAGGTATAGAGCCCTGTCCATGACAACAGGCAGGGACAGCAATGCAAACCGGGTACTACCTTCACAGATAGGAAGTCCTAGGCCTTTGTCTCTATGAAAAAATTAAAGGACTGCACACCCTTCCATGGCAAAAGGGAAGGTCAGGCAACAGTAAATAGAAGGGGAAACTATATGACCCTGGGGGAGATCAGGCAGCAGCAAAAAGCATAGAATCCTACTGCCATAGGCGCCTGCTGTTCTTCAAGTCTTCCAGGTAAATTTAAAATGTAACATTTTTGGTGATGTACTGTGTAATGCTGCCATTAGAAGGGACAAAGTTGAATACAAAAAAATGAATTATGTCTGATGTATCTTTTGAAATTTAGTGCCACTTTAAAGCGGAACTTCAGTCATTTTTTCATCTTTCCATCTATTAAATTTTCTGCCCTTGTTGTTTTAACTTTGGATATTAAAACATTTTTTTTCTGCCAGTAAATACCGTATACAGCCTACTTCCTGTTTCTCCTCTGGTAAAAAGCCTAGGCTTATGACATCATGCATAGCTCTCTCTCTCTCTCACTCTTGTGAGAATTTGCCAGGAAGTGAGGAGGGATGAGTCATATAAGGGCCAATGAGAGCTGCAGAGCTGGAGGTGTTCCTATGTGTGTCTGTGTAAATCCAGGAAGTGAACAGGCAGCAGCTTCAGCTGCCCACAGTTAAAATAGATGCAGCCAGACTTAGTGGAGGGAGATTTCTGCAGCATAATTGGCAAGTACAGAATCACGTTATATATATAAAATAATATGCAAAGTCGTTGGAGGGAAGCTTCAGAATGGCAAAGATGTTTTTATTACAATATATGTGAGCAGACTGCAGTTCTTCTCTAAACTTAGCTTCTGTTTTCAGCTGTTGTACACTAACTTAAATGTGAAATATTGTATGAGATAGCATAGAGGGTCACATTATAATACAAAGTACATAATAACACTTAATAACACTTTAGAGGTTGGCTGAGAAGTATAGGGAAAAAAGGCACTTTTTATAGTTAAATAATAATGTATTTACTCCAGACCAAAAAAGGCAACAAAAGGAGGAAAGAGGGACAGAGTGATGTGGTTTCAATATAAGAGCATTCCCTCCAAATGAGGGACAATTGGGAGCTGTGCTGTTAAAGCAGAACTTTGCCCATAACAACTTGATAAAAAATAATCATCTTTAGCTAGGAACATACATTCCACATTAATAATTATTCTATCAAAATTGGTGTGTGCTGTAAATTGCCTCCAGTATTGCTCTTGTTTCTTCTTGCCGGAGGCTACCATTTTGCTGTATCCCAGAGCCCCTGAGCAGCAATAAGTATTTAGGCTGTCAGCAGATTGACCTCTAGTGGCACTGGTTTTTAGCACAATGCCAAAATACAGAGCAATTGAGCATGTGCAGAGCAGGGTGAGACGGTGTATTACTGGATTTTAAACATTATAGGCACTGATTATTAACCACTTCAATACCAGGCACTTTCACCCCTTCCTGCCCAGGACAATTTTCAGCTTTCAGCGCTGTCGCACTGTGAATGACAATTGCGCGATCATGCAACGCTGTACCCAAACAATTTTTTTTTTATCATTTTCTTCCAACAAATAGAGCTTTCTTTTGGTGGTATTTGATCACCACTGGGGTTTTTATTTTTTTGCTAAACAACTTAAAAATGCCGTAATTTTTTTTTTTTTTTAAGTTTTTCTTTGTTTCGGTTATAAAATGTTGTTTTCTCCTTCACTGATGGGCACTGATGAGTTGGCACTGATAACGTGGCACTGATGTGCACTAATATGTAGAATTGATGGGCACTGATAGGTGGCACTGACATGCAGCACTGATGGGCACCAATAGGCAGCACTGATATGCAGCACTGATGGGCACTGATAGACGGCACTGATGGACACTGATAGGTGGCGCTGATGGGCACTGACAGGCAGCACTGATGGGCACTAACAAACGACAGTGATGGGCACTGACAGGCGGTTGTGATGGGCACCGATAGGCGGTACTGATTGGCACTGACAGGTGGCACTGATGGGCAGAACTAATGATGAGGTACTGATGAGGTTTTGACAGGTGTTACTGTAGGGCACTGATTGGCAATGTGATGGGCACTAATTGGCACTTTATTGGGCACTGATAGGCGATCCTGAGGGGGCACTGACTGGGTACCTTTTTGGCACATCTGATGGGGCTGTGCTGATAATCAATGTGCTGATTATCAGCACAGACCCCCCCCCTCTGACAGGGAGAGCCGCCGATCGGCTTACCGGCACTTTCTGGTTCACACGATGATCAGTTGTGATTGGTCACAGCTGATCACGTGGTAACAAGCCTCTGACAGAGGCTTCTTATCACGATCGGAGATGCGGTGTGTCAGAGTGACACGCTGCACTCGCGATCGCCGCGCTGCGCACCCTCGCGGGCATGCGCGCCGGCATGTTATCCTGTTGGATGTCATATGACGCTCAGTCAGGGTAACAGAACCACTTCCCGGACGTCAATCTGTTATTGGCCGGGCGGGAAGTGGTTAATGTTTTACATGGCTATACCTGCAAAAGGGGACAGATTAGGTGATCTAGCAGGACTTCATTTTCTGACTATAGTTCCACTTTAATCTCAGCAGTAGCTTCCTCCTCAGTGGCTCATTGTTCTTTGGGGTACATGAAAAAATAGGATTTTTATAACAGCTTACCTGTAAAATCCTTTTCTTGGAGTACATCACGGGACACAGAGCGACATAGTCATTACTAATGGGTTATATAGATACCGTCAGGTGCTGGCACTGGCAACTTCCAAAACCGGAAGTACCCTCCCCTATATAAGCCCCTCCCATCCGGGAGCACCTCAGTTTTGTAGCAAAGCAATAAGTGTCCCCAAAGAGGGGCGGGAGCTCTGTGTCCCGTGATGTACTCCAAGAAAAGGATTTTACAGGTAAGCTGTTATAAAAATCCTATTTTCTTTCTCGTACATCACGGGACACAGAGCGACATAGTCATTACTAATGGGATGTCCTAAAGCAATGCCAAATGAGGGGGGGGGATACACCATATATAAGCTGAGCTCTATCAGACATGAGGATCTTTTGCGGCCTGCAACACACTGCGCCCAAAGGCGACATCCTCCTGACTTCTAACGTCCACCTGGTAGAACCTAGTAAACGTGTGAACTGAAGACCATGTTGCGGCCTTACAGATTTGAGCCAGGGAGGCCTGGTGATGCACTGCCCATGAAGTTCCAACTGCTCTCGTGGAGTGCGCTCTAACTTTGAACGGAGGCGGTCTCCTTCTCAAGCCATAAGCTTGCATAATGACCTGTCGAATCCACTTGGCTAAAGTAGATTTTGACGCTGCCTGACCCTTTCTGGGGCCTTCCGGCAGAATAAACAAAGTATCCGTTCTGCGAATCTGAGCAGTGGCTTTTAGATAAGCTTTAACTGCTCTTACTACATCCAAAGAATGCAATAACTTTTCCTCTACCGAAGTAGGTTTGGGGAAAAAAGAAGGAAGAACCACATCTTGGTTCAAATGAAACCTCGATACCACCTTAGGAAGAAAGGCTGGATGAGGACGTAACACTACTCTGTCCTTATGGATAACCAGATATGGCTCCTTACAGGACATAGCTGCTAATTCCGATACTCTTTTAGCCGAACAAATGGCTACTAGAAAAATCAATTTCCTGGTGAGAAGCACCAAGGAAATATGCTGTAATGGTTCAAATGGTTGTTTCTGTAGAACCGACAGAACCAAGTTTAGATCCCATGGACATATGGGAATATTAACCGGAGGACTAATACGCATCACTCCTTGTATAAAGGCTTTGACTAGTGAATGCGAAGCCAAGGGCCTTTGAAAAAATATTGACAAGGCCGAAATCTGACCCTTGATAGTACTCAAGGCAAGCTTCCTATCTACAGCCCACTGTAGGAAGTCCAGAATCCTACCTATTACGTACTTATGTGGATGCCATTTCTTGGCCTCACACCACGCGATGTACGCCTTCCAGATTCTATAGTAGATCTGCCTGGATACCGGCTTCCTGGCATTGATCATGGTAGATACCACAGCATTAGAGAGCCCTCTCTTTTTTAGAATGTGGGCTTCAATAGCCAGGCCGTCAAACCTAGGGCTGGTAAGGAAGGGTGGTATATCGGTCCTTGCGAAAGCAGGTCCGGACGACGTGGGAGAGTCCAAGGACTCCCCACTGAAATTTTACAATCTCCACGCTCTTCGGGGCCACGCTGGAGCCACCGGAATCACTGGTTTCTTTTCTACCCTGATTCTGCGGAGTAATCGAGGTAACCATTGTGGCGGTGTGAATGCATATATCAGCTTGAACTGATCCCAAGGGAACACTAGGGCATCCGAGCCGCAAGCTAGGGGATCCCTTGTCCGAGAGACAAACCTGTCCCCCTTTGCGTTGAATCTGGATGCTAGAAGATCTACATCCGATGTTCCCCACCGCTGACATATTGTCCAGAAAACCTCGGGGTGAAGGGACCCTTCCTCTGGGCCTAATTGCTGGCGACTTAGAAAGTCCGCCTTCCAATTCTCCACTCCTGGAATGAATACCGCAGATATGGCTGGGACATATTTTTCTGCCCATTTCAGGATGTAATTTACTTCCCTCTGGGCTGCACGACTCCTGGTGCCCCCCTGATGATTGATATATGCCACTGCTGTGGCATTGTCTGATTGAATTCTGACAGGGGACCCTTGGAGTTTGGATGTCCATGCTACTAGGGCATACCGGGCTGCTCGTATCTCTAAGAGATTGATGGGCAGGGCCTTTTCTGCATCCGACCATCTGCCCTGGAGAGACTATTGCTCCAGTACTGCTCCCCAGCCTATAAGGCTGGCATCTGTAGTGACCACCTTCCAAGAAATCGGACTGAAGGATTTCCTTTTTTCCAGATTCTGGGGAACCAACCACCAACGGAGGCTCTTGCGAACGGAAGGGGACAAGGACATTGTAAGTCTAGGGCCTGAACTTTTTTGTTCCAGGCTGACAGTATGGCCCCTTGCAAATTCCTTGAATGGAATTGACCGTAGGGTACTGCTTCGAATGATGCCACCATTTTTCCCAGCAGCCTCATATACAGGCGTATGGACGGCTGTCTTTTTTGTACCCACTAAGTGGATCAAATCTTTCAAAGACAACACCTTTCCTCGAGGCAAGAATATTTTTCTCTGGCCTGAATCCAACCTTAGCCCCAAGTATTCCAGACTTTTGACTGGTTTTTAGGGCTGACTTGTCTCGGTTGATAATCCAACCGTGAGATTCCAGATACTTGATTGTCTTGTGAACGACCACGTCTAGTTTTTTCACTGAGTGGTCTATCAGCAACAAGTCATCCAGATATGCCATTATCATTACACCTTGTGTTCTTAGATTGGCCAATAAAGGGCCAGAATTTTTGTAAACACTCGTGGTGCTGTGGCCAAACCGAAGGGTAAGGCTCTGAACTGAAAATGGCGCCCTTCTACTGCAAAGCGTAGAAATTTTTGGTGGACTGGAAAGATGGGAATGTGCAAATAAGCATCTTTGATGTCGATCGCGGCTAACCAATCCTCCCCTTGTAGGGCAGTGGCCACCGATCGGATCGACTCCATCGGAAAGTCCTGATATACAGGAATTTGTATAGCCCTTTTAGAATTAATATGGGCCTCCCGTCCGCGTTTGCTTCGGGACTGTAAAGAGGTTTGAGTAAAACCCGAACCCTCATTCTTCCAGGGGAACCTCCATAATTACTCCTTGGAGCAATAGTTGTTCTAGTGCCAACAGGAGGGACTCTCTCTTCCGGGGATCCCTTGGCACGTTTGACCTCAAAAATGGGAAGGAGGAGAGTCTTTTAACTCCAAACTGTATCCCAAACCTACTGCGGAGAGCACCTATCTGTCTTGATCGTGTCCCGCCAGGTCTCTTGCGAACAACTGGAGTCCTCCCCCCACCCGACTGAGTGGGGGCTTCAATGAATTTAACTTTGGGGGAGGTTTTGTACCTCCCCTGACCCAGGGTTTCTCATTACCCTGCTACTGTCCCTGTTTTTTACCCCCGGGAATTGACCGAGGAGGCCGTCGGAACTGTTACACAGCCGATGCCCCAGGGACTGGAGAAGCAGGCCTCTTAAAGAGGGACCTCTAACTCTGTTTTTAACCGGCAAGAGCGTATTTTTACCGCTGGAAATTTTCTGGATATATTTGTCCAGGTTTTCCCTGAATAAGCGTTCACCATGAAATGGGACGCTAACCAGACATTCTTTACAGGGAGCTTCAGCAGACCAGTTTTTGAGCCATAGGAGCCTACGCATATGTACTATAGACAGCGTAAGGCGGGAGGCCTGATGGACTGAATCCTCTATGGCGTCAACCGCAAAGCCAAAGGCTCTAGGTAGATCAGCTAGGGCAAAGCCTGCTGATCTGTCAAGTCCCTCAAGACCTGTTTCAACTGATCCTTCACTGCTTAGCAGACCCCAATAGCTGCTACTGCTGGTTGTATCACCAAGCAGATTTTCATAAGGACTCCAATCTTTTATCTATTGGGTTCTTGAACATTTGGACATTATCCACTGGACATGTCAGTGATTTATACATACAAGAGATGGCTGCGTCCACTGTAGGGACCTTCCATTTTTTTTTTTTTTTTTTTTGATGAACTTATCCTCCATGGGATAGACCACCGGAAATCTCTTGGGGGAATAAATATTTTCTCAGGACGTTCCCAATCCTGGTAAATGAGCCCTTTCAGTAAAGGGTGAAGTGGAAAAGAACAAACAGTCTGGGGGCTTCTAGCGACCCCAACGAGGATACAGTAGTGGTTGATGGTTCCGCAAGGTGCATTTTTAAATGCTGATCGGACCATGTTAGTCAGAGACTGAACCCATAATCTTTCAGCTTGAGATGCTGAGAAAAGGTTCCCCCACTGTTGATTCCTCTATAACAGAATCAACCTCATCCTGATCCCCTTCAGGCAGGTCGATCCCTGTATGGGACTGTTGCTCTGCTAACAGGCACTCTGAAGGAGGAGACGGAGATCGGGCGTGCTTTCCCTGACAGGGAGGCAGCGATAAATGTTGACAATCTCTCTCTAATCCTCCCAGAGCTGAGGAAAAAACCTCCTCTGTTACATACACAGGAGCAGGTGAACTGAGGACAGCCACAGTACCAAGTACCCCTGTGGGGTCTCTACGGTCACTTACCTCTGAACTTCAGGGGAGACTGGTGCAGCAGAAGTATGCCCAAGATCCTCCGAGCCCGATGAGACCCCCTTCGCTTCCTGGAAGATTCAGTTCCGGAGCTTCTGGACGGCATATTCCTAAGCCTAAAGCTGAGGTATTCCAGCCGTAATACACCACTTTTACTGAGAATAGTCTAGCACAATTGCTGCTATATCACAGTTGGTGTCTACTAATGTGCCTTTCTAGGGGATGCCTGTATCAACCGCTTGCTGTATGCCCTTTTTTTAAATGTTGCCAGCTCTGTCTCTGTACTTCATAGCCAGCTCACCACACAAAACTGTGGTTTTTACATGCTGGGACGCCCGCACATGCGCAGAAGCGCTGCGGCGCACACAGAGCGTCATCCCCCAGGCTCCGCCCCCTTTCCTGGCTCACCTCTATATATAGAGGCGCGTGCACGCGCGCGGCCACGTGCGCCTTCGGCGCTAATTTTGAAAAATGGAGACTAGGGACAAGAGCCAGGGCCCCTCTTTGCCGCAGGCCGGGGGATGGACGAGCATTGCAACATGGCAGAGGAAGCAGTTTCCCATAAGAGAACTCACCATCTGCCTGGACTTGCTCTGCTGAGAAGAAACTAGTCCACATGACAAGAAAACATTCCACAGCGGCCTCTAGTGGACAAACACAGGTACCGCAGTCTAATATCTTAAATATATATAAAAAAATATTTTTTTTTTTTTTTTTTTCTTGACCACCATTAAAAATTATTACATTTTTTTAGTAGTTACAGGCATGCACAGAATTTTGCGGGAATACCATTAGGTAACAGACAGAAAGACAAATTAGGCTTGGGGGTCCCCCAATAGAACCAAGTTCCTGGGGGCCCCCACTTACCTGTTCCCCGCCGCAGGACTTTGTTTGGTCCACAAAAGCCCAAACTTCACCTATCACGGCAGGCATTGTAATCAAACCTTCAGGGACCGGGTTCCCAAGGATTCCACTCCCCTGGACCTGTATAGCACCCTGCACAGAAAACATCTTGGTCGTGGGTATGACCAGAGCTCTGGATCCCAGGGTCCAGCTCTCCTAAGAGAAGCATTACAGGCAAAACCTTGCTCTTCTCTGCAAGGCCCGGGTACCGACCGTTTAGCTATGAAGCTTTTTTGGTCGGATCCGGAATAGCTTACTGAGGCCCAAAAGAACCTGTACGCAAGCTCAGTGAAAAACACATGTTTCTTCTTGGCCAACACATTAGACACTGGCAAAAAACTGAGGTGCTCCCGGATGGGAGGGGCTTATATAGGGGAGGGTACTTCCGGTTTTGGAAGTTGCCAGTGCCAGCACCTGACGGTATCTATATAACCCATTAGTAATGACTATGTCGCTCTGTGTCCCGTGATGTACGAGAAAGAAATAGGATTTTTTACTCACCGTAAAATCCTTTTCTCTGAGTCCATGGACCGACACAGCTTCTCTATTGACAAAGTGGGTATTATCCGTTAATTAGGAGTGACTAGGCAGAAAAACTTGTAAAAAGTGTTGCATCACACCTTCTACAGTACCGCCCAGGGGGCGGACCCTCTGGGTATACCCTCTCAGTCTGCATCTTCGCAGATCAGTTTGTCAAAAAGCAGTACAAACTTAAAAGGAGGGGTGGGTGCTGTGTCGGTCCATGGACTCAGAGAAAAGGATTTTACGGTGAGTAAAAAATCCTATTTACTCTTTCGTCCATGGACCGACACAGCTTCTCTATTGACAAAGTGGGACGTCCCAAAGCAGTGTCAGAGAAAAAACGAGGGGTGGTAACAGCATAAAAATAAACTTCACCCCAAACACAAAACAGCACTCCTCCAACGGAGGAGTTGCAACTCTAAACAGCCGCTTGCAAAACCTTGCGGCCAAAAGAGGCATCCGAAGATGCACCTACATCAATTTTGTAGAATTTTGTGAAAGTGTGTGCGGACGACCAAGTCGCCGCTTTACATAATTGGGAAACAGACGCTTGATGTCGGAAAGCCCAAGAGGCACCTATTGCCCTGGTCGAATGCGCCGTGACAGGAAAGGGGGGCGCCTGACCCTTTAAGGCGTAAGCCTGGATTACTATCTGTCGGATCCACCTAGAGATGGTGGCCGATGAGACTGCTTGGCCCTTCTTGGGACCAGCCACCGAAACAAACAGTGAGTCTGACTTCCGGAACAGGGAAGTAGCAGATAGGTATGCTCTCAAAGCTCGGACAACGTCCAAGGAATGCAACGCCGACTCCTTAGGATTCGACGGCTGAGGACACAAGGATGGAAGTACAATGTATTCGTTGAGATGAAAAGCCGAAACGACTTTCGTAAGAAAGGAAGGCTGCGGCCGCAGCACCACCTTATCCTTGTGGAAAATCAAATAGGGAGCCTTGCAGGACAAGGCTGCCAGCTCAGAGACTCGTCTAACTGACGTAACAGCCACCAAAAAGACCACTTTCTGAGAAAGTGTCAACAGGGGAATATCTCTAATATTCTCAAACGGTGCCTTCTGAAGCACCGAGAGGACCAGGTTCAAGTCCCACGGAGGTAACGGGGGACGGACCGGAGGGGCCACATGTCGGACCCCCTGCACAAATGTACTCACGAGAGAGTGAGTCGCCAGGGGTCGCTGAAAAAAGACAGCCAGGGCAGATATCTGTCCCTTAAATCGTACTTAGGGCAAGCCCTTGGTCCACCCCATGCTGTAAAAACAGCAGGATTCTGGAAACCAAATAGGTACGCGGATGCCATTTCATTTCCTCACACATGGAGATGTAGGCCCTCCAAGTGCGGTGATAGACCTTCCTAGAGGACGGTTTTCGAGCACTTCTCATAGTAGAGATTACTGAGTCTGACAGGCCCCGGTCTCTCAGTACCTGGTTCTCAACAGCCATGCCGTTAAAGCCAATGACTGTAAAGCAGGATGGAATATGGGACCTTGCGATAGCAGGTCCTTCCGTAGTGGTAGGCGCCAGGGGACGTCTGCTACCAGACGTACTAGATCGGCGTACCAAGGACGCTGAGGCCAATCTGGAGCGATTAGGATCATTGGAATTCCCTCTGCCTCCACTCTGCGGAGCAGAAGAGGAAGAAGCCTTAAGGGAGGGAAGGCATAGATTAGCCGATACTGACCCCACAATGCTACCAACGCGTCCGTTGCGTCTGCCCATGGGTCTCTTGACCGGGCCACAAATCTCAATACCTTCCGATTGAGTCGGGAAGCCAGCAGATCTACGTCTGGTGTGCCCCATCTTTGGCAGAGGAGTTGGAACACCTCCGGGTGTAAGGACCATTCTCCCTGGTCCAGCATCCTGCGGCTCAGGTAGTCTGCCTGCCAGTTTTCCACACCCGGAATGTACACGGCCGACAGTGCCGGTACACTCCTCTCTGCCCACTTCAGGATGCGAGCGATCTCCGATGTTGCAGCTGAGCTTCTTGTTCCTCCTTGATGATTGACATATGCCACTGCTGTGGCGTTGTCTGACTGGATCCTGACTGGACGCCCTTGCAGCCTCTGAGACCATTTGAAGAGGCACAGCCTGATCGCCCGGATTACCAGGACATTGATCGGCAGGAGGGCTTCCTCTGGGGTCCACCGACCTTGCGCCGACTGAACACCCCAGACTCCCCCCCAACCTGTAAGGCTGGCGTCCGTCGTGATCACTATCCAGTAAACCGGAAGAAATGACTTCCCGGCCATTAGAGCCGGTGCTGTCAGCCACCATACCAGTGATCTCCTGACTATGTGGCTCACTCGGATTTGATAATCCAGAGATGATGGACATCTGTTCCATCTGGACAGAACTTCCTTCTGTAACACTCGAGTGTGGTATTGAGCATATGGAACTGCCTCGAAGGAGGCTACCCTGAGGCCCAACACTCGCATGCAAAAAACGGAGTGACGACCAATTCCTGGAAGTCAGCTGCTGTACTGCAGCCCGGAGGGTCTGCAACTTCTCCACAGGGAGGAATACCTTTGCCTCTGAAGAATCCAGAATCAACCCCAGGTACCCTAGGCGTTGAGTGGGCACCAATACTGACTTTTGCGTGTTTAGTATCCAACCACAGTCTCGAAGAGTCTGACAGGTAATGGACACGCTTACCTCTAATTCTGAGCTTGAAGGGGCCTTCAGCAGAAGGTCGTATAAGTAGCCTGTGATAGCGATACCCCGCTGTCTTAGAAGTGCCAGAATCGGCGCGAGCACCTTGGTGAACGTCCTGGGTGCTGAGGCAAGGCCCAACGGGAGGGCCACAAACTGGTAGTGGTCCTTCCCGATAGCAAATCGCAGAAACCTCTGGTGTCTGGAGTATATGGGGACATGCAGGTATGCGTCCTTGATGTCCAAGGAGGCCAGAAAGTCCCCCGGATGGAGAGCTGTGACTACAGATCGAACCGACTCCATCCGAAAACTTTGTACCTTCACAAAGCAATTGAGGGCTCTGATATCCAAGCTTGGACGAACCCCCTCCTTCTTCGGCACAATGAACAGATTTGAGTAAAAACCCCGTTCCAGTTCTGGAACTGGAATAACTACCCCGCGTTCCAGTAGACCCTGGACCGCCCCATACAGGGCCTCCCGACGGGTCGGTAGTAGCTGGAGATTGGAGGTGTTGAATCTGTCCGGTGGACAAGAGAGAAACTCTATCTTGTAGCCTGAGGAGATTACTTCGCAAACCCACCTGTCGGAGATTAGTGCTGTCCACTGAGTCGCGAATTTGCGAAGACGTCTCCCCACCCGAGAGCTGGGTGGGGGTGGACCTTCATGCGGACGCAAATTTGTCCGCAGGCTTATAGGGTATGCGGGACCAGGGACGCTTTTGTCCTTGGGCAGGCGCTTTATCGGCCTGGGGTCTTTTCCCTGTCGCCCTAGGGGGACGAAAAAAACACTTGTGTGCAGTAAAGGAGGGCCCTTGCCCTTGGCGTGGCCCCTTATCCTTGCTAATTTGGGGAAGCAAAGTGCTTTTACTTCCTGTGGCATCCTTGATGATGTCATCCAGAGAAGCCCCAAAAAGTCTGTCGCCCTTAAAAGTCAGATCCAACAGGGCTTTCTTGGAAGTCTGGTCCGCAGACCAGCCTTTTAGCCAGATCAGGCGGCGTATTGCTACTGCATAAACCGAAGTTTTAGACAGCAAGGGAATAGTATTCATGTCTGACTCGCAGACAAACCTAAGGCCCTGGACCAACAGGTCGGCCAATGTTATCTCATCAGGAGGAGCATCTCGCTCCTTAACCCCTGGAGTAGCAATCTTGCCCATTCAGTAAGTGTGTGAGACACTAGGGCCCCCGCCAATGCCGGGCGTACTGCCGAGCCTACCACTGAGTATAGGTAGCAAGCGAGTGCTTCAGCCTTCTTATCCACAGGGTCCTTGAAAACAGGAGCCCCTTCTACAGGAATTGTGGTGGCTCTATTAAGTCTGGACACCGGAGGGTCCACTATAGGGGGGAGAGGGCCATTTCTTCAGAAAACTCTCCTCAAAAGGGGTACCGTACCGCAAACCTCTTTGGGGCTGTAAAGACCCTCAGTGGGTTCTCCCATTCCTTGTATAAGAGTTTATCAAAAGACACACAAGGGAACACCTTAGCAGTGCGGGCAGGTCTATGAAACCCAAGTGGACCGGAGTCTCTGCTGCTTCTGCGGTATTTTCCAATTTTAGCATATCCCGCACTGCAGTAATAAGGTCAGATACCAAAGCCGTCTCGCGTACTGACCTGGACTTTGAGTCATTCTCACTGTCCAGTCACGGTCTGCAGTCTCTGATGCGTCAGAATCTGGGCCCCGAGCCGTAGCTGGACCTGGTTCTGCACCAGAATTATCCCCAGAAGCTTGCAGGGGATGGGGCGTTTACTACCCCCTGTATTCCCGTGTGCTGCTTCCACCCTGGCAGCAAACGCCTCTAGGATTGCAGTCATAGCGTTCATAGACACCTCAGGGGCACCAGCTGCTAAATCTGGTGTTTCAGGGGAGAAGACATCTGGCTCAGATGCCATGCTGACCACACGCTGACACTCACAGGGCTCCAGGCAAGATATCAATAGGCCACCCTCCTGTGCTGCAGAGAGGCCGGGTCACCCAGAGGACTCACCACCCTGGATAGGTACTGCTATGCTGCGCCTGTGATGCTGTCCCCCTGCTGCTGTGTCAAGCCCCATACACACTATCAGTTTTCTTGCAGGTTTTTCTCTTCAGGTTTACCAAAACCATGTAGTGCAAGGGCCTGCCTGATTGCATACGAATTGAAACTCTTAAGGTTTGACCTCATATTAGATGGTTTTGGTAAACCTGAAGAGAAAAACCTGCAAGAAAACTGATAGTGTGTATGGGGCTTCAGTCTGCTTCTTTTATCAGCACTTCCTGTGTGAATTTTCGCGCCAGTGTAATGCACCCTAGAGGCCGGAGGCTCTCGAAAAATGGTTGCCAAAAACATCTGTATGGAAGATAATGTGGGCTCTAAGAAAATGGCCGCCGACAGAAGATAGAGGTCAAGCAGCCATAGCCCACAAAAAGATGGCCGCCGAACGGCAATATCTGCATACAGGGTGGACAAACATGGCCGCCGATCAGCTGATAGGGGCCAGTGGGTGTGGCCGAACCACAGGAAGATGGCCGCCGGGCAGTCACAAGAGGCCAAACTTAGCATGGACCACCTCAAAATGGCCGCCGACAGCATGGAGGAGGAAGGACACAAACACAGGTAAGAAAAAATGACATTTCTTTTAAATGTTAGTTACAGCCAGCCCCGCTCCAGTGGGACCCCCTAGGTGACCCCCAGCACCCAGCAACCTTTAGCTAGAAGCCCAGGGAGGAGGGAAAGGCAGGGAGAGAGGGAAGAAAGGGGCCACAACCACTTACTTGATCTCTCCAGGAATGTCCAGCTAAATCACCCAGCCGAGGCAGGGGAGTTTTACTTACCTATCCTGCATGTATTCTGCTGGAAGACATTCCAAACAGATCATCGTCCGCGCACGGAAGGTGACTGTTGGCCAGGCATGCTGTGATTGGACCCAGAAGGGACGATCATATGTATGCCCTGGAGCATGACGCTCACCGGACAGGCTGCTGCGACTCGGCCGTAAGGTCAGCCGAAGCTGAGCGGTCCAATGCAAGCCTTGGAGCGTAAGCTCACCGGCCAGGCTGCTGCGACTCGGCCGTAAGGTCAGCCGAAGCTGAGCGGTCCGATGCAGGCCCTGGAGCGTAAGCTCACCGGCCACCCGTGGAGCGACGGGCATGTCTTGGAAAACCCAGCGCGTAGCTAGGGTCGGCACACGCTCGATGGCCGAAACTGGGGAGACTACAAGGATCGAGGATCCAGCCTGTCACCCAGTCGGCAGTTGATCGAAGATCGCAGGAAACAACAAATGTAGCAAAAAAAAAAAATATATATATATATATATATATATATATATATATATCTTTTTTCCCCGGAACAATGGGCCCGACGGGAGCCATGTCCTACTCCTTGCTAGACAGAAAAAAACTGATCTGCGAAGATGCAGACTGAGAGGGTATACCCAGAGGGTCCGCCCCCTGGGCGGTACTGTAGAAGGTGTGATGCAACACTTTTTACAAGTTTTTCTGCCTAGTCACTCCTAATTAACGGATCATACCCACTTTGTCAATAGAGAAGCTGTGTCGGTCCATGGACGAAAGAGTAAGTATGTTAACAAAATAATTTCTTGTTGCTAATAGCAATCAATCAGAATTGAATGTTTCATTCACAATTTTTCAATGCAAAAACTATAGTTGGAAATATATTTATTGCTATAGGATGTGTATGCTACACCATTTTTCATACCCAAGTCTTGGAGCTTGCAGGTCCTGGCTCTGTGGTAGCAGCTGGCAATTGTGTAATATAGTTGAATAAGAGGCATAACCATAACATTGTATATGTAAAAAAATTCTCATTACCGTTTTCCAATATTGCTTTTTCTAAAAAAAGATTTTTGTTAACTTTGTATGTAATTTTAGTTGGTGTGTTTCTCATTAGAGAATGTGATCTGTCTATCTCTTAGAGAACTTGTCTGGCAACAACTAAAAAAATATCAAAGTTTACAATGCTTACAAAATCTCCCACTTCTTAATCTGATGTGATTCCCAAGAGCATGGCTGCAATGATCTCTATTAAAGTAATGTAATATATATTTCAGATGTTCACTGTAAAAGTCATAGGGTTAATAGGAAAACGTGAGTGTCAGGAAAACGGATGATGTCTGCAAACAGTAAACATGAACACATCCTTGGATGGAGGAACAGGACTGACGTCTGTATAACTGGAATAGTTTAGAGGTGAGGTATAAAAGTGCGTATCAGGACCACAGACAGTTCAGTAAGCATTCTCAACATCAGCACCATGGCGAGCTGCCGGTTACCTCTTGTCTTCGTCTCTGTTTATCTTTTCTTACTTCTTGTATATGGCGATGAGACAGTTGGGATCAGGTCTGCAGAGGCCACTGATAACAGCAGCCAAGAGGAAAAAGAACTGGTAAGGATGTTTCTTTTGTGTGTTTAAATATTGGCTGAAATAAAATGCAAAAATTTAGGAGGGTTTTTTACTTTAAAGTAAACACTATGTTTGCCTATAATTTCTTTTTTCTAGATTTCCTCTAGGTCTTTCATTCAGAATATTGAATTTTGTTGAGGTCAACAATAGCAGCCTACACGTTTTTCTTAGTATAGATAACCTTTTATTGTTTTAGGAGGAGTAGGGTCCCCTCCTATATATATTTTTATATATATATATATATATATATATATATATATATATGCATCAGCAAGAATTGTCATATGGTTACCTGTGTTGTCTTCTTAATTTTTTTAACGTGGTTATAAAGGCAGAAGGTTTTTATCTTAATGCATTTGTATGCAATTAGATAAAAAAACTTTCTGTGTGCAGCAGCCCCCTAATGCTTACCTGAGCCCCATCTCGATCCAGTGATGTTGCAAGAGAGTCTTGGCTGCTCGGGACTCTCCATCCTTATTGGCTCCCACTGCTGTCAATCAAAGTGAGTGAGCCAATGAGTTGTGGCTCTGTGTCTAAATGGACACACAGAGCAGCGGCATTGCTCGGGTGCCCCCATAGCAAGCTGCTTGCTTTGGGGGCATTCGGCAGGAGGGAGGGACCAGGAGCACGGGCGGAGGGACCCCAGAAAAGGAGGATTGGGGCTGCCTTGCGCAAAACCACTGCACAGAGCAGGTAAGTATAACATGTTTGCTATTTTTAAATGACATTTTTTTGACTTTAATATCACTTTAACTTAATATCTGTTGGTACATGGAGGGTCTCATTCAGGGGTCCGCGTTTTATTTTGTCACTGAAAACAGTTATTTTCTTGATGAGAATGCAACTAGTACAAAATAATACTTCCCTGTTTTTCTCTGGCTACCTTCATCAAACCTATCACCCTTACCATTTGTTCCTCCCAATGGACAACAAATCAAAAGGTTATATATAGTGGCTCTTAAACATTTGCATAGCCTTGGAGAAGTGGTAATATAGTGTGTACCATTTTTAAAGAAAACATGAGTGAGCAGGCAAAAAACCTTTCTTTTATTTCTTATGGGATTCATATTCAAGTGTAGATCATAACAAAACTGCACAATCATAAAACAAAACATAGCAACAAGTAAGCAAATTAAATTACCCCTGTTCAAAAGTCTGCATACCCTTAGTTTTCATTGCCCCCTTTAGCATCAATGATAGCAAACATACAATCTTTTTGTAATAGTTGCCTTTAAGGACCTGAATTCTTGCAGGTGATAAAGCTGCCCATTTGTCTTGGCAAAATGCCTTCAGGTCATGCAAAATATTTGGTTTTCTTGCATGAACCACATGTTTTCAGATCTCCCCAGAGTGGCTTGATGATTTTAAGGCCAAGAGACTGTGATGGCCACTCCAGAAGCATCACCTTTTTTCTGTTGTAAACACTGGAGGGTCAATTTGGCCTTGTGCTTAGGGTTATTGTCATGATGGAAAGTGCAAGAACATCCCATGCACAGCTTTCCTGCAGAATAATGCAAATTGTATGTCAGTATTTTCTGAGAACATGCTGAATTCATCTGCCATAAATTTTCACAAAATTCCATGTGCCTTTAGAGCTGACACACCCCTAAAACATCATTGAGCCACCACTATGCTTCACAGTGGGGATGGTGTTCTTGTTGCTATAGGCCTTGTTGACCCCTCTCAAAACATAGCACTTATGGTTGTGCCATAACACTCTATTTTGGTTTAGTCACTACCGATTACAGTGTGCCAGAAGCTGTGAGGCATGTCAAGGTGTTGTCGGGCAAATATAACCAGGCCTTTTTTGTGGCATTAGTGCAGTAAAGGTTTCTTTCTGGAAACTCAACCATACAGCTCATTTTTATTTAAGTATCATTGTATTGCACTCCTTGAAACAACCACATTGTTTTTTTCTAGAGCAGCGTGTATTTTTTCTGGGGTTACCTTCTGGATTTCACTTTGTATCCCGAACAATTCTTCTGGTGTCAAGAGATCTCTGAATTTCCCACTTAATAAGTGATTAAAAAGTGCTGACTGACATATTCAAGGCTTTGGATATCTTTTTATATTCTTTTCCATCTTTATAAAGTTCCATTACCTTGTTATGCAGATATTTTGACAGTCTTATCTGCTCCCCATGGCTCAACATCTAGCCTGCTCAGTGCATCCACGTAAGCGCTAACAAATTCATTAGGGTTGATTTACTAAAACTGGAGAGTGCAAAATCTTTTGCAGCTCGGCACAGAAAGCAATTAGCTTTCAGTTTTTTTGTCAAATCTTAAAGTGTTAATAAACCCAGGACCCTGCATTCACTATATCTGTTTTGCCACAGTACACAGAACATGGAACTGCAATTTATTTTAGTAAATATAAACTGGTAAATACCTTTTCTCATCAGCAGCTATTGCCAGCAACGGCACTGTCTGAGTCGGTGCGGCGCCGACTTTGCGGTGCCGCACCGATTCCCAAAAGTACTTCCTGTACTACTTTTGGTGACTTCAGGGGTGATTTGAACCATATACCAGCCCAAAATCATAACCATCATATCCAATCAGAGACCACCTTCCGCAGAAAGAATGGGGGGGGGTTAATGATATAAGGGGGAAACCTTTATATCAGTGCCCCCTTATATTATTGTATTCACTCCCCCCTCAGACTTGCCCGGCGGCTCTGTCACTGACCCTCTCTCAGGTACACCGTGCAGGGCTCAGTTAGATGGCTCTGTGTTGGTGGCTCTGGTTTTATCCTATATTCTCCTCTCCACAGTCCACACACGTCTGACTTCTCCCATGACCCCCATCCTGGCGGCATTTCCACTCTTGACTCCTCTCCAGACTCTCCCTCAGAGACTGCAGACATGATATAAGAAAAGAGATGGTCAGAGGTTGCGAACATGGTACAAGAGATGGTTAGAGACTGAGGACAGGATACAAGAGATGGCTAGAGACTGTGGACATGATACAAGAGATGGTCAGAGGTTGCAGGCATGATACAGTAGATGTCAGAGGCTGCAAACATGATACAGTAGGTGTCAGAGGCTGCAGGCATGGTACAGGAGATGGTTAGAGAGTAGAGACTGAGGACATCATACTTAAGATGGTCAGAGACTGCAGACATAGTACAAGAGATGGCCACAGACTGCAGCCATGGTACAAGAGGTCAATGCAGCCTCATCAGTGCCCATCAATGCAGCCTCACTGTGCCCATCATTTCAGCCTCACTGTGCCCATCATTTCAGCCTCACTGTGCCCATCAAATGCAGCTTTATGGTGCCCATCAAATGCAGCCTCACTGTGCCCATAATTGCAGCCTCACTGTGCCCATAATTGCAGCCTTACTGTGCCCACCAATGCAGCCTGACCGTGCCCACCAATGCAGCCTCACCGTGCCCACCAATGCAGCCTCACCGTGCCCATCATTGCAGCCTCACTGTGCCCATCATTGCAGCCTCACTGTGCCCATCAAATGCAGCTTTACGATGCCCGTGAATGCAGCCTCACTGTGCCCACCAATTTCAGGCTCTCTGTGCCCACCACTGCAGCCTCTCTATGCCCACCAATTGCAGCTTCTCTGTGCCCACCACTGCAGCCTCTCTGTGCCCACCACTGCAGCCTCTCTATGCCCACCAATTGCAGCTTCTCTGTGCCCACCACTGCAGCCTCTCTGTGCCCACCACTGCAGCCTCTCTGTGCCCACCAATTGCAGTCTCTGTGTGCCCACCAATTGCAGCCTCTGTGTGCCCACCAATTGCAGCCTCTGTGTGCCCACCAATTACAGCCTCTCTGTGCCCACCAATTGCAGCCTGTGTGCCCACCAATTGCAGCCTCTCTGTGCCCACCATTGCAGCCTCTCTGTGCCCACCATTGCAGCCTCTCTGTGCCCACTACTGCAGCCTCTTTGTGCTCACCAATGCAGCCTCTCTGTGCCACCAAATTGCAGCCTCTGTGTGCCAGTCATTGCAGCCCCTGTGTGCCCACAATTGCAGCCTCTGTGTGCCCACAATTGCAGCCTCTGTGTGCCAGCCATTGCAGCCTCTGTGTGCCAGCCATTGCAGCCTCTGTGCCCACAATTGCAGCCTCTGTGTGCCAGCCATTGCAGCCTTTGTGCCCACAATTGCAGCCTCTGTGTGCCAGCCATTGTAGCCTCACCGTTTCCTGGATAACACACAGCGCCGCGGCCTATGTATGACACGGAGCTGGGTCTGTGTGTGTAAGGCGGCGCTGTAACAAGGTCCCGCCCCCCGGGGCTAGACCGGCTCGTGTGATAGGCGGAACACTAATCTAGAAGACTATCACACGAGCCGGTCTAGGGGGTAGGACGGGACCTTGTTACAGCAACGCCTTACACACACAGACCCAGCTCCGTGTCATAAAAGAGAAGGAGCCGGGAGGACAGAGGGAGGGAGGGAGGGGAGCGCTGCAGCTGCCGCTCAAAGCGGCCCCAGGGCAGCCGGCCTACTGGGAAATTTCCTGGTATCCCGGTAGGCCAGTCCGGCCCTGATCCCTACAACTTGATGCTGCCATCACCATGTTTCACAGTGGGAATGGTGTGTTCAGGGTGATCTGCAGTGTTAGTTTTCCACCACATATAGCATTTTGCTTTTAGGCCAAAAAGTTAAATTTTTGTCTCATCTGACTAGAGCACCTTCTTCCACATTTTTGTCTCCCACATGGCTTCTCACAAACTGCAAATGGGACTTCTTATGGCTTTGTTTTAACAATGGCTTTCTTCTTGCCACTCTTTCATAAAGGCCAGAATTGTGGAGTGCACGACTAATAGTTGTCCTGTGGACAGATTCTCCCACCTGAGCTCTGGATCTCCGCAGCTCCTCCAAAGTTACCATGGGCCTCTTGGCTGCTTCTCTGAATAATGCTCTCCTTACCAGGCCTGTCAGTTTAGGTGGATAGCCATGTCTTGGTAGGTTTGCAGTTGTGCTATACTCTTCCATTTTTTGGATGATGGATTGAACAGTGCTCAGTGAGATGTTCAAAGCTTGGGATATTTTTTTATAACGTAACCTTGCTTTAAACTTCTCCACAACTTTATCCCCGACCTGCCTGATGTGTTCTTTGGCCTTTATGATGCTGTTTGTTCATTAAGGTTCTCTAACAAACCTATGAGGGCTTCACAGAACAGCTGTATTTATACTGAGATCAAATTACACACAGGTGGACTCTATGTACTAATTAGGTGGCTTCTGAAGGCAATTGGTTCCACTAGATTTTAGTTAGGGGTATTAGAGTAAAGGGGGCTGAATACAAATGCACAATTTTCAGATATTTCTTTATAAAAAAAAAAAAAATGTAAAACCATTTATCATCTTCCTTCCACTTCACAATTATGTGCAACTTTGTGTTGGTCTATCACAGGGATATGCAATTAGCGGACCTCCAGCTGTTGCAGAACTACAAATCCCATGAGGCATAGCAAGACTCTGGCAGCCACGAGCATGACACCAAGAGGCAGAGGCATGATGGGACTTGTAGTTTTGCAACAGCTGGAGGTCCGCTAATTGCTTATCCCTGGTCTATCACATCAAATCCCAATAAAATACATTTACGTTTTTGGTTGTAACATGACAAAATGTGGAAAATTTCAAGGGGAATGAATACTTTTTCAAGGCACTGTAAATCATGTATAATAGTAATAATAGCCACGGCAGGAATTATACCCCCATCCAATGAATGAATGGAGCTGTGCTGCAACTGCCCGCAATCACTCGCAATGCGCACAGTTGGTGAGTGGTAGTCTGGCATTTAGGGAGTTAAAACAGGCGGTGAGGAGGCGACACAACACCATTTCATTGCCTGTTAAATGCTTTCTGAAGAGCAATCTGAATGCTTGTGTTGGAAAGGGTAAATGAGGCCTAAGTTTATCATATACAGTGGAACCTCGGATTGCGAGTAACGCGTTTAAAGAGTGTTTCGCAATACGAGCACTGTATTTTGAAAAATCCTAACTCGGTTTGCGAGTGTTGTCAGGCAAAACGAGCAGGATTCAGGCCAAAGCGGTGTGCAGTACCGCGTTTGGCCTGAGGTGGGGGGCGCCGGAGCCGAACGGCGCCGATTGTAGCCGGTCTGCGTTGTTCAGAGCCGTTCGAAAATGCTCGGAAATACTCAATTCCCGAGCCTTTCCAAGGTTTGCCGAGCTCAGCCGAGCTGTCCTCAGGTCTTTTCGGCTGCTTCTGAGGCTCTCCAGCGCCCCCCACCTCTGGCCACATGCGGTATTGCATGCCATTGAAGTCAATGCGGAACAAATTATTTTAGTTTCCATTGACTTCAATGGGGAAACTCGCTTTGATATGCGAGTACTTTGGATTACGAGCATTCTCCTGGAACGGATTATGCTCGTAATCCGAGGTTCCACTGTATCTCGAATATGTCATGTTTTTTAGGATTTCTTTGCCAGTGAGAACAGCTGTGGGGGTTAATGGTCTAGTGAAAATGATAAAACCACCTGTACAAATTTATAGGGAATCAAATGGTACACCGTCCTGCCCCATTGCTGAAAGCCTGTAAAACTCTGAGAGGCTAAAAGCTGCTGCAGCTAGACCATGCATCCGGAGGTACTAATGTTTTGATCAGTATGCACCCAGGGGTGAATGCTTGCAGTTCAAGAAATCTCATGCACAGGGCTTAAACACCTAATATGCATGAGGCATAAAGCACACACAGTTTTAAAAAAAAAAACTCCAGTAGTAGTCATAGGGCAGGGGTCGTGGCGTGGTAGTCATGTCCTCCATGCTTCCCTCCTCGTTGGGCACCAAGCAAGGATCAAATCAGAGGCCTGCCCCGGTATGGGATCTTCTGGGCTATGCTAGGCATGTTGATTAGGATCACTGCCTTACACATGGGGTAACTTTACTTGAACAGACGACTGAACTCTAATAAACTCACTTAATGTCATTATGCACCACAGCGTTTTCTGATGCATTTAGGAGGAACACGCAAAGCTCTTGCCCACCTGTCCAGCATATCGTCCCTACCTCACTCCCAGTTATGGTATGGAGCCCAGGCATGCACCTAGCGCTGTCTCTATGCCCGCATGTCACTTAACTCTTCCCTATCTGTACCTGTGTACAGGCTGGGGACCGCTGCTTCCATTGCTATGTGAGACAGACCTGCTCATGGAGAGAGTGCTGACAACAACTCCTCCTACAAGAAGCTATCCCACCTGTCACATGTAATGCTTATGACAGTCTGCTAGAGATACCTTTGGTACCCTTGGTAACCACTTGTATCTTCACACTATATTAACTCTTACACTGATGTCTTCATACTCAAATGTGCCTAGTGACCCAGACCGTAGACTATATAAGCCGGTTACTTGCATTACACCCCTTAAGTAACTTCAGACCAGGCAAAGGCAAAGTTTCAAAACCTTTACTGGAAAACTTGGTTATTCCAAAAAACATTAGCAACAGTCTTTTCCCAACATCCCTAGCCCATAACTCAGGCTGGTGGCTGGCTGCCCTAGCATACCTGCACAAGTCAATTTGTGGCTGAGTCCATGAGGGCAATATTCAGAATTGGCATCTTCAGAGTGAACTGCAAGTTCCAGCAGTTTCTCCGGGCTGTAGCAAAATCCTGAAGGCAGATGTGCATTAATGGTTACTCTGGACTCTGCATATTTAGCAGGCCAACAGGACAGAGTCCAGTAACGGTAACAGCAGCAACCACAGACTTCAGTAACCTTATTGCATGCTCACACTCGCGTGCTTCCGAATTGGACCCCTGTCCCAACTTTATATAGCACAGGACCAAGGAGTTGGACTCAAAAAAGCATGCCAAAAAAAAAACGGGAAACATAATTTACACTAACCCTCCCAACTGAGGCAGTATAAAATTCTACCTGCCTACAAGTATTCAACATTCAACACTTCCTAGCAATTCTGAAAACTGTCCCACCCTCTACAGCATCCCACAGCTTTCTAAAGGATAGGAAGGTCACTAATTACAATGATAAGTCAATAGAAGGGTCCAGGTGGGGATGGACCAACTCTGGATAAGACATGTTACAGGTTGCAGTCAGAGTGTCCTGGGAACTGAGAAACTCAAGGCACTCAAAAAATAATTCAATAATATCAAATAGTCTGTAATTCCTGGCATCCTTTCTACCTAACACTACTACATATATGTGAACCATATAAAATTCTCAGATATTCCAATGTTGTAAGACCTCCGCCGGTCTTACTTACTTTACGATGCTAAAAAAAAAAAAAAAAATATTTTATTATTAGACTTTTATTAACTTGTATTAAATTTAATTCCACCACTGTTTATAATATTTTATACAGATAGAAGCGTTACAGGATGTCCTGGAGAAACTCAAAAGTAAAAGGATTCTTCCTCTGGACAAGAAGCTGGGATGGGTGCCTTCGGTAAGGAAAAGCCTAGCGGAGAATGTGGGTGTTGCTAAGTATAAGAAACATATTATACACAAATATTGTCTCTGATTATACATTCTTAATAGTAGTAAAACTATCTTTATGTAGCGCTACCCCCACAGGAGCTGTTTGGTAGGTTGGGTTCTCTCTTATTCTGCCTTGACTCGGAGAACAACCTCAGCCTCACTGACACACCATGTTTACTAGACAATATGTTCACTAGGCTAAAGCAGCATAGAATAGAGTTCTATGCAGCTGAATTAGAGCAAACTCGGTAATCCGCAATAAGTAATAACATTAGAAAACAGCAACAGCAAAAATATTCAATACTGCATTAACTCCTATGTAAAGAGTAGGCTATAACCACTTTAGGGTGTACTTTATATGTGAATGTCAGCGATGAAATTGAAATTTAAGAAAACTTAAAGATGTACCCCTTAATATGGACAACAGGCAAAGTTATTGTGAAGCAGCTATCTGAGTGAGTAGTTTTTAGCCCTAGTTCTTCAGCCAGCTAGCGTTGGGGCCCAGTCTTTTTGGTACTTTCAGTACAGTCCCAGTAAAGTCTGCATGTAGTGAGTAAGACTGCTAGATATACAGCCAGTCCCTATGCACTCAGTCTCTGCTAGCACCAATAGATCAATGCTTTCTCAATAGTCCCAGCGACACAGCAGCAGTGGTCCCTCTAGTCAGATGTCTGCTCACTTCTGGGTTGCCTGAGGCGACTCCAGTACTCAGCACAGCAAAGACTGTATCCTCACAATGGCTCAGTCCCTCAGCACACAGGTTACAGCTCTGTACTCTCCGATCCTCTGGTGTAGGCATAGGAGACAGCAGCAGGTCTGCACACTCTCTCTTGTCCACTGCACACATGAAGACTGGCCTCTCTCAGAATGCCTGGGAAAAGCCTGTCCTCTCCTCCCATTTGCCAAGATGTATGGGTGATGAAGTTTTTAGCTGCATTCAATTCCCCTGTGCAGCACTCCTCCAGGACCACATGTCACAGTGTCCCATGTGGCTGCTGTGTTATCCAGTCTCCTTCTTACAGGCACTGCTGCTGACAGGTGGAGGGGGGGGGGGGGGTCGAGCAGGGGATTTGACACAGCCGCAGCACAGCCAGTCGGAGAGGGGAAAAAAAAATGTCTGAGAACACATAGTCAGAGATCTAATACAGTGCAGCGGCAGGGGGAGAAATTAAGCCAGCAGCTGCCCAAACACATAGGAGTTCCAGTACTCCTGTGTAATCAGCTGTATATATATCTGTATATTCTTTGTTTATTTAAGGGCAGCATATTCTTCAGTGCTTTACAATTTGGGTAAAGCACAAAGAGAATATACTCAAAGTAAAATAATAAGTAATGAAACAAAGACAGGAGGGTTACGTCCACAAGCAAAAAACCACTAAGACCACTTTCACACTGAGGCACTTTTCAGGCGCTTTCACGCTATAAAAAGCGCCTGTAAAGCTTACGAAAACTTATTTCCATTAAAATCAATGAATGCTTTCACACTGGGGCAGTGCGCTGAAAAACCGCCCCTCTCTATTGAAATGAATTGAAAGCGCTTCAAAAGCGCCTGAAAAGCGCTTCAAAAGCACTTAGTGTTTTACTGGCAGTTTTTCAAGCGCTTCAGTGTGAAAGAGGCCTTAAAGAAATGTAACAAGCAAGACACGAGGAACTTATCTGTACAAAGGACCTGCTATTATCTAATTGAAACAAATAATTACTTTATAATAATGCTGAATAATGTAGTCACCCAGCTAGACGATAAAATCACATAAAAAAATGCACTTGGGGCAGATTTTGATAAAAGGGACATTGACAGGAGGATGTATGGTGATATGTATGGTGATATGCATTAAGTAGTAACCAAAAGCAGAGAAAGGCATTTGTGTATAACCTTTAGTGATGAGCCGAACACCCCCGGGTTCGGTTCGCACCAGAACCCGCGAACGGACCGAAAGTTCGCACGAACTTTAGAACCCTATTAAATACAATGGATGCGAACGTTTGAAATCTAAAGTGCTAATTATAACGACTATTATGCACGTTATTGTCCTAAAAAGGGTTTGGGAACCTGGGTTCTGCACCAGGGGACATGTATCAATGCAAAAAGAAGTTTTAAAAACTGCAGTTTTTCGGGAGCAGTCATTTTAATGATGCATAAAGTGAAAAAAAAAGTCAAATATTCCTTTAAATATCGTACCTGGGGGTGTCTAAAGTATGCCTATGAAGTGCCACGTGTTTCCCGTGTTTAGAACTGTCCCTGCACAAAATTACATTTCTAAAGGAAAAAAAAACATTTAAAACTGCTTGCGGCTTTAATGTAATGTCTGGTCCCGGTAATATGGATGAAAATCTTTAAGAAAAAGGCATAGCTACCCCATCACCTCCCCCTACCCCAGCCCATTACCAGCCCCTTTGGGTCTTGTATGGATATTAAGGGGAACACACAAAAGAAAAAAGGCCCTATATACTATGAACAGCCGCATACAGGCGGTGCATACAAGACAGGGACTGTAGGTTTGTTCTTATGTAGAATCTGTTTGTAATTTTGAACAGGTACATTGTTTAAGTGTAGCTCCAGCCAAAAAATCTATTTTTAAGCTTTTTGGAAAACATAGGGAAGGGTTATCACCCCTGTAACATTTGTTTTGCTGTCTGTGCAGTGTGCACCTGTTCAGAACAGTTCACCTCACTTTCTGTCCTAATGACAAATGTTTTTTGAAAATTTGGGTTTTTTATTGAAACAAGAATTGGTGATAAAGCATCAGTGGAGAGGAGACACTTTTTTCCCATATTACCTCTTACAGGAGAGAATTTGCCTTCCTAGGGGTAGATTTCCTCTCACTTCCTGTTGTATCCTTCCGTTTGCACGGAGGAGTCGTTTGTAAGTTGGATGTTTGAAAGTAGGGGCCTGCCGTATATACTCAGCTGAAATTTGCCCCTTACATGTTGGTGTTGCCACAACACTGTGAGCCCTCACAGTTACTCTTGGTGGGCGCATGAATGGGCCCTGCTGTGAATTATTAGATCAAGAATTGTAATTGCATGCCCCTGTTGAACAGGGGCTGAAAAATTGGGCCTTAGGCACTGGTGCCACGACACTCTCCCAGATACTCTAGTTGGAGTGCAGGAATGAGCCCTGCTGCAAAGCATTGCATAAAAAATTGTAATAACACGCCCCTGTTAAACAGGGGCTGAAAAATTGGGCCTTAGCCACTGGTGCTGGTGCCACGACACTGCAACCTCTCCCAGATACTCTAGTTGGAGTGCAGGCATGAGCCCTGCTGCAAAGCATTGCATAAAAAATTGTAATAACACGCCCCTGTTTTGGCCTTTGGTGGTGGTGGTGTTGACACAACACTGTAAGGCCTTACAGTTACCCTTGGTGGGCGCAGGAATGGGCCCTGCTGTGAATTATTAGATCAAGAATTGTAATTACATGCCGCTGTCAAACAGGGGCTGAAAAATTGGGCCTTAGCCACTGGTGGCGGCACCCAGAAACAAAAATGTTCTTCCAAGCTATCATCATCAATCGGATCATTGAGGAGGAGGAGGATAGTCAGTCAACATAACACGACAGTCTCAGCATCAGCATCAGTCTTGAAGGGATGTGACATTTGAAAATAAATTAGTCTGTTATATCAGCTTCAGGTGTTTGGTAGCTGGTGGTGATCCAAGACTGGTTCATCTTTATGAAGGTCAGTCGATCAACCGAGTCGGTGGACAGGCGCACCCTGTGATCCGTGACAAATCCTCCAGCAGCACTGAATGTGCATTCTGAAAGAACGCTGGATGCAGGACAGGCCAGTAGCTCAATTGCATACTGTGCAAACTCTGGCCAGTGATCCATCCTCAAGACCCAGTAAGCCAGAGGATTTTCGGTGGGGAAGGTGTCCAAGTCTGACCTTGCCCCTAGGTATTCCTGCACCATGTATATCAGACGCTGGCAATGGTTGCTGGAACCGATCATACCTTGGGGCTGCGGACTAAAGAATTGTCTGAACGCATCGGTCAGACGGCCACCTTCCCCACCGCTCCTTCTTTGACTGACCGAAGCCTCAGCAACTCGTTGTCCAGGACCAGGAGTTTGTAACCTCCCAGTCTCTGGGAACGCGTTGCACAGACCTTTCTGCAAGGCCTCCCGAAGTTGTCTCATCCTCTGCTCCCTCTGCGACGGTAAGATAAGGTCCGCAACCTTACCCTTGTACCGTGGATCAAGGAGAGTGGCCAGCCAGTAATGGTCCCTCTCCTTGATCCGAAGAATACGAGGATCCTTCCGCAGACTTTGCAGGATCAGGGAGGCCATGCAGCGTAGGTTAGCTGAGGCATTCGGTCCGGAGTCCTCTGGGTCACTAAGGACGACATGATCCGCAGCCACCTCCTCCCAGCCACGTACAAGTCCACGGGTTTCTTGGGACTGTAAATCATCCCTAAAAGACTGCTGCTGATGATGCAGAGTGCCAGGCTCCACCTCCATGCTGACACAATCCTCCTCCTCCTCCTCCTCCTGTGCGATGGGTGGGACAGAAGGAACACTGTCTGGGTAAAGGGGGCCTTGAGAGGCAAGGAAGTCCTTCTCTTCCTGCCTCTGTTCTGCCTCAAGTGCCCTGTCCATTATTCCACGCAGCGTATGTTCCAACAGGTGGACAAGAGGTACAGTGTCACTGATGCATGCACTGTCACTGCTCACCATCCTCGTGGCCTCCTCAAATGGTGCCAGGACAGTGCATGCATTCCTGATCATGCCCCACTGGCGTGGTGAAAAAAACCCGAGCTCCCCTGACCCTGTCCTGGTGCCATAGTCGCACAGGTACTCACTGATGGCCCTCTGCTGCGTGTGCAGCCGCTGCAGCATGGCCAACGTTGAGTTCCACCTGGTGGGCATTTCACATATAAGGCGGTTCTTGGGCAGGTTCTACTCCTTTTGCAGCCCCTGCCCAAGAACCGCTGCACCACCAGGTTAAGGACGTGAGCCACACAGGGCACATTGGTCAGTTGTCCCTGTCAGAGGGCGGAGAGGAGGTTGGTGCCATTGTCGCAAATCAAGGCCCTTTAGTCTGAGCACAGGCTTGCTGCTGCTATCTTGGTTTGATTTCTATGTGAGCTATTTTATCATTCGATTGGGCTTGGATATCTGGTGTTATCCTTGAGTCTGGATCTTGGATACATATGTGTGCAGTGCCAGCTGGGATTTCATATGTACGGATATATACATACCAAGCCTGTTTGACCCTCTATACGTACGTGTATTGGGTCCACTTCATCCGGTAAGCCTCCCTTTCATGTGGTGGTGGTCACGTCACAAGTCACTTATCATTTTTGGAAAATTCACCATTTTGAACTGGAAGTTTCAACTATATTCACTTTTTGGTTATCAAAGACTTTTTAATTTCCTTTATCATATTCATTTGGAGTTTTATACATATTTGGACTTATCACCAGATCCATTGTGATCCAGTCACTTCGAGCACTTGGGTGTTATATATTGTTATTACGCATAGCGCTACATTTTTGTATATTGCCCCTGCAGAGCAGACAGAACCTCTGCCCCAGTGTGGCTCCTGTCCCCCAAGCACACCAGCGCAAGCACGGCATGGCATCTTTTTGCCTGCGTACTTGCGTAGCCCCTTGAACGCCTACGGAGCACCGCTGGTTCCGAGGACAAAGCACAGGAAGAGGCCATGGAGGAAGAAGAAGAGGAGGGGGTGGAGGAGAGAGGTGTGTCACAACCAGTAGTAGCATTTTGGAGGCGTGGCGGCGGAACAACCTCCAACACTACTGCACCTTGTCCTGCATCCTTCCCAGCTGCCAAAAGAGTGACCCAATGGGCCGTTAAAGAAAGGTAACGTCCCTGTCCATGCCTGCTGGACCATGAGTCAGCGGTAATATGCACCTTACCGCTGACCGCCCTGTCCAGCGAGGCCAAGACATTGCCTTCCACATGCCGGTAGAGAGCCGGAATCGCCTTCCGTGAGAAAAAGTGGCGTTTGGGAACCTGCCACTGAGGAACCGCACATTGCACAAACTCACAGAAGGGGGCCGAGTCTACCAACTGAAAAGGCAGCAGTTGAAGCGCTAGCAATTTAGCCAAGCTAGCATTCAACCGCTGGGCATGTGGATGGCTGGGAGTGAACTTCTTTCAATGGTCAAGCAGCTGGGGCAGGGAAATTTGCCTGCTAGAATCGGACGTCGGTGTACTGCTAGCAGAGTGCCCGCAAGTACTTGGCTGTGACACACCTAATTCTACACCTTCATTCCTCTCAGTGCAGGTTTCAGAGAGGACTGAAGGTATAGTGGGGTTGGAGATCCCAGCTGATGCGGTGCAAGGAGAGGTCCGCTTTGTTCTTTGGTGTGGGTCTTTAAGGTAGGCTTGCCAATGAGCTGCATGGCAGGTCAACATATGTCTGGTCAAGCATGTGGTGCCCAAGCGGGTGATGTTTTGGCCACGCGATATACGCTTGAGACATATGTTGCAAACAGCAGCTGTGCGATCTGATGCACTCGACTCAAAAAAGGCCCACACCAAAGAACTTTTTGAATAACGGGCAGAGGCAGCGCCCTGCACAGGCGGAGCTCTGCGGTGTGATTCCGTCGGTGTGCTGCCCTTACGCTGGCCCCCCGAGGGCATCCTGCCTCGTTGGAGATGTGCCTCCTCCTCATCCTCCTCCTCCTCCTCCTCCTCTCTCCTATTAGGCACCCACGTAGAGTCAGTGACCTCATCATCCCCTCCCTCCTCATCACTGGAGCCAATCTGGCAGTATGCTGCAGCTGCTGGAACATGACTGCCAGATTGGTGTCCTTCTTGAGCATCCCCTCTCTCTGCTCTCACGCTACTGCCTTCCTCTAGCTGGGTATCATCATCAGACCCTTCGAAACGCTGGGCATCCTCCTGGAGCATGTACCCAACACTGTGCTCAAACAGTTCGGGGGACTCCTCAGGAGGACATGGTTGGTATAGGGAAGGGGTGACTGATGATGACATTGATACCAGGGAAGAAGACGCTTTGGCAGCTGCTTTGCCAGTACCCTGAGCCTGGGTGAGAGAGGATGAGGAGGATGAGGAGGGCTTGGTCATCCACTCTACCAAGTCTTCGGCATGATGCGGCTCAACACGTCCAGCTGCCAAAAAGAAGGACAAGCGTGTCCCATGGCCACGTGCTGATGCGATGCACCGCGTCCACGACCAGCACTGTTGTCTCTAGACACAGAGCCTGCTTGCCCTCTTTTATTGGCTCCTGACTGTCTGCCTCTCCTTGTTTGCCTTCCAGACATTCTAATGGCCTGCAGGGAGATGGGAAAACCAGCAATAAGGCCTAGCTTCAGGAGTATATTTTGCAGGAATCACACTATGCCTGCTGTAAGTGCTGCAAATGCCTGTTGGTGTAACACACTAGGAAAACACAGCAATAAGGCCTAGCTTCAGGAGTATATTTTGCAGGAATCACACTATGCCTGCTGTAAGTGCTGCAAATGCCTGTTAGTGGAACACACCAGGAAAACACAGCAATAAGGGCTAGCTTCAGGTGTATACTGTGCAGGAGGCTTAGCAACAATGACACTGACACTGTCCCCTGCCTATCCTTCTCTCTCCCTGCACACAAGGTTTATCAAAGAATATGACACTGACACTCTCCCTGCCTATCCTTCTCTCTCCCTGCACACAAGAATAGCACAAAGAATATCAACACTGTCCCTGCCTATCCTTCTCTTTCCCTGCGCCGGAACACACTACACAAGGCCGCCACGCTGGCGGCCTTTTATAGTGTGGGGTGTGTGCTAAACCCCCTGAGCTATAATTGGCCACAGGCAACCTGCCTGTGGCCAATTATGGCTCTCCTAGCTGCCGGAGCTGTGATTAGCCAAGCATGCGGGGTCACAGTGCATGCTTGGCCAATCACAGCGCCGGGATTGCACTGCGATGGCGCAGTGTATTGTGGGCCGTTCGCGTCACTCGAATTTGTCGCGAACGGCCCAAATCATTTGATGTTCGCCAAACGATCGAACAGCCGATGTTCGAGTCGAACGTATGTTCGACTCGAACACCGAGCTCATCCCTAATAACCTTTAAAAGCATGCTTACATTTTTTAATGGCAAAATAATTTGGGATTGAACTCCAAGGATCAGATGCTGGAGATAGGAAGGCTGTAAACTATTAGTAAACTAGAAAATACAGCTGGGGTGGTAGGAGGTAGAACAGAGATCTCAGATGGATCAAAATGTATGCAGGCCTTTAAATAAAAGTCATATTTAGAATGTTAGAATCTGAAAAACTGTACAGTAGAGGACACCCACCAAGTGCCTGACAAACCACTTGTCTAAAATTGTGTACTGAGCTAAACAGATGTGAGCAGGTTGTTGTGGCCTTGGCTGCCAATTGTTTTTCTGTGACTTCCCCTAGAAAGCCCCTTCCTGTAGTGCAATCCAGATGCAGATGGAATGCTGCCCTTACAGCACACTGTGTTGGGTGCTTTTAATTCCATTCACAGGGAAATGGTTAGTGACAACAAATCCTGCCGCTATTCGTTAAGGGTGGACTTACAGCCCATCTTCAGCCTCAACCTTTCTTTGGTTTTTGACTGGTTGGGAAATTGATGGAACCTCTGTGAAGTTATTTTACTTTTTACTGTAGCACACAGACCCTTCCGCTCCATCCATTTTTTCTTTCTTTTTGCAGTAAGGCACACCTGCTACTTGCCCGTTGTCCAACTCCAGATATGGAGAGGCGAGCGGTGTTAGATTTTTGGGCCTTGCGGCGAGTTACCTCTCCAGAGTGGATCCCTGGTCTCCGTTGTCTAGGCGAAAGTCCTTTTTTGTAATAAAGCCAATGTCCACACAGGTGCAAAACCTAAGCAGCGAGGTTTTATTATTTTCTTGAGGTAAAACTTGGAAGAGAGAGAGAGAGTAGAAACAACAAGTAGGGGAAAGTTCAGGCACGCAACGCTTAGAGAACACTTTCGTTGCCACTCAAGCCTGAGTGGGTATTGCTCACCCGGATAGTCCCTATGAGAGCGGTCCTAGCAGCCGGAGTGGAGCACGGATGTCAGAGATGATAGATCCCCTTTAGGTAGGCCTCCAGGCCTCTCCCCGAGATAGCGACGGTACTGCTATCTCCGCCGGGACTGATCTCCCCCTGGAACTCCTTCCCTAAAGATGGGCCCCCTTCAACCGGGCAGCCTGGGATCCCTCTCCGAAGCGTAGGCCCTCGATAGTAGAGCTGGGCCTACTATACAGCGGTAGAGCCTCAAGCTAAAGGTGCCCGAGACCAATCACACGCGTCCCGTGCCATGAGGGCCACAAGACACGCTCACTGGACCAGAGGTCCCCCCCAAACTCCTTGGGGTCCCCCTGGAATCGCCTCACGGCGTCTGCCCCTTTTGTACCCTCTCCCAGCATGCACAGCGGGTAGACTACGCCCACTTCACGGCTGCCGAGAGAGGACACCCAATGGCGCTGCGATACCCCCTGCAGGTCAACCTGAGAGGAAGACGACAGCGCCATCTCCAGGCAACATGGAACTATACTGCCAGGCAGCACTGCACCCAGAGCAGAAGCAATTTAATATATAAACAGGTCTGAGCCGAACTATTAGCTCAGACCACCCCTAAATTTGCACATATAGCGTCCCATAAATTGGGATGGGCGCTACATTACTCTAAAAAATGATAAGTGTGTCTTGGCTGGTGCAAATGGATGCACCCCAGGTACAACCACAAGCACTGTGTTTCTTTCCAAAATTCTGCCCATCAACCACACATGCTGTCTGGCAAGGTGCCAGACAACAGTGAACTTAGCACTATTCTCCAGCACATTCTGCCTGCTATCATAGATTCTGCACCCTTCTTCTGCACATACTGCCTGCTGTCATACCCTCCACACTCTTCTCCTGCACATACTGCCCTCCATCATACCCTCTGAATGCCTATCCTGCACAAACTGCCATTGTCATACCTTCTGTACTCCTTTTCTGAACAAACTGCCCCCTATCTTACTCTTTGCATTCCTCTCCTGCACATACTGTCCACCATCATACCATTTGCACTCTAACCTATCTCTTCTCATAGTTTTTCCACTCCTGTCCTGCACACACTGCCCCCTCTGACACTCACTGCATTTATTTTTCTGCACATAAGGGTTAATTTACTAAAACTGGAGAGTTCCTTTTTTTTTTGTTTTTGGTCAAAGCATAATTGAACAAGTTGAAGTTAGAAGCTGATTGGCTACCATGCACAGCTGCACCAGATTTTTCACTCCAGTTTTAGTAAATCAACCCCATACTGTCCACCCTCATACCCTCTGTACTCCTCTCCTGCGCATACTACCTGCCATTATACCCTCTGTACTTCTCTCTTATGCGGCGTACACACGATCGTTTTTCATGACATTTTTTAAACCGACGTTTTTCTCCTCGTTTTTTTTCACGTTTCCTCTCAAGCCTGTCTTGCGTACACACGATCATTAAAAAAACCGCCTGAGCAACGCGCAGTGACGAACGACGGCACTATAAAGGGGAAGTTCCATTCGAATGGCGCCACCCTTCATGTTAGTAAACTTTGTTTAGCGGCGTTTCACGCTTTTCAGCCTCGTGCTTTTCAGTCCGTTACAGCGTGACGAATGTGCTATCTCCATTACGAACACTAGTTTTACCAGAACGAGCGCTCCCGTCTCATACTTGATTCTGAGCATGCCCGTTTTTTTTTCCCCCTCGTAAAAGCATACACACTATCGTTTTTCACGTCGTTAAAAAAAACGACATGAAAAACAACGTGAAAAAATAGAGCATGTTCGAAATTATTTAATGCCCGTTTTTCACGCCGTTAAAAATGCTCTGGAGCATACACACGATCGGTTTTAATGCCCATTTTTAAAAATGGCATTTTTAACGGCATGAAAAACGATTGTGTGTATGGGGCATAACACAAACTGCCTACCACCATACCTTCCACATTCCTCTTCTGCACATACTGCCCCCTGTCATACCCTCTGCACTCCTGTCCTGCACATATTGCTCAAACTCTATACTACCAGCTCTCACACTCTTACCACTTCTCTACTGCACATACAGCCCCCCCTCTAATACTCACTGCATTCTCCTCTTGCTTCAAATGCCCACCATCATAATAGTTACTGCACTTGTCTCCTGCACATACTGCCCATTGTCATACCCTCTGCAATCCCTTCTGCACATACTGCCCCCTGTGATACCCTCCTTACTCCTCTCCTGCACATTCTGCTGACTATTAAACTCAGCACACTCCTCTGCTGCACATACTGCCCGCCACCAAACTCTAACACTCCTCCATCCCACTATTGCTTAGACATGTGCACACTGAAATATTTCGTTTCGGAATTTCGTTTTCGTCCGAAAAATAAATTTATTAAGTTACTCCCGAAATTCGTTTTTATTTATAAAATTTTTCGTTAAAAATTGCATTCGTCCGAAAATCTGAATTAATTAAGGTCGAATCTGTCATTGAAGGCTTATGGTGTCTGTCGAATGTTCAAAGAAGATTCGACGGAGCAGCGAAACTGTACAACTCTGCAATCATACATTTCCGATCGAATGTTCCGCCCACAAGCAGTGATCTTTTCTCTCTATGTCGAATCTTTTCTCTCTATAATAACAAATCTTTTCTCTCTATAATGTCGAATCTTTTCTCTCTAAAATGTCGAATCTTTTCTCTCTAAAATGTCGAATCTTTTCTCTCCTATGTCAAATCTTTTCTCTCCTATGTCAAATCTTTTCTCTCCTATGTCGAATCTTTTCTCTCCTATGTCGAATCTTTTCTCTCCTATGTCGAATCTTTTCTCTCCTATGTCGAATCTTTTCTCTCCTATGTCGAATCTTTTCTCTCCTATGTCGAATCTTTTCTCTCCTATGTCGAATCTTTTCTCTCCTATGTCGAATCTTTTCTCTCCTATGTCGAATCTTTTCTCTCCTATGTCGAATCTTTTCTCTCTATAATGTCGAATCTTTTCTCTCTATAATGTCGAATCTTTTCTCTCCTATGTCGAATCTTTTCTCTCTATAATGTCAAATCTTTTCTCTCCTATGTTGAATCTTTTCTCTCTATAATGTCAAATCTTTTCTCTCCTAGGTCGAATCGTTTCTCTCCTATGTCGAATCTTTTCTCTCCTATGTCGAATCTTTTCTCTCTATGTAGAATAATCTTGGACTAATAGAGTTAAGGTTAGGCACATTCGACCACAGGTTCGATAGACACAGATTGTTATTGTCAGCGTCACGTCGAATCTCCTATCTATATCGAACTGTTGTAGCAACGAAAACGAAAATAAAGCATTTGTTTATGTCGGATCTTTTGGTTTTCGGATTCTGTGCTTTCGTTTTCGTTTGTTAAAACGATAACGAAAATAGCTGAAATTCGGACGAAAATGCATTCGGACGAAAACGAATGCACATGTCTACTATTGCTCATTACAGCATTCCTATCCTGCACCTACTGCCCTCTCTCATACCTATTGTACTCCTCCCCTGCACCACCATACGTACCCTCAACACTCATATCCTGCATACACAGTCATACCCTCAACACCACTCTCCTGCACACATACAGTATTTCCCTCTGTCATACCATTATATATATATATACACACACACACACACACACACACACACACACACCATATTGTATATGACTAATATTATTTTATAAAGAAACTCTTTAAAGGTTTCATTTCCGTATGTTGTATGTACTTCTGTATATTTAGCTTTGTTGGAGGTTTTGTATTTAATCTTATATTTGTATTTTCTTATGTCCCTTTAGTGTGATGCTGGTGAACAGTGCGCAGTAAGGAAAGGTGCACGGATAGGAAAGCTTTGCAACTGCCCAAGGGGGACAACTTGTAACTTCTACATTCTCAAATGTTTGTAAGCAGAGATACATTTAACAAAGTGACATATGAAACTGGAGGAGAGATTGTGTCTGGCAAGCAACAAAGACAACTTGATCTGTTATGTGTTCCCCTTTTTACCTCATCTTTTTAGGTAATCCACTGAAGATGACAAATTCAAGAAAACCCATTTAGCAACACAGTGTTCTTAGTTTACACTATAAAAACTAATTAGGTTATGTATTACTATGAAACTCCAGTTTTGTTAAAAAGAAAAAAAAAAGTACAAAGAAAACAAAATTTAAACATTTTGGCAACATGTATTGTAGATTTGTACCTGCTTCTGCCCTTTAGATATTAAGATTGGCCATTCTAGTGCACTTGCTCAAATATAATACTAATTGGGAGGTTCTGCGTTTACATTCTTGATATACTTTTAGACATTTCATTTCTGAGCCTAAAAGGAAACACAAAGAACAGTAAACCTGGGAACATTGCTAAGGGTGCTTATAATTTAATGTCAAACTCTGCATAGGGGAAAAAAACAATGAGCCACTTGCAGGAGCAAGTGAATGAAAAATCGGGAAATCCTGCCTACAAAATACTTATTTGTTTGCATGGTTATAAGAAAATACATTTTCATAAATCATGGCCTATTGCAGATTCAAGTGGAAAAGTACATTAACATTAAATTGCAAAAATGATTGTGCAGCAGTTATACAGTACATGTTATACTAATTAACAAAACTGGAGTTTAACTTTAAAGACTTGAACAAAGACTTTCCTCTGCAGTGAATTGCCACCTATTATACTGCTAGTCAATGTACTGTACACCTCTGTATTGGGCACTTTTTCTGCACTGTTGTGTTTTCAATGGAATTTAAAGCTGGCCATAGAAGCCATATGTTGAATTTTCCTCTTGCACCTTTTTAAAATAAAAGCAAGTGCAACATTTCTGGGTCATTTCATTTCTTCAAAATTGATGATAAGTCTTGAATAGCTCAGATCGGAACAGGACAGGCAAACCAAGCAGCTGCTTGGGGCCCGGAGCTGTCCTGGGGCCCCAGCAGGGGGCAGCACAGCAGAAAGAGGAGCCAGAGGACTCGAGGAGGCAGCATGGGAGGAGGAGGTAAGACATTCCCCCCCCGCATATCCACTGTAATATCGTGCGATCGGCGCCCCCCACTCCCGCGAACGGCGTCAATGTCCCGCGATAATCAACCCCCCCCCCCCGTTCAACAACTCTTGGTGTCCAAGTGCCGCGGTAGCACATGCCAATGTCCCGCCGTAGCAGCCCCCCCTCCCCGCTTCTCAACTTTAAAATTTGTTGTCCATTGTGCTTGGGGCCCCCAAATTCAAACGGCCCTGGTTCCACCTACACTCTGCAAAGAAGATCACAAGTACAGGAAGGTTTAGTGCCTTTTACTTGAATAACACACATAACACATACAAGAGAAGCTCTCAAGCAGCGGTAAAGGGAATTTAGCATTTAAAGCTGTAAATTTAGAACAACCAGCCAAAACATTTCCTGTTCCTTTCCAGAAAAGTAGCTTATGAGGATATGTTATAGTAAACTAAGGATTTTCTCTCACCTTACCAATATTCTCAGGACAACGTGAGACTTCAGATATCACCTGCAGTTCTATTACTCTAGTATTGCTCTGTGACCATTTAGGTGTATAACGCCTTCTGCAACAGCATTTTATCTTAGGGATGTGGTGGTTGAGTCCCCCCCCGCTGAGCTATTGTATTCTGATGGCCGGGAGATTTCCCGGCCATCAGAGAACACTCATAAGCATCATCACGAATAGAGGGGAAAATCTAACAAAATCTGTCCGGTCCCTGCTGAACCAGCCAAACTTCCATCCATGTAAGGGCAGGTTTTCACATCATGTTGGTGAGCTGTGTTGACCTGTATAGGTTCAACACAAGGGCTCCCAGGTTACACATGCATTGTCTGTTTGATTTTCTGTAATTGTATCCCTACCTCACTCCATAGCCAGGGATTGGTATATGGGGACAGTCCCACCCTTCTTCCTCATGCTTTAGCCTCCATTCCACCACATATACTGTATTCTGCTGGAGCTAGACACACTATGATTTTATTTTTTTACCTATCTGATGTTCATCTGTTATGATCTGCACAAGTTTTTGGATTAAAGCTTTGTACGATCTGCAAGATGTCATTTAAATCGAGTCACTGTCTGCCAAGCTACTCTGCACTGCACATTAACCACTTAAGCCCCGGACCATTTTGTAGCTAAAGGACCAGAGGTGTTTTCAGAATTTTGCACTGCGCTGCTTTAACTGGAAATTGTGCGGACATACAATGTTGTACCAAAACGAAATTTGCGTCCTTTTCTTCCCACAAATAGAGCTTTCTTTTAATGGTATTTGATTGCCTCTGTGATTTTTATTTTTTGCGATATAAACGGAAAAAGACTGAAAATTTTGAAAAAAAAAAAAATGATATTTTCTACTTTTTGTTATAAGAAAAATCGAATAAACTCAATTTTAGTCATACATTTAGGCCAAAATGTATTCAGCCACATGTCTTTAGTAAAAAAAATGTCAATAAGCGTATATTTATTGGTTTGCGCAAAAGTTATAGCGTCTGCAAACTAGGGTACATTTTCTGGAATTTACACAGCTTTTAATTTATGACTGCCTATCTCATTTCTTGAGGTGCTAAAATGGCAGGGCAGTACAAAAACCCCCCAAATGACCCCATTTTGGAAAGTAGACACCCCAAGGATATTGCTGAGAGGCATGTTGAGCCCATTGAATATTTTTTTTTTGTCCCAAGTGATTGAATAATGACAAAAAAAAAAAAATTACAAAAAGTTGTCACTAAATGATATATTGCTCACACATGCCATGGTTATATGTGGAATTGCACCCCAAAATACATTTTGCTGCTTCTCCTGAGTACGGGGATACCACATGTGTGGGACTTTTTGGGAGCCTAGCTGCGTACGGGCCCCCGAAAACCAAGCACCGCCTTCAGGATTTCTAAGGGCGCAAATTTTTGATTTCACTCCTCACTACCTATCACAGTTTCGAAGGCCATAAAATGCCAAAATAGCACAAAACCCCCCCAAATGACCCCATTTTGGAAAGTAGACACCCCAAGCTATTTTCTGAGAGGCATGGTGAGTATTTTACAGCTCTCATTTGTTTTTGAAAAAGAAAGAAAATAATTTTATTTTATTTTTTTTCAATTTTCAAAACTTTGTGACAAAAAGCGAGATCTGCTAAATACTCACCATACCTCTCAGCAAATAGCTTGGGGTGTCTATTTTCCAAAATGGGGTCATTTGGGGGGGTTTGTGCCATCTGGGCATTCCATGGCCTCCGAAACTATGATAGGCAGTGAGGAGTGAAATCAAAAATTGACACCCTTAGAAAGCCTGAAGGCGGTGCTTGGTTTTTGGGGTCCCGTACGCAGCTAGGCTCCCAAAAAGTCTCACACATGTGGTATCCCCGTACTTAGGAGAAGCAACAGAATGTATTTTGGGGTGTAATTCCACATATGCCCATGGCATGTTTGAGCAATATATCATTTAGTGACAACTTTGTGCAAAAAAAATAAAAAAATAAAAAAAATTGTCTTTTTTCCGCAACTTGTGTCAACATATAAAATATTCAATGGACTCGACATGCCTCTCAGTATATAGCATGGGGTGTCTACTTTCCAAAATGGGGTCATTTGGGGGGGGGGTTTGAACTGTTCTGGCATTTTATACACAACATTAGGAAGCTTACATCCACTCTTCTAACCACTTATAGACAAAGCCCTTTCTGACACTTTTTGTTTACATGAAAACATTTTTTTTTTTTGCAAGAAAATTATGTTGAACCCCCAAACATTATATATTTTTTTAAAGCAAAGGCCCTACAGATTAAAATGGTGGGTGTTGCATTTTTTTTTCCCACACAGTATTTGCGCAGCGATTTTTCAAACGCATTTTTTTGGGGGAAAAATACACTTTTTTAAATTTTAATGCACTAAAACACACTATATTGCCCAAATGTTTGATGAAATAAAAAAGATGATCTTAGGCCGAGTACATAGATACCAAACACGACATGCTTTAAAATTTCGCACAAACGCGCATTGGCGACAAACTACATACATTTTTAAAAGCCTTTAAAAGCCTTTACAGGTTACCACGTTATATTTACAGAGGAGGTCTACTGCTAAAATGACTGCCCTCGATCTGACCTTCGCGGTGATACCTCACATGCATGGTGCAATTGCTGTTTACATATGACGCCAGACCGACGCTTGTGTTCGCCATTGCGCAAGAGCAGGGCAGGACAGGGGTGCTTTTTTTTTTTTATTATTATTAATTTTGCTTTTTTATTTTAGTTTTAATCTGTTCCTTTCATATATTTTTTTTTAATATAATTTTTATTGTTATCTCAGGGAATGTAAATATCCCCTATGATAGCAATAGGTAGTGACAGGTACTCTTTTTTTTTTTAAAACTGGGGTCTATTGGACCCTAGATCTTTCCTCTGCCCTCAAAGCATCTGACCACACCAAGATCGGTGTGATAAAAAGCTTTCCCAATTTCCCAATGGCGCTTTTTATATCCGGGGGGGGGACATTCCCTCCCACTGCTTGTAAAAGCAGTCCAGAGGCTAATTAGCCACTAGGATTGCTTTTACATGAAAGCCGGCCGCTGGCTGAAAAGAAGGATACCAAGATGATACCTAAACCCGCAGGCATCAATCTGGTATAACCATTCAAAGTCCAGCAACATGCTGGTCCTTGTTGGACATGTATTGTAATCTTTTTTTTAATGCAGCCTGTTGGCTGAACGAAAAAAGAGATTGATCGGTGGGTATGCCCACCATTAGAATACCGCCCTTCATCCACCCACTTCTAATGATGGGCATACATGCACCATTTATATATGCCGAAGCATGGGGGCATCCTCCCGCAAAAGTTATGCCGCACACACATGGTCGGACTTTTCCACGGGCAAGCCTCCGTCTGAATTTTGACCGTATGTACGCGGCATTAGGAGCAAAATCGCTCCTCCGCTCCTTCGCCCCTGCTGCCCCAATGCTTCGGCATATATGCTTTTTTTTTTAACTGTGGTGGAGAAATCACCTCCTACAGCACTGGAGTCGCAGGGATCAGGCCTGTCTCTGCGAACGCTGCAGTTATGTGTGTTGTGTTTTGTAAGTGACAGTGATCGATTGATACTGCACTTGGGTGGCCTGGGCTGGATGGAGGGGCAAAACGCAGGTGCTAGCAGGTATCTGGGCTGATCCCGCTAACCCTGCGTTTTTGGGAACCCTAAATTGCTGGGGACGCTAGTATAGATCTGATCAGATCAGATATTGATCTGTTCAGATACTATACCACTAAGGGAGGTGTATGCTTCACGCGTGGGTGTTAGCGTTACTGGCACTAACCTGACGCTGCCTGGGGTGTGACGCAGACCCTCTCTGACGCTAAAACCTAATTGATATCACCCGCCGGGCGATCAGGGGGTTAAACCTTTATTGGGTTATATACGGCGGGTGCCCTGACACTATAAAAAGCAAACTAACTAACCAGTGTCACCCGTAACACTTATATGGTGATCACTGGTGAAAGGGTTAACTAGGGGCAATCAGGGGGTTAAACCTTTATTAGGTCATATATGGGGGTACCCGACGCTACAAAAACCTGCGGCGAACCTAAAAAAAATAACTGGCTACCTATCGGCATCACCAACACTAAGACAGCGATCAGAAAAACGATCGCTTAGTGACAGCGGTGCTAGGGGGTGAAAGGGTTACCTGGGGGGGCGATCAAGGGGTTAAACCTTTATTGGGTAATATGTGGGGGTACCCGACGCTATAAAAACCTGCGGCGAACCTAAAAAAAATAACTGGCTACCTATCGGCATCACCGACACTAAAACAGCGATCAGAAAAACGATCGCTTAGTGACGGCGGTGCTAGGGGGTGAAAGGGTTACCTGGGGGGCGATCAAGGGGTTAAACCTTTATTAGGGGGGGGTTAGGGGGCTACACTGGACCTAAAACTAACTGTAGTGACACTTTTACAGTCACAAATGTCACTGATTGCAGATCAGTAAATAAATGGTCACTGCAATCAGTGACACTGTGACTGGGGGCTGGGGGGTGATCTGGGGGTGTCTGGGGGGGGCGATCATGTGCCTATGTGTGTGGTGTCAGTGTGCTGTTATGTGCACTAACCTGTGTGTCTTCTCTCATGTGGCGCTCGGTATATGTGAGCGCCGCATGAGGGATGACATCACTTCCTCCTGCCTGTGTAAACATTACACAGGCAGAGGAAGCATTTGATTCGCCGGGAGCGATCGCGAGGGGGTGGCCAGAATCGAATGGCGGCCCCCTCATCACGGATCGCTCCCGAATCGATCCCAGCCGCCCACTGTACCGGAGGGGGGTCCGATTGGACCCCCCACCCATACAAAGGCAGGCACGTACAGGTACGTGATTGTGCCTGTCCGTGCCATTCTGCCAACGTATATTTACAGTGGGCGGTCGTCAAGTGGTTAAAGTGTTTGTAAACCTTTGTGTTTTATTTTTTTTAGATAACAAACATATCATACTTACCTCCACTGTGCAGCTTGTTTTGCACAGAGTGGCCCCAAACCTCCTCTTCTGGGGTCCCCCGGCAGCGCTCGCGGCTCCTCCTTGCATCAGATATCCCCCTAGGAGAAGCGCTCTCCTGGGGGGTTACCACGCTCCCGAGTCCAGCAATTGCATCCATAGACACGAATGCCGGACTCGGCAACGCCCCCCGGCACCCAGGTCATTGGATTTGATTGACAGCAGCGGGAGCCAATGGCTGCGCTGCTATCAATCTATCTAATCAAGAGCCAGGACCCCGTGCAGAGAGGGAGAGCGCATCTCCGCCGAGGGAATGAAGGGGCTCAGGTAAGTAAAACGGGCTGGGGGGCCGGTCACTGACAGAAGTTTTTTCACCTAAAACACAAGGGTTTACAACCCCTTTAAGCTATCTCATCACAACTGGATCAGTTATACAAACCACACGTTCAGTGCTTAGATTGTGGAAGCAGAAAAAGAGCTACAGAAATAGTTTGTTGTTTTCCCCATTCACACCATAAATGTGCAATTGAGTGCGATGCGTTAATTTCTTACTGGCAAAAATCATGAAAATTGCTGGCAGAGCCGCATTTTTTACTGACGCTGCAAAAAAGTACCTACAATCACTGTTTTTAGTGCTAAACAGTGCAAATATCAATATTTGAACTATAAACACACAGCTAATGCTATTTATCAATGTGTTTAAGTTAAACAAAAGTAAAAAAACATTTTTCTCAATTTACATGAAGGTCAGGTTACTATAACCCGGCCAGCACAGAGTTCCCTCTTACATCAGAGTCTGCAGGATGCCCCCTTACAGTGCAAGGGAACTCTTATGTAAAGGGGAACGCTGCAGATCATGATGTAAGGGGGAACCCTGATGTGGAGGGGGGCTCTTACCTTAGTGTATTCACCTTCCGCAGAGTGAATACACTAAGGTAAGGGGGGGGGTATTAATATAAGGGGGAAACCTTTATATCAGTGCCCCCTTACATTATTGTATTCATTCACCTGCTTACATCAGTGACCCCCCCCCCCCCCTTAGAATGGCCTGGCGGCACTGTCACTTACCTCCTCTCAGGTGCACAGTGTGGGGCTCAGTCAGACGGCTCCAGCTTGGTGGCTCTGATCTCCTCTCCCCAGTCCACACGTCTGTTTCTTCCCGGGCCGTAACCCCCATCCCGGCGGCACTTCCACTCTTGACTTCTTTCTAGGATCCCCTCAGAGACTGTAGACATGATAAAAGACAAGAGATGGTCAGAGGCTGCGGACATACTACAGGAGGTGGACACTGGACAGAGACTGCGGACATACTACAGGAGGGGGACAGAGGCTATGGACCCACTACAGGAGGTGGACAGAGGCTGCGGACACACTACAGGAGGGGGACAGAGGCTGCGGACACACTACAGGAGGGGGACAGAGGCTGCGGACCCATTACAGGAGGGGGACAGAGGCTGCGGACCCATTACAGGAGGGGGACAGAGGCTGCGGACCCATTACAGGAGGGGGACAGAGGCTGCAGACCCATTACAGGAGGGGGACAGAGGCTGCAGACATACTACAGGAGGGGGACAGAGGCTGCAGACATACTACAGGAGGGGGACAGAGGCTGCAGACATACTACAGGAGGGGGACAGAGGCTGCGGACCCATTACAGGAGGTGGACAGAGGCTGCAGACATACTACAGGAGGGGGACAGAGGCTGCGGACATACTACAGGAGGGGGACAGAGGCTGCGGACATACTACAGGAGGGGGACAGAGGCTGCGGACATACTACAGGAGGTGGACAGAGACAGCGGACATACTACAGAAGGGGGACAGAGGCTGCGGACACACTACAGGGAGGGGGACAGAGGCTGCGGACACACTACAGGGAGGGGGACAGAGGCTGCGGACACACTACAGGGAGGGGGACAGAGGCTGCGGACATACTACAGGGAGGGGGACAGAGGCTGCGGACACACTACAGGGAGGGGGGACAGAGGCTGTGGACATACTACAGGAGGGGGACAGAGGCTGCGGACACACTACAGGAGGGGGACAGAGGCTGCGGACACACTACAGGAGGGGGACAGAGGCTGCGGACACACTACAGGAGGGGGACAGAGGCTGCGGACACCACCATATTACTTCTGCACATCATCTGTGTGCTGTGTCCTCCTCCTGTGCCCCTTTCACCACTCCACAGGTCAGGGCAGCACTGTGCTGCCCTGACCTGTGAAGAGGTGAAAGGGACACAGGAACCAGAGGAGGATACAGCACACTGATGACGCTGTCCCCTTGTATCCCCCCCTGTTTCACTGACCTTGAGTCCGTCCTCCTCACTCCTGGCTGGGCCCTGTCAGTGCTCCGAGTCCTCCACAGACCACCTATGATGAGTGCATGGCATGCACTCACTGCAGGTGTCCCGCCACTGCCGCCAGCCACTGTGGCCTTTTCAAAAATGGCGCCAGCGGCGCCATCACGTTACTGCGTGTGCGCCGCCGCCGCTCGGCCGAGTTCCGAATGCGCTCGGCCGGCGCATTCGGAACGGCGCATGCGCAGTTGTATGGCCGGCTCGCGGCCATCTTTTTTATGGGCGCCGGTGCCCATAAACGGACTTTTACGTACAGCCCGAAAAAGGGGTTAAATCGCGGGCTGTACGTAAATCTACGTACGGTTGGCAACACTGGACACAACCTCGTACTGCGGTTCAACCCGGGCCCATGGCAACAGCGCCACCCATAGGCCCCAGTGAACTTACACACCAGTACTATCTCCCAGGAATATAAATGGTCCATGAGACCTAACAATTAGTGCATCTGAGCCTAATTACCACTCAGATGCTTCCCCCTAAATGTAACCACCCGCTACACATCCCCCTCACTTGTGAACACTGGTCCCCAGTGTCTGAAACCAATTTATGCCTCCTCAACCTGAGTCAACATAAGCCAGATCCAGAGACAAACTAAAAAAAATGACAATTTAAAATTTTGTTCGTTTGTGCCGGAACCTAACATGGGAAAGGAAAAAAAACACAGATGGGAATGAGGGTGTACATGTATATAAAACATTTTAAGATCACTCAAATTGCACGGTAAAATTTTACAATCCCTTCCGGCAGAACTCGCTAAGACCCACCCCATACTCAGCAGTCTTGCTTGTTGTTCACCTGCAGAGGAAGAAGAAAACACATAATCTAACAATATGTAATTTAGAATGAACAGGTTCCTCCCTAGAGAAAAACCCGCTCGCTCTAACAGTAAGTGCAGTGTATGGCTTTCAATACCACAGTTGCGCAACACCGCCACCTAGTGGTAGTGCCACGGTCAGAACACCTGTTCATGACAAGGAAATTCTCTTCTCTGTGAACTGTGGCCCTCAACTAAATACAACCTCAAAGTCCTTGTTATCTTTGTGGTTGGAAGAGAAGGGAGAACAACAACAGCAACAGCTCCCGCTCCTCCAAAGGGTAAAATACCCTTTAACATGGGGCAAAGTTCCTGGAGAGAAAAAGAAAGTTCAAACGCAAACACAAGAGTCTGGTCTCTCACAAATAGTAGTGTGGATCGGGCAACACCAACGGCTTCCAATGTCTATTGAAGGTATCTATGTGATACTCCACATCGTCCTTGTCCTTCCTGCGGATAAGCACTTTGTCCGCATGAATGTGCCGACCCAACATCCAAGCAGCCTTGCAATCTTTGAACTGCAGAGTGGCAGCCAGCGAACACGAAAAGTACCTTCTGGCCTGGGGTACCTTAAGGTTTATCCACACAAACTCCGAGTACCACCGATCTCTACAGGCCTCAACCTCAAACAAAAGTTCTTTGGGTAGGTACGGGTACTCCTACCCATATTCACTGACAACCTTCTGGTTGAAGAGTCTCTGTAAATGGGACAGCGGCGGCATAGTGGCGCAGTCTCCTGCGCCAGGCAAAACAACAGCATCCGGGTGTCGAGGCACTTTAACTGCCTCTGGGCCAGTTGCAGGGGGCCGCAGTGACACCGGTCTAGCAGTAGTGGTAGTGGTGGAAGCAGGTGCTCCCGACGGTGGAAGGGCAGGCAAGGGGACAGATCCCTCCTCAGGCTCGGTGGCCACCACCCAGGGTGTACTTTCCCCAGTAGACATGGGCGGGTTCGTAGGCCTATGGAACAAGGACAGGGGCATCTTATCCCATCCCTTTCTCTCAAACAGTTCGTCAATCGCGGCATCATCACCCGCATTTGAGACGGACTCTAGGTCAGAGGTATCGTACTCCTCCGCAGGGAAGTAATTCCTGGTGAAGGACGATTCACCCCCTCTGGCCAACTCACTAACATGTGAATCCCCAGGGCTAGGGGCCTTTAACACAGTCTCTCCCCCTGGCTTACCTCAGCTTGAAGAAGGACTCGGACGTCCGGGACTTTTCCCTTCAGAGACATCTATTCCGGGTAAGCGCTGGGGCGTTGCTCCACCACGGCCGCGGGAAGCCTTCACAAGACCCATCTTCCTCTTGGGCTGTGGGAGAAGAGACTCTGTCGTTACAGAGGCAGCATCCTTCGGTTTCTCACTCGCTACAACAAGCTCCTCTGTGACTTCCTCCGAAGTCTCGTCAGTGTGCGCAGGGGTGGCTGTACAAGCTTCGATTCCTTCTTTCCAGAGTGGTGGCGCCCGTAAGGCAATTGAGGTGGAAGGCCCGTCTCTCTGTAGGTTGCTCCACCTCGAACAGAAACTCCTTACAGCTTTCGCATCGCCCGAATGGCTTCAGATGAACCACCAGTCCCGAGGCAGCTGGGACAAATCACACTGAGGGCCTCTATGTCCTTGCACACATAGAGGGCAAATCTTCCCTGGGGTTGAGCCGAATCCCTGTATCCATAAGCGAAGCAGCGAATGACGTATTTTTTACGGTTGTAGAAGCTGGAACCCATGATGCATGAGACAACATGCTGACCATCTGCTGCTCCATCGCGCACTGACCTTTTCGCGCCAAAGTCCCCACGTGTAACTCCATACATGGTCAGACTCCTCCCATCTCCTGCATCGCTCGCAGGCTTTTCTGAATAGACACACCCACGAACAACGCAGTCAGGGTTCTCCTCGTGGCGCAGTTCCAAACATGGCCGACCTCCACGGAACTTCACTGGGGAATAAAAGTTCAGCTTCTGGGGGGGTTTTCACCCCATGACCGCAAACACATCCCGGACTCGAGCCCCCACGTGTAGCGCACCAACCCCAGACTTTACCTGTTTTTCTTCTGCTTGGCTCCTCCGCAGGAAAAGAATGAGGCATACCGCACCACAAGCCCGTACCCTCCTGAATAGGGAGGTTGAGCGATGTTAGTTTCTCGGGCCTGCTTGCAGCCGGTGTCAAAAAGCCTCCAGTGCTGACCTTGTTTCTGCAGTAGTCAGAAACAAGTCTTTAATTCTCCCCAGAAAGCAACTGTCCGCACCAACTGAAAGGTCCAACACTTATTTATTCCTTCTTGCACAATAAACAGTCTCTTTGAGAGCAGACGGGTTGGGACAAACACAGGTCAGATAAGGTGGGAGGAGGTCCAGGCACAAACTTGAATTTGGGTTTCTCCTGCTCTGATCAGCACGAACAGGCTTGGCGCACGGTCTCTGCCACAGACCATGAGGTTGGTCACTGCCACAGACCGGGTGTAAAAAGGGGAAAGTCACTGCTACTGACCTTGGGTGCGTAGTGTCACTGCCACTGTGATTTAAAAAACACACACTTCCTTCCGTTAGTGAACTAGTCCTTATAGGACAAGAACATCCTTCCGGAGAGTTACCAGAGGCCCCATCTGTCACGACTCTGCGCTGGGTCTTCAGAAAGGGTCACCTCCCTGGCCTCCTCGTCCTGGATACGGGTCCCCTCACAAGGCAGATCCCTGGGAGTCTCGGTCCCCGGCGGATCCCAGCCAAAGGCTGCTGGGCTCCGGGCCTTTCTCCAAAGTACCTCACCCCAGACTGAAGGTGTCCGAGATGGAACAGCAGCTCCGTCTCCGAGCCTAGGGCACCCGGAGGCGACACACACGCACCCAGGCCTAAGGTGCCTGAGCGCGGAACCGACCCCTCTGGAAGATGGCCGCCCCCTTTTATATCCTCTCCCGACAGGCACAGCAGGTTTCCCGCCCCGCCGTACTGCTGCCGAGAGGGGACAAAAAGGACACAACCTCGTACTGCAGTTCAACCCGGGCCCATGGCAACAGCGCCACCCATAGACCCCAGTGAACTTACACACCAGTACTATCTCCCAGGGATAGAAATAGTCCATGAGACCTAACAATTAGTGCATCTGAGCCTAATTACCACTCAGATGCTTCCCCCTAAATGTAACCACCCGCTACATGATATTTAAATATCATTATAATATAGTGCAGGGATATGCAATTAGCGGACCTCCAGCTGTTGCAAAACTACAAGTCCCATCATGCCTCTGCCTCTGCCTCTGGGTGTCATGCTTGTGGCTGTCAGAGTCTTGCTATGCCTCATGGGACTTGTAGTTCTGCAACAGCTGGAGGTCCGCTAATTGCATATCCCTGATATAGTGTACAGGGGGTCCCCGACTTACGAATGCCAGACTTACGAACCACTCCTACTTACGAACAGGACGCTGCGGGGTCCCTCTGCCGTACTGCGTGGACCATCTGCCGTTCGACAGAACATCGGAAAACATCGTAAATGTCCGTAATTGTCGTTCTGCGCATGCACGGCCCGACTTACGAAAAATTCCGGATTACAAACAGGAGGAAAGTCCCTAAAGGGGTTCGTAACCCGGGGACCCCCTGTATATATAACATAATATTATAATTTGAATATGGAATTCATTATAATATAGTGTCATTTTATGACATTTCAATAAAGTAAAAAAAAATTGAAAAGTTAACAGGGCAGTGTCAACAACCCTATACAATGTACAAAAGCATGCATGTGTTTTAGTGTGTGGACTGACATGAACGCACACTTAATGTTTATAGTAAACCTGCCGCCAATCTTCAAATGCAAATTAAACAGTTCCCTGCCTGTATCCCATCATGTGGAATTTGGTGGTAGGTACCATTAAGCACTGCACGGCTAGGGTTATTCCCCACAGTTCAGCTTTAAAGCAATTCTTTCTTAAATTGTAGATAAATGTTAGTGTTTGCCTAGGGTCCCATGAAAAAAAATCCTTTTTACTTACCCTTTTCCTCGCTCCATTGGCAGCCGACTCTCTCCTTTTTTCCCTGAATCTCTGGGTTGTGGGAAGGCTCTCAGTTTCCTCATTTACAGTACAGGACTGTTGGGGCTGCATTGTACATGATGACATCACAGCTGTGACCTCTGGACAAAGCATCAAATAAAAGAGGCTTCAGGGGACCAGACTCATGGAAGGGAAGCCTGCAGGAGCAAGAGATAATGAAAGTAAAATGTACTTTAACCTGCTACCCTAGGCATAGACTATTCCACTGGTCTCTCTCGGACAAAGTTAGTAGCTACTGTCAAGTGCTGTCTTCGGCTTGTTTTTTTGTGAATGACACCAATGCTCCCCAGCCTTGTTCATTTATATAACCCAAGCTGCCAGCTACTACTGTAGTAATCTCCTTGGAATTAACGGGCAGCTGCAGAATGCGAGGGCTCATTTTGAGTGGATTGTTTGTTTACACATTGGAACAAGCCACATGCTTACGTTCGTAAGTACGTCTGAACTCTAGCCAAAACTGTTTTTGTGTGTTGCACAGGGTAGTGAAGGCATGGAAACTATAAGAATTGTATTGTACTCTCTGGGGACAGAAAGTGGTGGGAAATTACTCCAGTAAGTTCAAACTGCAACATAACACTTTTTGCATTAAAATAAAAAAGTATTAGAACCTTATACACCTAAGGCCTGCCCTCACCCATCTATGGCCTACCCCTGTCTATTTACCACCAATGCAACTTACCAATCTATGGCCTACCTTTGCCTACCCTTACACACCAATGCACCTTAAAAACCTATGGCCTACGCTTATCCACCTATGACCTACCCTTACAAACTTACCCACCTATGGCCATCTAGAAGAGATCCTTAACAAAGGCACCAAGACATCTACCTCAGATAGACACACTTTGAAGAAACACATGTAGCGGGTACTCCATATTTAGGGGGGTCCCTATGTCTAAATTTAGGGGGATGACCCGAGCACTAGTATTATTCGGGCATTCTAATTTTTCTGGACTCTGCTTTGTTGCTGTGTGCCTATGTAGAGTTCCCTGTGGCCTGCAGGTGGCGCTGCCATGTTGGGTCAGGGTTGAACCATAGGTTGCATTGGCGCTATTGGATGTCCTCTCTCGGCTACCATGTAGTGGGCGGGTTCTGCCTGCTGTGCATGCCGGGAGAGGATATAAAAGAGGCAGACGCCATTTTATTGGGGAGAGACCCGGGGACAAGTACCCGAAGGAGTGTGCCCGCTAAGGAGGGGGTGCATACCCCGACTGAGGAGTCTCGGGCACCTTCGGCCCGAGACAGCAACGTTCCGGGTAGGCCCAGTACCTTCAACTGGGTCTACAGGCAGAACTTTGGAGTCCTAGGATGCCCGGGTGAGGGTATCCGCTCCGACCAAGAGGAAGCCAGGGGAGGATCAGTCCCATAACAGGAGATGAGTGATAGTTAGATTGCGGTCTCGGGAAAGGCCTGGTGACCTGTCAGAGGGAAGGATCCTATGCTCCGCAGAACTGACCCTGCGGAGGGCTGCTGCTCTTTGAGGACAGACTGAACTTGTCCTTGGAGGATTAAATTGCTTGTTCGAGCTCCACACCGGCTGCTGGGACCATTGAGGGACTATCTGGGTGAACTGTACCCACTCGGGACCGAGTGGTGATAAATCTAGGAGTTCTGTGCCTGAATCTGCTCTAGTTCAACTATCATCTCTCATCTACTCTCTCTTATCTATCAAGCAAAGATATAAAATAAACTCAACGTTGGAGTTTAATTGATTTGGACATTGACTTTATTGAAGAGGGAAAAGTACAGACTCGTCTCTACACTCTGGGGATGGGAACCAGTGGAAGGAGGGAACTCGCTGCGGGACCCAGGTACATATACACCGCCTGACCTCTAAACTAGAGGACACGGGCTTGTGGCATGGGTGCCTCTCCTTTACCCTAGGAGGAGGGGGTGGTGCTACACACATTAAATATACAATTTTGTATTTACATATATAGAAAATGTCAAGCTCATGTGTAAACTGTTCTGCTCTGTAATCATTTGTGATCTGACCTGTTCTCCTAGCCCTGCTGTACTCTTTACAGTTTCTATAAAGTTTTAGGGCTCTTGCACATGGCCGTACATCAGGACATATGTCTGCACAGACTTAAATATGCCTGTTGTTGTGATGCCTGGTAGTCACATCAGGAGTTTAATTGTGCACATTCATACCTCCCAACTTTCAAATACTCCAATGAGAGACAACTTAAGTGACAATTACCTCTGCCACTGAAGTTGTTGTTGTTGTTGAGAGGGGGGGGGGGTTGGGTGCTACCGCAGGACGTTTGATGTAACACTTTGCTTACATCGCACTGAATACGTTGTTGAGTGGGGGGTGCTACCGCGGGATGCCTGATGTAAGTTTATTTACATCGCACTGTATAACAAAGCCGTAAGCGTCTTTCAATTTCTTCTGTCAGTTCTTTGAGGAAGGGGGGGCGGGGGTGCGGCGGGACAGAGAAAAAAAAGAAGGTCTCTACTTACATTTGAGAGCAGGTGGGTGTGTTGCAGCCGCCGGACCTGTCATCCTTCCTTCTCCCCCGGACCTCCTCCTCCTCACATCATTATGCGGGAAAATAACATCATGTGCGGGAAGAAGTTGTCATTGCGGGAAAGTCCCGCCCAATCCGTGCCAGTTGGGAGGTATGCACATTGACATGCATTGCAGAATACACTTGTAACTACGTTTCTAAAAATACATCCACGCCTATGGTCGGGTAAATGCCAGCTTGGTTACGTACATATAGCAGCACACATTTATTCTGTCATGCATGTCAATGGGCACTATTAAATGGGCTCCCCGGGGCCACAACAACAGTTTTAGTCTGTGCATTCGAATGCAAGAGCCCTTACTATTTAAAAAAATATATACACTCACCGGTCACTTAATTAGGTACACCTTGCTAGTACCAGTTGGACTACCTTTTGCCTTCAGAACTGCCTTAAATCTTTGTGACATAGATTCAACAAGGTGTTGGAAACATTCCTCACAGTATTTGGCTCATATTGACATGATAGCATCACTCAGTTGCTGCCGATTTGTGGGCTGCACATCCATGAATCAAATTTCCCATTCCAACACATCCCAAAGGTGCTCTATTGCAGTGGTCATCAACCCTGTCCTCATGGCCCACTAACAGGCCAGGTTTTATGTATTACCTTGGGGAGATGCAGACTAAAATACTGCAATCACTGAGCAGCAAATGATATCACCTGTAATGTATTTCAGTTGTGTGAAAATCAATGTTTCCCTATGAGAGCCGTCTTAACTGGTCCGACACAAGTCGGTCCGAATTTGAAAATGCTCCCTGTACTACTTTGGTCCGACTTTGATCCTTCTTCAGCTCATTGAATATCATTGAAGTCGGATCAAAGTAGGATCCTTGTCCTAACCATTCGACTTTTGACATCTGACATGGTGATTACAGCAGCAGTAAAAAGAATTTATCTCACACTGGGATTGTTTTGATTGGTCAAAGGACAAGTCAGACTATCACAAAGTCGGATCAAAGTAGTATCCTGTTCATGAAAGTCGGATGGATGTCGGACCAATGATGAAAGTTGTATGAGGCCGGGCGGAGACGACACCGGAGACCCCCGGAGTCGGAAGAAGACCCCCAGAGCTGTGTAATAAATTACTTTAAAAACCTGTGTAGTGTTTTTTTATTGACATTTTTTTCCACCAGGTGAATGGGTAGGGGTACGATGTAGCCCATACACATTCACATAGGGTGGGGGGCCAGGATCTGGGGGCCCCCTTATTAAAGGTGGGCTCCCGGATTCCGATAAGCCCCTCGCCCGCAGACCCCAACAACCAACAGCCAGGGTTGTCGGGAAGAGGCCCTGTCCTCATCAACATGGGGGCAGGGTGGTTTGGGGTGGGGGGGCTGCAGGTCGCCCCCCCTGCCCCAAAGCACCAAACCCCCCATGTTGAGGGCATGCGGCCTGGTACGGTTCAGGAGGGAGGGGGGGCGCTCTCTCGCCCCCCCTCTTCTCCTGCAGCCTGCCAGGTTGCGTGCTCGGATAAGGGTCTGGTTTGGATTTTGGGGGGACCCCCACACTGTTTTTTCGGCTTAGGGGGTTCCCCTTAAAATCCATTCCAGACCGAAGGGCCTGGAATGCTCCTGGAGGGGGAACCCATGCTGGTTTTTTATTTAAAATTTGGCGTGGAGTTCCCCCTCAAGATTCATACCAAACACAGTGCCTGGCATTGGCGGGCATCCAAGTCGGATCCCCATTCATTGAAAGTCGGACATATGTCGGCTTCATGTCGCAGAGCAAAGTCGGATCCAAAGTAGGATGGCTGTCGTGTTGCACAAGTGTGAACCCGGCCTAAAAGAATTTATCTCACCCTGGGATTGTTTTGATTGGTCAAAGGACAAGTCAGACTAGCACAATGTCGGATCAAAGTAGTATCCTGTTCATGAATTTCGGATGGATGTCGGACCAATGTAGGATCAATGTAGGACTGATGTCGCAGAGAAAAGTAGGATGAAAGTTGTATGACTGTCGTGTCGTATCAGTGTGAACCCAGCCTCAAACCTGGCCTGTTAGTATAAGGTGACCAGATTTTTAAAATGAAATCCGGGGACATATTTTATTTTAATTTTTTACTAGTAATGGTGGCAATCAGCGACTCTCTGCCCGGCGCCGCCGCCCGCCACACAGCCTGTTAAAGGGGTTGTAAACCCTTGTGTTTTTTCACCTTAATGCATCCTATAAAAATGCACTGATTACTGTGTAAATGTCACTGGCAGGGAAGGGGTTAACACTAGGGTGCTATCAAGAGGTTACATGTGTTTCCTCGTGAGTGTTTCTTACTTTGGGGGGTGGGACTGACTAGGGGAGGAGACATATCGCTGTTTGTAATTACCACAAACAACAGATGTGTCTCTTCTCCCCTGTCAGAACAGGGATTTGTGTGTTTACACACACAAATCCCTGTTCTGGCTCTCGTGCCCGCGATCGCGAATGTCCGGCAGTGATCACGCCCACCGGCCACGCGCCTGCTATGTCTCTTAAAGGTACCGGTACGTTGTTTTGCGGTAACGAACCACTTTGCTGTCAGAAATGTGTGTGAGCCAGTCGGCAAGAGGTTAAACAATGCTCATTTGGTGCTAAGGGGCCCAAAGTGTGCCAAGAAAATATCCTCCACACCACTACACCATCACCAGCCTGAACCGTTGATACAAGGCAGGATGGATCCATGCTTCTGTCCCTACCATCCGAATGTCGCAGCTGAAATCGAGACTCATCAGACCAGGCAATGTTTTTCCAATCTTCTATTGTCCAATTTTGGTGAGCCTGTGCAGATTGTAGCCTCAGTTTCCTGTTATTAGCTGACAGGCGTGGCACCCGGTGTGGTCTTCTGCTGCTGTAGCCCATCTGCTTCAAGGTTCCATGTGTTGTGCGTTCAGAGATAGTATTCTGCATACCTTGTTGGTAACAAGTGGTTATTTAAGTTACTGTTGCCTTTCTATCATGTTGCACCAGTCTACCCATCCACCTCTGACATCAACAAGGCATTTTTGTACACACAACTGCCGCTCATTGGATATTTACTCTTTCTCGGACCATTCTCTGTAAAGAAAGATCCTGACTTTATAGTTGGACCGGCAGCTGGCTCAGGCTCTCAGTGATCAAAAGGGAACACTGTGGACTCTGATGTAAAGGAGAACTCTGATGTAAGGGGGGATGCTGTGGGTTCTAGTGTAAACAGAAACTCTAATGTAAGGGGGTGTCTGGTCACCAGAGCCCCCTCCCCCATAACCTAGGAGTCCTCAGAGCTCCCCTTTACATCACAGCCCACAGAGTTCCCACTTACATCAGACTCCAGAGTTCCCCTTTACATCACAGTCCTCCCTTACATCACAGTCCACTGAGTTCCCCTTTACAGTGTATGGGGGAACTCCGTGGACCCTGATTCAAAGGGGAAAGCTGCAGAACGTGATGTAAAGGGGAACTCTGATGTGTTTTTCTGTTGTTTTTTGTGTTTTTTGTTGTTGTTATTCTGTCTCTCACTGTCAAAATAAACCTACCATTAAAATTATAGACTGATCATTTATTTGTCAGTGGGCAAACGTACAAAATCAGCAGGGGATCAAATACTTTTTTCCCTCACTGTGGGTGTGCATACAGGTTGTGCCTGGGCACACCCTAATCACCCAGTGTGCTGCCAATTCCCCGTTCTCTGGCTCTCCCTGTAGTGCTGTCAGCTTCCCTCCTCTCTCGCTGGCTGCTGTGGGGGATGCTTCAGGATGGAGAGCAGGGAAAGGGGCCAGTAAATATTTACAGACCCGTTCCTTTTCTAAATGAACACAGTGAGTGATCTGTACCAGTCGCTCCTGTGTTCATTCTTAACTGAATGGAGCATAGTAAACTATGTTTACTATGCTTCGGTTAGTGAATGAACAGGAAGCCACTTAGCACAGAGCACTTCCCATTTGTTCACTGTCCAGTGCAGCTGAGGCTGCAGAGAAAGGGACTGGGGAGTCTTTGTCCCTACTCTCTTTCTCTGTCTCAAAGGTGGGACATCAGGGGTCTGTTTAGACCCTTGATATGTCACCAAAGCCCCCCAACAGGGCTTCTAAGAAAATTGTAAAAAAAAAATATATTGTAAAAAAAATAAAAAAATAAAAAATTTACTGACACTGTTCACTGCCCTACTGACACCAATCTCTGCTCTACTGACTCTGTCCACTGCTTTTCTGATATACATGCATGAGTGTTTGCACTCTGGGGTGCACACCATAATGCAATAGGCTGCACACACCAATGACTGGGAGTGACGTAGCGAAGATATGCTGGACCAGTAGAGAGGGCATTGGCCAGTGGCAGCTGGTGCTCAATATTTTTTTTGGGGGGGGGGGGCGGCAAACCAACACCGCCCCCCCTGCGCGCGGGAGACAGATGGGAAAGTTGCAATCTACCCCCCGCGTGGGAGACGGATGGGAAGGCGGTGATCAGAGGCCTCCTTACCTTAGGAGGCAGACGTCAAGAAACCGGGGTAGCGCTGCTGCTCCTCGCTCCAGAACTCCTCGCTCCAGGGCCGTTGCTTCTCCTCCTGGCTGACCAGGAAGTGGGTCCTGAGTAGGGATGAGCTTAGAGTTCGAGTCGTGGGGCCTTAACATTGAATGGGACATAAACTGTTACATCAATAACAGCTGATGGGTCCCATCAAAACCACCAGTTTCATTTACAGTATCCACATATATATATATATTCTTCCATGTTTCTGTATGTTTTATACATAATTGCCATCTTCATGCTCAATGGACACGTGCACACATGCACATGTGTGTGCTTTTTCCCCCCCTTTTTTCCATTTTTCCCTTTGCCCCTTTGTTCCCATTATTTTGGTATCTTTGGATAGCCAAGGGGGGATTGTAGTATAATGGGGCTGGGTAAGCTTAGGCTTCCTTGGTGAGATAAATATGATTAGGCGGTTTAATTTTTAATTTTTAATGTTTATTTTATATTTTTTCATATATATATGTACAGGATTGTTTCATTATGCATTCTGAATATATGCAATCTTTGGTCATTATATATATGATAATTTATGTTACGGAATGCCCAGTGTGCCGAACTTCCTTGATGCGCACTGCGTAACACGCACTGGCATTTTTAGGAGGGGAGGTGGCCCCCTGTAACATAGGTCTGTAGTGTATAGGTACCCAGGTGTTTTATGTGTGTTTGCTGCACCACCCCTCTCAGTGCCCGTTGGGTCTGCGGACACTGTTGGGATGTGGGGGATAATTTTTTATGAGCTAGCATTATCAAATGTAGTTTTATTTTGTCAAATGTTTACCCTTTCCCAGAGTACAGCACCACGTAGGGTTAAGTGTTTATAATATTTTATAAATTGCTTTACATTTATTACAAGTATGGTTGCATCTGTAAAATCGTATTTTTTCAATGGGGAGCTATATTGCAATCATACTGTTTAGATGTAATTATGTATTTGTTTATTTTTATTTACTGTATCTCTTTGGAGATACGGACTAAGTGAGGTGTACATTGCTGACATGTAGGATAATACCTCTGTGTTGCGGTGTTCGCCCGCTATATTTAGGGTACAGTGCGCCGGGGAACTGATGATTCGATGGAATCATCGGGACTTCCGGTGTCACTCTCCTGCCTTGCATATAAATATCGTGGTGCGTGACGTCTTGATCCAGCCTCCTTTCCCAGACGAAGCCTCTTACGGAGAAACGCAGCGTAGGGTGGAGCTCAGGACCCTGACGTCACCACGCCCCCAGCTGATCGGCTGACGCCTGGCGGGGTTGCAGTGCCTTTTTGAAAACGTTTGTTTGTTTTTTATCGTGTATGGACGTCTGTTCACCCGCACATTGCAATAAAGGGTATTTGTCTTTTTAAACAAATCTACACCATGAAGCCTCTTTATTATTTTTCCTTTTGAAAACAACATCACGCTGGACGAGTGTTCACACTACTGTGGGGAGTACCAACGTTTGCTGACCGGTGTTGGAGCTGAGTGAGGACCTATAGGATCACATCGCTGACATCCTGATCGGTTTTCTTTGCTGAGCTCGTTTGGTCCCCGTAATAGGGACCCATCTGTTCTGGTAAGCCTCCTGTGTATACATTCTTTGCCGCCGAAGTCTATACCTATGTTTGAAGATCCATATCTGCTGTCTTTTTTACACATTTTGGTGTTTTTACACACTTTGGTGATATTTTTTTCTATGGATTTTTTCTTTTGAACTTTTCATGTGTATGCTGCTGGAGCAGCATCAGTAATTGGACTTTATTAAGTGTATATTCATATAGTTGCACTTCTTTTCAGGTCATCAATATTTTGTTTGGCACTTTGTTTTGCCTTTTACAGGGTTGCGCAATATATTTTATTTTTATGCATATGTTTTTTGGCTGAGTATTCCAGCCAAAGGTTTATTTGCAGCACCAGTCATATTCTTATTCAATTTTTTTGTGCTAGTTTTTTGTTAATATTACTTATGCACACACTTTTTTCTTTTGTTTAGTTTTTACAATATAACCTGCACTTAGTGTATTCACACTCAGGATATGTTTTGTTTTTAGTATAGGGAGGTAGCGCGGAAAACCCCCCCCCCTTTTACGACTCGAACATTGCCTGTTCGCCCGTTCGCCGAACAGCGAACAAATTGGGGTGTTCGCGGCAAATTCGAAAAGTTTATGGGAGAAATCTAAAGTGCTAATTATAAAGGCTTATATGCAAGTTATTGTCCTAAAAAGTGTTTGGGGACCCGGGTCCTGCCCCAGGGGACATGTATCAATGCAAATGACTTTTTTTGGGAGCAGTGATTTTAATAATGCTTAAAGTGAAACAATAAAAGTGAAATATTCCTTTAAATTTCGTACCTGGGGGGTGTGTATAATGTGCATGTAAAGTGGCGCATGTTTCCCGTGCTTAGAACTGTCCCTGCACAAAATGTCATTTCTGAAGGAAAAAAAGTAATTTAAAACTCACTCGCGACTATTAATGAATTGTCGGCTCCCGGCAATACATACAAAAGTCATTGATAAAAATAAAAAAAAAAGCGTGGGGGTCCCCCCAGAATTCAATTACCAGGCCCTTCAGGTCTGGTATAGATATTAAGGGGAACCCCGCCGCAAATTTAAAAAAAAAAATGACGTGGGGTTCCCCCCAAATATCCATACCAGGCCCTTCAGATCTGGCATGGATTTTAAGGGGAACTCCACCCCAAATTTAAAAAAAAATGGCGTGGAGTTCCCCCAAAAATCAATACCAGACCCTTATCCGAGCACACAACCTGGCAGGCCGCAGGAAAAGAGGGGGGGACGAGAGAGCGGCCCCCCCTCCCTCCTGAACCGTACCAGGCCACATGCCCTCTCGGTATGTCGGACCCGCCTACGTCATTGGCTTGAGCGGGGAACTTCCTTCACTATGTAAATTTAAATTACACAGTGAAGGAAGTTCCCCGCTCAAGCCAATGACGTAGGCGGGTCCGACATACCCCTACCATTTCACGAAGATAGTGTAAAAAAAATAAAAAAAAAACACACAAACACCTTGGAAAAGTCCTTTATTAAAAAAAAAAACAAAAAAAACATTCCAGCGATGAAATCCAGTGTCCCACGGCAATCCGATGTCCAGCGCTGTCCGTCATTGGCTGAGCCTGAGCGGACCTGATGGAGAACTTCCTTCACTGTGTAATACATGAATAGACCCACCCCTTCTAAAGTTCCTGATCAGGTCCGCTCAGCCAATGAATAGGTGTAAGGCTGAGCGGACCAGATGCGGAATGTGAGAAGGGGCGGGTCTATTCATGTATTACACCAGTGAAGGAAGTTCCCCATCAGGTCCGCTCAGGCCAATGACGTAGGCGGAGTCTGACATACCGAGGGGGCGGACCTGATGGGGAAATTCCTTCACTTTGTAATACATGTATAGACCCGCCCCTTCTCACATTCTGCATCTGGTCCGCTTAGCCTTACACCTAGTCATTGGCTGAGCGGACCTGATGGGGAACTTTAGAAGGGGCGGGTCTATACATTTAATAGACTGCGGAGGAAGTTCCCCATCAGGTCCGCTCAGGCTCAGCCAATGACGGACAGCGCTGGACATCGGGATCGCCGCGGGACACTGGATTTCATCGCTGGAATTTTTTTTTATTTATTTTTTTAATAAAGGACTTTTCCAAGGTGTTGGTGTGTTTTTATTTACATTTTTTTACACTTTCTTCGTGAAATGGTAGGGGTACAATGTACCCCTTACCAATTCACATAGGGGGGGCGGGATCTGGGGGTCCCCTTTGTTAAAGGGGTCTTCCAGATTCCAATAAGCCCCCTGCCTGCAGACCCCCACAACCACCGGGCAAGGGTTGTGGGGATGAAGCCCTTGTCCCCATCAACATGGGGACATCCTCCCCATGTTGAGGGCATGTGGCCTGGTACGGTTCAGGCTCTCTCGTCCCCCCCTCTTCCCCTGCGGCCGGCCAGGTTGCGTGCTCAGATAAGGGTCTGGTATGGATGTTTGGGAGGACTCCACGCCATTTTTTTCTTTTTATTTGGGGTGGAGTTCCCTTAAAATCCATGCCAGATCTGAAGGGCCTGGTATGAATATTTGGGGGAACCGCACGCATTTTTTTTTTTAATTTGTGGCGGGGTTCCTCTTAATATCTATTCCAGGCCTGGTAATTGAATTTGGGGGGACCCCCACGCTTTTTTTTCTTTTTTATCAATGACTTTTCTATTGCCGGGAGCCGCGAGTGAGTTTTTTTCCTTCAAAAATGACATTTTATGCAGGGACAGTTCTAAGCACGGGAAACATGCGCCACTTTACATGCATATCATACACACCCCCCAGGTACGAAATTTAAAGGAATATTTCACTTTTATTTTTTCATTTTAAGCATTATTAACCACTTCAATACCATGCACTTATACACTTTCCTGCCCAAGCCAATTTTGAGCTTTCAGCGCTGTCGCAATTTGAATGACAATTGCGCGGTCATGCAACACTGTACCCAAACAATTTTTTTATCATTTTGTTCCCACAAATAGAGCTTTCTTTCGGTGGTATTTGATCGCCTCTGCGATTTTAATTTTTTGCATAACAAATAAAAAAGTGCGAAAATTTTGAAAAAAACTAAGTTTTTCTTTGTTTCTGTTCATTTGTTTTGTAAATAAGTACCTTTTCTACTTCAATGACGGGCACTGATAAGGCGGCACTAACGGGCACTGATAAGGCGACACTGATGGGCACCAATGAGGTGGCACCGATGAGGTGGCACGGATGATGGGCACTGATAGGCGGCACTGATGGGCACTGATATGTGGCACTGGTATGCGGCACTAATGGGCACTCATAGGCGGCACTGATGGGCACTCATAGGCGGCACTGATGGGCACTTATAGGCGGCACTGATGAGCACTTATGGGTGGCACTGATAGGTGGCACAGACGGGCACTGATAGGTGGGCACTTATGGGCACAGATGGGCACGGATGGGCACTGATAGGTGGCATGGATGGGCACTGGTAGGTGGCACTGTTGACACTGGTAGGTGGCACTGTTCACACTGGTGGCTGGCATTGCTGGGCATTGCACATTGTGGTGGTGCCAGTCAGTGCCCATTTGTGGGCACTGATTGGCATATGTTTTTTGAGTATTTGTGCATGTGGATGGCCATGGGGTACTTACCTGGCCATCCACATGCTTGGGGCTTCCCTGGTGGTCCTGGGGGGCTTCCCTGGTGGTCCAGTGTGGGTATCCGAGGGGGGGCTGCGCTGATAAACAATCAGCGCGAACCCCCCCTGTCAGGAGAGCCACCGATCGGCTCTCCTCTACTCGCGTCTGTCAGACGCGAGTGAGGAAGAGACGATCAACGGCTCTTCCTGTTTACATCATGATCAGCCGTGATTGGACACGGCTGATCACGTGGTAAAAAGCCTCCGCCGGAGGCTCTTTACCGAGATCAGTGTAGCGGTGTGTCAGACTGACATACCGCTCCATCGATCGCCGCGATGTGCGCCCCCCCCGGACGCGCGGCGGCTGTTATCCTGCAGGACGTCATATGACATCCAGTGTGGATAACACAACCACTTCCCGGACGTCAATCTCCTATTGACTGGGCGGGAAGTGGTTAAAATCACTGCTCCCGTAAAAACATAAATTTTTAAAACTTCTTTTTGCATTGATACATGTCCCCTGGGGCAGGACCCGGGTCCCCAAACACTTTTTAGGACAATAACATGCAAATTAGCCTTTAGAATTAGCACTTTAGATTTCGAATGTTCGAGTCCATTGTATTTAATAGGGTTCTAAATTTCACGCGAACATTCTGTCTGTTCGCAGGTTCTGGTGCGAACCGAACAGGGGGGTGTTCGGCTCATCCCTGGTCCTGAGACCCGATTGGCTGGAAGTCTTAAGATTCCCTGGCCAATCGGGTCTCAAGTCCCGATTCCTGATTGGCCGGTAGGAGGATCAGGAAGACAATAGCGAATTTTAATTTGCTATTGTCACATAACTGTGCTCTGCGCCCTGAGCCCACCAAATATTTTTAAGCCATTTAGAGCCTCAGGCTCTAATCATGTGCTTCAAAAAAAAAAAAACTCCCATTGAAATCCATGCATCCGGCGCCCCGCATGTAGATTAGGGTCGGGCGCATTGATTAGGGGGGCAGCGTCTCTTATGGACGGGCGGTCACTAGTCTGCTTGTCCCTCCTAAATGCACAAGTGACCATGGTGAAGTATGTTACATTGAGAGAACTTATTACAGTGGAACTTCAGTCATTTTTTCATCTTTCCATCTATTAAAGGGGTTGTAAAGGTTTGTTTTTTATTTTCTAAATAGGTTCCTTTAAGCTAGTGCATTGTTGGTTCACTTACCTTTTCCTTAGATTTCCCTTCTAAAGGTTTTTTTTCTTTGTTTTCTTTGTCTGAATTTCTCACTTCCTGTTCCTCATCAGTAAGCTGTTCAGTAAGCTGTTCTGGCTGACTAAGGTGTCCTTTTATGAAACTGAGATCAGAGGCGATCCCAAGTCTCACCGCTGATCTCAGGTCATTAGCAGTGTATGAAACTGAGGTAATCAGCGGAGAACATGTTCTCCACTGATTATCTCAGCACAGTGAGAATCTGTAACTGACTGTCACAGAAACGGTCAGTGTATGAAGGTGCGATCTCAGCACCTCACTAGAGATCTCTTACAGAATTCTCACTTTCTGATTCACCATCTCAGAGGTTGAGAATCAGAGAGAGAAGCGCGAATCTGGCTGAGTATTCTGGAGGAAGAAGGAAGTCTTTTGACTTCCTTCTTTCATCCACTAGCAGCCATACATTCAGAGCACATCTTCCCCACCATTACACACCCCAAAACAAGCAGGTTAGCAATCTATACTGTATATATATGTATATATATATATATAGCATATAGCATATATATATATGTGTGTGTGTGTGTTTATTTCAATGTGTATGTGTGTGTATATATATATATATATATATATTGTGAGGGGGGTTAACTCGGTAGCGGGTGTGTGTGACCCCCTGGTTGGGCTCCCCACACAAAAACAGGGCCAGCAGACGGAGGTTGTGGTTTTCAAAATCAAAAGGTGCGGTTTATTTCTCTATGTACAGTGACAAAAACACAGCAAAGCCAAAAAGAAACAAACAAAATAAATCCTGGTCAGTTTGACCTCTGACTAAACATGCAGGTTTCCTAAACTAACAACTGGGATCAGCCTGGTGCTGTCCTAGTCCCTAAGTCCCTGGTTTAGTAAAAGTCCAAACAAATAGCCACACAGGCTTTGCCTCACCGCACAGGGGTTCACTCTCCCTAGACAGTCCACACAGGTCTGGTTCCAGGCATGAGCTAACATCTAATGAAGCTGGGAGTTTTTATAGAGGCCTTAAACGAACTGACAGGCTTCAGCTGGTCTCATCAACTCCCTGCCTCACGACGCCCAGCACTCTCCCTAGAGGTATGAGTCATTCATGAGCCCACTAGCCTCAGCTGGGCTTCATCAACTCCCTAGTTGTATAAGTCGGCATAAAGCCTGAATCTGGGAGAAATATATCTACCCCCCTGGATGCAACCAGGTGACTTTACCTTCCTGCTGTCACATACCCCCCCCTCTTGTTTTAACCTCGGGGTTGGAACACCAGCAATCAGGCATTCATGTACTCGAGACAAAGCATCCACATTCCCCATTTGAACGCCAGGGCGATGCTTTACTGTGAAGTTGAATTCCTGGAGGGCCAGGAACCACCTATTCACTCTTCTATTTGTTTCCTTGTTTTGAGCCATCCACTTTAACGGAGCGTGATCCGTAACCATGTCAAAGTGCCTACCTAGCAGGTAGTACCGAAGGGAATCTAGAGCCCACTTCACCGCTAAACACTCCTTTTCAACCGTGGCGTAATTTACCTCATGGGACTTCAACTTCCTGCTGAGGTAAATGACTGGGTGCTCTTCCCCGTTCCAGACCTGGGACAATACTGCTCCTAACCCCACATCTGACGCATCACTTTGTACGACAAAGTCTTTAGAGAAGTCGGGTGAGTACAACACTGGCTGGCTACATAAGGCTTGTTTCAAGAATTGGAATGCTGCCTCAGCCTCGGGGGTCCATTTAATCATGACCGACCCTTTCCCTTTCGTCAGGTTGGTTAGGGGCACAGCCTTAGAAGCAAAGTGGAGAATGAAGCGCCGATAATAACCCGCGATTCCCAGAAAGGCTCGTACCTGCTTCTTGCTGTTGGGACGTGGCCAACTCTGGATGGCCTCGACTTTGTTGAGTTGGGGTTTTATTACTCCCCTGCCAATGGTGTACCCAAGATATTTGGCCTCCTCCTGCCCAATGGTACACTTCTTGGGGTTAGCCGTAAACCCCGCTTCCCGAACAGAGTCCAGGACTGCTTGCACTTTTGGCAGATGTGAGGCCCAATCTGTGCTATGGACAATTACGTCATCCAGGTAAGCCGCAGCATACTTCCGATGGGGCCTCAGCATCTGGTCCATTTTCCGCTGGAATGTGGCCGGCGCATTCTGTAACCCGAACGGCATTCTCTTATATTGGAACGCCCCGTCTGGGGTTACAAATGCGGTTTTCTCTTTGGCCGACTTGGCCAGGGGAATTTGCCAATACCCTTTTGTGAGGTCAAGAGTCGTCATGTATCGGGCTGTTCCCAGCCGGTCGATCAACTCATCTATACGTGGCATGGGGTAGGTGTCAAATTTTGTAACTTTGTTCAACTGACGAAAATCATTACAAAATCGCCAGCTCCCATCCGGTTTAGGCACCAACACAATGGGACTAGACCAATCACTTTGGGACTCCTCTATCACCCCTAAGTTCAGCATTTTCTGTACTTCCTCCCGTATTGCCTCCCGTCGGGCCTCTGGGATCCGATAGGGTTTTAACTTCACCCTTTCACCGGGCGGGGTAATAATATCATGCTCTACCCCAGATGTTTGTCCCGGCAGCTCAGAGAACACCTCCTTGTTGCGAAGCACAAACTCCTTAACCTCCTGTTGTTGGGGTTGTGACAAGGTGGCTGCTATTCCAACCTCCGGAATCACGCAACCAGTTTGAGCTGGTGACCAAGTTTCTGCGACTAGGGACTCTCTATCCCTCCAGGCTTTCAACAGATTAACGTGATATATCTGTTCGGGCTTTCGCCTTCCTGGTTGTCTGACCTTGTAATTCACTTCGCTCACTTTTTCCATTATCTCGTAGGGGCCTTGCCATTTGGCAAGGAATTTACTTTCAACCGTAGGGACAAGTACCAATATCCTATCCCCCGGGGAAAAGGTACGGGTCTTTGCTCCACGGTTGTACACTCTCTGCTGTGCCAACTGCGCTTGGGCCAAATGTTCCTTCACGATGGGCATTACCTGTGCAATTCGATCTTGCATCAGGGCGACATGCTCAATCACACTCCTGTGGGGAGAACTCTCACTTTCCCAAGTTTCCTTGGCAATATCCAACAGCCCTCTTGGGTGTCTCCCATACAGTAACTCAAAGGGGGAGAATCCCGTAGAGGATTGGGGCACCTCCCTAATAGCAAACATCAAATAAGGAAGTAGACAGTCCCAATCCTTTCCATCTCTATCCACCACTTTCTTCAACATTTGTTTTAGGGTTTTGTTGAATCTTTCAACCAGCCCATCGGTTTGGGGGTGATACACAGATGTACGCAATTGCGTCACTTTGAACAATTTACACAGCTCTTTCATAACCCGGGACATAAAGGGTGTACCTTGGTCCGTAAGCAGTTCTTTACAAATACCCACCCGGCTAAAAACAAGAGATAGCTCTTTGGCTATGGTTTTGGCCGAGGTATTTCTGAGAGGGATCGCTTCTGGATAACGGGTGGCATAGTCCATTATAACCAATATGTACTGGTGCCCCCTAGCGGACTTGATTATAGGACCTACCAAATCCATTGCGATTCTCTCAAACGGGACCTCAATGATGGGTAGAGGGACCAGCGGGCTACGGAAATGTGGCATCGGGGCCGACCTCTGACACACAGGGCAGGAGGAACAATAATTTTCTATGTCCTTCATCACCCCAGGCCAATAGAATCTCTGTAATACCCTCTCTCGGGTTTTCTCTGTCCCCAGATGACCTCCAAGAATGTGCCCATGGGCCAACTCCAACACCAACTTCCTGTAAGGTTTGGGCACCACCAGCTGCTCAACGGTTTCTTCTGCCCTTTTTGCCACCCGATACAGTAGGTCCTTCTCTACGCTGAAGTATGGGTAAGTGCAGGTATTATCTGGGTTCACTAACTCGCCATCTATTTCCACTACGTTTTCCCGTGCCTTTATTAGGGCGGGGTCTTTTAACTGTTCTGTGGCAAAATTTTCCCTGTGAACCTCCAGATCAGAAAACTCCACAGACGGTAGGTTTTCGTCTGAGGAGGTGGGCTCCTCTCCAGTTTCTTGAGTCTCCCCTGCCAATACTGACAAGGGAAATTCTGGAGAGTCCTCACCACTCTCAGAGGAGTTCTGGCTATCACATTCCTGGTACATAGGGGCACCAGTGGGGCGCTCAGGATCATCCCACAGTTCCCAGAACTTCGGAAAATCCCTTCCCACAATGGCATCATGCGGTAATTGAGATACTAACCCCACTGGATGAGAGAGGGTACCTTTGGGGGTCTCGAAACACACTGTAGTCACTGGATACTCTCGGGTGTCCCCATGCACACAAATAACAGCTACCTTGCTATTCCCAGAGACCTCTGTTTTAACTAATTCAGCCTTTATCAGGGTCACAAGGCTACCTGAATCCAGTAATACCACAACATTTCTACCATTAATACACATTTTGCATAAATGTTTCTCAGTTCCCCGAATGGCAGTGCATGCGACTGTCGCACACAGCGACTGACGTCTGTCCATCAGAAAGTCACATTGCATGGGTTCCTCCACAACCGGGCAATTTGCTGCAATATGTCCCGCTTGCCGGCAGCGGTAGCAAACGATCCTTCTTGCGGCCTCTTGAGCCGCTGATTTCCCAGGCTGTTCTCGCCAAACTTGGGGTAGAGCTCCCACCCTCTCACTCTCTCCACCCTCACCCCTTGGAATCCTCTTATCCGCCCCTGGGGATGGTCTGGTCTTAGGGTGGAAAGTCCGAGAGTCTCTGGAAGAGGCCGTCAGGTTCTCTGTAGCCAAGTATCTCTCTACACGATCCACAAGTTTACCGGCCGTTTCTGGGTCTCCATGGCTTACCCACTTTTGAATGGCGGTAGGAAGAGCTCTCAAGAAACGATCCATCACAACACGTTCCACAATCTCCGGTGCGGACAAAGTCTCTGGCTGTAGCCACTTCCTGCTCAGGTGAATGAGATCATACATTTGAGACCTGGGGGGTTTTCCAAGCTGGAAAGTCCAGTTATGCACACGCTGAGCCCGGACAGCCAGGGTGACACCCAGCCTTGCCAATATTTCAGCTTTTAGCATCACATAGTCTTTTGCTTGGTCAGGCTCTAGGTCATAGTAAGCCTTCTGCGATTCACCAGTTAACAGAGGAGCCACCAGTCCAGCCCACTGCTCCTCAGGCCACTTTTCTCTTTCAGCAGTCCTTTCAAATGTGGTCAAAAATACCTCTGGATCATCCTCTCCAGTCATTTTTGTCAATAAACGACTCACCCCAAAGGACGCGGTATTAGTGGGACGGCTTTCCTCACTGGTCTGCGGACGTTGCTGCATTACTGCTTCCATTTGTTGTAGTCTCTGCTCTTGCTTCTGTAACAGGTCTATGAAGCGGGCCTCAGATTGCTGCTGGGCTTGTTGATGAGCTTGCTGCTGGGCTGCAAGGCTCCTTTGCAAACCTGCATTTGTCTGCTGTTGATTGGCATTTGCTAGAGCCAGCTGTTTCAGTATCTCCTCCATGCTGGCTTAAAAAAAACTGCCACTGGTTCTCCACCAACTGTGAGGGGGGTTAACTCGGTAGCGGGTGTGTGTGACCCCCTGGTTGGGCTCCCCACACAAAAACAGGGCCAGCAGACGGAGGTTGTGGTTTTCAAAATCAAAAGGTGTGGTTTATTTCTCTATGTACAGTGACAAAAACACAGCAAAGCCAAAAAGAAACAAACAAAATAAATCCTGGTCAGTTTGACCTCTGACTAAACATGCAGGTTTCCTAAACTAACAACTGGGATCAGCCTGGTGCTGTCCTAGTCCCTAAGTCCCTGGTTTAGTAAAAGTCCAAACAAATAGCCACACAGGCTTTGCCTCACCGCACAGGGGTTCACTCTCCCTAGACAGTCCACACAGGTCTGGTTCCAGGCATGAGCTAACATCTAATGAAGCTGGGAGTTTTTATAGAGGCCTTAAACGAACTGACAGGCTTCAGCTGGTCTCATCAACTCCCTGCCTCACGACGCCCAGCACTCTCCCTAGAGGTATGAGTCATTCATGAGCCCACTAGCCTCAGCTGGGCTTCATCAACTCCCTAGTTGTATAAGTCGGCATAAAGCCTGAATCTGGGAGAAATATATCTACCCCCCTGGATGCAACCAGGTGACTTTACCTTCCTGCTGTCACAATATATCTATATATTGTGACAGCAGGAAGGTAAAGTCACCTGGTTGCATCCAGGGGGGTAGATATATTTCTCCCAGATTCAGGCTTTATGCCGACTTATACAACTAGGGAGTTGATGAAGCCCAGCTGAGGCTAGTGGGCTCATGAATGACTCATACCTCTAGGGAGAGTGTGGGGCGTCGTGCAGACAGAGATGAGGAGACCAGCTGAACCTTGTCAGCTCATTTAGGCCTCTATAAGAACTCCCAGCTTCATTAGATGTTAGCTCATGCCTGGAACCAGACCTGTGTGGACTGTCTAGGGAGAGTGAACCCCTGTGCGGTGAGGCAAAGCCTGTGTGGCTATTTGTTTGGACTTTTACTAAACCAGGGACTTAGGGACTAGGACAGCACCAGGCTGATCCCAGTTGTTAGTTTAGGAAACCTGCATGTTTAGTCAGAGGTCAAACTGACCAGGATTTATTTTGTTTGTTTCTTTTTGGCTTTGCTGTGTTTTTGTCACTGTACATAGAGAAATAAACCGCACCTTTTGATTTTGAAAACCACAACCTCCGTCTGCTGGCCCTGTTTTTGTGTGGGGAGCCCAACCAGGGGGTCACACACACCCGCTACCGAGTTAACCCCCTCACAGTTGGTGGAGAACCAGTGGCAGTTTTTTTTAAGCCAGCATGGAGGAGATACTGAAACAGCTGGCTCTAGCAAATGCCAATCAACAGCAGACAAATGCAGGTTTGCAAAGGAGCCTTGCAGCCCAGCAGCAAGCTCATCAACAAGCCCAGCAGCAATCTGAGGCCCGCTTCATAGACCTGTTACAGAAGCAAGAGCAGAGACTACAACAAATGGAAGCAGTAATGCAGCAACGTCCGCAGACCAGTGAGGAAAGCCGTCCCACTAATACCGCGTCCTTTGGGGTGAGTCGTTTATTGACAAAAATGACTAGAGAGGATGATCCAGAGGTATTTTTGACCACATTTGAAAGGACTGCTGAAAGAGAAAAGTGGCCTGAGGAGCAGTGGGCTGGACTGGTGGCTCCTCTGTTAACTGGTGAATCGCAGAAGGCTTACTATGACCTAGAGCCTGACCAAGCAAAAGACTATGTGATGCTAAAAGCTGAAATATTGGCAAGGCTGGGTGTCACCCTGGCTGTCCGGGCTCAGCGTGTGCATAACTGGACTTTCCAGCTTGGAAAACCCCCCAGGTCTCAAATGTATGATCTCATTCACCTGAGCAGGAAGTGGCTACAGCCAGAGACTTTGTCCGCACCGGAGATTGTGGAACGTGTTGTGATGGATCGTTTCTTGAGAGCTCTTCCTACCGCCATTCAAAAGTGGGTAAGCCATGGAGACCCAGAAACGGCCGGTAAACTTGTGGATCGTGTAGAGAGATACTTGGCTACAGAGAACCTGACGGCCTCTTCCAGAGACTCTCGGACTTTCCACCCTAAGACCAGACCATCCCCAGGGGCGGATAAGAGGATTCCAAGGGGTGAGGGTGGAGAGAGTGAGAGGGTGGGAGCTCTACCCCAAGTTTGGCGAGAACAGCCTGGGAAATCAGCCGCTCAAGAGGCCGCAAGAAGGATCGTTTGCTACCGCTGCCGGCAAGCGGGACATATTGCAGCAAATTGCCCGGTTGTGGAGGAACCCATGCAATGTGACTTTCTGATGGACAGACGTCAGTCGCTGTGTGCGACAGTCGCATGCACTGCCATTCGGGGAACTGAGAAACATTTATGCAAAATGTGTATTAATGGTAGAAATGTTGTGGTATTACTGGATTCAGGTAGCCTTGTGACCCTGATAAAGGCTGAATTAGTTAAAACAGAGGTCTCTGGGAATAGCAAGGTAGCTGTTATTTGTGTGCATGGGGACACCCGAGAGTATCCAGTGACTACAGTGTGTTTCGAGACCCCCAAAGGTACCCTCTCTCATCCAGTGGGGTTAGTATCTCAATTACCGCATGATGCCATTGTGGGAAGGGATTTTCCGAAGTTCTGGGAACTGTGGGATGATCCTGAGCCCCCCACTGGTGCCCCTATGTACCAGGAATGTGATAGCCAGAACTCCTCTGAGAGTGGTGAGGACTCTCCAGAATTTCCCTTGTCAGTATTGGCAGGGGAGACTCAAGAAACTGGAGAGGAGCCCACCTCCTCAGACGAAAACCTACCGTCTGTGGAGTTTTCTGATCTGGAGGTTCACAGGGAAAATTTTGCCACAGAACAGTTAAAAGACCCCGCCCTAATAAAGGCACGGGAAAACGTAGTGGAAATAGATGGCGAGTTAGTGAACCCAGATAATACCTGCACTTACCCATACTTCAGCGTAGAGAAGGACCTACTGTATCGGGTGGCAAAAAGGGCAGAAGAAACCGTTGAGCAGCTGGTGGTGCCCAAACCTTACAGGAAGTTGGTGTTGGAGTTGGCCCATGGGCACATTCTTGGAGGTCATCTGGGGACAGAGAAAACCCGAGAGAGGGTATTACAGAGATTCTATTGGCCTGGGGTGATGAAGGACATAGAAAATTATTGTTCCTCCTGCCCTGTGTGTCAGAGGTCGGCCCCGATGCCACATTTCCGTAGCCCGCTGGTCCCTCTACCCATCATTGAGGTCCCGTTTGAGAGAATCGCAATGGATTTGGTAGGTCCTATAATCAAGTCCGCTAGGGGGCACCAGTACATATTGGTTATAATGGACTATGCCACCCGTTATCCAGAAGCGATCCCTTTTAGAAATACCTCGGCCAAAACCATAGCCAAAGAGCTATCTCTTGTTTTTAGCCGGGTGGGTATTTGTAAAGAACTGCTTACGGACCAAGGTACACCCTTTATGTCCCGGGTTATGAAAGAGCTGTGTAAATTGTTCAAAGTGACGCAATTGCGTACATCTGTGTATCACCCCCAAACCGATGGGCTGGTTGAAAGATTCAACAAAACCCTAAAACAAATGTTGAAGAAAGTGGTGGATAGAGATGGAAAGGATTGGGACTGTCTACTTCCTTATTTGATGTTTGCTATTAGGGAGGTGCCCCAATCCTCTACGGGATTCTCCCCCTTTGAGTTACTGTATGGGAGACACCCAAGAGGGCTGTTGGATATTGCCAAGGAAACTTGGGAAAGTGAGAGTTCTCCCCACAGGAGTGTGATTGAGCATGTCGCCCTGATGCAAGATCGAATTGCACAGGTAATGCCCATCGTGAAGGAACATTTGGCCCAAGCGCAGTTGGCACAGCAGAGAGTGTACAACCGTGGAGCAAAGACCCGTACCTTTTCCCCGGGGGATAGGATATTGGTACTTGTCCCTACGGTTGAAAGTAAATTCCTTGCCAAATGGCAAGGCCCCTACGAGATAATGGAAAAAGTGAGCGAAGTGAATTACAAGGTCAGACAACCAGGAAGGCGAAAGCCCGAACAGATATATCACGTTAATCTGTTGAAAGCCTGGAGGGATAGAGAGTCCCTAGTCGCAGAAACTTGGTCACCAGCTCAAACTGGTTGCGTGATTCCGGAGGTTGGAATAGCAGCCACCTTGTCACAACCCCAACAACAGGAGGTGTTCTCTGAGCTGCCGGGACAAACATCTGGGGTAGAGCATGATATTATTACCCTGCCCGGTGAAAGGGTGAAGTTAAAACCCTATCGGATCCCAGAGGCCCGACGGGAGGCAATACGGGAGGAAGTACAGAAAATGCTGAACTTAGGGGTGATAGAGGAGTCCCAAAGTGATTGGTCTAGTCCCATTGTGTTGGTGCCTAAACCGGATGGGAGCTGGCGATTTTGTAACGATTTTCGTCAGTTGAACAAAGTTACAAAATTTGACACCTACCCCATGCCACGTATAGATGAGTTGATCGACCGGCTGGGAACAGCCCGATACATGACGACTCTTGACCTCACAAAAGGGTATTGGCAAATTCCCCTGGCCAAGTCGGCCAAAGAGAAAACCGCATTTGTAACCCCAGACGGGGCGTTCCAATATAAGAGAATGCCGTTCGGGTTACAGAATGCGCCGGCCACATTCCAGCGGAAAATGGACCAGATGCTGAGGCCCCATCGGAAGTATGCTGCGGCTTACCTGGATGACGTAATTGTCCATAGCACAGATTGGGCCTCACATCTGCCAAAAGTGCAAGCAGTCCTGGACTCTGTTCGGGAAGCGGGGTTTACGGCTAACCCCAAGAAGTGTACCATTGGGCAGGAGGAGGCCAAATATCTTGGGTACACCATTGGCAGGGGAGTAATAAAACCCCAACTCAACAAAGTCGAGGCCATCCAGAGTTGGCCACGTCCCAACAGCAAGAAGCAGGTACGAGCCTTTCTGGGAATCGCGGGTTATTATCGGCGCTTCATTCCCCACTTTGCTTCTAAGGCTGTGCCCCTAACCAACCTGACGAAAGGGAAAGGGTCGGTCATGATTAAATGGACCCCCGAGGCTGAGGCAGCATTCCAATTCTTGAAACAAGCCTTATGTAGCCAGCCAGTGTTGTACTCACCCGACTTCTCTAAAGACTTTGTCGTACAAAGTGATGCGTCAGATGTGGGGTTAGGAGCAGTATTGTCCCAGGTCTGGAACGGGGAAGAGCACCCAGTCATTTACCTCAGCAGGAAGTTGAAGTCCCATGAGGTAAATTACGCCACGGTTGAAAAGGAGTGTTTAGCGGTGAAGTGGGCTCTAGATTCCCTTCGGTACTATCTGCTAGGTAGGCACTTTGACATGGTTACGGATCACGCTCCGTTAAAGTGGATGGCTCAAAACAAGGAGACAAATAGAAGAGTGAATAGGTGGTTCCTGGCCCTACAGGAATTCAACTTCACAGTAAAGCATCGCCCTGGCGTTCAAATGGGGAATGTGGATGCTTTGTCTCGAGTACATGAATGCCTGATTGCTGGTGTTCCAACCCCAAGGTTAAAACAAGAGGGGGGGGTATGTGACAGCAGGAAGGTAAAGTCACCTGGTTGCATCCAGGGGGGTAGATATATTTCTCCCAGATTCAGGCTTTATGCCGACTTATACAACTAGGGAGTTGATGAAGCCCAGCTGAGGCTAGTGGGCTCATGAATGACTCATACCTCTAGGGAGAGTGTGGGGCGTCGTGCAGACAGAGATGAGGAGACCAGCTGAACCTTGTCAGCTCATTTAGGCCTCTATAAGAACTCCCAGCTTCATTAGATGTTAGCTCATGCCTGGAACCAGACCTGTGTGGACTGTCTAGGGAGAGTGAACCCCTGTGCGGTGAGGCAAAGCCTGTGTGGCTATTTGTTTGGACTTTTACTAAACCAGGGACTTAGGGACTAGGACAGCACCAGGCTGATCCCAGTTGTTAGTTTAGGAAACCTGCATGTTTAGTCAGAGGTCAAACTGACCAGGATTTATTTTGTTTGTTTCTTTTTGGCTTTGCTGTGTTTTTGTCACTGTACATAGAGAAATAAACCGCACCTTTTGATTTTGAAAACCACAACCTCCGTCTGCTGGCCCTGTTTTTGTGTGGGGAGCCCAACCAGGGGGTCACACACACCCGCTACCGAGTTAACCCCCTCACAATATACACATACAGATATATATATCTATATATAAATATATATATATATATATATATATATATATATGTAGCGGGGTCTCTAAATTTAGGTGGGACACTCAGGTGTGTAAGTATGGGAATAGTGGACCACTTGTGTTTGTGGAGGTTTGGATGGTGTAATAATCTCCTTGGCCTCTGGGTGGCGGGGTACCTGGAGGCTCAAGGTAGATTTGCCATTACAGTGCTACCCTTTTTGTCCCTTTCCGGAGATGGTACGGCGAGGGCGGGGAACCTGCCGTGGTGTCGATGGGAGGAGATAAAAGGGGGAGACGCCCTAACCACGAGGTCTTCCGGAGGATCTTCTTCACGCGCCCAGGCACCTTAGGCCTGGGTGCGGGCGGTTCTGGATTCCGGGCCAGGCGCCCTAGGCCTGACCGGAATGGAGTTGGAGTCCATCCCAGGCACCTTCAGTCTGGGGTGAGGTACTAAACTAGGAGGCCTGGGGTCCAGTGACTACGACTGGATCCCGCGAGGGTGGAGACGTCCGAGGGTCCCTGAGGTGGATGGGGCCCATGTCTGAGGTGAGGAGGCCGGGGAGGTTACCCGTCCAGAGAGTCTGGAGCAGCATCAACCCAGTGACGGATGGGCCTCTGGTAACTCCCTTGGAGGGACATCTTTCCCTGATAGGGGCCGCAGCGCAGCGAAGGTACTCCTATCTATGTTCTCTTGAGTCGCTGGTAGAGACTCTCAAGTTCCCTGTATTAAAATGTTATCAAGTCGCAACCAGTTGGCTACTGAAGCACTGTTTATTGTGAGATGTACAATAAAGCAAGAGTTGGACTGTGATCGGTGTGTGGAACTCTGGTTAATGGGAGCAGAGGGAAGTGTTGACACAGCGGGACTTGATTCTAGACAAAAGCACATAGGCCCGAGGAAATATCCGGTACTGGCCTTCACCTCACCCACAGCTATGGGGAGGACATGGGCCGTAGCACATCTCACCCTGTCGTGTGACATACCCCTAGACAAAGGAGACGGGGTGAGGCCGCTACACGTGGGGGCTCGTGAGTCCGGGATGATATGTGTTTTAACTTTGGAAGAAAGAATGGCTGTGTCTGGACTTTGCTGCCCGGAGGAGTTCCGAGCAGGTCGGCCATGTGATTGGCCAAAGTGCATCCCTGCTCAAAGTCGTGGAAATGACCCTAAGACGGGAAAGGCCCATGCAGAGGAGCGAGAAGAGGGAGGAGTCCAGCCGTGTGAAGTACTACATGTGGGGGCTTTTATTGCACTGCGCCACGAGGCACCCTGTGACTGTACAGTTCGTGGGCGAAGCTTGATGGAAGCCCGCAAAAACGTGCAAGTCATGGGAGGAGTCTGGCCATGTGGAGGAACTCATGTGGAGACTTTGGCGCGTGGTCAGTGCGTGATGGAGCAGCAGACAGTCGGGATGGCCTCAAGCTCCCCGTGGATTCCGGTTCCCTACCCCACGAAGATGACTACGTTCGCTGCTCCCCTTACAGACACGGGGATAAGACTCAGGCCCCGAGGACAGTTGGCTTTGTACTCATGCAGAGACAAGGAGGCCCTCGGCGTGATCTGTCCTGGATGCTCGGGACTGGTGGTCCACCTGAAGCCATTCGGGCGTTGCAAGGCATGCAAAGAGTTCTTGTTCGAGGTGGAGCCATCCACAGTAAGGCCCCGGGCCCTTCGCCTCTACAGCGTCACAGGTACCGCTACTCTAGAAGGAGAGATCCAGGCCTTTGCGGAGGTTCCCGTACGCACTGACCAGGGCGATGTGACTGCCCAATCAGAGACTGAGAGAGAAAAATCCGAGGATGCTGCTTCGGTCACCACAGATTCTCTGCTCCCACCTCCGAAGAGGAAAGTTGGCCTGGTGCAGGCCTCCTGTGGTCGTGGTCGAGCTTCACCCCGTCGCTTGCCTGGCCTGGATGGATCCGGTTGGAAGAGTCCTGGACATCCCAGTTCTACAAAAGGTCAAGGTGAGCCAGGGGCTGAGACTGTGGTGGTGGTTGGAGGTGTCGGGGGTCCACAGCCGGTGGAGCCTGCAAGGGAGGGTAGTACCACGTCTACCAGAGACTACCTTCCCGCCGAGATGTATGACACTTCCGACCTAGAGTCGCTGTCAGATTGTGGAGATGACGGTGAGATTGATGAACTGTTTCACCGGAAGGGCTGGGACAAACGCCCATTGCCTGTGTTACGTGTACCGCAGGATTCCCCTATGTCAATAGGAGACAGCACGCCCCGGGTACAAGCCCCGTAGTCTACGAGGAAGTCTAGTCCTCAAAGTGCCTTCCCACAATCTACAACATCGCCCGTCTTGGTGGCGGGGATGCAGCGAGCCTCACTACGAGCACCGAGAGAAAAGCCATCAGAGGTAGTGAAAGTACCTCGGCACCCGGAGGCCATCGTTCAACCCGGAGAAGGTGAGCGGGAAGCCATGCCTCCTTTGGCCAGATTGCAACGACTTTTCTCACAGAGAGTTGCCCGTGAGTATGGGTGGGAATATCCCTACTTGCCTCGGGACATACTTTTTGAAGTTGAGGTCATACGCCAGAGATGGTATGACGAATTTGTTTGGGAAAAGCTCAAAGTACCCCATGCACGAAGATATTTGTCCTGTTCGCCACCCGTGTCGAAAAAGTTTCGGGACTGCAGAGCAGATTGGATGTGGGGCCGCCATATCCACGCAGACAAGGTGCGCATCTGCAGGAAAGATGGAGAGGATGCTGACTATTCGATTGAGGTTTTTGATAAACATCTGAAGCCCTTGTTCTTGCCTGACCCGAAGTTTTATTTGTGAGAAGAGACTCACTTGTTGTTTCTTTTCCTACAATCTTCTAGAAGTGTTCTTGCCGGAGCATTCGAACTGTGCCCTAGTTTTTTATTTGGGCTTTTGTTTTCTACTCTTTGGAGGAATGAGAGTAGGGATGAGCTTCGTGTTCGAGTCGAACATACGTTCGACTCGAACATCGGCTGTTCGATCGTTCGACGAAGATCGAACGATTTGGGCCGTTCGCGCCAAATTCGAGTGACGCGAACGGCCCACAATGCACTACGCCATCGCAGTGTCATCCAGGCGCTGTGATTGGCCAAGCATGCACTGTGACCCCGCATGCTTGGCCTATCACAGCGCCGGCAGCGAGGAGAGCAATGATTGGCCACAGGCAGGATGCCTGTGGCCAATTATTGCTGAGGGTGTTTAGTACACGCCCCACACTATAAAAGGCCGCCAGCACGGCGGCCTAGTGTAGTGTGTTCCGGAGCAGGGATAGAGCAGCATAGGCAGGGACAGTGACTGTTATTTCTTTCTTGCTTAACCTGGATTCCTTTAGTTTAGGGAAAGAGAAGGATAGGTAGGGAGAGTGTCAGTGTGTTTTGTGCTTGTGCTATAGTGTGCTTAAAAAAAACATTTATTCTAGGGACAGAAAACTGTAGGTAGGGACAGTGTCAGTTTCTTTCACTCTGCAAGTCCTTGTTTCCAGGGACCTGGAAGGACAGTGAGTGAATTGTCCTTGTGCTATATTGTGCTTAAAAAAACATTTATTCTAGGGACAGAAAACTGTAGGTAGGGAGAGTGTCAGTTTCTTTCACTCTGCAAGTCCTTGTTTCCAGGGACCTGTAAGGACAGTGAGTGAATTGTCCTTGTGCTATATTGTGCTTAAAAAAAACATTTATTCTAGGGACAGAAAACTGTAGGTAGGGAGAGTGTCAGTTTATTTCACTCTGCAAGTCCTTGTTTCCAGGGACCTGTAAGGACAGTGAGTGAATTGTCCTTGTGCTATATTGTGATTAAAAAAAACATTTTTTCTAGGGACAGAAAACTGTAGGTAGGGAGAGTGTTTTTTTTCTTTCACTCTGCAAGTCCTTGTTTCCAGGGACCTGTAAGGACAGTGAGTGAATTGTTCTTGTGCTATATTGTGATTAAAAAAAACATTTTTTCTAGGGACAGAAAACTGTAGGTAGGGAGAGTGTTTTTTTTCTTTCACTCTGCAAGTCCTTGTTTCCAGGGACCTGTAAGGACAGTGAGTGAATTGTCCTTGTGCTATATTGTGCTTAAAAAAAACATTTATTCTAGGGACAGAAAACTGTAGGTAGGGAGAGTGTCAGTTTATTTCACTCTGCAAGTCCTTGTTTCCAGGGACCTGTAAAGACAGTGAGTGAATTGTCCTTGTGCTATATTGTGATTAAAAAAAAAAAATTTTCTAGGGACAGAAAACTGTAGGTAGGGAGAGTGTTTTTTTTCTTTCACTCTGCAAGTCCTTGTTTCCAGGGACCTGTAAGGACAGTGAGTGAATTGTCCTTGTGCTATATTGTGATTAAAAAAAACTTTTTTTCTAGGGACAGAAAACTGTAGGTAGGGAGAGTGTTTTTGTCATGGATATGCATTAATGTCTGTCTGCCATCTTACCTTCCTCCTCATGTGTTCATCTAGAGACCAGACCTCCTTCACCTGGCTTCCTTTATAATCTCCTCCCAGCCTGACTCCACCCCAGGCCCTATCACTGAACACTATATTAACCTGTGCACTGCAAGCCTGCTTTGCTGATCAACGTGTTTGTTAGGCATTGTGTGTTTGGGTTCCTGCCTGCCGTGTGCTACGTCTGTCTCTCTGTTACGTTATTGGCTTGTCCCCGACCATCCCTGTCTGCTCGTGACCCTTGACCTTCGGCTCGTTCTTCGTTATCCTTGTCTGCTTGTGGCCCCTGACCTTCGGCTTGTTATTCGGTTCTCTCTATCGTGTGCCGCTGCTTCCCCTTATCCTACGGGGCGTGAGCTAGGAAACTCCAGGGGCCGCGACCTGGTCCCAGCCTGCAGCGTAACATCCTCACCACTAGAGGCCCTGGAGAAGACCAGCTGGGTCTTAGACTCCGCGCCCTGGGGAATCTTGGCTCTCGCTTCCGTTGGGATCCCGGTTGTGCTCCTCTGGTCCCGCTTTCCACAACCACCCAGTTTCCTACCCACAGAAGCCAGCCATAGGGTTCACTACCTCGCGGTGCACTCCTGTCCCCCTACAGTGTGCATCTGTCACCTGGCCACAGGTGACCCTGACAGTTTTTTTTCTTTCACTCTGCAAGTCCTTGTTTCCAGGGACCTGTAAGGACAGTGAGTGAATTGTCCTTGTGCTATATTGTGCTTAAAAAAAAACATTTTTTCTAGGGACAGAAAACTGTAGGTAGGGAGAGTGTTTTTTTTCTTTCACTCTGCAAGTCCTTGTTTCCAGGGACCTGTAAGGACAGTGAGTGAATTGTTCTTGTGCTATATTGTGATTAAAAAAAACATTTTTTCTAGGGACAGAAAACTGTAGGTAGGGAGAGTGTTTTTTTTTCTTTCACTCTGCAAGTCCTTGTTTCCAGGGACCTGTAAGGACAGTGAGTGAATTGTCCTTGTGCTATATTGTGCTTAAAAAAAACATTTATTCTAGGGACAGAAAACTGTAGGTAGGGAGAGTGTCAGTTTATTTCACTCTGCAAGTCCTTGTTTCCAGGGACCTGTAAGGACAGTGAGTGAATTGTCCTTGTGCTATATTGTGATTAAAAAAAACATTTTTTCTAGGGACAGAAAACTGTAGGTAGGGAGAGTGTTTTTTTTCTTTCACTCTGCAAGTCCTTGTTTCCAGGGACCTGTAAGGACAGTGAGTGAATTGTCCTTGTGCTATATTGTGATTAAAAAAAACATTTTTTCTAGGGACAGAAAACTGTAGGTAGGGAGAGTGTTTTTTTTCTTTCACTCTGCAAGTCCTTGTTTCCAGGGACCTGTAAGGACAGTGAGTGAATTGTCCTTGTGCTATATTGTGCTTAAAAAAAACATTTATTCTAGGGACAGAAAACTGTAGGTAGGGAGAGTGTTTTTTTTCTTTCACTCTGCAAGTCCTTGTTTCCAGGGACCTGTAAGGACAGTGAGTGAATTGTCCTTGTGCTATATTGTGATTAAAAAAAACATTTTTTCTAGGGACAGAAAACTGTAGGTAGGGAGAGTGTTTTTTTTCTTTCACTCTGCAAGTCCTTGTTTCCAGGGACCTGTAAGGACAGTGAGTGAATTGTTCTTGTGCTATATTGTGATTAAAAAAAACATTTATTCTAGGGACAGAAAACTGTAGGTAGGGACAGTGTCAGTTTCTTTCACTCTGCAAGTCCTTGTTTCCAGGGACCTGGAAGGACAGTGAGTGAATTGTCCTTGTGCTATATTGTGCTTAAAAAAAACATTTATTCTAGGGACAGAAAACTGTAGGTAGGGAGAGTGTCAGTTTATTTCACTCTGCAAGTCCTTGTTTCCAGGGACCTGTAAGGACAGTGAGTGAATTGTCCTTGTGCTATATTGTGATTAAAAAAAACATTTTTTCTAGGGACAGAAAACTGTAGGTAGGGAGAGTGTTTTTTTTCTTTCACTCTGCAAGTCCTTGTTTCCAGGGACCTGTAAGGACAGTGAGTGAATTGTCCTTGTGCTATATTGTGATTAAAAAAAACATTTTTTCTAGGGACAGAAAACTGTAGGTAGAGAGAGTGTTTTTTTTCTTTCACTCTGCAAGTCCTTGTTTCCAGGGACCTGTAAGGACAGTGAGTGAATTGTCCTTGTGCTATATTGTGCTTAAAAAAAACATTTATTCTAGGGACAGAAAACTGTAGGTAGGGAGAGTGTTTTTTTTCTTTCACTCTGCAAGTCCTTGTTTCCAGGGACCTGTAAAGACAGTGAGTGAATTGTTCTAGTGCTATATTGTGATTAAAAAAAACATTTTTTCTAGGGACAGAAAACTGTAGGTAGGGAGAGTGTTTTTTTTCTTTCACTCTGCAAGTCCTTGTTTCCAGGGACCTGTAAGGACAGTGAGTGAATTGTCCTTGTGCTATATTGTGCTTAAAAAAAACATTTATTCTAGGGACAGAAAACTGTAGGTAGGGAGAGTGTCAGTTTATTTCACTCTGCAAGTCCTTGTTTCCAGGGACCTGTAAGGACAGTGAGTGAATTGTCCTTGTGCTATATTGTGATTAAAAAAAACATTTTTTCTAGGGACAGAAAACTGTAGGTAGGGAGAGTGTTTTTTTTCTTTCACTCTGCAAGTCCTTGTTTCCAGGGACCTGTAAGGACAGTGAGTGAATTGTTCTTGTGCTATATTGTGATTAAAAAAAACATTTTTTCTAGGGACAGAAAACTGTAGGTAGGGAGAGTGTTTTTTTTCTTTCACTCTGCAAGTCCTTGTTTCCAGGGACCTGTAAGGACAGTGAGTGAATTGTCCTTGTGCTATATTGTGCTTAAAAAAAACATTTATTCTAGGGACAGAAAACTGTAGGTAGGGAGAGTGTCAGTTTCTTTCACTGTGAAAGTCCTTGTTTCAAGGGACAGAGAAGGACACCTGAAGGTAGCCCTTATTGCTTTTTTCCCATCTCCCTGCAGGCCATCTATTAGAATGTCTGGAAGGCAAACAAGGAGAGGCAGACAGTCAGGAGGCAATAAAAGAGGGCAAGCAGGCTCTGTGTCTGGGGGCAACAGTGCTGGTCGTGGACGCGGTGCATTGTCATCAGCACATGGCCATGGGACACGCTTGTCCTTCTTTTCGGCAGCTGGACATGTTGAGCCACATCATGCCGAAGACTTGGTAGAGTGGATGACCAAGCCCTCCTCCTCCTCCTCATCCTCTCTCACCCAGGCTCAGGGTACTGGAAAAGCAGCTGCCAAAGCGTCGTCTTCCCTGGTATCAATGTCAGACAAATCATCAGTCACTCCTTCCCTAGACCCACCATGTCCTCCTCCTGAGGAGTCCCCCGAACTGTTTCAGCACAGTGTTGGGTACATGCTGCAGGAGGATGCCCAGCGTTTCGAAGGGTCTGATGATGAAACCCAGCTAGAGGAAGGCAGTAGCGTGAGAGCAGACAGAGGGGATGCTCAAGAAGGACACCAATCTGGCAGTCATGTTCCAGCAGCTGCAGCATACTGCCAGATTGGCTCCAGTGATGAGGAGGGAGGGGATGATGAGGTCACTGACTCCACGTGGGTGCCTAATAGGAGAGAGGAGGAGGAGGAGGATGAGGAGGAGGCACATCTCCAACGAGGCAGGATGCCCTTTGGTGGCCAGCGTAAGGGCAGTACACCGACGGAATCACACCGCAGAGCTCCGCCTGTGCAGGGCGCTGCCTCTGCCCGTCATTCAAAAAGTTCTTTGGTGTGGGCCTTTTTTGAGGCTAGTGCATCAGATCGCACAGCTGCTGTTTGCAACATATGTCTCAAGCGTATATCGCGTGGCCAAAACATCAGCCGCTTGGGTACCACATGCCTGACCAGACATATGTTGACCTGCCATGCAGCTCGTTGGCAAGCCTACCTCAAAGACCCACACCAAAGAACAAAGCGGACCTCTCCTTGCACCGCATCAGCTGGGATCTCCAACCCCACTATAACTTCAGTCCTCTCTGAAACATGCACTGAGAGGAATGAAGGTGTAGAATTAGGTGTGTCACAGCCAAGTACTTGCGCCCACTCTGCTAGCAGTACACCGACGTCCGATTCTAGCAGGCAAATTTCCCTGCCCCAGCTGCTGGACCGTCGAAAGAAGTTCACTCCCAGCCATCCACATGCCCAGCGGTTGAATGCTAGCTTGGCTAAATTGCTAGCGCTTCAACTGCTGCCTTTTCAGTTGGTAGACTCGGCCCCCTTCCGTGAGTTTGTGCAATGTGCGGTTCCTCAGTGGCAGGTTCCCAAACGCCACTTTTTCTCACGGAAGGCTATTCCGGCTCTCTACCGGCATGTGGAAGGCAATGTCTTGGCCTCGCTGGACAGGGCGGTCAGCGGTAAGGTGCATATTACCGCTGACTCATGGTCCAGCAGGCATGGACAGGGACGTTACCTTTCTTTCACGGCCCATTGGGTCACTCTTTTGGCAGATGGGAAGGATTCAGGACAAGGTGCAGTAGTGTTGGAGGTTGTCCCACCGCCACGCCTCCAAAATGCTACTACTGGTTGTGACACACCTCTCTCCTCCACCCCCTCCTCTTCTTCTTCCTCCATGGCCTCTTCCTGTGGTTTGTCCTATGAACCAGCGGTGCTCCGTAGCCGTTCACGGGGCTACGCAAGTACGCAGGCAAAAAGATGCCATGCCGTGCTTGCGCTGGTGTGTTTGGGGGACAGAAGCCACACTGGGGCAGAGGTCCTGTCTGCTCTGCAGGGCCAGGCCGAGAGGTGGTTGACGCCACGCCAGCTTAAGCCAGGAATGGTGGTTTGCGACAATGGCACCAACCTCCTCTCCGCCCTCCGACAGGGACAACTGACCCATGTGCCCTGTGTGGCTCACGTCCTTAACCTGGTGGTGCAGCGCTTCTTGGGCAGGTACCCGGGCTTACAGGATGTCCTGAGGCAGGCCAGGAAAGTCTGTGTGCATTTCCGCAGATCTTATAATGCCAGTGCTCGCCTGGCTGAGCTGCAAAAGGAGTTGAACCTGCCCAAGAACCGCCTTATATGTGACATGCCCACCAGGTGGAACTCAACGTTGGCCATGCTGCAGCGGCTGCACACGCAGCAGAGGGCCATCAATGAGTACCTGTGCGACTACGGCACCAGGACAGGGTCAGGGGAGCTTGGTTTTTTTTCTCCACGCCAGTGGGGCATGATCAGGGATGCATGCACTGTCCTGGCACCATTTGAGGAGGCCACGAGGATGGTGAGCAGTGACAGTGCATGCATCAGTGACACTGTACCTCTTGTCCACCTGTTGGAGCACACGCTGCGTGGAATAATGGACAGGGCACTTGAGGCAGAACAGAGGCAGGAAGAGGAGGACTTCCTTGCCTCTCAAGGCCCCCTTTACCCAGACAGTGTTCCTTCTGTCCCACCCATCGCACAGGAAGAGGAGGAGGAGGAGGAGGAGGAGGAGGAGGAGGAGGAGGATTGTGTCAGCATGGAGGTGGAGGCTGGCACTCAGCATCATCAGCAGCAGTCTTTTAGGGATGATTTACAGTCCCAAGAAACCAGTGGACTTGTACGTGGCTGGGAGGAGGTGGCTGCGGATCATGTCGTCCTTAGTGACCCAGAGGACTCCGGAGCGAATGCCTCAGCAAACCTACGCTGCATGGCCTCCCTGATCCTGCAAAGTCTGCGGAAGGATCCTCGTATTCTTCGGATCAAGGAGAGGGACCATTACTGGCTGGCCACTCTCCTTGATCCACGGTACAAGGGTAAGGTTGCGGACCTTATGTTACCGTCGCAGAGGGAGCAGAGGATGAGACAACTCCGGGAGGCCTTGCAGAAAGGTCTGTGCAACGCGTTCCCAGAGACTGGGAGGTTGCAAACTCCTGGTCCTGGACAACGAGTTGCTGAGGCTTCGGCCAGTCAAAGAAGGAGCGGTGGGGAAGGTGGCCGTCTGACCGATGCGTTCAGACAATTCTTTAGTCCGCAGCCCCAAAGTATGATCGGTTCCAGCAACCATCGCCAGCGTCTGATAAACATGGTGCAGGAATATCTAGGGGCAAGGTCAGACTTGGACACCTTCCCCACCGAAAATCCTCTGGCTTACTGGGTCTTGAGGATGGATCACTGGCCAGAGCTTGCACAGTATGCAATTGAGCTACTGGCCTGTCCTGCATCCAGCGTTCTTTCGGAACGCACATTCAGTGCTGCTGGAGGATTTGTCACGGATCACAGGGTGCGCCTGTCCACCGACTCGGTTGATCGACTGACTTTCATCAAGATGAACCAGTCTTGGATCACCACCAGCTACCACACACCTGATGCTGATATAACAGACTAATTGATTTTAACATGTCACATCCCTTCAAGACTGATGCTGATGCTGAGTGCCTGTGCTGTTATGTTGACTGGCTATCCTCCTCCTCCGAGTCCTCAATGATACGATTGATGATGATAGCTTGGAAGATCATTTTTGTTTATGGGTGCCGCCACCAGTGCCTAACGCCCAATTTTTCAGCCCCTGTTTAACAGGGGCGTGTAATTACAATTTTTGAAGCAATACTTTGCAACAGGGCTCATTGCTGTGCTCCAAGTACAGTATCTGTGAGGAGTTGCAGTGTTGTGCCACCAGTGCCTAAGGCCCAATTTTTCAGCCCCTGTTTAACAGGGGCGTGTCATTACAATTTTTGAAGCAATACTTTGCAACAGGGCTCATTGCTGTGCTCCAAGTACAGTATCTGTGAGGGGTTGCAGTGTTGTGCCACCAGTGCCTAAGGCCCAATTTTTCAGCCCCTGTTCAACAGGGGCATGTAATTACAATTCTTGATCTAATAATTCACAGCAGGGCCCATTGCTGCACCCACCAAGAGTAACTGTCAGGGCTTACAGTGTTGTGGCACCAGCACCACCATCAAAGGCCCAATTTTTACTACCACTGTTCAACAATTATATGTAATTAAAATTCCTGATATAATAGTTGACAGCAGGGCGTTCCAGCACCAACCAAGAGTAACTGTGAGTGCTTACAGTGTTGTGCCAACACCAACAACTAAGGGGCCTATTTCTGCAGAGTATATACGGCAGGTCCCTACTTTCAAACATCCAACTTACAAACGACTCCTACTTGCAAACGCAAGAAGACAACAGGAAGTGAGAGGAAATCTACCAGTAGGAAGGAAAATTCTCTCCTGTAAGAATAAATATGGGAGAAAGGTGTCTCCTCTGTACTGATGCTTTATCAGCAATCCTTGTTTCAAGAAAAACACCACATTTCAAAAACAGTTGTCATTGGGACGGAAAGTGAGGTGAAATGTTCTGAACAGGGGCACAGACAGCAAAACAAATGTTACAGGGGTGATAACCCTTACCTATGTTTTCCAAAAAGTTTAAAAATAGATTTTTGGTCTGGAGCTACACTTCAACAATGTACCTGTTCAAAATTACAAACAGATTCTACATAAGAACAAACCTACAGTCCCTGTCTTGTATGCACCGCCTGTATAGGGCTGTTCAGAGTATATAGGGCCTTTTTTATTTTATGTGCGGGGTTCCCCTTAATATCCATACAAGACCCAAAGGGGCTGGTAATGGGCTGGGGTAGGGGGGGGGGGGTCATGGGGTAGCTATGCCATTTTTCTTAAAGAATTTCATCCATATTACCGGGACCAGACATTACATTAAAGCCGCAAGCAGTTTTAAATGGCTTTTTTTTCCTTTAGAAGTGTCATTTTGTGCAGGGACAGTTCTAAACACGGGAAACACGTGGCACTTCACAGGCATACTTTAGACACCCCCCAGGTACGATATTTAAAGGAATATTTGACTTTTTTTTTTTCACTTTATGCATCATTAAAATGACTGCTCCCGAAAAACGACCGTTTTTAAAACTTCTTTTTGCATTGATACATGTCCCCTGGTGCAGAACCCGGGTTCCCAAACCCTTTTTAGGACAATAACATGCATAATAGTTGTTATAATTAGCACTTTAGAATTTGAACGTTCGCATCCATTGTATTTAATAGGGTTCTAATGTTCGTTCGAACTTTCGGTCCGTTCGCGGGTTCTGGTGCGAACCGAACCCGGGGGTGTTCGGCTCATCACTAAATGAGAGCAGTTTTTGTTTGTTCTCTCTTCCTCACGACTCAAAGACAGACTTTGGGGTAGAATTAGTGTAGGGACGCAGGAAGACTGAAGATGCACCAAGTGTCATTACCGCGGCACTGTCACCAGGTGGCAGTGTTGTGCAATGGCTGTTTGTTTTTTTTTACACGCGCATCACTTTACTCATTGGAGCGAATGGGTCTATTGGCTGATAGACCCATTCATTCCAAATCAACACAAAAATGTCAGGATGTGGCTTTTCTTGTGTGTTGTGTTTTTTCCCTTCTGCAGGAGATTCGTCTGTCAAGACTGCTGAGTATGGGGTGGTTCTTAGACAGTGAAGGGAGGGATTGTATATGTGTACATGATAGATGTTTTTAGGGAAAAGTTTTATTGTTTTACATTCCCTTTCCCCTTTGAGCAGGTCTTGGTATGGTTAAGGTTCAAAAATTTTAGGGATAGCCTCTGGGGCCAGGCTTATGTCACCACTCCTTGAGAGACATGGGTTCGCACCAGACGCTGGGGACCAGCGTCAAATCACAGGGGGGAGTATGTAGCGCGGTCTCTAAATTTAGGTGGGACACTCAGGTGTGTAAGTATGGGAATAGTGGAGCACTTGTGTTCGTGGAGGATTGGATGGTGTAATAATCTCCTTGGCCTCTGGGTGGCGGGGTACCTGGAGGCTCAAGGTAGATTTGCCATTACAGTGCTACCCTTTTTGTCCCTTTCCGGAGATGGTACGGCGAGGGCAGGGAACCTGCTGTGGTGTCGATGGGAGGAGATAAAAGGAGGAGACACCCTAACCACGAGGTCTTCCGGAGGATCTTCTTCACGCGCCCAGGCACCTTATACCTGGGTGCGGGCGGTTTTGGATTCCGGCCCAGGCGCCCTAGGCCTGACCGGAATGGAGTTGGAGTCCATCCCAGGCACCTTCAGCCTGGAGTGAGGTACTAAACTAGGAGGCCTGGGGTCCAGTGACTTTGACTGGATCCCGCGAGGGTGGAGACGTCCGAGGGTCCCTGAGGTGGATGGGGCCCATGTCTGAGGCGAGGAGGCCGGGGAGGTTACCCATTCGGAGAGTCTGGAGCAGCATCAACCCAGTGACGGATGGGCCTCTGGTAACTCCCTTGGAGGGACATCTTCCCCTGACAGGGGCCGCAGCGCAGCGAAGGTACTCCTATCTATGTTCTCTTGAGTCGCTGGTAGAGACTCTCAGATTCTAAGTCCTTCCTAGCTGAATGCTATAGTAACCGCTGGCGAGATCGCAGTGGTTTAGCTAATAACCAGGATAGTGCCTCGACCTGCTCATTCCCCGTATCAAAATGTTATCAAGTCGCAACCAGATGGCTACTGAAGCACTGCTTATTGTGAGATATACAATAAAACAAGAGTTGGACTGTGATCGGTGTGTGGAACTCTGGTTAATGGGAGCAGAGGGAAGTGTTGACACAGCAGGACTTAATTCTAGACAAAAGCACATAGGCCCGAGGAAATATCTGGTACTGGCCTTCACCTCACCCACAGCTATGGGGAGGACATGGGCCGTAGCGCAACTCACCCTGTCCTGTGACATACCCCTAGACAAAGGAGACGGGGTGAGGCCACTACATATATATATAGATATATAGGTATATGTAACGGCACCCCAATCTCAAGGAGTATTAACGCCGTTTACGATGTTCCCTCTCCTAGACACACATCCACTCGCTACCGATATCCACAGCTAAACGACCCTTTCCTATAGGAGCCGACCCCTCTGGAAGAAGACGAGACGCACTCTGTCTCTTCTGTAGTAGGAATGAATTTATTATTGACAAACATTGTAACTTTATACACAGTTCAAGGCACATGATTTAACATGAACAAGGGCCCAGCTCCACCCACACATCCCAAGACTCAACACCTCATCCTGACGTCTGCTAGGCTTCAAAAGATCCCAACACAATAGAATATACGATCTCCAATACACATCTTCCCACAAAGGGTTGGCAGCCAGTCTGTCTGGCGACAACAGGTTCTAAACCCTTTACATCTTAAATCCCTTTGTATTGTAAATCCCAGTCTGCCTTTACAATACACACAAGTATAGGGTTAATTACTTCTATTCACACCAGACCTTCCCAAGTCATACTGAACAATAGAATGCAAATTACCTTAATTCCTCACAGCCATGATTACACAAAGTCAGGGCTGTCGGTGATGATATTAGCATCTAAGAGTATGTGTCTAAACATCATGAAGGTGTCACTTTCCAATTAACCTGTTGAGGTCATAATCAAACAGTAGAGAGTTCTTTGCAGGTATCCTGGGGAATATGGTGGATGAATATTACAGACCCAATCTAGATAAAATGTATGTACAGCATTGAATATGGCCATCATAGACCATATTGGGGTTTTCATTCACCCTGTGCCCCTAATAGAGACACAGGGTGATTGACACATAAGAGCCATTGGGGAAGCTGGCGCAAGGGTATTTCATACTTCCTAAGCGATTCTGAGTTCCCCGGGCTTTCCCGTTACATCTCTCCCCTTTCGGCAGGAGACTAACAGAGGGGGGAACCCCAGACGGGTTGACTCTGAAGTTAGTCCATAGGTCCCTTCTTCTAATGCCGGTATCCACACAGTACCCCAAATAAATTTCTCCAAACAGAGAATCGCTTACCCAACCAACCTCTGCCTCTCTCAGAGAACACACCCGCCGCTGGGGAGAGGCCTGGACTGGCCCTCCTCCCTGGAGTCCTTTCTGCTGCTGGAGAGAAGACAGGGTGACTGGGCTCAGTCCGTCATGCTGTTGGGGATCTGGGTCGACTGCCCAGCATCCCTGTGGTATACAAGTGGAGACTGAAGTCCCATCCACTTGTGGTAGGTGAAAATCTCCCAGTGCTTGCAAAGCAAGGCTGACATCCTCCTGTCTCAGTGTCACACCATTTTCTGGGGTTGTGTCAGTGAGGACTGAAGTCCCATCCAATACCACAGGAACTCCCTCTTCTGTTAGTTGAGAGCCGAGGCCCGTGGCACTCGGCTCTGTTGCCAGCTCTTCTGCTGGGTTGCTGTGAGTGGAGACCGCAGTCCCATCCACCGATATCCGCTCAAGTGGCAGTTGTGTGCAGCGGCCAGTAGCATTCTGCCCTGCTGCCAGTGATTCAGCTGGGGGTAGAAGCTTTACCACCCCAGCTTGTTGCTGGAGAGAGGGGCCAACTGCCCCGGCTCCCTGAAACTCCACAGTTGTTTCCGGTGCTGGGCAGCACAGGTTGCTATCACTCTGCCCTGTTGCCAGTACTCCTGCTGGGGACTCCACACCATCTGCTCTGGCTACCTGTTGGGGAGGGAAAATGGCTGCTTCTCCTCCCTGCATCTCTGAAATCCACTCAGAAAGAGGAACCATCACCTTCTCAATTCGGGCCTCCAACACTGCCATGGGTGTAGAGTAGTGATGAGCCGAACACCCCCGGGTTCGGTTCGCACCAGAACCCGCAAACGGACCGAAAGTTCGAACGAACATTAGAACCCTATTAAATACAATGGATGCGAACGTTCGAATTCTAAAGTGCTAATTATAACAACTATTATGCATGTTATTGTCCTAAAAAGGGTTTGGGAACCCGGGTTCTGCACCAGGGGACATGTATCAATGCAAAAAGAAGTTTTAAAAACGGTCGTTTTTCGGGAGCAGTCATTTTAATGATGCATAAAGTGAAAAAAAAAAAGTCAAATATTCCTTTAAATATCGTACCTGGGGGGTGTCTAAAGTATGCCTGTGAAGTGCCACGTGTTTCCCGTGTTTAGAACTGTCCCTGCACAAAATGACACTTCTAAAGGAAAAAAAAGCCATTTAAAACTGCTTGCGGCTTTAATGTAATGTCTGGTCCCGGTAATATGGATGAAATTCTTTAAGAAAAATGGCATAGCTACCCCATGACCCCCCCCCCCCTACCCCAGCCCATTACCAGCCCCTTTGGGTCTTGTATGGATATTAAGGGGAACCCCGCACATAAAATAAAAAAGGCCCTATATACTCTGAACAGCCCTATACAGGCGGTGCATACAAGACAGGGACTGTAGGTTTGTTCTTATGTAGAGTCTGTTTGTAATTTTGAACAGGTACATTGTTGAAGTGTAGCTCCAGACCAAAAATCTATTTTTAAACTTTTTGGAAAACATAGGTAAGGGTTATCACCCCTGTAACATTTGTTTTGCTGTCTGTGCCCCTGTTCAGAACATTTCACCTCACTTTCCGTCCCAATGACAACTCTTTTTGAAATGTGGTCTTTTTCTTGAAACAAGGATTGCTGATAAAGCATCAGTACAGAGGAGACACCTTTCTCCCATATTTATTCTTACAGGAGAGAATTTTCCTTCCTAGTGGTAGATTTCCTCTCACTTCCTGTTGTCTTCTTGCGTTTGCAAGTAGGAGTCGTTTGTAAGTTGGATGTTTGAAAGTAGGGACCTGCCGTATATACTCTGCAGAAATAGGCCCCTTAGTTGTTGGTGTTGGCACAACACTGTAAGCACTCACAGTTACTCTTGGTTGGTGCTGGAACGCCCTGCTGTCAACTATTATATCAGGAATTTTAATTACATATAATTGTTGAACAGTGGTAGTAAAAATTGGGCCTTTGATGGTGGTGCTGGTGCCACAACACTGTAAGCCCTGACAGTTACTCTTGGTGGGTGCAGCAATGGGCCCTGCTGTGAATTATTAGATCAAGAATTGTAATTACATGCCCCTGTTGAACAGGGGCTGAAAAATTGGGCCTTAGGCACTGGTGGCACAACACTGCAACCCCTCACAGATACTGTACTTGGAGCACAGCAATGAGCCCTGTTGCAAAGTATTGCTTCAAAAATTGTAATGACACGCCCCTGTTAAACAGGGGCTGAAAAATTGGGCCTTAGGCACTGGTGGCACAACACTGCAACTCCTCACAGATACTGTACTTGGAGCACAGCAATGAGCCCTGTTGCAAAGTATTGCTTCAAAAATTGTAATGACACGCCCCTGTTAAACAGGGGCTGAAAAATTGGGCCTTAGGCACTGGTGGCACAACACTGCAACTCCTCACAGATACTGTACTTGGAGCACAGCAATGAGCCCTGTTGCAAAGTATTGCTTCAAAAATTGTAATTACACGCCCCTGTTAAACAGGGGCTGAAAAATTGGGCGTTAGGCACTGGTGGCGGCACCCATAAACAAAAATGATCTTACAAGCTATCATCATCAATCGTATCATTGAGGACTCGGAGGAGGAGGATAGCCAGTCAACATAACAGCACAGGCACTCAGCATCAGCATCAGTCTTGAAGGGATGTGACATGTTAAAATCAATTAGTCTGTTATATCAGCATCAGGTGTGTGGTAGCTGGTGGTGATCCAAGACTGGTTCATCTTGATGAAAGTCAGTCGATCAACCGAGTCGGTGGACAGGCGCACCCTGTGATCCGTGACAAATCCTCCAGCAGCACTGAATGTGCGTTCCGAAAGAACGCTGGATGCAGGACAGGCCAGTAGCTCAATTGCATACTGTGCAAGCTCTGGCCAGTGATCCATCCTCAAGACCCAGTAAGCCAGAGGATTTTCGGTGGGGAAGGTGTCCAAGTCTGACCTTGCCCCTAGATATTCCTGCACCATGTTTATCAGACGCTGGCGATGGTTGCTGGAACCGATCATACTTTGGGGCTGCGGACTAAAGAATTGTCTGAACGCATCGGTCAGACGGCCACCTTCCCCACCGCTCCTTCTTTGACTGGCCGAAGCCTCAGCAACTCGTTGTCCAGGACCAGGAGTTTGCAACCTCCCAGTCTCTGGGAACGCGTTGCACAGACCTTTCTGCAAGGCCTCCCGGAGTTGTCTCATCCTCTGCTCCCTCTGCGACGGTAACATAAGGTCCGCAACCTTACCCTTGTACCGTGGATCAAGGAGAGTGGCCAGCCAGTAATGGTCCCTCTCCTTGATCCGAAGAATACGAGGATCCTTCCGCAGACTTTGCAGGATCAGGGAGGCCATGCAGCGTAGGTTTGCTGAGGCATTCGCTCCGGAGTCCTCTGGGTCACTAAGGACGACATGATCCGCAGCCACCTCCTCCCAGCCACGTACAAGTCCACTGGTTTCTTGGGACTGTAAATCATCCCTAAAAGACTGCTGCTGATGATGCTGAGTGCCAGCCTCCACCTCCATGCTGACACAATCCTCCTCCTCCTCCTCCTCCTCCTCCTCCTC